>VDFB02373365.1:342260064-342320044 GCA_007258455.2 Sequoia sempervirens
CCCTCCTACCCCCTCTCCCTTTGTTAGGTCTCTCTCTCTCTCTCAATCCTCTCCCTCCTACCCCCTCTCCCACTCAACCCTCTCCCTCCTACCCCCTATCCTTCTTTGTCTCTCTCAACCCTCTTCCTCCTATGTTGCAAAAATATGTCTCAATCCCACAGGCGGAAACCTCTATTGGAGCCAAGTCGGTGTGACATATTCTATGTTTGGTCGATGAGAAGATTTGTAACTTTATGTTTTGTACAGGTCATTGTGACCCTACAAAAGTCTTGTCAAATAGTTACACATTGGATTCTTCGGTGTGACATGTTGTGTTCGATATGTTCTCTTACCACATGGAGATCTTTGGCCAACAAGACATACATATTGTTTATTAGGGAGACCCTTGGCCAAAAGGCTTAGTTCGATAAGAAGCCTCAGCGATGAAGAAAGGTCTTGCCAATGGGGGAAATCTTGGAGTCTTCATAGTTACACAATGACTTCAGTATGAAGTCTCAGCGGCCGATGGAGAGTCTCACCAATGATGAGGGGTCTTCAGTATAATTCTTGGCGAATGGTGGTCTTAGGGTAACTTGGAGAACTCGGTAAGAACTCTTTGCGAAGAGTGGTATGTCTCACCGATAGCATTTTCTTGGTGTCCTCGGAGTAACATGTGATGGCTCGATAAGAAGTCTTACTGATGCATGAAGTCTTGCCAACCATTTGGTGCTTGTTGTAACTAAAGGGTTCTCAGTGTGAAGTCTCAGTGACGAACAAAAGTCTTGCCGATTGCTGATCACTTTGGAGAAAGTCTTTGAACCTCAGTATGATCTCTTAGCGAAAGATGATAGTCTCATTGATGTAAGTTCTATTGTCTATGTGACTTTTGAACCTCGGTATGAAGTCCTGGCAAAAGCGATGAGTCTCGCCAACTGGTGGATGCACACGGATTAACATGAAGGCTCACTGTGAGGTCCTGGCGAGAGTGATAGTCTTTCGAAAGGGAAAACTGAAGTCGATGCAATGGGTGAACTTGATATAACCTCTTGTCGATTGTAAGGACTCTTGGTGATATCGAATGCTGACTATGTTGGCATTAGAGAGACACAGACAGTGTCTCACCAATATGCCAACACAACTTGACATGGTTATCGTAATGCGAGCGCGTTATTAACTAGTAGAGATATGTTCATTTAGGATTAAATAACACGCTCGCATTATCACTAAAAATGGTAAAAAATCACAATATACTCGTGATGTCAGCCCACATTCTGCATATTCTCCTGGTTTTGCACATTCTCAAACAAAAAGTAGCTTTTTGGTGATTGAGTGAAGTGTGCATGCATGATTTTGAGATTCCATCACCTTTGCATGAAATAGCAGAGTTTTCACATTGAGAGGCATATAATATCAATTCAAGTTTGAATTATAGTGATAATTGATATAGAATTGAAATTTGGAGGGGAACAAGCTTTTGAAGAAGTCAAATTTTTGAGGAGTTTGAGGAAGGAAGAAGCAAAGGCTGCACAATTGGGTAGAACTCCTCTATTTGAGACTTTGCTTTTTTAGGTATGTGAAATCTTTGTACATTTTCTTTCATTCTATTATGGCTTGCTTTCATTTTTGTTGTTTAGCTTATTCCATGTTGATCAAATTGTTTGTTTGTGATGCAATATCAGATTACCAAGCCACTCAACAACATCATTTCTTTAGGGAACTTCCTTCCCAAATCAATAAAGAGTAAAAGATCAATTTATACAAAATTTTCCAAATTCATCAGTAGCCAATTCATCATCTCTGTCTAGCAAACCATTTTCAGAATGAACTTTCAACTTTGTTCTTGTCATAAACAATACAACAATCACTCATCAACCCAACTTACCCCTTCAAGGAAAAAACAATCAAACACCTATGTTCCTTAGACCTACAATCAAACATCATCCCAACCATTTAAGATATATTTGCTCAAATCAACACATCCATCATCCTATCTTCACTTAAATACCATTTGTAACAACAACAAGCAGCATTAGTTTAATACTATCACCAAACCTTTAAGATACCAATTTCATCATGTTTTGATTGTAATAATCCAATATATCATTATAGACACACTCTGACTACTTTGCATTCGAGAAATCATTGCCATATATTGGAAACATATGCCCAAATCATCAAATCTTTCAAAATCTACCTTCAAAACATTACCAAGCATAGACACAACTATGGCATCACAAATGAGACTGCTCCCAAGCACTTAACAACATTCCTTTCACTATTTCTACATATTCTCTGTTTTTAGCAAACAATGCCAAATATCTCTAGGAGGCCAACATTCCATCTAATTGGGTGATTCCTTTTCTATCATAATGCATTTACACAATCCCAATACAGATTCCCAGGCCTATTTTGATCCTTTTCAACATACTATAAAATTTTATACACTTATTTCACAAAACAGAGTAGAACCAACATGCTATCTACTGGTAAAAGCCCTTAAATAGGTCAATTTATCAAAGCAAGTCATCATAGAAATACTCACTAATCCACCAAACCTGCAAACAGTCTTAGGCCATGTGTAGAAACTCACAAATAAACAAGTTTCAAGATGGGAAATGCCCATCAATACAAAAAATCAGTAAACATTTGATTATAAGGTGAAAACACACCAACCATGAGGGTTTCTATAATGAAACATTTGCAAAACCTCTACTACTCCGCCCAAAAATTGAAACATACTTCATTATGTCTGCAAATTATTTTGAAATCATTTTTAAGCTCCTCTACATGTTGTTTCCTAAAACCCTACTTGAAAACACCATTTTTTTGAATGAGAAAATTCAGAATTTTGTTCATGCAACAGTATCCCGACTTCTTATTTCTATTTACCCCTGCCACACACATCTTCACATTGAAAAGACACTAAATATGATCCATTCCACTGACCTACTAGCTGCACATCGGTGGAATGACTAAGAATCACTTTTTAGACTCTCTAAACAATTCTAAGGAAACCACAGACCGAGACTTAGGAAACTAAGTTCAAATTAGATTGATTATTTGAATTAAAATTCCTACAACTTTCAAGAATGAAAGAAGTCTCTTTCCCTGACAAGAATCAAATCTTATAACATGCTTGAATCACTATGCAACCTGAAAACAAGAATAGAAAAGGTTTCCAAAATAACTGAGCAGAGGTTTTTTTATTAATTTTTATGGATTTTTGGGATACAAGATCTTCCTTTCTCGAGCTTACAATTATTTTTAAAGGTGTCTAAATTAGTTGAAATAACTGCCTCTTCATCTTCATCAACCCATCTTTTCCCTTCCACAAAAAAGACTCTTCACCTTCCTGCTTTTGTGCAATTTTACATTTTTACAATAATTGACAACTTTTGTTATATAAAGCAACTTTTCAATAATATCACCTAATTGACCCATTTCATGGTGCAAATACATTGAAATTCATCATTTAATGACTTCTCATCATATTTACTTGAACATTACAAATTGAACAAATTAGCCTTTTGAAGGAATTTCATGACCTAGGTGCTCCTACACCAGTTTGTCATGTTACAACCTTACATTGTCAATGGAAATTTTAAATCACACAATTCGATACACTTTCCGATTACATTTTTAAACCACATCTCTTTGAGGCATTTTGTTAAATTTAACATTTGAATTTCTTTGTGTATGCTTCCAAAGCTATCATTGAGTTATTTTGTCAAATAGTTATACAAACCAGCTTTCATTGACTTTCTTTGTGTATGCTTCCAAAGCTTTCATTGAGTTATGCTTCCAAAGCTTTCTATTAGTTAATTTGACAACTTAGCACTTTTTGCACAAGTAAAATTATTCGTCATGCCGAAGAAACGAACTATTAAAAGGAAAAAAATAATAGATGATCAACTCCAAGCCATCAAAGATAAAGAGAAAAATAGATGAGGGAATATCATGAAAAGCAGAAATTGGGAACAATTGATGAAAACAAGCCAGTTGAAGAGGAACCTCAACTGTCAAAAAGAGAAAAGAAATTGGCAACACAAAGGGAACGAATGCAAAAGAGTCATGCTAAGGGAGATGCAGATACCATAGTTGGAGACACACCCTCTACCGCAAGTGAATAAGAACAGACACCATTAAGCACAAGTGAATATGGAGGGACACCATTTACAACAAGTGAGTATGGTTGGACACCATCCACCACATCTGAAGTTGAGAGTACATCATCACTCGGAGTTGAGGAACAAGGTATGCCATCATCCCCACATGAACCTCAAGGTATGTCTTCTATTCCACCCTCGTCCCGAAGGAGTGCATAATCAGCCCACCTCCAATTAAATATTGATGGAAATTGCTAATGTTGAGATGTATGTACCTAAAGACACCACCTAGAATTTTGTGTAGAAAGCCAAAGTTTTTGATTAATATTGATGAGGATATTTTACACCACATGATAAGATTCTAAACTTGTAGAAGATATGCTGATAAGATTTGGAAAATGTTCTTTGAAAGGCTAAGTGTTTGTAAGATGTCAACTATTTGTTCAAATGATGTGGGGTTTTAAGAAAGTACAAAAACATCATGAAGACTCTTGGGTTGAAACATGAATGCATCAAGTGAAAACACTATTGTGAAGAATCTAATGGATGCTTATGACAGTGTGGGTAAGATCTCATGCTCAAATGATAGTAATGTTACCTGACGTGTCATTACATCAACTTTGGTAAGCTATCAAACAAAGAGATCTCGCCTCATTAAAAACATAAGTGAACAAATGGGAATTAGTAGAAAAACTTTATCAAAAGCCGTTCAAAGGTGGCAAAGGATTGAGGGCACCGATTCAAATGAATTATGGGAATTCTCGAGAAACTGCCACACAAAGATAAAAAAATTGTTGAAGCATTGAGAATAATAATTGAAGATTACTAGAAGAATAATACAACGACATCTCAAATCAAAGGGATGTAGTAAGAAGAAGAATTAGTAGTCGAAACTGTGAGCCACATCCAAAGCATTTTTTGGATACGACTCAAACCCAATTTTTTCATAAATTTCAAAATTTATCCTCAAATTAGTATTTCTCAAATATTTTTTGAAATGATTAAACCTTTTTATGTCAAGACAAATCACACACGCACTACTTGTTGTTGTAAACTAGATATTGAATTCTCTAACCATTATGATGTTTATCGTTCTATATGTTTACATTTGCATACTAACAATGTTTTGTAGGATTGTGGCATAGAAGCCCCACCAAAATCTTCAAGAAAGTTCTTATCAAATTTTTTATGTGAAATAGAGGTTGGCCAAATATTCTATAGGACAACATGCTTGGATGGTTCATGCAAGTGTTGCGGTGGCTTGCAACGAATGCTAGTATATCAACATATGGAAAGCACATATGAGGCGGGACAAAAACTAGTAGAGTTTGGGAAGTATAAAACAGTGGCATATGCTACAAAAGATGGGTCTGAAGCAAAAAGGTGTGAGTTGGTTATTCAAAAGATTGCAGTGTATGAGTTCACATCCATGTTTCGTGAGAATCTAGTGTATGAGTATGCAAGGCATACCCATAGAGCTCGATGGCTAGACACACAATTCAAGCTATGCAAGGACACCTTTCCACTTGGTAGCATAGTATCAGTGGTTGAATTTGCAGAGAACTACACTCTACAGCCATAGCATGAGGTGCAGTCACAGTATTACAACTCCACATAGGTTTTGATATTTGTGCACATAGCATTCATACATGTAGCTGAAAGTATAGAGGATGAAAGGAAGGTATTGAGGGAGTATCACTTTTATATTAGTGATGATCACACGAATTCTCCAGAGTTCATACAAGGTTGCTTCTAGATGTTCTACAATCATTTGGCTCAGAGGGGCATATCATATGATCGGCATATAGTATGGTCAGATAACTGTACAACATAGTTCAAGAATGCGCGCATGTTCTACTGGTTGTGCAAGATGCATCTCACTACACGTGTTCAACATATGTGGAACTTTTGTGAGGCTGAACATGGAAAGGGAGAGGATGACGGTGCAGGAGCATGCGTGAAAAGAGCATTAGCACAAGAAGAGTTAAAGTATAAAGACAATGCACAGTTGATAGATGCAAGATCAATTGTCGAGTGGTGTAATGGTTTGATGGGTCCAAGTAATGAAGGTGCATCTTCAGTTTGTAGATTTTTTTGGTTGATGGATGATACTAACATTGCACCATATGAGGATTATTGTACACTAACAGGATCAAGTGAGATGCACTCTTTCGTTAGCTCAAATGCAGGTTCATGGAGTATCGATACACATAAGATGGCATGCTTTTGTTCTTCATGTACAATGCAAGCCTGGAATGATTGTGAGTTAGGGGAGTGGATTGACAAATGGTTGACAAGTTATCTTAGCCCACTTCATACGTATCACCCTCCGATGGCATTGGAACTAACACAGATGGAATCATTGGTCGACTTTGACCATGTATCGGATCTAGTTCAACCAGGTAATATATCTACTTTCTTAGTATTTGAAATTCCATATTGTTATCTTACTTTGTACTGTATTCATAATGTTGACTAATTTCAAGAGATATGTCACACATATAAATGCAGGGCATGTTTATGCAGTTATTGCAAATGAAGACAATGAAGAGGGTACAAACTATTACTTGTGTCGTTGTGTTGAGGCAAAAAAGAAATTGGAAGCCCCAATTATAGATGGAGAAAACATTGAATACCCTACAGGCTCAGTTGTTGTTACTAGAATGTGGCTAAGAAGGTACCCACATAAGAGTGTTAAACATTGGTTGTTTGAGGAATTTGACACGCTTCATAAGATTCTTCATTACTCAAACCTTGTCGTGGCGTCCAATGTTCATTTAAGAAAATATGTGGGTAGAACTTTGAACAAGACCTTGTGGAAGGTCCATGAGTCTGACCATGAGGCAATACTTGACACAATAAAGAGTAAAGCAGACCCAAATGATTCATGGGATTAATTTGTAAGTATATGCACAATGGTTCTTATTAATTTATACTTATATCCACAATAGTTTGGTTGATGCCAATGCTATCATCTTATTTTACTTTGTGTGTCTGTATGTAACCAGGCAAACATTGATTGGTGTCCCCTTGCATAAAATGAAAATTTATGAGCCATCCAAGAGAATCTCAAGCAGAAAAGCAATGCAACATCCTTATTTTGATGATCTTGAAAAATCTCAATTATGATTTTAAGCCTTTAAAAAAGTGCGTGTGAAGCTTGATGAGGCAATTTCAAGTTATTCATTTGAATTTAACCTTATCATGACCACCTATGACGTAGACATTATAATAGCATCTCAAATTTCAATAAATTCTATTCATAAGAGCATAGACAAGGCAGTGAACTCTTTGAAAAAATGCCTCAAAGAAATGTGGTCTCATGATGATGGAATGGCATGATGAATGCCATGACAAGCAAATTGTTGTGGATTGTCATGGCATTCCATCACCATTGACACCACATTTCTTTGAGGCTTTTTTTCAAACAGTTTGCTCCCTTTTCTATGCTATTGCTTATTAGTATGCTTTGATAGATTTTTTCCAAGCATCCATAGCTTTTTTGGAAGCACCTATTTTAGGGTTTTAGCCATAGCAACAAGGAAGCTAACTGTTTGATAGAATGGTTTGGTAAACATGTATGATAAATGTACTAGCATAGAGATGGCAGCGAACTGTTTGAAAAAATTCCTCAAAGAAATGTGATCTCATGGTGATGGAATGCCATGAAAATCCACAAAAATTTTCTTGTCATGTGATGCAGAGGGGATGGGACTTTAGTCAAAACTCAAAGTTTCAAGGATTACAATGATGCAATCTCAAACACTCTTCCAGGCACCCTGATGGAGGAAAGCCTCAATAGTACACTTATAACTTAGATTCTTTCCTAATGGACCCAAACCATTGGAGTGATCTCAAAGAACTCAATTTTTTTTATCTTGACTGGTTTCAAAGCCCCAAACCTCTGTCTTAGACAAAACTCACTTTTTGCACCTTGACTAGGCTTCTAGCGATGGTTTTTTGACATTTCACTCAACTTCTCCAAAGGAATCCTCAATATAATGACTGATTCAGATGTGATTCATGATGATAAACAACATATCAAATCATTTATGGCACTTGTTCTGGATCAAACCTACCAAAATATGTTGTTTAGTCAAGTTTAAAGCCTAATTAGCACACTTTTTCAAAACAACCCCTCTCTAAACTTATCCCCTGACTATGAAACTTTCAACAATGTTTCAAAATGTTCCCAAACCAAATATTTTCAATGTATTAGTCTTCTTTGACACCCTCAACACCCTAAATCACTAAACCCTCAATAAATTGCTCCAAAATTAGGGCCTCTTGAAAATTAGCTTTCCCAACACTTCCAGAACCTTCTCTTGGAATTTTCACCAATAGATCAACATATATAAACACCTTCAACTTAGAAATATAACCCTTATTAAGGTAGATCTCCTGTTGCTACACTTTAGGCACCATTTTCATGCCCTTTTCCTTGCTAAAACTCAATGTACACCCAAGAATCATTCTTTCCTGCATAATAACTTGTTAGATCTATGTAATAAAAGTTATATATGATCCATTTCACAAGTTTTCAGTCACACTCTCCCATGAAATGGATCATTTATTCATGAAGACTCTCAAAACTAGTGAAAAATCTATACTTTTTGAGGACAGTCAACAATATAACACAAGAAACTGATTCCCAACATTACTCAGGTCACTAAAAAGGTTAAATTCATGTAAATACAAGTTCTTAAACCATCCAAATGAGCATGACACCAAAAGGAATCAAAGATTCATCAAAAAAACTCAAGAAAATGCAAAAAGATTAAAGTTTTTATTGATTTTCTGTAGCAGTCTGTACAACACTTGCAATATCAGCCAACCCTCCATACAAATGCTTTCTCTAGGATTATAGACTCATCTTACAACTATCCCAACTGATTAGAATTTATTTTATTACATTATTGTGATTAAAACTCCTAAAACTCACTTTTCTGCCCAAAGTTGGATTTCAAAAATTTGAATTTCCAACATTGCAATTTATTAACTCCTATTAACTATAAAGCTTCCAAAACTATTGCATATCATCATTCAACCTTATTTAACCTAATTAAAACATCATATACCTATTTAAACTCCTAGAACATCATTGTTCCATTTATAAGTCAATTTGGTCCTATGGTCCTTATTAGGACCCTTAGGACTGTTGATCTTCCTGTTACACTCAACCATGCCAAATGCCATTATAGGCTTCAAAATGTTATAATTGATGCTCTAGAAAGGTTTATAGGCCTTCAAGACCCCTGCCATCTCCTGAATCTCCAAATGATCCTCAAGGAGCTTGGGTGCTCCTGCACCATCATGGCATTCCACCACCATGAGACCACATTTCTTTGAGGTATTTTTTTCAAACAGTTCATTCCCGTGTCTATGCTATTGCTTACTATTATGCTATGATACATTTTTTCTAAGTATCCATAGCTTATTTGAAAGCACCTTTTTTAGGCTTTTAGCCATAGCAGCAAGGCAATGAACTGTTTGGCTAAATGCTTTGATAGACATGTATGAAAAATGTGTTAGCATAGACAAGGCAGTGAACTCTTTGAAAAAATGCCTCAAAGAAATGAGGTCTCATGGTGATGTAATGGCATGGCGAATGCCATGACAACAAGAAAAATTGCTATGGATTGTCATGGCATTCCATCACCATTGAGACCACATTTCTTTGAGGATTTTTGAAATAGTTTTCCTTTTCTATGCTATTGCTTATTAGTATGCTTTGATAGATTTTTCCACAAGCATCCATAGCATTTTGGAAGCACCTATTTTAGGATTTTAGCCATAGCAACAAGGAAGTGAATTGTTTGATAAAATTCTTTGGTAAAATGTATGATAAATGTAGTAGCATAGACAGGCAACAAAAGCTGTTTGAAAAATTTCCTCAAAGAAATGTGTCTCATGGTGATGGAATGCCATGAAAATCCACAACAATGTGCTTGTCATGGCATTCCCACCCATGAGACCACATTTCTTTGAGGCATTTTTTCAAACAGTTCATTCCTTGTCTATGCCATTGCTTACTATTATGCTATGATACATTTTTTCTAAGCATCCATAGCTTGTTCGAAAGCACCTGTTTTAGGCTTTTAGCCATAGCAGCAAGGCAATGAACTATTTGGCTAAATGCTTTGATAGACATGTATGAAAAATGTGTTAGCATACACAAGGCAATGAACTCTTTGAAAAAATTCTTCAAAGAAATGAGGTCTCATGGTTATGGAATGCCATGACAATCAAAAGTATTTGATTTTCATGGCATTCCATCAGGTTATGAGACCTCATTTCTTTGAGGCATTTTTTCAAAGAGTTCACTGCCTTGTCTATGATATTGCTTACTATTATGCTTTTGATAGATTTTTTCCAAGCATCCATAGCTTGTCCAAAAGCACTTGTTATAGGCTTTCAGCCATAGCAACAAGGCAACACTTGAACTATTTGACAAAATGCTTTGGTAGACATGTATGAAAAATGTGGTAGTATAGACAAGGCAGTGAACTATTTGAAAAAATGCCTCAAAGAAATGTGGTCTCATAGAATGCCATGACAACCAAATGCAATTGGCAGCTGCTCCTAGTTATTTATTATGCAATGTGAAGTAATTGCATAACTGCTTAGGTTGACTTTGTAAAAACTATATTGTAATTGAAATTTTGTCATCTATCAGCATCTAGTTATTAGTTATGAAATGTGAAGCAATGCTTTGTTTGAAAGATGTGTAATGCAATGTAATCAACATTATGAATATAAACTACAAAAATCTATTTTTACTAAGTTATTAGGTTCAGTTTTGGGTTCGGGATTGGTTCGAGAACTTGGTTCGCGGTTTAGGAAATTTTTTTTGGGGTTGGGTTCGTTTAGGGTTCGGTCATACAAAAACATATAAAAATTAGAAATATATACATATTTGCAGTAGTAATCAAGTTCATAATACACCACCATATTAATAGTGAAATAACATAGCAAAAATACACCACCACTTTCATAGTGAAATATTAAAATATTAGTAATCTACTTGAATGTCATGATACAAAATTATAAATTAAAGTTCAAACATAAAAATTTCAAGTGTTTACAATCAACCATTATGAATCATTGATCAATCTAAAAAGTGTGAACATTTTTTTGTGTGGAAGGAAAACAAGAAAACAATGTTACATAATTATTTACATTGTGAACCAAAACCTCTTTCTTGCAGATCGTAGAAGAATCTCAGTGATTTTTTGGGTGTCCTTGCCTTGGAACGGAACTATCCTGAGCCATGAATGATTGACTAGGAACTGTGAGAAAGAAATAAGATAAATCACATGCAACTTGATTTCTTTCCTTGGGAAAAAGGGTAAAGTTTTCTTTTCAGGGATAATCTACTTTAGAGTTTGAACGCATTGATAATTTTCAAGATAGACTTAGCCAAATATGTCATCTAGGTTTGAAGCTTTTAGGTTAAATGTTTGCTTCTTAAAATTTTGTTCAAAATTCAAGATGCAGGATCTCCTCCCTTAGGGAAGAGAAGGCCTATCAAACCTAACACTCTTATGCAACACTTCTTAAGTTCTTGTTGATGCAGTATTAGATGCGAAGTTTCAAAATAGGCATGGTTAGATAAATTCTCATCTCACGACTATCATTGCATCAAATTAAGAATTTTCAATCCTTTATGGTCTAGACAAGAGAAGTATGGAGTAGTGTTCCAATGCTAAAGTATTATTGTGAATCTCTTTGCTATGAGTGGTTCAAAAATGAGGAGTTTGTCTTCTGCACCAAATGACAATTATTCACAATATGTGCTAGGAAGGAATAAGTGCATAAGATCAAGAATGCTAGAACTAAGAATTGAAAAATTGGCTTACATTTGACTTCCAAACACAGAAAATTTCACACTTTTCAATGTTCACACGTAAGTCAAAAAATATATGTGCGTAAGTTGTAAAGTATACACTTGAATACACGTAACTCATATTTATTGAACCATGAATTTATAATTTTCAAATATGGACACCATCGATAAAAAGATTTGTATTAATAAAATAGCCATGTATGCATACATCAATATATGTCGATATAAGTATAAAATATAGTTCCAAAATAGCCATATAGGCTTACGAGAATGCCATATAGATATTCAATGTCAAATATATCTAATACAAAATATGTACAAAATTTCCATGTAGGCATACAACAAAGGGCTCTATGCATTCAAAATTCATTTCTCTCCATGCTTTGGTTCAAATACAATTTCCTTTTGCTTTGCTGGGCGATTCGATGGCGATAAGTCTGTCACCCGTGTTTGCAGGACTTGAGGAGTGCTCTTGTTGCTCCTCCTAGTTTATAGCTTCTGGTGAAGTTTCGACTATTACAATAAGAAGTAAAGACATTAATATATATAAATTACATTATAAAAATTAATATATTTAACAAAATAATCACTTACGGCCATCTCACAATCACTCTCATCGATGGAAATATTTGCACGCCGATGCTCAGGTGTGCTCAAGCCCTGTATAAACCATCCAAATAGGAATTAAACTACGAATCAATAATGGTTTGATTTTTCATTAGAACTAGTTCATCTATAACAATGAATGTAAATTGAAATTTATTAATTTGCCTCATACCTCCCCTATCAGAGCCATTGAGGATTGTATAGCGGAGGAAACACCAATATCCATTGCCCTCGTAACGTTTGGTGGTGTTTCTATCACCAACATCTGAAAATAAAACAACAAATTATTTAATCACAAAAAAGTTACAATAGCGATCCATGTGATGACTTATAATGTATGAGATCTAATGAACGAAATTTTGAGTACAAGTATTAAATAGATATATTTCTGATTATTAGTTATCGAATTTGAAGTAATGCTTTGATTTTGAATGATCTATGTAATGCAACGTAAGGTCAACAATATGAATATAAACTACACAAATCTATTAAACTTATAATTCATTACTTAAGTTCTCTTTAAATTCTATATTACCTCTGTGAACGTTTGATCAAATCTACTAGCACTTGGAGGTGTTTCCTTGAAACCTCCAACAGTACCCTATTTGACATCCAAAATCACATATTAAAATATTATTCGTAAAACAATGCTATTAACACATGTGTAATAAATTTATAATTGTTTACTAACTTTACATACCCCACTAATAGGTGTACTGCAAAAATAAGTAGGTGGATGACTGGTGTATCTAGTCTCTACACTATGACCCTGCAATTTTATTAAAATAATAAAAATAAATTAGTTAATCTTGCATTTCACAATCAAAATTTAATAAATTAAATTCAATGAACATGCTGAATTTTACCTAAGTGTCAATGCCATATGCATCATGCAAAATGTCATCCATCCTCTCCATCCCCATAGATGCATACAGATCAAGCTGTGTAGTAGCATATGGATCCTGTGTAGCACCCTCTTGAGTGCCGGTAGGGTCATACGAACAAGTCGCCCCGCAAGATTGACACACATGGATTCAAAGGCCACCACCTGAAGACTCCCTTGGATGGCACTGTACAATAGGGCTAGTGTAATGGAAGACACTCTGGGTCAAATTTGTGATCGCCTACAATGTCTCTATGTCGGCACTCTTCTTTGCACGTTCGACAGGCATCACAATCTACTCACGAGGCGGCCTAGCAAGAGTTCGTCTACCTTGTCGTGTAGGATCTAGCTGTGCCTGGGCCTATCCTGAGCTGACCCCCTACCTCTCCCCTAGAACTCCCTCATATCAAAATAATTTGGGATTTGGTTCAATACAAACTCACTGTATAGTTTCCTAAGAAAATACTGGGGGACTTCACAATTATTGCACGGTGGGTAATCAAAGACCATATACCATCTTTCATAAAAATTCTTCTTAATCTCTTGGTGGTGGCACCAATGAATAGGAAACCTCTTTGCATTGACGATAAGATTTTGATTTGTTTTCAGGTCAGTGAATAGAGAGCACAAATCACCTTTAGTAATTTTTAAATATTTTACTTGTTTATATGATAATTTGTCTACATAATATGCGCTAGCTGTCTGCCTCCTATCTTGCCACCTAGATATTTGTTGGGTTGTTGCATCTACATTTTTAACATGTCTTTCAATGAATTTTCTAGAAGCATTCTTTCTGTGGTTGAAGCATTTGGATCACTCAACCTATTGATAAGATCCTCAAGTTGTTTTCTATTTTTCTCAATTTCACTCCTCAAATTTTCTTGAGTGCCAGGAGGGAATTGAGAGAATGGTGGGGGAGGTTGATTTTGTTGTTGAGGTTGATTGTTTTGAGGATTTTGCTGTTGAGGATTTGTAGGATTTCCTATAGATTTAAAAAAAACAATCAAATCTAACCTAAAAAAAACTAAATCAATTTCAAACTAAAAAATTCCAAACAAATAGTAAACAATACTTACCTCCTGCATCTCTTCATCGTCATGGCACCATATTTGTAGACAAAATCCAACTGTTCTTGATGAAATTTGCACAAGTCCTTCCTCCTAGAACGCAAGCGCAAAATGAGGGTTTTTGGCCACGAGCAGAGCTAAGAAACAGTGAAAAGCAAATGATACACATTTCACTTTTTTTTTCTTTTAAAAGCACATAATGCTCTCGCGTTATAACATGAGCGCGTGATGTGTTTCCCCATTTTTTTCCCATTTGGCCACAAAAGTGCAACCAACTTCATGCACCCACCCTAGTATCTAAAAAATACCCTTGTAATTGATATTTTTTTAGTAATGATCAAACCTTAAAGGTTATAAAATTTCAAACATATCCAATCGAGTAGTTTGGAAAACCCTAGATAAACCATGGCACAACAAGAACAAAAAACCCCACAAAAAAGAGGTGAAATGAGATGTGAGGAAAAAAAGAAGAGGAAAACCTTAAAAAATAAGAAGGAAAAACAAACCAAAGGGTTCAAGAACAAAGAAAAATGCACCAAAGGGTGCCAAGAAAAATAATAAAACAAGCTAGAAAGAATGAGCAAGAAATAACCAAGAAACCACAAACTCAAAAAAATTAACAAAAGAAACACAGGAAAACCAAAAACAAAAGGAAAACACATGAAAATATGCCTACCTCCAAAGACAAATGAAAATCTGATAGAAGGTGAGAAATCCGAGCATTACCTCAAACCCTAATTCTTGGTGCCACTCTAGTTTGTTCCATCAAACTCTACAAGCCAAAATAAATGAAAATCAAGGAACGATGGGAATAAAAATTCACTAGCACATGCAAACAATTGTCCATAAATGTGGGTTGGTCAAGCCTTAGGATTGGGGAAAAATCTAGAAATGTACCATTGCAAGAATGAAGGTAAGTGGGAGTCAAGATCAGGAGATGACACGACACCGACTTTTCAATGAGTGCAAAATTCAAATGAAGGTTTGAAATTTGAATCCCGACAAACAAAGACAGATGCATGAATCTAAATCACGGAGAAACATGAAACAAGAACTTTGGAAAACTTCTTAGTTCAAGTTTTGATCCAAAGTCCGATTCTGAAAAATTAGAGTAAAAAATTGGGATCAGGATCAAAATAGGAACAAAAACTTTGGAAAAGCTTTTGATTTTAGTTCCAATCTTATTTCTGATTCCAACACAAGCAAAAATGCACAAGGAAGAAAAGTGGAAGTTGGGATCACAATGAAAATAGGAACTTACACTTTTAAGGGTGTGAGGTAACAATTCCAACTAGATACTCGAATCTAACGTAATCAAGAAAACACAAGGCAAAGCATTGGGATAGGTATCAGAACACTGACAAGAAATTGAACTTTGTAAAGTACCAAGTGTGAGTGTCAGTTCAAAACCCCAACCTAGAAAAAAAAGGAAAACAAGGACATAGGAAAAAGACAACTCCTAAAGCCTAAACAAGAACACCCAAAACAAAAACAACAAAAGGTGGGGCCATTTTAACTATAAAAAAAATGGGGTGGTTATGTGAGGCATAATAGTACCTATATTCTTCTCTATTTTGTTAACACTATTTTTTCATTTGTCTTATGTTTTCCTCTTGGGGATGATGCAAGGCATTGAGGATATGTACATGATCATCATGGAAAAACGAGACCCTTAAGTGGCAAAAAATTTAGAAAAATTAGAGTTAGGCAACTTGATGTAAAATTTGAATAAGTTATCCATATTATTTCAAAAATATGTAAGAATAGAATCTATAGAAAATTGAATGTAGTTTCTAAACTACTAGGTTTATTTTTAAAAAAAATCTATTTGGTGAAAATTTCAAATTTTAATGCAATAGTATGTAAATTTCAGGGAAAAATTAAGAAGTAGGTGTTTGTTTGACCACCCTAACCATAATAAAATGATAATATTTTTTTTATAAGATTTTAGATATGACTAGAGGACTCATGTCCTAATGTGATGCATTATTTTTGTAATTTTTTTCCAAGTAAATAATTAATTATGATTTTTTTATTACAAATTTTAAAAAATATTAAAAACTCATATGTCTGATCACCTTAACTTTGTTAAAACTTCATGAAATTCAATTTTTCTTTTTTTAATCCTATAGTATGTGAAACATAGAATGTGACGCATGTTTCAGATTCAAAAAATGTGACACCATTTGAAAGTTATAAATATTTTTCAATCAGCCTATCAATAAGGACTTTAGTCATAATTCAAATAGAAAATGAATAATAATTATTTATTAAATTAAAAGTAAAGCATAATTTATACTTTTTGAAAGCTGAGAATCTCCTTTAAAAACCTTTTTCGTTTCATCAATTTTGGGTAAAAGAAAAGTCATCAGCCACGTACCCACCATATCGCCACTTTTTGCCCCATCATGATCCTCCACATACCCTTAAGACATTTAGGTCTCTTCCATGTTGACCCAAAATATTTTCCTCTATCTTTCTTCTTTTTCTTGCGTTTTCCATTTGGGTATGATGCAAAGTGTCGAGACATTTAGGTCTCTTCCATGTTGACCTAAAATTTTTTCCTTTGTTTTCGTGCTCTTTGTGTCATTCTTCTTATTCCATGAGTATTTGTGGAATGATGATAGTTCTCAGATCTCTAAAAACATTGTAACAAGGACATACTAACCCCAAAATCTGTGGATCCCTGATGTGATTTTTGGGTTTTCATTATGGGGGCAACCCATTTTGATGACGTAGCTTTATTTAGAAACATATGACTTGGCATAGGGCTTTCCACATAAGTTTTCATGTCCTCTTTATTGTTAGCATTGATTTTTTTTTGCTTTAAAGTAATTTCTCACAACATGGTATTTAGCAATTTCTTTAAAGTGGGGGCGTACATTGGCATTATTCTTTTGCATTTTACAACTTTTATTTCATTGTGTAGTTTTCTTGCTTCATGTGATGTGTCTTTCACTTTGTGGTGACATTTGTTGTGATGTCCTTCAAGAGTGTGATCTCTCTTAGCATATTATATTCCTCTTAGTGGCTTGATGAGACACATTAATCCCCTAAGCTGTGAACCTTTCATTCTTCGATTGTTCCTCTCTTGGATACATTAGGCACAATGTTCCCTAAGTTAAGACCTCACATGAACTAAGAGAAACTCCTTGGAAGTTTCCATAACCTACTTTTTCATTTACAATATGGTTATATGGCCACCTTACATAACACACTTTGCTTGCTTGTAGTACCATCTTGTTTGTTCATGGGTATGAAGCATACATAAAATTTTCTTTCCCTTTGAATCTTACTATTCCTATTATGTTGTGCCTTATCAAATATATCAAGATCTATAGCTTGTCTGTGTGGGTGCATACTAGTTGTGTGCATATGTGGGTCGCTGTAGGCTCACCTAGTGGATGGCCTAAGTTTCCACTAGTTCTTTTGAGTGTGCATTTTTTTTGCATAGTGGATATTGTGTTCCACTTTTAAACATTTTGGAAAAATAGCAACTTAGATCTGGTCCACATCATGCTAGACAAATAGTCAAAGCTTGATCCACCCCTTTTTCTTTTGTTTTTCTTTCTGAATTCTCTTTAGCAGTGTATACTTATGTATTTTTTGTTTCTTCATACATTACTTACATGTGTGTTCTTTTGTGCCTATGTTGGTTTTTTATAGGATCTTGATCCTAGGGGCTTGTGTAAGCCTCTTGATCATTGTTGTCCTATCTTGCCAGCATTGGTACATTTAAACCTTTCTTGATGCAAGTTTCTCTACTTTATTGTGAGTTTGAAGGAAGTTCCTCCTCTCACTAAAGTAAGGGATAAATTTAGTGTATAAAATGTATCCCTTTACATTTTCACACTTTTTTGGGCCCTCCCTGCTAAAATTGGGCTTCTATATACCTTATTTGGTCCTATTTTTTATCCACAAGCCTTAACTAATGCATCTTTTTGAGGATAATCTTGACATATATCAATTGAACAATCATAATTTAATTATTTTAGCTTGTATGGCCCATATTTAGTGATTTGGGACTCATGCATCACCTTGGGCATATGGGTCCCACCTATGTTTCGGGGCCTAGATCTAAATTTAACATAAAAATAAATATTTCTTGAAATTAGGTCTCGAGCTTAGCCTACCAGGAATGATATGCCTCAAATCATGTACAATTCATACTTAGCTTGGAGCTAATTTAAATTCAAATTCTTTTTGGGATTTTATTCTCCTAGATCTGATGTCACCTTGTAGTTTTGTAATTTCAAGAAATTTGGCACAAAAAGAAGAAATACAATCTTATTTCATATATTTTCTCCTAGAAATTAAAGTGATCTTATGAGAATTAAAGTGAAAGAATTACAAAGCATTCAACAACATTCAAGGGTGACTATCGAGCATTTTGGAGCATTATTCAAGTATCAAGAATCATGTCAAAATTATCATGCATCATGCTTGTTTTTGAGATAACATTTGTGATGTAGGGTTTTATGATTCAAGCAAGAATTCAATTCAAGATCCATATCATTCAAGCAAGAGTGAAGATCCACATTCATACTAGCCATTACATACAATATTGTGACCTTTTGTTCAATGGTTAGGTGAGTTACAACATTTAATATTTGTTAATTCATCATTCGTCCATTCTATTTCTATTCATTTTAAAGTTTGATTACCAAAACATGGTTTGACCAAGGAAAACCCTTATCCACTAACAAAACAAAAAAATTTCCTCTTTGATGCGTGATTTGTAGATCTAGGTTGAAGATCCATTGAAGAGCAAGATTAAAGAATTTTTCTCAAAGTTTTCAAAGTTGACATCTACATTGTAAGATCACAGAAAGTCACCTATAGGTTGCAATTCAGTGATACAAACTCAGAGATTTGGTAGGAGAGAAGCTACATAAGAACCTAAGAGGATATCACAATTTCATATCAACTCTAATACTGGGACTAAATCACCACTTGTGGTGTATGAGTCCTAGTATACCTAATTTTAAATATTTCTAGCAAATCTTGAGTTGCCAGTTCCATATTCTAGTTTTTGTTAAAAACCCTAATTTGTGACTAAATCACCATTATTGGCATATGAATCCCAATGTACATTAAAATTTTGTATTTCTAAGATTTCATACCTCCATTGAAGCCTCTTTAGTTTCCAAGTGCACCTATGTTATTTCTCAATCTATTATTTTGATTTTTAACTTTCATATTATAGGTCATATAGTTAGGTTTTGCATATCATTTAAATTCCTAGTCTTTCCAAGCCCTTGTTTGGTGTTGAACCCCCCTTTAGTCTTTAATCAAACCCAAGGACACCTTAATGTAGACATTTTTCCCTTATTCCATCCTTGTATTGAGATCTTTAAGGTTTCCTTGAGTGAAACTTGTAGGAAATAGGTGGAAATGTCCTAAACCCTAGTTCTATCTCTAAAAAAGATAGAGCCCATGTATTTTCCTTGGTTTCACATTCAAACTAAATTACTATTGATAGATGGATTGAAAATCATCTACAAATATTAAATTATTTCACATTTTTTGAATATGAAAGATGCAACACATTCTATCCTTCCCATACTATAGGGTAAAAAAAAGAAAAATTGAGATTCATAAATTTTTTACTAAGTTATGGTGGTTTCACTAACATGTTTTAATATTTAAAAAATAAAATAAAATTTTGATAACTAATTATTTACTTGCAAAAAAATTACAAAAAAAATTGTGGCGCATCCAAGTATGTGTCCTCTACTTATATTAATTTTTTCAAATAACTATATTATTTTTTGTTTGTACTTAGGTTGGTCAGACATACACCTACCTTTTATTTTCTCCTAAAAAATTAGTACTACTGCATTGTAATTTCAAATTTTCACCAAATAGATTTAATTTTTTCCAAAAAAGGAATAGTACCCTAGAAACTACATTCATTTTGCTACAAATTTTGTTCTTACATATTTTTCAAATTATGTTAATAATTTATTCAAATTTTTATGTCAATTTACCCAACTCTACTCTTTTGAATTTTCATTGCCACTTAAGGACCTAGTTTGGACCCTAATGATCCTACATTAACCCATAAATTTGGTGTTTTCTTGTGATGTTGTTGTGTTGATATTTCATGTGTTTAGTTTTTGTTGATGTTTAATAAGAGTTTAAGGATTAATAAGGGTTTGATTATTTTAATGTACAACTAGTTCACCCCACCCTCTTAGTTGTCCTATGTGTCTAACACCCTTTACGTACATCTAAAAAATATTTTCATAGAATTTTCATGGGATTGCTTAGGATTGGCTTAAAATATGGCAACAAGCATACCACATTCATGGAAACCCTTATGTGAAGAATCCAATAATTCACTATATGCTCTATAGTAAAGATTTACATTGTAACACAACGTTACTTATGGAACTAAACCAACAATTTTAATGTTGTTCTATGGAATTCTCTTGTAGTATTAGGGTTTTTAACCTAAAAGGAGAGAGATAGAACCCTAAAATTGTGGTGGTTCACTCAAACTAAGGTATACAAGATGGAATTGAGACTAAATGTAATGATCTGCATACAACTAAGTGATGAAATTGATTGATTATTAATGCAAAACTAATGAAATATGTGATGTTTGAAAACACAGCAAGGTATGCAAAAATGAACTAAAAACATAAAAAAATGCAAACAAAACTAAATGAGGTTGAACAAAGTGCACCTGGAAGTTGAATGTTGATCTTGGAAAGTTTTGGAAACTAACAAAAAACACTATTTATGACTAGTGAGACTCATTCGCCACTAATGGAAAATTAGTGCTCTTATAGGTGAAATGACCTGAAACTATTTTCCAACTATTAGGATTTGGATTCTAAAAAAATCAACTTTTCCAGCCTATAGGTGGGACTCATTCACCACTAATGTCAAATTAGTCCTCTAAAATTCTACAAATTCAAAGGTCAATTATGTAGGCCTAGATCTACACTTGTCTTCTTGTCAGGTTGACAAAGTCAAATCTACAGAAAATGGGTTGTATGTTGTCTCCAAGCTTGAATTAGGGTTTGGTTGACTTGAAACACTTTGATGACCTTTTTACCACTTTCGAACACCTATTTCCTTGAAAAATCTTCTTACAAGACCAAATCCTTGTTGAAGGCTAAAGATATGTCAATGGATGCTCCAAGATGCTTGATAGTTGCTTGATTGAATGATTCTTTGATGAATTAAATGTAATTGAATGGTTGAATGAAATAGTGAATGAATGCAAGTTAAAATGGATGGAGAAACACTTATTTATACACATGTATTCCCTAATTACCCAATAATACATCATAGGCCAACATAAGGTCTTAATGAATAAAAACTTGAAAGAAATTTTGAATTCTTTTGAATTTGGAGCCAAGAGGGACTCATTCACCACCCATGGTGAATGGGTCCCACTCTAGGCTTGTAAGTGGGTGTCAGGAATTAAGTTGCATTTAATATTGTTTTTCAGGTTTGAATTAAAAAATACATTGAATTATGACCCGTAAGTGCATAAAGGGGCCAAATAAAGCATAAGAAAAGTGTAAATAGTCATAACAAGCCTAGAAAAGAATGAAAGCTTGTTACAAGACTTTACAACACTTTAGAATAGGACTTGATAAAGGATAAAAATGTGATTTTTATATGAATTATAATGAGAAGATTCTAGAAAAGTGTAGAAATGTGTTACAACACTTCACAAGACCTTAACAAGACATCATAATTTGAATATTCAGGACCTAATGTGAATGCATAAGTTACATTGCAATATTAAATCAAATCAAAATAGGTCAATCATCACAAGAAAGACCTAAATGACCATGAAAATGTCAATGATACATTTTTCTAGGGTACATTTAGCCCCCACTTTAATGTGAGGATGAACTTGTTTCAAACTCACGCAAAAGTAGTCATGCACATTGAGAGGGATCCAAATGCACTTATGCTAGCAAGATGAGATGGAAATAATCAAGAGGGATGATCAATGCCCTAGGATGAAGATCACATAACAAACTAAACATAAGAACAAAGGAACACATATATGTGAAAGAGAAAAAGGAAAATGTTGGATCAAGCTTCGATCATTTTTCTAGCTAGTTGTGGATTAGATCTAGGCTATTTTTTCTGAAAAAGAAAATGCATACTCACTCTGGGGTGATAAGAATCATGGTGGTCTAATGGGTGAGAAGGCCTGAAAGGTGAGATATATACACTCAATGGTATGTACTCACAAACACATATGTGGCTAAGGGGAAAGTTGTGTCAAGGAATGGGCTTCCCAGTCAACCATATTATAGTTATAGCTCTTGATAACTTTAATAAGGCGTCACAAAGGAAAATGTCAATTTGTGCTTCATGAGATAAGAAAATATTTGTATGCTTATAACTCATGAACAAACAGGATGATACCATAGGAATGCAAGTTGTGTTATGTAAGGTGGCCATATGAATGCAAAAAATGTAAAATGTAAAAGATGTTCAAATAAGTCTTGTTAAGTTCATGCAAGGTCTATCACTTAGGTATCATTGTGTCTAATGTCTCAAAGAGAGGACCAATCAAAGAATAGAAAATTCACAACTTAGGGGATGCAATGTGTCGTATTAGACCACTAATAGGAATGTAATATACTAATATAGATCACACATATGAAGGAAATCATACCCAATGTCATCCACAAAGTGACAAACACATCGTATAAAGTAATAGGCCTACATTAAGAACCAAGAATGTAAATTAATAATGCCAATGTATGCCCCCACTTTAAAGGAATTGCTACACACCATTCTATGAGCAATTACTTTAATGTAGCAAAGTGAAAAATGTAAAAAGAAACAAGACATGAGAGCCAACTTGGAAAGCCCCTATGCCAAGTCATATGTTTTTGAGTAAGGCTAGTTCATGTGAATGAAAAAGAAAGCAAAAGAAAAAGGGGGGTTTCCCCCAAGAAATGAATACACCAAACATATAAGGGATCTATGGATTTGGGGTCAACATGTTTGTTGCTACAATTTTTTGATTAAAGAGATTGAAAGTGTCATCATTCCCCAAAACACATAGAACTGGAAGAATGAGACAAAGAGAGAAAATAAAAGAACAAAAAAAGTTTTGTTTTGGGTCAACATGGAAGATACATTATGGTCTTAAAACTTTGCATCACCCCTAAAAGGAGAACACAAGTGAAAAGAAAATGAAAAATCAAAAAAAAAGATTTTTAGGCAACATGAAGGAGAAATTTAGGTCTCAATGCCTTGCGTCATCCCCAAAAGGAAAAACACAAGAAAAAGTGAAAAAGAAAGTAAAAGGACTATTTGGGTCAACATGGAAGAGACATAAGGGATATCTACGCTTTGCATTTTCCCAAAAAGTAAAACACAAAATAAAAAGGAAGAAGGAAAAGGTAAAAGGCACAACATATAGAAGAATAAAGGTACAAATAGAAGAAGTGAACAAAGAGAGAGAACATCAAATACACATTATGGGGGAAAACAATATGCACATACAATCATACCAAAGAAAAAGGAAAATGAAAAAGGCTAGTTAAGGAAAGTGCAAGTCAACCATTTAACAAGTCATTTTCCTCCCAATCATGTTCAATGTATTGCGAGGGCGGTTGAGTGTCCAAGGGGAGAATTGCAAGTGTCAAACTAGGGGAAGTGCCAAGTTCTTCACTTGGTGTAGAATATTTATCACTTAAGCTTATGGTAGATGATAATAAAGAAGTTAGATTGTCATGAACCTCTTCATTGATTTTAGAGATCTCCTCATCATCGTCATCATCAAGATTAATCATGATGCGAAGACGAAGGGTAATTTATAATGAAGGATGTATCAGGAGTTTTGGATGTTGTATCAAATCATTTTGTTGTGATGGTTGTAATGTTGTTCCATGTGGTGGGTTAGGAGGAGGAAGGTGATTAGTTATTGTTTCAGTTAAAGGCGTAGGTTTATTTCCCTTTTTTTCTTCCATTTATGACTGATGAGCAAGGAGACGATGATGATGCCTACACTCCCTAGCACCGCAATTTCATTTAATCCTATTTTTAAGTTCTTGAGGTGTAAGAGCAGGTTGATCCACCATAGGCTCCTTTTCTTCTAGAGGAGGAGGAATGGTTGGAGGAGATGGGTCAATCACTTTATATTTGGGTTTATAAACTTGTTTAATGTGAGGAGGCATGACAAGGTTGGTTTTATTATCTCTTGGGCATTTAGATGATGAAGGTGAAGTGTTTATTGTTAGTTGCTTGTGAGGTTACATTGTTTGTTTAGGTTGGATTTAGGCTAAATAATTGTCTCATCGATGATGGGAGTAGTGGAAGTGGATGGGGACATGTGGTGAAAAGACAATTGGGTTATGTGTTTGGCTTTGAACTTTTGATAGGAAAGGAAAAAGAAATCTTTACGAGGGGTTATGGGTTTCATAGGTTCAGGCCAAAAGGCTTCTAAGGAGAAATTACCTTTAGAATAAAATGGATTAAAACCACTATGGTGTATGGTAAATATCTCATTCTCATGTAGAAAATTCAAACATTTGTGAAAAAATAAAGGGATAACTTTCATCGAGTGAAGCCAAGGATGACCTTGCCACAAACAAAAATGATTTGATTGTGGAATGATAGAAAATATTGCATCCAATGTCTTAGGTCCTATTTGTAATGTGAGTATGATCGATCTAATAATAGGGAATGCAAAACTAGTATGTGTTTTAATCCATGTAGTTGGTTTATCATAATCATCTTCATAAAGCTTGTGTAATACTAAAAATTCTTTCGTGGTCACATTCTCACCATAGGCGGGATCTATTAATATCCCATTAGTGGGCTTATCATAGATGTGGCTGGGTATGTAAAGAAGACCATCAAGAATATTTTTAAGTAAATCATGAGAAGAAAAAATAATATTAAGAGATTTGTTGGTTGGGCCCTAAACCGTAGATTTTTGGGAGTAGGAATGCTAGGTCTCTTTTGTTCAATTAGGGTTTTCCACCTACTGAAAAGAGATAGATCCCACACCCAAAATCTAGGTGGTTCACTCAATCTAATATATATATGATGAAATTATGCCTAAATGTAATGTTCTAGATGTAGATAATTGATAAGATTGATTGAATAAGTATAAAAACCTAAGAAACAAGTGATGTTTGAAAACACATTGTGTAATGCAAAAACACCTAGAAATGAATGCGAATTGTAACAAAATGAACCAAACTGAAACTGTGCATTTGGAATATGGATGAAGACTAGAAATAGCCTCTGAAATGCTGATCATCCTAATTTTCAAGCCTGGTGGGACTCATTCACCATTATGGGTGAATGAGTCCCAGTTTTGCAAAACTGAGCTGACACCCATTTCTGACAAAAGAGTATCTAAAAATGCAGAAAACTCCAAACTGACCTATGAGTGGGACTCACTCACCACCAATGGAAAATGAGTCCACTTTTGACTATCAAGATATTCAAAAGTGGAATCTAGAGCTCTTGGTCTGCACTTTGATTCCCTATAGGTGTTTGCTTCTGAAACTCTAATTTTCAAACATAAAAATGACTTTTTGAATGAAGAGAAGACATAAACAACTTTGTAACATGATCTTGAATGATTTCCAAACTTTGTCAATAGTGGCATGGTCTGTTGGTTTAAAGTGGAATTGTTGTTCTTGCCACCAAGGTTCAAACCCCATTGGGGTGGTATTGTTGAGTGGTTGTATTTTGGTTCATAGCTCCAGTTCAAAAGCATTTAACCCTTGAATTAAAAAAAAAAAAAAAATGATTTCCAAGCTTCCAAGAGACCTAAATCTGCAAACACACAAGGAAAGAAGGAGAAATGTTGAATGTTAAGGCATGGGGGTTTTCCTTGGTCAAACCTTGTTTAGGTAATTAAGCCAAAATGATTGAAGAATGGAATGAAACATACAACAATAGAGCTGTTTACCTTTCCATGATGTTTTATCTCGAATGTTTACAATAAAACATGAAGAATCTCCCCTTGAATGTCTGAAAATTGATCTTGAATGACTTGTAATGTTAAAACCCTAAGTTGCTTGACTTGAGATGGAGGTTGATGGATGAATGATGAAGAATGGAATGTGAATTGAGTTAAAATACTTATATTTATAGGAATTTCACCTATTTTACCCATCAATACCTCATCACGGGCCCACATGAAGTAATATTAAACTTAAATTTCACTTTTTTCCTACTCAAAGGTCAAAATTGGGACAAATGGGACTCATTCGCCACCCATGGAGAATGGGTCCCACCTAGCTGGGACTAGTTCACCATCCATGGTGAATGGGTCCCACAGGTGCCTTTTTGATAGCTAAGATGTCAGGCAATAAGGAAATAAGGTTTATATTGTAACTTAGTTAGTTGATCAATTTAAGCCTCAGGATGCATAATACTAGTTAATAGAGGCCTATTAGTGATTATGTGAATGTCAATTAAGGCTTGGTACATAGAATTCAATGTGAAAGTGTGATTAAATACACTTTACAACACTAAAATTAGGTCCACATAGCCTAGGAAGGAACAAGAACTAATGTGAATGTGCAAGACACATTAAAATACTAGTTTAATATTAAGTTTAAGTTATAAGCCTACTAGATTGATGTGATAATGTTATTAAACACATTTTATAATGTTGAATTAGGGGAAAATAGGTTCATTAAGTCTAGAAAGGTGTGAAAATATCTTACAACACTTTGCAACACCTTTGCAAGGCATCAATAAAAGCATGTTATTCAATTTTCAAGGGTCCAAGACCTAGTGTGGATGTATAAAATGCCTCACAACACTTGAATCAAGGCCTCATTAAGTCCAATTTATCATGAATTATTCCCATGTCAAGAAAGAGACCCTTTTTTCCATGACACATTTAGCCCCCACTTTGGTGAGAGGATGAACTTGCTTCAAACTCACAATAAAGTAGGCATTCAAGAGAAATTTGAGCATACAGATGTAGATAACAAAGAATGAAAAAGATCAAAGGAGGTGGCCAAGATCCAGGATCAAAGATCCTAAGTTAGAGCATCAAGATACAAAATCATGCAATGGTAAGACAAGAGGCGAAAATGAAAAGGTGGATCAAGCTTTGATCTTTTGTCCAACTAGTTGTGAATTAGATATAGGTTGTTTGTTTGGAAAAATAAATGTATGCCCACTCGAGGCTGACATAAATTCTTTGTTGTCTGTCAGGTGAGAAGGCCAAAGGGTGAAGTACATACGCTAGTTGACATGCACTCACAAATACATAGGTGGCTATGGGGAAAGTTGTACCGCTGGATGGGCTTCCTACTCAACCATACCAAAGTTATACTTCTTGATAACTTTCATAAAGCGATATAAAGGAATATGATTTTCGAGCTCTATGAGGTAAGCAAAACTTTGTATGCTTGACACTTATAGACATTGTTAATGCATAATAGTGTTAGGGATTTTTCTTTGTTTGTGCAATGTCTCATGTTAGGGATCATCATGCCCAATGTCTCCAAGAGACGATAAGTCAAAATAAATATCATGCCTTTGGAGAGAATCAAGCCCAATGACTCTACCAAGGAAAGGATTCATCACAACAAGAAAGAAATTGCACAATGAAATGTGAGAGGTCATGTATGCCCCCACATTAGAGTGGTTGCAAGCACCTGTACTGTGAGAAATTACTTTAAAGTAGAAGGAGACATGAGATCTTACTCATAAATCCCTGTGCCAAGTCATATGCTTCTGGTAAACTACATCATGAAAGAGAGAAGTATGTCATATGCAAGCCAACTTAAGGAAAATTGTCCACATCCCAAGCTTGCTATTAAATATTCATGAAAAGTTAATGAATAGACAAGGAAGGCAACAAAAAGTGACATACGAGGACAAGGCTATCAAATACCTTTCCCCCACTTAGTGCAGGACAAAGGTGAGCTGAAATGATTAATGAAATGGATCCTAGAGTGAAAATCAATAGTAATTAAAGGAAGGAGGTTACCCACATAGGGAAGCATACCAAACTCCTTAAAATGTTGGATCTTATGACCCAAAGCCTTACATTCATTAGTGAAGTGACCATGAACTCTACAATGGGAACAAAATGAAGTCTTGGAAGAGAATTTCTTTTGAGTTTGGGGAGGGAGGGTGATCAAGTGATCTTGGAGGAGTCTCGACAAGATGTCCTCTTGATCAATGGTAGAAGGTGGTTTTGTGATTGGTGTCAAAGATACATATTTCTTAGTAGGAGATGTCATACTTATGCAAGACTCTTGAGATTGCAAGATTTGGTTCTCTCCATAGGAGGATATAAAATCTAACGAATTCAAATCATGAGAATTTTGCGAGATGTTGTTAACATTAAGTGAAGTTTTAGTTTTTTGTGTCATATTTTGTAAAGGATTATTTGTAAGACCACTAGTTGTGAAAGATAATTTAGGAGTGTGTTGTGTGATATTGTTGATGTTGAGTGAAGGTTTGGACATAGGACAATAACCAAGACCATGAGTCATTTATTGTGTGTTAGGGTTGATAGGGTTGTGGACAAGTTGCTTCATGAGCTCATACCCTTTTCCATAAAGCTTTTTCATTACTTTGGGATCAAGTGGTTATTCGTTATTGTGTTCATCAAAGGTTGTTGCATAGTTTGTGGCATTGTCTAAAGTGGTTGTCAAAGTGGATGCTTTCAAAAGGTTCCCTGAATTCTACATTGACATGATGGTTGGTGGCTCTTGTTTCTCATCTTTCTTTTTTTTGATTATATATTCGTCCATAAATGAGGGTGTGAATTCTAAGGATCCCCAATCGTCACCAAATAATTTAAACACTGATTCCTCATTTTTTTGTTCAATTTCAAGAGGGTCTAGATTGGATGTTGGAATTAATGTTTTTAGAGGACTTGTAGCTCCTTTTTCAAGGTGCAAGAAACTTTCAGGCTTAGGGTCTATTTCAACTTGATAAATGTTATTGTTATAGAAATATTTCATTATACAATGAAGGGTTGAAGGTATTGCATTCATCACATGAATCTATGGTCTGCCTAAAAGAAGATTATACGAAAGATCATAAGGCATGACATGAATAGGAATTTGTAAAGTAGCCACCGTGATGGTAATAGGAAAAGTAATTACGCCAAGCGGTTGGTTTCTTGTATTATCAAATCCTTGAATAGATATAGAATCAAGTTTTATTTGTGAATTTTCAACACGCAATCTATCAAGGATTTTCACACTACACACACTAAGGGCAGAACGATTATCAATTAGGGTTTGATTTATCCCTATCCAATTGTATCAAGTAATGATCATGAAAGATTCATTTTGTTTTCACAAATCTAAAGGAGGTAGCTCATGTTGATGGAAAGTAATTTCTAGATTGGTTTGATTCATTCTATGGATTAAAGCTTCTACATCATTCAAAGTTGTACGAAAAGGAACTATAACTTTTTTTAAGGCTATTTGAAGAATATTGTGGTAATTGTGTGAGTTCTAAAGTGAATCCCAAAGGGAAATATTTGAAGGAGTATTCTTTAATTATTCAAAAAGATCATAATTCTTTGTGTGTGGGAGGAAATGAGGAGCACTAGGTGGATTAGGTAAAGGTAAAGAGGTTGGGATTGGTTGTGATAGCTGTGGATTGTTTCGGGTATTATGTGTATGAGCAACAGTTTTGTAACTCAGCTACTACAATACATTATTTTGAGGTGGGTAGAGGATGTACATTCAGGTTTGGGTTATGGTGGAGGTTTATGTGAAGGGGATAAAGGATGAGTTGAGGTTTAATAATGTTAACATCATGTAACAAGTGAGAATGTGCATTGTCTTTGAAGGGTATAATATCATTAGTGCCTATGTTATCTTTTTCGAGTCATAATATCTTCCCTAGAAGGAGATTTCTTAGGAGAACAAAAAATTATATGTTTGCGACAGTTAATGTTTGGTTTATCCATAACTTCATTGCAACTAAGGGAGTTATAAATGGTTGAATGTGTTTGATTATTGATAATGGGAAGATTAAGGTAAGGATTTATGTGATTGTTCATTGTTTGTAATGTCCCATTATCTTGTTCCATGTCATCTACCCTACTAGGAGAGCTTGTAAGATGTTCATCTAAGGTTGAAATTTGCAAAGTAGCTTCATCACAAGTGGGAGAGGCATCAAGAGAAGGCTCATTATAATTTTCATGTAGATCTTCCATAGGATAGGGATATTAGGAAAGGTAGGGGCAATGTTTGCATGATCTTGAATAGGTATATCTTCCAATATCAACCTATCCTCTTTGCATTGAGGAGGGATATTAGGAGAAGAACAAGTTTTGGGTATGTACAGGATCATGATGGGCCAAAAACTGGCAATATGATGGGTATTTGTAGGGTATGTGGCTGATGACTTTTTTTTACCCAAAAATAATGAAACGAAAAGGGTTTTTAAAGGACATTCTTAGCTTTCTACCAATATAAATTAAGCTCTAATTTGAATTTAATAAATAATTATTATTCATTTTCTATTTGAATTACAAGTAAAAGCCTAATTGATAGGTTGATTGAAAAACATCTATAGCTTTCAAACGGTATCACATTTTTTGAATCCAAAACATGCATCACATTATATGCTTCAAATACTATAGGATTAGAAAAAAAATGAATTTCATGAAGTTATGACCGATTTATGGTGGCTAGATGTACAAGTTTTTTATATTTTTTAAAAGTTGTAATAAAAAAACCATAATTAATTATTTACTTGGAAAAAAATTACAAAAAAATGTGCATCACATCGGGACATGAGTCCTCTACTTATATCTAAAATATTATAAAAAAATATTATCATTTTACTGTGGTTAGGGTGGTCAGATAGACACCTACTTATTTTTTCCTAAAATTTAAGTACTACTGCATTGAAATTTCAAATTTTCACCAAATAGATTTTGTTTTAAAAAATAAACCTAGTAGTTTAGAAACTACATTCAATTTGCTACAAATTCTATTCTTACATATTTTTGAAATAATATAGATAACTTATTCAAACTTTTACATCAAGTTTCCTAACTCTGATTTTTCTAAATTTTTTGCCACTTAAGAGCCTATATTTTCCATGATGATCCTGCACATACCCTTTGATTACCATGAGGATGGAAACTAGGTAAGGTAATGTCTGGAAATGTATCTGTGATCTCATATTCATGTTGTTTTGTGTGATCATCATGATTACTTAGTGTGATTTCCTCTTCTTTAATAATGGTATGTCTAATAGGAAAGGTAAGAGGAGAGAAACAACTTAGATTGCCAAAACTCTTATCGATTGGTGAACTTCGAGCACTAAAATATTTGCTTCACAAGTGTGAGAGATAATAGGAGAACAAAAAATGTAAGAGTTATGATTATCCGAGGTCTCTTTCACTAAACTAACCTCATCCAGAAAATGAGAACTAAGAGAGGGATCTATGACAAAAAAAAAGAAAGGGGAAAGGACCTCATATTCATATGCTTTTAAAAAAAGTCTCTTAGAACATGCAATAAGATCTAAAAAGAGAACATGCAAGATGAGAACTATATAAATTTGTAATGAAAACATGATGGAATGATTATTCTACCAACTTGAAATGTAACAATGCTAAACCTAAGATGCAAAAGAGGAATGTAATTTTTCATATTTTAAAGATGACAATTGACTAATTATGATTTGTAACATGATGAGAATGCAAACTTGAAATTAACACTATGCATGAAATGAGATAATTTAGGCTAGATTTGATGAAATTCATGTTATGGAAATGTATTCAACTGATATACCTAAACATAAGCCCAAAAATAGGGTTTTCAACCCTGTAAAAGGTACTTTTAGGGGTCAAAAGGGACTAATTTTCCTAGGGTGGCGAATGAGTCCTAGTATGCACTTTTTTTAGAATTTTCAAAAAACATTAATGGATTTTGATGTTTTATAATTGCTATGATGTATACCTAAAGTAAAAATATAGAATTTCATAAAATTGGAATGAATTTAGATGGTAAAGATGCAACTTAAATGTACTTTTTATGAATGCAAAATTTAACACCTAGCATGCAAATGATTCATGCAAACCCTAATGCAAGATAGATATATGATGATAAAGGACACCAAATCAGTCAAAATAGAATTTGAAAAGTAGGTTCACCAAAATAAACCATAGATTTTTGGGACTAGGAATGCTAGGTCTCTTTTGTTCAATTATGGTTTTTCACCTAATGAAAAGAGATAATCCCACACGCAAAATCTAGGTGGTTCACTTAATATAAGATATGTATGATGAAATTATTCCTAAATTTAATGTTATTGATTCAACTAATTGATAAGATTTATTGATTAAGTATGAAAAACCTAAGAAACAAGTGATGTTTGAAAACACATTGTGTAATGCAAAAACACCTAGAAATGAATACAAATTGTAACAGAACTAAACCAAACTGAAAGTGTGCACCTATAATATGGATGAAGACTAGAAATAGCTTCTAAAATTCTGATAATCTTAATTTTCTTGCCTAGTGGGACTCATTTGCCATTCTGGGTGAATCAATCCCAGTTCTGGAAAACTGAGTTAGAACCCATTTCTGACAAAAGGGTGTCTAAAAATGCAAAAAACTAAAAATTGACCTTGGAGTGGAACTCATTTTCCACCCATGGAGAATGAGTCCAATTTTGATTTTTTGAATATTCAAAGGTGGAATCTAGAGCTCTCGATCTGCACTTTGATTCCCTACAAGTGTCGACTTCCGCTGATTTTTGAACCTGAAAATGAGTTTTTGTTGATATTTTGACTTATTTAATAAAGAGAAGATTTAAAAAACTTTCCAATTTGATATTTAATTATTTCCAAGCTTCCAAGAGACCTAAATCTACAAACACGCAAGGTAATAAGGAGAAATGTTGAATGTTAGGGCATGGGGGTTTGCCTTGGTCAAACCCCTTTTAGATAATTACACTAAAATGATGAAACATACAACAATGGATTTGATTACCTTTCCATGATGTTTGATCTTGAACATATCTAGCAAAAAATGAAGAATCTCCCCTTGAATGTCTAAAAACTCATCTTGAATGGCTTGCAATGTTAGAACCCCAAGTTACTTGACTTGAGATGGAGGATTGATGGATGAATGATGAAGAATGGAATGTGAATTGCGTTAAAAGACTTATATTTATAGGAATTTAACCTATTTTACTTGTTAATACCTCATCATAGGCTAACATGATGTAATATTAAACTTAAATTTCACATTCTTCCCACTCAAAGGTCAAAATTTGGCCAAATAGGACTCATTCGTCACCCATGGTGAATGGGTCCCACCTAGAGGGGACCAATTCTCCATGCATGGTGAATGGGTCCAATAGGGTCCATTTGGATAGTTGAGATGCCAGGAAATAAGGAAATAAGGTTTATATTGCAGCTTTGTGAGTTATTTGATCAATTTAAGCCTTAGGATACACAATATGGGTTAATAGAGGCATATTAGTGATGATGTGAATGTCAATTAAGGCTTGGGATATGGAATTAAATGTGAAAGTGTAATTATATACACTTTACAACACTAAAATGAGGTCCACATAGCTTTGGAAGGCACAAGAACCAATGAGAATGTGCAAGACACATTGCAACACTAGTTTAACATTAAGTTTAACTTACAAGCCTTCTAGATTGATGTGATATTGTTATTAAACACATTTTATAATGTTGAATTAGGGGAAAATAGGTTCATTAAGTCTAGAAAAGTGTGAAAGTATCTTACAACACTTTACAATACCTTTTCAAGAGATCAATAAAAGCATGTTATTCAATTTGCAAGGGTCCAAGACCTAGCGTGGATTCATAAAATACCTCACAACACTTGAATCAAGGCCTCATTAAGTCCAATTTATCATGAATTATTCCCATGTCAAGAAAGAGACCCTTTTTTCCATGTCACATTCCCTTACAAGGGGCAATTTCTATCATACCCATGAGTTCATCCATAGGATTAACATGGGTAACATTTGAAGTAAGATCATGTTGTTCAATATTTGTATCAATATTCATCACATGAGTTTTTGAAAGTTCACTAGCTTTGAAAAATGAAACATTTTGTTTAGGCATGGGGTTGGTAAAAAATTATAAATTTTGATTGGGGGATGCAACAAACTTATTTCCTTGATCATTGACACTCGCAATGGACAAACAACCAGAAACAATGAGGTCTTGAAGTAAGTGTTTGAGACAATTACATTGTTATTTATCATGTCCATTTTGGTGATGAAAATGACAATAAGCACTCGGTAGTATCAAGTCATTTAACGGTAAGAAAAGTGATCATATATTGTTGTAGCAGTCGATTCATTATGTTATGGAGAGTATCGGGTAAGGGGGTAAATTATCTCTTTGGGTCCCCATAGGTAAAGGGAATTACTGCTTTAATAGTGGACACTTGATTAGGCACTGGTTGATTTAGTTGTGGGGGAGGCAAATTGAGTTGTAAGAAGCCTCTGTTTGATTTTCAAAAGTTTTGTGCATTGTTTTGGTTGCTTTGTTCAAAATTTTCAGCTCATCTAGAAGTGGAATTTGAATCATGACTAGTAACCAAGTGTTAGTCACAAAAGGTTGTGCATAAATGCATGAATGAAGGAAATTTTATCATGGTCAACTTATCCTGAAGGTGTGTATGCAAGTTTTCAATTAAAATCTTTTGGAGATGTGAATCAGGAATCTTGACATCTACTTGAGCATACAATGACTGATAATGTGAAATGAAATTAGTTACTTTTTCATCTGCATTTTGTTTACATCTCACTAAATCAATCATTGTCTTTTGAGAGTCATATGGACTTGGAAATGACTTATAAATGACTCAACAAGCTCATTAAATGATCGAATGGAATGATTGGGTAAGTTTGAAAACCACTCCAATGTAGTGTCCTTTAAGGTCCTAAGAAAAAGTTTAGCTAACAATGTATCATCAAGGACAAAATCATGACACAAGGTTGTATAGGCATTGACATGATTAGTAGGGTCTCCTTTACCTATATACTTCTCAAACCTAGGCATCTCAATTCCTTGTGGCATCAGTGTTATTAATATTTCCAAACATAAGGGGCTATTATGAACATAGTATGTGGGTGGAGTATTTTGACATTGTGTAACACCCCTCCATTTTGTGCTCTGTTGATCAGACAATGTGTTTCCTTGTTATGCCTTGTTTTTGTTAACACTTGAATTAAGGTGCTTGGCTGCTATTTGATTACTGACTATTAAGCCATGTGAATGTTCTATTTTGATGTGATGGTATTTTAGTCTGACGTTATCATTAAGGCATGCTTTGGATTAGCTTAGCAGATATTTGAAATTAATGATGCTTTATGCTTTTTCTTATATTATTGATGTTAGATTCATTAGTTAGTAATACTGTATTGGTGAAGGGGGACATGATTACATCACTTGCATTCGAGTGCCTGTGATTCCACGATTTCACCTTCACGATGTGTCTACTATGTTATATGCATGTTCAACACTCGTTTTGGTTGTAGGACTGCAGGTACAGGACATCGACTCCACCTGGTTTCACAGGTCTAAGTGTGTCCATTGACCAATAGTAATCAATTGGGGGATAGTAGCTAGGTTTTCCGTGCCAAGTCATCACCCTAGTCATGGTGTGTCATTGGGTCGTAGTCAAGTGTAGTTGTTCTATGTTGTCTCTTTCACCTTGGTTTTTATTTAAATTCAAGATAAAAAGTAAATAAATGGCTTTTGTAGTTAAGTTGTTTAAATAAATCTGGCTATATTGTTAAAAATGTTATTTAATTTATTAAATAATTTAATCTCTGATTAGATTTATTTTATTGATTAATTAAATTAATTATATTGAATTGATTAAGTTATTCTTTTGAATTAAAAGTGTTCTTTTTGGAAAGAAAGTTTTAAAAGTTTTAAATTCTTTTGTTTGAAAAGAAATGTTAAATGTATTAAATTCTATTTGGAAATTGGAATTTTATTCTAAGTTATTTACAATTCAAATATCTTCAAAAATATGCAATAACTTTGGGTGGAAAAAGATATTGTAGAGGAGTTGACTCAATTTGGGGAAGATTTGGAGAAGCCATGGAATCTCATTTTGAATTTGAATTTGAGTTTGGGGGAGTTAAGATATTTTCATTTGTGTTTTATTTTCACTTCTTGTTTTGTTTTTGGATGGAGAGTTTTGGTTGCAAAAAGAAAATAGAGTTTTGGGTTTTGGATTCAATCTTGGTTTGAAGGTGGAGATCTTGGGATGAAATGGTCGAGGAGTGGAATCTACAGAGGAACTCAACAATGATTTGTTCTTCAAGTTCATGATCACAGGTTTTATTCTCGTTTTGTTGTTTTGAAGTTTTGAGATTTTGATTTCAATTTGAATGCAAGTTAGGAAACAAATCTGAAAACCTCTTTGAAATCATGGAAGAAGAGAAAACAAAGATAGATTCTTGCAATAGAAAATGAAAAGATGAATAAGAGATATTTCCATTTGTTTTAGAAAATTGAAACCTACAGAATTTGTGCTTGTAAATTCTCTTTCTGTAGAAAAACTTTGTTCTATTTGACTGTGAAAACATGGGAAAAATCATATATGATATATATAATATATATGGTTTATATATATATATATACATATATTATATATTTATAAGTATGTTTATATTTATTCTGGAAATATTTGTTTAAAGAAAGCCCTGTTAAAATATCCTATCATGTGAAAATGGCTGGGGAATTCATTAAAAAAAAACACATTTTTTATCTGTTGAATAAAATATAAATAAATAAATAAATAAAATTCATGTGGGAGGCAGGGGAAGCTACCTTCCCCCACCGCCACCACCCAAAGGGAGGCGGACTATGTGGTAACCACATAGACCGCCGCCCCCAAAGGGAGGGGACTGTGTGGCAACCATACAGGCCGCCACCCCAAAGGGAGGCGGACTGTGTGGTAACCACACAGACCGCCAACCCCACAAGGAGCGGACTATGTGGTAACCACATAGTTCGCCACCCCCACAGGGAGGCGGACTGTGTGCATAGCACATAGGCCGCCGCCCAGTGGGGAGGGGCCTGCGTGCCCCAAATTTAGGGTTGTGTTTTTTCTTTTTTTAAAACTTTAAATTTTATTTAATTTAATTTTATATTATATAATATATAATATATATATATATATAATATGTATATATATATATATTATGTATATATAATATATTATAATTTAAATAAATGTCTTTATTATTTATTTTAATTAGCAAAATGGGATTTGATTTATATGAGTTGAAATTTAAATTTATTTTATTTAAATATATTTAGAATAATATTTATATGTTTTTATCATAGATACATATAATTATATATATGCTGAGTATATAATTGTATATAGGTTTAATATATATATATATATATATATATATATATATATATATATTTAAATATATTGTTTATAAGAGTGTTATTTTATTTAATGATGCGAATACTATTTTTTTTGTAAGAGTGTGATGTTTTTTTTTAGAAAATGGATTTTGATCCTTTGTTTAATTAAGGAAGTTGGAAAATGTGCATAGGGTTAAAGAGTTAATATATAAACATGTGAAATTAATTTTAAATTTGTATAGATACGGTGTTCTTATTTTAATGAATATTTAATTAATAGAGATGTATATGTCCAAATATTGATTTTAAACTGATTATACTGTAAAACAATTTACTTTAATCATTATGTGTAGTGAAGAGATAAACTCTATGTATCACGTTATGCGACATCTTTTAATACCTAAATGTTTTCATCCATCTAGAGTTGAATTATGTATCGACCTTGCTTAGAGCAATTTTTATGATTATTGTGTTACTATTTTAAAAGCAACTAGGGAATTAAATGTCTGGTTAAATTTCATCCTTTGTCTAAAAGAGACCGAATGTAATTAGTTTTATTGTGGAAATAATCTACTAAATGTTAATGAAGGAAGTGGATTTAGGAAATCCAAATATAGAGTTAAATTCCTATTTGATTTGCCTTCTTGAATGTGCACTTCATCTATTTTTTCACTTTGGGGAATTTGTTTTGAAGGGTTGTTAAGTCTTCCAAAAGGGGATTAACTTTTGGGGTTGCATTATCATGTTAGTCAACCTTTGTTTTTCCTTGGGTAGTGCGTATAGTTGTATCTTGTGGTTTTACCCTGTTCCACGAACGGGGATGGTTTATGCCTCTTTTGGTTCAAGAGTGGATTATGTGTTTCGTGCCTCCTATGGAAGGAGTGGGTTGTATCTTTGGTTGCCTCTAGTGTTTGGAGAGGATTTTGACCTTTGTTGCCTCCAATGTTTGGAGAGAGTTTTGACTTTTGTTGTCTCCATTGTTTGGAGTGAGTTTTATTTATGTGTTCCTCCTAGAGTTGGAGTGGTTTTATCGTATTGGTATGCACTTGGGATTTCCTGGGTGATTGGTTGGTTTGGTATGTTGTCAAGTAGAAGAGTGGCTTCTGTTAGGGACTAGAGCCCAAAGAGGTAAACTGGGAAACCTTCAGAAGTGGTTTAATCAAGTGATAACTAAATTAATGTACTTAGAAGTAGGGTAGATTTTTCACACTAATTAAGATAATTGAGCCTCTCATAGATGCAAGGGCTTGTATAGACTTGGGATGAGTCAAGAAGGCTTGGAATGGCAAGATCATCTATCTTGTCCTTACGAGAGGTATTTGATTCCACATGAGTGAGTATGGGTGCCAAGATTCGGTAGAGGCCACCAGGACAACCCATAGTGGCGGCCAAAGCCTAGGAAGATTCTCAGAGGAGATCCCATGACGAGCTGTGTGATGATGCTCTTTCTACGAAAACAATTGGTATTTGGTTTTATGTGTATGGTCTTCTTATCATACTCAATCTATTTTATTTCTAGAAGCAATGTGACCTATGTTAGTGATGTTGGAGTTGTACTTGTGTTATCCTTATGGATGTTTGGTTCATGTGTTTGGTTATGTTAGTGTGAGTTAGCCTTTGTCTAGGAGTGGATGGTCTTGTATAGGAGCTCCTTGTTACTATCTCCTAGCATGGGGGTGAGCCTTTGGGTATCACATGGTTGGGTGGAATGTGCACCTTAATCCATTGGGTCAGCTTTTTGTTCGTGTGGATAAGATTTCCAGTTGGAGAGCTCGTGGGATCCAGTCCTTCATGCTTTATTCTTTCAGTCTTAATGTAATTTAATACCCCTCTTGTATCGAGGTGGAAGTTGTAAATTGTAACCTTGTATTTTGGAATTACCTCATTCAGGGAATGAGTTTTGTAATCATATTGTAAATTATATTATTGGAATCATGTGGAATTTCTTATGCCTTGTCGTAATTTGTATCATGTTTGGAATGTATGTGATTCTTAATTTATTAAGTATTTAAATGTGATGTGTGAATTAATGTTTCTTGTTTGGGTTTTAAGTAATCTTAGTCTCGTGACCTTAGAGGTTGTTGGCAATGGATAGTGATCTTGCATGTTATTATACTTGAAAAAAAAAAAATAGTACGTTTGAGTAGTAAATTGCAACTTCCTCTAGGGTTGTGTGTGGCATTACACATGGTATCGAGCCAGGTTTAAACAGGTACCTGGGATAATGTGGAATCCATTAAGTTGTTAGTTGTGTAGGTTATACTCTAGGCACTAGCGAGCCATGGTGTTGACCTAAATGCTTTGTTTTTATGCTTTCCTTTTGGGTTGATCTCACTTGTCTACCCAGAAGTTGTTACGTGCTGCAGTTCCAATGGTGCAGGAAACTAGTGGAAAGGGTAGGATCCTCAGTGTAGTGTACAATGCACTGATATCCTTCCTACTGGAAGAATGCATTATGGACAATTGTGTAGTGTGTGAATTTGGTGCGTTGTGTGTGGTGGACGACAACCAGTTTTGTTGTTATTCCCGCCCTTGCATGTCTTGTTGATGAATGATTTTGTGGGGGTTAGTTAGGCCCGCGAGCCTACCAAGAAGTGTGTTTTGATTGGTTTCCTTTTTGATGCATGGCTCTTTCGTTGTGTAAAGAGTTGTGACCCTTGAGTGGTTCTTGAGTGTGGTTGCAGTGTGGTTGTTGGGTGTGTTCCAAGGGCTTGTTGGGGTGAGATAGTCATAGGACCTCTTGCCTTGAGTGCCTTAGTATGGCGTTTTAGAGGGTTGAGTTTTCCAACCTTGTCTTGAGTTGTGGAGGAATGATGCCTCCTAAATCTTGCCTTACCCTTTAGGATTGGAGTGATTCCCTTGGTTGAGAGTCTTCCGAGGTTGAGATCGATTACTTCCCTATATCCTATGTTGCGGGTGAGCATGTTGGACCTTAGCTTGTTGGTGGGTTGTAGGTGACATGTGTTGCCTAAAAAAAAATTTACCCTTGTTGGTTTCTTTGCTCATGTTGTGGGAAAGTTTGGTTGACCTTAAGGGTGCCAAGAAGTTCCTTTGGTGTATATTCTCTTTTGGAGTCTTGTTGTTTTCCTTCTCCATGCAAGTATCTGATGCATGTTTTCTTGTGCTTTACCTCTTTGTGCAAGTGATTGCCGGATTGACCCTATGTGGTTTTGGAGTTGCTTTTGCATGTTATATTGTGTTGAAATTATGAAATATGGTAATAGAAAATGAATGATCATGTTGTTAGTTCATAGAGATTTGTGCATGCTCTCATATGGTTGATGCATTTGTGTGAAAGTGATTGTGTGATGATGAAACCATGATTGCATTCGTGTCTATGTTAGAACCATAAATATCTCTTGTCTTCTCTCTCTTTCCATTGGTTTAACGAAGATGCCTGTCTTTGAGTGTGTGGTGTATTGAAACCCATGGTATGTTGTATCTTATGAGAAAATGCTTATGTATTCATGAAGGTTTGTTTTATTAGATCAAACCTTGGGTAAAGGACCTAAGTCCCCAAGTTGCATTCATAATCATGGAAAATGTATAATATGAATAGAAAATTGTTTTGCAGTGAATAAAAGTTTAGAGAAAATGAATTAGTGAAACCATTGCATGTTAATGATAATTGCATAATAGGTGCATCTTGTTGGTGATACCAATAGTCCCCAACTTTATTGTTGAGTCTTAATAAATCATGTAGAGGTTAAATTATGGTACCTGGATTCAAAATGCAAATGTTAAATGAATGTTGAAGTGATAATGTTGCATACCTTGTCTTGAGCAAACATTGTAATGTTATCACACCATGTGTGACCTTCTGATGAGTCTCGGTGATGTGTATTGGTGCATATGTGTATTATGTATGTTAATCCTTGGATATGTGTTGTGGAGTTTTGGTTGGTGGTTGCTTCACCATGTTGATTTATATATATTGATAGGGTGCTTGGTTAGGTTGATTATAGCACGGGTTGCTGTTGTTTTATGCTGAGGTGTGGAGTGGCTCAATTTTAGAACCATTAAATATGTGTAATTTTATGGAGTTTGTACTAAGGGTACTTGCAGGCTTCCAAGAGTAAGCCTGACCCTAGGGGGGAGGATGTAACACCCCTCCATTTTATGCTCTATTGATCAGACAATGTTTTTCTATGTTATGCCTTGTTTCTGTTAACACTTGAATTAAGGTGCTTGGTTGCTATTTGATCACTGACTGTTAAGCGATGTGAATGTTCTATTTTGATGTGATGGCATTTTAATCTGACGTTATCATTAAGGAATGCTTCAAATGGATTAGCTTAGTAGATATCTAAAATTAACGATGCTTTATGCTTTTGATTATGTCATTGATGTTAGATTCGTTAGTTAGTAATATTGTATTGGTGAAGAGGACGGGATTACATCACTCGCATGTGAGCGCCTGTGATTCTGTGATTTCCCCTTCACGATGTGTCTACTATGTTATATGCACGTTTGACACTCATTTTGGTTGCAGGACTATAGGTACAGGACATCGACTTCACCTAGTTTCACAGGTCTGAGTGTGTACATTGACCAACAGTAATCGATTGGGAGATAGTAGCTAGGTTTTCTGTGCCAAGTCATTCCCCTGGTCATGGTGTGTCGTCAGGTCATAGTCGAGTATAGTTGTTTTATGTTGTCCCTTTCACCTTGGTTTTATTTAAATTCAAGATATAAAAGTAAATAAATGGCTTTTGTAGTTAAGTTGTCATTTAAAAAAATATGGCTATATTGCTAAAAATGTTATTTAATTTATTAAATAATTTAATGTAATTTATTAAATAATTTAATGTAATTAATAAAATAATTTAATCTCTGATTAGATTTATTTTATTGATTAATTAAATTAATTATGTTGATTTGATTATGTTATTCTTTTGAATTAAAAGTGTTAGTTCTTTTTTGGAAAGAAAGTTTTAAAAGTTTAAATTGTTTTGTTTGAAAATAAAATTTTAAATGTAGTAAATTCTATTTGGAAATTAGAATTTTGTACTAAGTTATTTATATCTTCAAAAAAATGCAATAACTTGGGGTGGAAAAGATATTTTAGAGGAGTTGACTCAATTTGGGGAAGATTTGGAGAAGCCATGGAATTTCATTTTGAATTTGAATTTGAGTTTGGGGGAGATAAGATATTTCATTTGGGTTTTATTTTCACTTCTTGTTTTATTTTTGGATGGGGAGTTTTGGTTGCAAAAAAGAAAAGAGGGTTTTGGGTTTTGGATTCAATCTTGGTTTGAAGGTGGAGATCTTGGGATGGAATGGTGGAGGAGTGGAATCTCCAGAGGAACTCAACATCAATTTTTTCTTCAAGTTCATGGTCACAGGTTCTTTTTTGTTTATTTGTTTTGAGAATTACATTTTCAATTTAAAACTTGTGTGTGATCAAAACTAAAAACCTTGGTGGAGATCATGGACAAAAAAAACAAAAGAAATTTTTTGACAATAGAGATTTAAAGAAAAGCTTGAAACCCCTCTGTTTAGAATTGAAATTTCAAGAATTTGAGTTCTTGAAATTGAGTTTGAAAGAGTTTCTTAATTTGTCTTTTCTATAGAAAAATTACTCAATCTGAATGTAAAATGAGAAATATATATATATATATATATATATATATATGCCACTCACCATTACCTATATATATATATATATATATTATTAATATATAATATAACCATGAGTTTCTTACAGAGAAACCTCCCTCTATTGTTCAAGTAAATCTAGGAAGATCACGGAACAAAGGAAATTAGGTTATTTTTTATATTAATTTTCATTCTTAAAAAAATTATATGATTTTTTTGTGGGAAAGGGAGGGCAGCACCTTACATTTATAGGGAGGCTGACTATGGGCGACCTTGTACCTACAATGCCAATGGGGAAGGTATGGCGAGTGTCCCATAGAGCAGCGTCCCTCTGTGGGTGGGGTTTGAGAGTTTGTTTTTTCAAAGTTATTTTTTTTAATTTTTAATTTTTTTTTATATATAATGCTATATATACCATGAAATATATATATATATATATAATACATCCTATTATATTTATATTCTTTTAATAATGTATTTATTATTTAAATATATGTAGAAAATATATATATATATATATTATAGATATTTTTAAATGAATTTAGAGATCTATTTTTATATTTTTGGGATGTATTGTTTTATATATATATATATATATATATATATATTTAATGTATATTTATATTTAAATATAAGTTAAATTTAAGATGGTGATTTTATTGTGAAGGTGCAAAGTATGATTTTATAATAAAATGATTTATTTAAAAGATTGATTTTGATCATTATGAATAAAATTGAGAAAATGGAATAAAAATGTCAGTCTTAATATTCCTTGAGTTGCTAATTAAATCCGATTGACTTATGAGTTTGCGCAAATAATATTAATTATTTAATTGATTTCTTGCACTATGCCATCAGTTTTCTTGGATTTAGGAAATCCTAACCATAGTTATTTAGTTACCTAAAATGCTTCCTAAGTTTTGTCTAAAGATAAAGCTTTTATATTAAATTTAATTATTGGGAATTGGAATATCTTAAATAATATTTATTTCTATCAGGTTTGAATAAAGAATAATATTTTAGTATTATGGAACACGTGAAAATTAATTAATATAATTATGTTTGAGTTGGAAGGCGTATGCAAGTTTTGATTTTAGAATTAGTGCTATTGTACTTTGGGAATCAAGGTTAGTGCAATGATTAAATACTGGTTAAGGGTTAGGGATTGTAATTGAAAAGAATACGGTTAATGTGTTTACAACGACTTGTTTGATTTGGTGTAATCTTGAAGTTCTAGTAAAGGATATGATAAATGTCAGGATATGTTAAATGTAAGGATTTGTTAAATGTCAAGATTATGTATGTGGTTAAGTTATATGGATTATAATTAGAGCAAAATATTGATGATATTAAATATGTGTAAAGAAAAGAGTTATTTTATTACAATGTTATTATAATGAGTAGAATGTTATTTAAAATTTCTTATATTCCATTTCCTTAAATTGTGAATAGGGAAGGATTGTTTCTTTCTATACTACAAGGAATAGATAAGGTTCATGAAAAATTATAATGTCTAGAATGTATATGTATAGTTAAAAGATTTAGTGTATGATGTATTTATGTACTTGGGTTCTTGTTTTATGAGAAAGATTGTTGTGTCAAAATACATTATTAGTTATTTAAAGAATGTGTATTTATATGATTGTTGGTTTTAGTGGATTCATATTGGTATTGTATGGGCAATATTGTTATTATTGTAAATTTATGAGTGTACCTTGGTATTGCTAAGTTTTGCTTCCAGAAGCTAGGGAACTCTTTAATTGAGTTGCTTGTTCTATTTGGAGTGATTTTATTATGTAAGTCTTCCAATTGGGATTTTCATTTAATGGAGGGAGGTTGTAATGTGTTAGTCAACCTTCATTTTTTCCTTCGGTAGTGCATCTTAATGTACCCATTGTTTTACCCAGTTTTGACGAACGAGGATGTTTTGTGCCTTGGAGTATGTATTTTTTTGCCTCCATTGTTTAGAGTGGGTTTTTGTTATATGTTCCTCCTAGAGTTGGAGTGATTGTTTATCTTGTTTTTATACTTTTTGGCATCCTTGGCAATTGGTTTTTTGTTGGTTTGTTTTCAAGTAGAAGAGTGGCTTCTGTTAGGGGCTAGAGCCCAAAGAGGTAAACTAGGAAACCTTTAGAAGTGGTTTAATAAAGTGATAACTAAATTAATGTACTTAGAAGTTACGTAGTATTTCACACTAATTAAGATAATTGATCCTCGCTCATGGATGCAAGGGCTTGCATAGAATTGGGATGATTCAGGAAGGCCTAGAATGGAAAGATCATCTATCTTGTCCTTATGAGAGGTATTTGATTCCACATGAGGAAGTATGGGTGCCAGGATTCGGTAGAGGCCACTAGGGAAATGCATAGTGGAGGCTGAAGCCTAGGAAGATTCCTAGAGGATATCCCATGATGAACTATGTGATGACACTCTTTCTACAACAACAGTTGGGATTTGGTTTTCTATGTATGGTCTTCTTATCATACTTGATCTGTTATATTTCTGGAAGCAATGTGACCTATGTCAGTGATGTTGGAGTTGTACTTGCATTATCCTTATGGATGTTTGGTTCATGTATTTGGTTGTGTCATTGTGAGTTAGCTTGTGTCTAGGAGTGGATGGTCTTGTATAGGAATTCCTTGTTACTATCTCCTAGCACGGGGGGTGAGCCTTTGGGTATCACATGGTTGGGTGGAATGTGCATCTTGATCCGTTGGGTTGGATTTTTGTTTGTGTGGATGAGATTTCCAATTGGAGAGCTCATGGGATCCTATTCTTGCTTGCTTTAATTCTTTCTATCATTATTGTAATTTATGACCCCTCTTTGTATCGAGGTGGAAGATGTAATTTGTAACCTTGTATTTTGGAATTACTTCATTTAGGGAATGAGTGTTGTAATCCTATTGTAAATTATATTATCGGGATCATGTGGAATTCTTATGTCTCTGATGTAATTTTTATCTTGTATGGAATGTATGAGTATTTAATTTGTTAAGTAAATTAAATGTTATGTTTTTATTTCATGTTTCTTGATTGGGTTTTAAGTAATCTCAGTCTTATAACCTTAGAGGTTGTTGGCAATGGATAGTGATCTTGCATGTTATTTTTACTTCAACAAAAAAAATAGTATGTTTGAGTAATAAATTCCAACTTCCTCTAGGGTTGTGTGGTGGGGCATTACAGATAAGGTAGTGGTTTTCTATTGATAAGGAAAGCTTATTAGATTTTTTCAAGAATGAGTATATTTGCATTAGAGGGGAAGAAGGTTGAAATGGAGAATATGTTCACTTTAGGGGAAGAGTTTGTGCCCTAAGGGGGAGAAGTAGTTTCCCTTTTCCATTAATGTCAAAGGGGTGAAGAGTGCATTATTTTTTCCATCAATGCCAGAGGGGGAGATTGTTGCAATCTAGTTTTCATTGATGTCACAAGTATAAGTAAATTGTGTGTCTAGATATCATTATTATCAAAAGTTTTCTAGAGTTAGTTGCAGTTTGGTTATCTATGTCGTAGTTTGGCTAATTGGTTTCCTGAGTCTCTGAGAATTTTTTTGTATTTTCTTGGTAGTATTGTTCTCATATAGGTTTGAATGTAGCTTCATATGTTGTTAAGGCATGTGTGATAAGAGTTTCATGTTTTTGACAAAAGGGATAAACAGGTTTTACAGGGACCCAAAACCACAAAGTAACATTACAAACAAAGACCAAAACAAAGGTTTGAAAGACAAAAAGGCTGCCAGAGAGATAAAAATCAGCTAAAACAAATAGCTACAAAAAGCTACAAAAAAGATATCAAAAGGTCAGCAGACAGACAAACTGGGGCCCAGCCATAGCTAATCCATAGTCTTCAAAAGCTCATCAGCAACCACTTCCAGCTCCACCATATCCTGGACACCTTCCATGAAAATCTGAGTCATATTTGGGGTAGACAGGGCTTTTCTTTTCATACTTGATCTAGTGTGCCTAGAAACCCCCGCGTCCTCATCCTGGTCTTTCTCCTTATCTAAGTCAACAATCAGCGCTCTATTCTGGGTTTTCTCCATTCTTTCAGTAAAGGCTTTGATGATTAATGAATTATGTTTGGCTATTCTGCAATTCATATCAACAATTTTTTTCATGGTTCCTTTAATTTTATCAAGATCATTTTCAACAGCACTGTCCTTTTGCATGCTAGCCTTCGCAAAGGTATTCTTCTCCACTTCGAACTGTATTTTTTTCATGATAAGAGTTTCATGTTGTTTGGATTATAGGAAAGGTATTTTACTAATATCAATTTGAAGACAATGTTGTTTCTTGTGAGGATGCTCAGAGTGGTGAAATTTTTTGTTATATTCATTCCTCCACATTTGCAAATATGGTCATGTGGTTCAAAATTTAAGTTTACGATTTTTGGCAAGGTTTTACATCCAAATTTTCATGTCAATAGTGCATCCATAGAAAAAGTTGTAAGTGCTAGAGTGTAGCCTGAACATGATCCCACAATAAGTTAGTTTACACTTTTTTCCCAAACTTGACATTGAAATCAATATTTTTCACAAGATCTTCATTTTGTCACACCTATATAATAGCTAAACTATTAAGAATTTGAAGATGAAGGAAACTAGTGAATCGTGAGATTTTGTGTGTAGATTGTAATTATTTAAAAATAAAAAAGTAAATTATGAATCCTTTTATGTACTTTTGAATACATTAATTTTTCTACTAAACGAAATTGTTTAAAAGTGTTCTTTATTGTGTAACACAACTTTTTTATAGAAAGGATTTGATTCTAATTTTTAAAATACAAATTTTTCTCACCAATATCTAGGGCATGTAAATTTTTTCATAATTTTTTGTTGCATATATTTTTTTAAGTTAATTTTCTAAGTCAAAGTAATTAATTTGGATATATGTGTATTGTGTATGGCTTAACATTTTTTTTTAAGCATTTGAATTAACTTATTCTTTTTATGTTGGAATAAGGAAAATCATTACCTAGGGGACATGTATTTTTTAGAATTTTTTTCTATATTTTTCGTTTTCTTTTCATCTGTGAAACAAAGACATTGATGTTCATTGAAAAACCTCCATTCAGAAGAAATAAAAAATAATTATAATAATAAAATTAAATATATTAAAAAAATATACTTTTCGGGAAGCTTATAATAAGGGCTACATACTTACAAAACATAAATTTTAAATGAATTCATTTGATCCCCCAAAAGGTAAATCAAATTTGGTTTTTATTAGCATTTTGATAGGTGTAGAGAAGACCCCCTTATAGGTATGGTTTAAAACTATTGAGGTTCTATCCAAGGAGGTTAGATCAAACCCTCTTTAATTAAAATCCTTATAATGGAATGTTTCTAATTTCTAAAAAATTGTGATTTTAGGAAACAATCAAGATGTCTCAAAAAGTGAAACAATTATTGTAGTTGTTCACTTGCACTAACTTATTGTATGGAGGAGTGAATTGGATGGTGGAGAGTGTTCTTATAGATCTTTTAATTTTTCGTATTGTTCTACAAGATGTTTTATTTTTTCTCCAAAACAAGCTATGGTATAGGGTATGTGTAGGATCACTATGGAAAAAATAGGGCCTTAAGTGACGAAAAATTTAGAAAAATAAAAGTTCAAAAATTTGACATAAAATTTTGAATAAGTTATCTACATTATTTCAAAAATATGTAAGAATAGAATCTATAGCAAATTGAATGTAGTTTCTAAACTACTAGGTTTATTTAAAAGTAAAAAATCTATTTGGTGAAAATTTGAAATTTCAATACAGTAGTACTTAAATGTTAGGGAAAGAAAAAGTCTATAGGTGTCTGTCTAACCACCCTAACCACAATAAAATTATAATATTTTTTTATAAGACTTTAGATATAAGTACATGACTCATGTTCGGATGTGATGCATAATCTTTGTAATTTTTTTCCAAGTAAATAATTAATTATGAATTTTTTATTACCACTTTTAAAAAATATAAAAACTCGTATGTCTGACGACCTTAACTTGGTAAAAAAATCATGAAATTCATTTTTTTTTAATCCTATAGTATGTGAAGCATAGAATGTGATGCATCTTTTAGATTCAAAAAATGTGATACCATTTGAAAGCGATAGATTTTTTTCAATAAGCCCATCAATTAGGACTTTAGTCGTAATTCAAATAGGAAATGAATAATAATTATCTATTTAATTCAAAGTAAAGCATACTTTTTATTGTTGGAAAGATGAGCATCTCCTTTAAAAACCCTCTTCGTTTCATCAATTTTGGGTAAAAAGAAAGTCACCAGCTACATACCCTACACATACCCATCATATCGCCACCTTTTGGCCCATCATGATCTTGCACATGCCCTACAAAATGAAGGTGTTGTTGGGTTATGGTTTTTCCTAGCTGACTAAGGTATACTAAAGGTGTGTGCCAAAAGTTGAAATTTTTTATGGAGTTTGAGAAGTGTTTGAAGATGTTGTATGGTTCATATTAACTTATCTAGGAGAAGCATAGGTAATTTTTAATTTTTCATGAGTATTTCCAAGTTATAATGGCTAACATGCTTCAAGCTTCATCTTTTCTTCCTTAAGGTTGACCTATTTTAAATATGTGAAGCATGCATAAGTTACTCATTGAAGGATAATGCTATGAAGTTTATATAGGACTAGGTTAAGTGTGTTTTGTTCCTGGTGTTGCATGTAGTTTATTTTAGGGCTTTGTTTGTACACATTTCAAGTTGTTGTTTGTTCTTTGGTTGACTTGTAATTATAATATTCTTGTTGTTCATGGTTGACATGTAATGTGATCAATGTAATGCCATGCATATATTATAAACCTAATTGATCTAGGTGAGATGTGGTTGCAAATGTCATTGTAATAGGTGATAAAAGGACGTGTAATACATTATGATGTGTGACTGAAAGAGAAAGGTCAGAAGTTGTAGATCTTATCTAGATTCATCTTGAAGACATTTTTATGGAATAAGGGAATCAAAGAGTGTACCTCACTAATTGTTGGAGGAAATGAACCAAAGGAAAAACTTATTGAAGGTTGAAAGTAGTGAGATAGTAAGTTGTAGAGAAGACATTTGAAAAATTTGTAGAAGCTGTTAAAGAATAATTGTAATCATCAAAAAAGAAGGGAAAAAGAAGAACTATAATCATCAAATTGATTGATCTTCATTGATAAATTGAAACAATAGGACTATCATGTTGTAATCTTTTCTAAGTTTGTTCTTAGTTAAAAGAGTAAGTGCTTCCTTGGGTTGCAGGCCTAAAAAAAAGTATACAAGGAGTTGTAGCTTACTTTGGTTGTATACCTAAAAAAGGGTTGTAACTATGATTCATTTGTGAAGCTAGTTTAGCAATGTAGCTCCTAGTAGCTTTTCTCACTGTGGTTTTTCCTCTTTGGGTTTTTCATGTATATCTTGTGTTATGTGGTGTTATGCATTGTTTTTATCTTTCATGTTTATGTTAACTATATAAAGATTAAGTCTCGGCTTGATCTAGAGGGCTTGAGATTTATCTAAATACTGATTCACCAACTCTCTTAGTATTTTAATGTATGTGCAACAAGAAGGTTCTGAGAAATGCTATATAATACTCCACAGCTAATGTTGATGTCTTGTAGTTTGGAGGAAGTATTTTCAATGTTTATTTGTTCTCTCTTCTTGAGATTTGGTTTATGTGGTGTACCAAAATTTGAGTTGTCAATGCTATATCTCAAGAATTTGTTGTTTGGTTTGCAATAGATCTGGATTTTATCCAATTTATTGCGTGAACGTTAAGCGACGTGCCGGGATACCTCGGCGCGCTGGCCGGTAAATTGTTTCTTCTCGGGATTGGCCGTTGACCTGTTTGCTGGGGTTGCGCATGGTGGTGACATCGCTGGGTTGGATCGCCATTGCCTCTATTGATTGGATCGCGAATTCCTCGCCGAAGCCAGACTCTCTGGGCGCTAACCCGCCTCTCAGGCTGAATGACGTAAGAAGACGCCGCCAGATTGACGCAAACCGCCATTCGTGCCGACGAAAAGCGGAACCGCTAACCGAACAATTCTGGTGCCAGTACGCTGAAGGAGGAGACAGCTATTAACCATGAATTTCGCGGGCAACGGAGCGGCGGCGGCGGTGACGAACTGGAGAAAAAGTTTACCGACAACTGGGCGCAACTGAATCAACTTCGAACTCAGGATGAAGTACATTGGTCAAGAAAGAAAAAAGATTGGGACGTTTGTGGGCAGGCAGAGGTTGTGGATGAGCCTAAGGAATTACAACTATTTTGATGGTAGTTTGTAATATGATTCTTTAAAGAGTTGTATTTAGAGATTTTAGCCTCATTCTACAAGTGAGCAAGGAGTTGTAAACTTCCTTAGGTTGAATACCTTAAGTATGTTGTAACTGTTGATTCATTTGTGAGGTTGGTTTTTGATGGTAGCTCAAAGCATATTTTCTCATCATATTTTTTCCCTTCTTTTATTTCCACATAATTTTTGGTGTTGTGTGTTTGTGCTTTTGTAACTACATATATTATCTATTTATAATAGTTGCATATTTCAATTGATAAGTTGGATAAGTTAAATTTTAATTTCTTTTGAGGGATATACTAATTCACCCCCCTCTTAGTATATCTATACATTCTAACAATTGACCTATCAGAGTTGAGTTCCTTGGTACAACCTAACCACTAAAGATAGATCTTAGTTTAGAACATATGGTTGAAAAGGAATCCTCTTGTAAGGTACCATACTTTTATGAAAACAATTATTCCTTCTAGAGTATGTGGATGGATTCCTATCTCACATATCTTGTTTATGATGTTTAGAGAGATACTAAATATGATAATGTTGTGCCTTCTCACCCTTTCACTTATCCAAATACCAAAAGAGAACATGAGAAAAATTCTAAAGAAAAGAATTATATCCAATGTGGGTTAGATAATTATGAATTTTTCCAAGTGGTATAGTGCAAGACTGCAAAGGGATTTTTGGATAAGCTCAACAATCCATATGAAGGGAATGATAGTGTTAAACAAATAAAACTACAATCTTACCAAACACTATTTGAGAATCTGAAGATGATGGAGTAAGAGAATATAGCCAACTATGTTCCATTGATAGATGAAGCTATGGATGGAATCAAAAGTCATGGATAAGACATAACTAGCATTTTTTTTGTGAAGAGAAATAATCTCATGAAATGTTTTCTTTGTTTTTATGACATATATCTGAAAACCCATTTGTATATTCATGCAATTAAGGAATTATTATCATGAAACCCTTGCTTAATTTTTTTGGCATATATCTAAAAACCTAATTATGTATTCATTTTACCTTTGTTAAAAATTCTATCCTAAGGCTGTCGAATATAACATAGTGTCAACTGAGGATAGTAGCATGGGTTGATTACACTTGATTCATGAAGAATCGAAGCATAATGTAGCCACTAATACTCAATCTCAACAAGATCATTCAAATGAATATTAAACTAAATATTTATCAAAACAAAGCATTCTAAACTATGACAGAATTTAAATGTCTACTCTAGCCCATTTTAGACTTATCCCTTTGTGAGATTGGTGTCGGGTTGATGCGAAATGACAACCCTCTCCCAATCCCATGATTAGTGAGCTTGTTTCAATTGACTCTATTGAAGAGAACAGATGAAATGGTTGCGATATGTGGATGAAAACATGATGCAAGCTAAATTAACATGATTTTATTCTAAAACTAATCTAAATATGCAAAATCTAAGCTAATCTAAGCTAAAATATTCAAACCCTAATTTATAAATGAGCTAAATGAATGCATGGAAGTCATTAATGGAAGCTTAAAGCTATTATGCAACTAAAAATGAACTAAAATATGGTAAATGTGAGTAAAGTATGAGTGTCAGTGTGAGTGATTTCAATAGCATAAGTTTGCAATTGAAAGATGGATCCATTTGTCTCCAAATAGCAACCTATTTATAGGAAATAAAATGAGAAATTGAGCATTGAGATCAAAAAGATTAATGAACAATAAAGGATGGAGGAAATGAGAAGCATGGATCATGGATTATCATCAACAAGTGAGAATGCAAGATGAGATTTAATCAAGGTTTCTTATTCTTTCAAAAAGAACACACTTTTGACTTGTTTAAGAGGTAAACAATTAACTTGCTCAAGAGGTTTCAAGTTTAGCTTGCTCAAAAAGCCAAGTGAGAATATTCTCTTTTTCAAATGATTGGAGTCTAGAGAGAATATTCTCATGGGTGAGGAAAAAGGTTATTTAGTTAATTAAAACTAAATTTAATTGTGCAAAGGAGGAATATTCTTTTGGAATATTCCTTTGCAAGTGGGAGGAATTGGATTAATTAGAGAATTGCTAATTAATCAAGATTTAATCATGCAATTTAGGGAAATTAGAAGAATAAAGTGATATTCATTAAATTAAATGATTTGTAAAATGTGGAGAGGTAAAATTGAATTTAATTAAATAACTTAGGGGTATATAATAAAATAAGACTTATGGAATTAAATTAAATACTTTGATTTATTTAATTTAATGAGATGAAATATTAGTGTGAAAGTGGGTGAATTAACCTGATTTGATGAATTAGCTTAATAGATGAAAATGATGCAATTATATAAATAACTAAGCTAATTTAATTAATTAAGCGAAAAGAGGATGGGTTTCAAGATGAATGATGTTAACTATCCAATGTGATCCATCAAGACATTTTTAAGTGTCTATATTTTTTCCCTCTTTGAAGCAATGTACTCATTGTATTGGTTCAATGAATGATGTTGATTTTGATGCTGCTGACAATGCAAAAATGAATATCGATGATCTCTTTGAGATGTTGATAGCCAAGCTCAAGTTGATTAATCTGATTGATTGATTGATAACATTGTTGAGGATTCACAACAATGCAAGGATTTTGTGAAATAACACAAGGATTGATAGGGAAAGATATATCCCAATGATGATTGATTTGATAATTTGATCAATATTTTCTAGCAAGGCTAGAAAAAAGTTCATTAGATGATTTGAACTTGATATGATCGAAAGATGTTTGGTTGCATCATTGAGCGATCAATCATGGAATAAAGTGTTTTGATCAAGCTCACGATAGATGAAAATTAGACTTATGCTTGAGATGCTTGAGATTTAAGGCTACTTTTGAATCAAAGAGCTCCAATTTTTTAGATTGTTGAGTTGAAGATGATATAGATGCCCAACTATGCCCCTAGTGGAAGAGGGATTGCTAGTAAAGAGTATGAAAGTGATTCTTGGAAAGCTTAGATGTTGATGTAGACATATGCCATGATGTATATACATTCATCGACCATTGGTAGCCTGATGTATATTTTGATATATGCACATAGATTTGATGCTTGGATAGAAATGTTAGTAAAGATAAAAGAATAAGAAGAATAAGATGAATAGATTGACCATTGATTTTGATGATTGATTCCAAAAGTCCAACAAGTCTATGATCCATCTACACTTTATTAGATATGGTGATGAGAAATGCATGATGATGATTTTCTCAAATCTGGGGATTGGGATTTTCCATTGTTCCTTATTTTTGATATAACACATAGACACAATGCATCAAGGTATTAATAACTAGGATGGCATTGTATCTAGTGTAATGGACTTTGACTCTGCAAATAGATAGGATATTTCTTCTTCACACCTTGACATACAAAAACCTCAATGAAATGTAAGTTAAAAGCTTAGAATATATTGGAACAAAGCATACACAATAGTCAATGATGTACTCCAAACAACCTTCCTATACACAACAAGAAAATATGCACCAAGATTATTTTACAAGAGTATCCACAAGCACAACAAAGGAAATATAATGATTGATGCTCCATTCCTTTCTCTCTAAATCATTTTGATATACATCATCGGGAGGTCCTCGAAATGGTTCATTAAGATAAATTAAAAGAAAAAATCAAAGAAAAACAATCAATGTTATCTATATCTCTTTCCAGTTTAATTTAGCTAAGGTGATGCCTGATATAGATGTCCATCACAAGAAGGATACATCCTAGGATTTGTTGATCAGATGGTTGTTTTGATGTTGGATGATGATGATATTTATGATAATCTATTGATATAAACTTCAGTAATGCATTTACCTATGATTTAGACTTTATATTTTGACAATTGGTTTCTCACAATACAACTTGCTATACTTGCTTTAATTGTTTCACCAAAGGTTAAAGGTAATGATCGAAATCATGGATGAAGGTTTATTGTGGGTAAAAGTGAGATGGGATGGGTGGTGTTTGTTTTTTTTGGAATATTTTAATGTTTTTAGTATTTTGAAAATGTTTTGAGGCTATTTTTGATCTTTTTCAAAGTTTATGTGAATGTTAATGTTTTCAGATTATTTGAGGCTATTTAGGATTTTCTTAGAGATATTTGAGGTTGTTTAGGTGTTTTCTTTATTTCTCACACTATTTTTGGTTTTCTCGATATTTGGATGTTTAGGAGATTTTATAAGTTTTCAAATGTTTTTTGTATTTTATGAGATATTTGGATGTTTTGAGATTTTCTAAAATATTTAGATTTTTTTGAGATTTTCTAAGATATTTGGATGTTTTGATATTTTTTGAGTTTCAACCAAGAACCTAACCTAAAATACCCATCTTAGGGGCCTCAGGACCTAATCAAAGATAAGCCTTTCCTACGTTATACATGCAAAGACCACATAGTTTGATTGACTTGACTTATTGCCAAGATGAGAAATGAACAGTTGATGGAAATCTCAGTTTATTATGAAAGACTCCTAAAGGACTGACCTAGGGTGTCTCAAGGGAACATCAATGATGCCTTTACCTACGTTCAGGCTCAGATACAATGTAGTTCGATAAGGTTCTATTTTTGGATTTTTGATGTTTGACTTTCTAGGAATTTTAATGTTTTCTGGATGTCTTGGATTTTTAGCTTTATAATTTTTCAATATTTTTGGATTTCAGCTATATATGATTTTTGCAAATGTTTTTGGATTTTTGATGAGATTTTATGAATGTTTTTAGGATTTTCAATGATATTTTGAGGCCCAAATGATACCTAGATCACGATGTCGATGTCACATTATGGGGTATAAGACATGGATCCAGAGTTATTCTAAAATTAGAGTGCAATAACCTGCCCCCAGTGTCTAGCAATTCTTCATAATGCAATGGATAACCAAAATAGGTAATGTATATGCGAAGAGTTTGAAAAAGTTTTAGCATGCTAGATATAAGGTATGGGACTTCATGAGATAAAATTGTAAAGATATTATCAAAAGTTTTCCATGAGTAGAGTTTGAAGTATATGCCAAATCTTTGTCAATATGAAGATAAAGTGAAATATCTGGATAAATCTGGATTGGATGGATGGAGGGAACATTGGATTTATCATGACAAGGATGAGATGATTTTGTATTAGAAGGATCACATAGACACTTGATTCTACTCATGACACCTATTTGCTAGGTTTTCATCATAGTACTTGCTCAAAGTGCCACCATAGTGGTTTTCATTAGAGGATGATTTTTATTTTTACTATTTTCTTGATTTTTTGATTATTTTGTTTTTTAAAGATTTTTCTAGAAATGTTAGCCTTGTGTTGAACTACCTAGTGGTACTGATGTAGAGATCACTATCATAACATGTCAATGGTATCCTGTTTGAAGAATTTTCTTTGCTAAGATATGAGCACTTGAATGCAACTTTGAAGAACTTTGATCTTCCTTGTGGATACCAGAATTAACCTTGTCTATGTGTGCACATCACAATAGAGTTCCTTCAAAATAATTATGATGAAGAGTAGCTTCCAACACATGGTCAATGCAAGAATTGGATATTGTGAATGGAGTGTATGGTGACATGTATGATGGAATATGCAATGGATTGGTCGATAGTTTGGAACCTTTGACTCTCCAAACTTGTGAAGATGAGCAATGATGGATGGGATTGGAGGTTTTATGGAATTAGGACCAACCAATAGATATACTTTATTTCTTACTTGAGAAGCTTGCTTTTTTATTTTAAAAAAACTCTTTTGATGGATATATTTCCCTTTTTTATTTTTCCCCATAGTTTCTTTGACTAATGGAGTTTTCAAGGGATGATTTCCTTTATTTTTATTTGGTATCCATTTATATTTAGTTTTTCCTTTTTGCTTGACTACTTCATTTGCTTTGGTGATCTTCACCTTGCTTTGACATGAATTCTTCTTTTTATGTTGGTCCCAATTTGTGTATGAGATTATGGGTGAATGCCAACTCATGATAGAACTAGTTGTAGCATTGACATTATTTTCATCATAAGGATCCTTTGTGCCCCATATGTTGATGTTTTCCATAGACAAGATTACCCTTGACATTGTGAAGGTATTATCAATACTTAATACTTTTCCCTGATAATGTATCCTCTGATCTACAACCATTGAATAGGACTTGTCATGAACACATGATATTGCTATGGTTTCCTTTTGTTTAGGAATATGAATTGTTTTCTATGATTATATGGCATCATTATCTATTGACATTGTTTCAAAATATGTTGATGTTGACTCAAAAGATGTCAATTATGCAAAATCACGTTATGAATCCTGAATCTCAATTGCTACTTGCTCTTTTGTAGGAATATCAAGAGTGGGATATTCTTGTTTTGTTTGAAGAACGTCTATATTCCCCTCAGAAAGAAATATCTCAGGGGTGATATCAAGGACATATTTAGAGTTAAAATGGTTTGGAAGATGTTCCTTAGCTCTTGGTGAAACTCTGAGGATAGGGGTTCTTGATCTTGACTCAATTCATATTAACTTTTGTTATCCTCAAGAGAATGCATTTAACATGATCCTCGGGTGGATGATATATCATTGATAAAAGGCTCTTCATAACATTTTGTGGGTATGGGTGAAATAAGGGATAGTTCTAGCTTGTTTGGAACTTCTTTAACATGCCCAATCATTGAGTCATATGTAGGAGATATATCACACGCTGATATCCACTTGATGTCATTACAATATAAAATAGTGCTAAACAATATTGATGGGTTTGGATTTTGTTTTAAAATAGTATCTTTATGTGTGTCTGATTCCTTATGTTATGATGAATAAATATGTCCCAACATGGTATCATGTGTATTGTTTACATTTTTTGAGGTTAACACCATTCCTAAATATTTTTCTCTTGTATGATCAGGCATAGGGTTTGAGTAAATTTTTCATATTTTCATTCCCATATTTTTGATCAACATGAATGTCTCCTTGTTTGGTAAGATATTCTATTAGATGTTTGAGTCTAAAGAGATTTTATGTGTTGCCTTTGTATCAGTGAAATTCACAAAAATGATTTTCTTTATAGCTATAAGGTTTGACTTGTGGATATTGATAGTTTGAGAAATTTGGGAGTGTGATAAGATTAGACTATATCAACGTCTTCAACACATCCTCCATATGTTCCCCTAAGCAAGTGAACTAAATCATTTAGGAGCACTACTCATTCGTTGTTTTCCATGTTGAGTGTTTGTAGTGTTGATTTTTGTTTTATTGTTTGGTGGTTGCACACATAGTTATTGTGTGTTCATGGGTTGGGTATTTTCTTTTCTAGGAGTAATTAAGACAACCTTTAAATAAAAAACACTATCACTAGTAACATTTTTGTTCTTATCCCAATAGTAAAGCTTATCGTTAAAACTAGTGAATGGGCAGTTGTCTCTATACACTTGTGTGTTTCCTTATGATGTTAAGGGATCTAGGGATAAGCTTGTTGTAAGAGGAAATGCACTACATCTTCAAGTGGAAGGATAGATATGGATCAAAATTTTCTATGATATTCCCCACTTGTTGTTCATCGTGAATGGTCCACTTGCTCTTACTAGCTCTTTGTCTCCACAATTGTAATAAATTGGAAAAAGATTATCCCTTGTTATTTCTAAGAGTGTGCAACTCTTCTAGGCTTATGTCCTATATCAGAGAAAATTTGAACCCCTTGCACAAATTCCCCATGTGCATATCCTCACCTTAGAAAAAATATCTAAAGTCAAAACTCCATATCAGCAAGTTGACTTCCTTCTACTTGGCATATGTCTATTGGGTCAGTAGAAGAATATTTGTTAGGGATTCTCATGTGGAGCATAGATGTCCACATAGCGCGCTTACGTCCTTGATAGATTCCCGCATCTAAATTCAGAAGAGGCATTACACTTCCTATTGGGAATGATTTGTAATGTCCCTCTTTGACCAATCGACCTTGAAAATGGCTGATTCATCCCTCTTCTTCTTCAACTTCATCCATTCTTCATCCAATCCATGTTTTTTTGCATTCTCTAAGCATGTAACTTCATTATCTTGGAATTATCCACTCTCAACAACACTCCATCATCTCTGCTAAGCAAGTGTGAAGCAATCCATTACAACATGGGCTTGAGGTTTTGTGAAACCTCCCTTCATTGTAGTCAAGGCTATTATGATTGTTCAAGTCCTATTTTCTCCTCCATTTCCTAGTGAGCTCTGGATGGAGGTGGTAATGTTTCACTCCTCTCCTTTGCAATTTGATTGAGTAGCTCTTTACTCTTTT
>VDFB02373365.1:342320144-342403363 GCA_007258455.2 Sequoia sempervirens
AAAAAGTGACATACGAGGACAAGGCTATCAAATACCTTTCCCCCACTTAGTGCAGGACAAAGGTGAGCTGAAATGATTAATGAAATGGATCCTAGAGTGAAAATCAATAGTAATTAAAGGAAGGAGGTTACCCACATAGGGAAGCATACCAAACTCCTTAAAATGTTGGATCTTATGACCCAAAGCCTTACATTCATTAGTGAAGTGACCATGAACTCTACAATGGGAACAAAATGAAGTCTTGGAAGAGAATTTCTTTTGAGTTTGGGGAGGGAGGGTGATCAAGTGATCTTGGAGGAGTCTCGACAAGATGTCCTCTTGATCAATGGTAGAAGGTGGTTTTGTGATTGGTGTCAAAGATACATATTTCTTAGTAGGAGATGTCATACTTATGCAAGACTCTTGAGATTGCAAGATTTGGTTCTCTCCATAGGAGGATATAAAATCTAACGAATTCAAATCATGAGAATTTTGCGAGATGTTGTTAACATTAAGTGAAGTTTTAGTTTTTTGTGTCATATTTTGTAAAGGATTATTTGTAAGACCACTAGTTGTGAAAGATAATTTAGGAGTGTGTTGTGTGATATTGTTGATGTTGAGTGAAGGTTTGGACATAGGACAATAACCAAGACCATGAGTCATTTATTGTGTGTTAGGGTTGATAGGGTTGTGGACAAGTTGCTTCATGAGCTACCCTTTTCCATAAAGCTTTTTCATTACTTTGGGATCAAGTGGTTATTCGTTATTGTGTTCATCAAAGGTTGTTGCATAGTTTGTGGCATTGTCTAAAGTGGTTGTCAAAGTGGATGCTTTCAAAAGGTTCCCTGAATTCTACATTGACATGATGGTTGGTGGCTCTTGTTTCTCATCTTTCTTTTTTTTGATTATATATTCGTCCATAAATGAGGGTGTGAATTCTAAGGATCCCCAATCGTCACCAAATAATTTAAACACTGATTCCTCATTTTTTTGTTCAATTTCAAGAGGGTCTAGATTGGATGTTGGAATTAATGTTTTTAGAGGACTTGTAGCTCCTTTTTCAAGGTGCAAGAAACTTTCAGGCTTAGGGTCTATTTCAACTTGATAAATGTTATTGTTATAGAAATATTTCATTATACAATGAAGGGTTGAAGGTATTGCATTCATCACATGAATCTATGGTCTGCCTAAAAGAAGATTATACGAAAGATCATAAGGCATGACATGAATAGGAATTTGTAAAGTAGCCACCGTGATGGTAATAGGAAAAGTAATTACGCCAAGCGGTTGGTTTCTTGTATTATCAAATCCTTGAATAGATATAGAATCAAGTTTTATTTGTGAATTTTCAACACGCAATCTATCAAGGATTTTCACACTACACACACTAAGGGCAGAACGATTATCAATTAGGGTTTGATTTATCCCTATCCAATTGTATCAAGTAATGATCATGAAAGATTCATTTTGTTTTCACAAATCTAAAGGAGGTAGCTCATGTTGATGGAAAGTAATTTCTAGATTGGTTTGATTCATTCTATGGATTAAAGCTTCTACATCATTCAAAGTTGTACGAAAAGGAACTATAACTTTTTTTAAGGCTATTTGAAGAATATTGTGGTAATTGTGTGAGTTCTAAAGTGAATCCCAAAGGGAAATATTTGAAGGAGTATTCTTTAATTATTCAAAAAGATCATAATTCTTTGTGTGTGGGAGGAAATGAGGAGCACTAGGTGGATTAGGTAAAGGTAAAGAGGTTGGGATTGGTTGTGATAGCTGTGGATTGTTTCGGGTATTATGTGTATGAGCAACAGTTTTGTAACTCAGCTACTACAATACATTATTTTGAGGTGGGTAGAGGATGTACATTCAGGTTTGGGTTATGGTGGAGGTTTATGTGAAGGGGATAAAGGATGAGTTGAGGTTTAATAATGTTAACATCATGTAACAAGTGAGAATGTGCATTGTCTTTGAAGGGTATAATATCATTAGTGCCTATGTTATCTTTTTCGAGTCATAATATCTTCCCTAGAAGGAGATTTCTTAGGAGAACAAAAAATTATATGTTTGCGACAGTTAATGTTTGGTTTATCCATAACTTCATTGCAACTAAGGGAGTTATAAATGGTTGAATGTGTTTGATTATTGATAATGGGAAGATTAAGGTAAGGATTTATGTGATTGTTCATTGTTTGTAATGTCCCATTATCTTGTTCCATGTCATCTACCCTACTAGGAGAGCTTGTAAGATGTTCATCTAAGGTTGAAATTTGCAAAGTAGCTTCATCACAAGTGGGAGAGGCATCAAGAGAAGGCTCATTATAATTTTCATGTAGATCTTCCATAGGATAGGGATATTAGGAAAGGTAGGGGCAATGTTTGCATGATCTTGAATAGGTATATCTTCCAATATCAACCTATCCTCTTTGCATTGAGGAGGGATATTAGGAGAAGAACAAGTTTTGGGTATGTACAGGATCATGATGGGCCAAAAACTGGCAATATGATGGGTATTTGTAGGGTATGTGGCTGATGACTTTTTTTTACCCAAAAATAATGAAACGAAAAGGGTTTTTAAAGGACATTCTTAGCTTTCTACCAATATAAATTAAGCTCTAATTTGAATTTAATAAATAATTATTATTCATTTTCTATTTGAATTACAAGTAAAAGCCTAATTGATAGGTTGATTGAAAAACATCTATAGCTTTCAAACGGTATCACATTTTTTGAATCCAAAACATGCATCACATTATATGCTTCAAATACTATAGGATTAGAAAAAAAATGAATTTCATGAAGTTATGACCGATTTATGGTGGCTAGATGTACAAGTTTTTTATATTTTTTAAAAGTTGTAATAAAAAAACCATAATTAATTATTTACTTGGAAAAAAATTACAAAAAAATGTGCATCACATCGGGACATGAGTCCTCTACTTATATCTAAAATATTATAAAAAAATATTATCATTTTACTGTGGTTAGGGTGGTCAGATAGACACCTACTTCTTATTTTTTCCTAAAAATTTAAGTACTAATGATTGAAATTTCAAATTTTCACCAAATAGATTTTGTTTTAAAAAAATAAACCTAGTAGTTTAGAAACTACATTCAATTTGCTACAATTCTATTCTTACATATTTTTGAAATAATATAGATAACTTATTCAAACTTTTTACATCAAGTTTCCTAACTCTGATTTTTCTAAATTTTTTGCCACTTAAGAGCCTATATTTTCCATGATGATCCTGCACATACCCTTTGATTACCATGAGGATGGAAACTAGGTAAGGTAATGTCTGGAAATGTATCTGTGATCTCATATTCATGTTGTTTTGTGTGATCATCATGATTACTTAGTGTGATTTCCTCTTCTTTAATAATGGTATGTCTAATAGGAAAGGTAAGAGGAGAGAAACAACTTAGATTGCCAAAACTCTTATCGATTGGTGAACTTCGAGCACTAAAATATTTGCTTCACAAGTGTGAGAGATAATAGGAGAACAAAAAATGTAAGAGTTATGATTATCCGAGGTCTCTTTCACTAAACTAACCTCATCCAGAAAATGAGAACTAAGAGAGGGATCTATGACAAAAAAAAAGAAAGGGGAAAGGACCTCATATTCATATGCTTTTAAAAAAAGTCTCTTAGAACATGCAATAAGATCTAAAAAGAGAACATGCAAGATGAGAACTATATAAATTTGTAATGAAAACATGATGGAATGATTATTCTACCAACTTGAAATGTAACAATGCTAAACCTAAGATGCAAAAGAGGAATGTAATTTTTCATATTTTAAAGATGACAATTGACTAATTATGATTTGTAACATGATGAGAATGCAAACTTGAAATTAACACTATGCATGAAATGAGATAATTTAGGCTAGATTTGATGAAATTCATGTTATGGAAATGTATTCAACTGATATACCTAAACATAAGCCCAAAAATAGGGTTTTCAACCCTGTAAAAGGTACTTTTAGGGGTCAAAAGGGACTAATTTTCCTAGGGTGGCGAATGAGTCCTAGTATGCACTTTTTTTAGAATTTTCAAAAAACATTAATGGATTTTGATGTTTTATAATTGCTATGATGTATACCTAAAGTAAAAATATAGAATTTCATAAAATTGGAATGAATTTAGATGGTAAAGATGCAACTTAAATGTACTTTTTATGAATGCAAAATTTAACACCTAGCATGCAAATGATTCATGCAAACCCTAATGCAAGATAGATATATGATGATAAAGGACACCAAATCAGTCAAAATAGAATTTGAAAAGTAGGTTCACCAAAATAAACCATAGATTTTTGGGACTAGGAATGCTAGGTCTCTTTTGTTCAATTATGGTTTTTCACCTAATGAAAAGAGATAATCCCACACGCAAAATCTAGGTGGTTCACTTAATATAAGATATGTATGATGAAATTATTCCTAAATTTAATGTTATTGATTCAACTAATTGATAAGATTTATTGATTAAGTATGAAAAACCTAAGAAACAAGTGATGTTTGAAAACACATTGTGTAATGCAAAAACACCTAGAAATGAATACAAATTGTAACAGAACTAAACCAAACTGAAAGTGTGCACCTATAATATGGATGAAGACTAGAAATAGCTTCTAAAATTCTGATAATCTTAATTTTCTTGCCTAGTGGGACTCATTTGCCATTCTGGGTGAATCAATCCCAGTTCTGGAAAACTGAGTTAGAACCCATTTCTGACAAAAGGGTGTCTAAAAATGCAAAAAACTAAAAATTGACCTTGGAGTGGAACTCATTTTCCACCCATGGAGAATGAGTCCAATTTTGATTTTTTGAATATTCAAAGGTGGAATCTAGAGCTCTCGATCTGCACTTTGATTCCCTACAAGTGTCGACTTCCGCTGATTTTTGAACCTGAAAATGAGTTTTTGTTGATATTTTGACTTATTTAATAAAGAGAAGATTTAAAAAACTTTCCAATTTGATATTTAATTATTTCCAAGCTTCCAAGAGACCTAAATCTACAAACACGCAAGGTAATAAGGAGAAATGTTGAATGTTAGGGCATGGGGGTTTGCCTTGGTCAAACCCCTTTTAGATAATTACACTAAAATGATGAAACATACAACAATGGATTTGATTACCTTTCCATGATGTTTGATCTTGAACATATCTAGCAAAAAATGAAGAATCTCCCCTTGAATGTCTAAAAACTCATCTTGAATGGCTTGCAATGTTAGAACCCCAAGTTACTTGACTTGAGATGGAGGATTGATGGATGAATGATGAAGAATGGAATGTGAATTGCGTTAAAAGACTTATATTTATAGGAATTTAACCTATTTTACTTGTTAATACCTCATCATAGGCTAACATGATGTAATATTAAACTTAAATTTCACATTCTTCCCACTCAAAGGTCAAAATTTGGCCAAATAGGACTCATTCGTCACCCATGGTGAATGGGTCCCACCTAGAGGGGACCAATTCTCCATGCATGGTGAATGGGTCCAATAGGGTCCATTTGGATAGTTGAGATGCCAGGAAATAAGGAAATAAGGTTTATATTGCAGCTTTGTGAGTTATTTGATCAATTTAAGCCTTAGGATACACAATATGGGTTAATAGAGGCATATTAGTGATGATGTGAATGTCAATTAAGGCTTGGGATATGGAATTAAATGTGAAAGTGTAATTATATACACTTTACAACACTAAAATGAGGTCCACATAGCTTTGGAAGGCACAAGAACCAATGAGAATGTGCAAGACACATTGCAACACTAGTTTAACATTAAGTTTAACTTACAAGCCTTCTAGATTGATGTGATATTGTTATTAAACACATTTTATAATGTTGAATTAGGGGAAAATAGGTTCATTAAGTCTAGAAAAGTGTGAAAGTATCTTACAACACTTTACAATACCTTTTCAAGAGATCAATAAAAGCATGTTATTCAATTTGCAAGGGTCCAAGACCTAGCGTGGATTCATAAAATACCTCACAACACTTGAATCAAGGCCTCATTAAGTCCAATTTATCATGAATTATTCCCATGTCAAGAAAGAGACCCTTTTTTCCATGTCACATTCCCTTACAAGGGGCAATTTCTATCATACCCATGAGTTCATCCATAGGATTAACATGGGTAACATTTGAAGTAAGATCATGTTGTTCAATATTTGTATCAATATTCATCACATGAGTTTTTGAAAGTTCACTAGCTTTGAAAAATGAAACATTTTGTTTAGGCATGGGGTTGGTAAAAAATTATAAATTTTGATTGGGGGATGCAACAAACTTATTTCCTTGATCATTGACACTCGCAATGGACAAACAACCAGAAACAATGAGGTCTTGAAGTAAGTGTTTGAGACAATTACATTGTTATTTATCATGTCCATTTTGGTGATGAAAATGACAATAAGCACTCGGTAGTATCAAGTCATTTAACGGTAAGAAAAGTGATCATATATTGTTGTAGCAGTCGATTCATTATGTTATGGAGAGTATCGGGTAAGGGGGTAAATTATCTCTTTGGGTCCCCATAGGTAAAGGGAATTACTGCTTTAATAGTGGACACTTGATTAGGCACTGGTTGATTTAGTTGTGGGGGAGGCAAATTGAGTTGTAAGAAGCCTCTGTTTGATTTTCAAAAGTTTTGTGCATTGTTTTGGTTGCTTTGTTCAAAATTTTCAGCTCATCTAGAAGTGGAATTTGAATCATGACTAGTAACCAAGTGTTAGTCACAAAAGGTTGTGCATAAATGCATGAATGAAGGAAATTTTATCATGGTCAACTTATCCTGAAGGTGTGTATGCAAGTTTTCAATTAAAATCTTTTGGAGATGTGAATCAGGAATCTTGACATCTACTTGAGCATACAATGACTGATAATGTGAAATGAAATTAGTTACTTTTTCATCTGCATTTTGTTTACATCTCACTAAATCAATCATTGTCTTTTGAGAGTCATATGGACTTGGAAATGACTTATAAATGACTCAACAAGCTCATTAAATGATCGAATGGAATGATTGGGTAAGTTTGAAAACCACTCCAATGTAGTGTCCTTTAAGGTCCTAAGAAAAAGTTTAGCTAACAATGTATCATCAAGGACAAAATCATGACACAAGGTTGTATAGGCATTGACATGATTAGTAGGGTCTCCTTTACCTATATACTTCTCAAACCTAGGCATCTCAATTCCTTGTGGCATCAGTGTTATTAATATTTCCAAACATAAGGGGCTATTATGAACATAGTATGTGGGTGGAGTATTTTGACATTGTGTAACACCCCTCCATTTTGTGCTCTGTTGATCAGACAATGTGTTTCCTTGTTATGCCTTGTTTTTGTTAACACTTGAATTAAGGTGCTTGGCTGCTATTTGATTACTGACTATTAAGCCATGTGAATGTTCTATTTTGATGTGATGGTATTTTAGTCTGACGTTATCATTAAGGCATGCTTTGGATTAGCTTAGCAGATATTTGAAATTAATGATGCTTTATGCTTTTTCTTATATTATTGATGTTAGATTCATTAGTTAGTAATACTGTATTGGTGAAGGGGGACATGATTACATCACTTGCATTCGAGTGCCTGTGATTCCACGATTTCACCTTCACGATGTGTCTACTATGTTATATGCATGTTCAACACTCGTTTTGGTTGTAGGACTGCAGGTACAGGACATCGACTCCACCTGGTTTCACAGGTCTAAGTGTGTCCATTGACCAATAGTAATCAATTGGGGGATAGTAGCTAGGTTTTCCGTGCCAAGTCATCACCCTAGTCATGGTGTGTCATTGGGTCGTAGTCAAGTGTAGTTGTTCTATGTTGTCTCTTTCACCTTGGTTTTTATTTAAATTCAAGATAAAAAGTAAATAAATGGCTTTTGTAGTTAAGTTGTTTAAATAAATCTGGCTATATTGTTAAAAATGTTATTTAATTTATTAAATAATTTAATCTCTGATTAGATTTATTTTATTGATTAATTAAATTAATTATATTGAATTGATTAAGTTATTCTTTTGAATTAAAAGTGTTCTTTTTGGAAAGAAAGTTTTAAAAGTTTTAAATTCTTTTGTTTGAAAAGAAATGTTAAATGTATTAAATTCTATTTGGAAATTGGAATTTTATTCTAAGTTATTTACAATTCAAATATCTTCAAAAATATGCAATAACTTTGGGTGGAAAAAGATATTGTAGAGGAGTTGACTCAATTTGGGGAAGATTTGGAGAAGCCATGGAATCTCATTTTGAATTTGAATTTGAGTTTGGGGGAGTTAAGATATTTTCATTTGTGTTTTATTTTCACTTCTTGTTTTGTTTTTGGATGGAGAGTTTTGGTTGCAAAAAGAAAATAGAGTTTTGGGTTTTGGATTCAATCTTGGTTTGAAGGTGGAGATCTTGGGATGAAATGGTCGAGGAGTGGAATCTACAGAGGAACTCAACAATGATTTGTTCTTCAAGTTCATGATCACAGGTTTTATTCTCGTTTTGTTGTTTTGAAGTTTTGAGATTTTGATTTCAATTTGAATGCAAGTTAGGAAACAAATCTGAAAACCTCTTTGAAATCATGGAAGAAGAGAAAACAAAGATAGATTCTTGCAATAGAAAATGAAAAGATGAATAAGAGATATTTCCATTTGTTTTAGAAAATTGAAACCTACAGAATTTGTGCTTGTAAATTCTCTTTCTGTAGAAAAACTTTGTTCTATTTGACTGTGAAAACATGGGAAAAATCATATATGATATATATAATATATATGGTTTATATATATATATATACATATATTATATATTTATAAGTATGTTTATATTTATTCTGGAAATATTTGTTTAAAGAAAGCCCTGTTAAAATATCCTATCATGTGAAAATGGCTGGGGAATTCATTAAAAAAAAACACATTTTTTATCTGTTGAATAAAATATAAATAAATAAATAAATAAAATTCATGTGGGAGGCAGGGGAAGCTACCTTCCCCCACCGCCACCACCCAAAGGGAGGCGGACTATGTGGTAACCACATAGACCGCCGCCCCCAAAGGGAGGGGACTGTGTGGCAACCATACAGGCCGCCACCCCAAAGGGAGGCGGACTGTGTGGTAACCACACAGACCGCCAACCCCACAAGGAGCGGACTATGTGGTAACCACATAGTTCGCCACCCCCACAGGGAGGCGGACTGTGTGCATAGCACATAGGCCGCCGCCCAGTGGGGAGGGGCCTGCGTGCCCCAAATTTAGGGTTGTGTTTTTTCTTTTTTTAAAACTTTAAATTTTATTTAATTTAATTTTATATTATATAATATATAATATATATATATATATAATATGTATATATATATATATTATGTATATATAATATATTATAATTTAAATAAATGTCTTTATTATTTATTTTAATTAGCAAAATGGGATTTGATTTATATGAGTTGAAATTTAAATTTATTTTATTTAAATATATTTAGAATAATATTTATATGTTTTTATCATAGATACATATAATTATATATATGCTGAGTATATAATTGTATATAGGTTTAATATATATATATATATATATATATATATATATATATATATTTAAATATATTGTTTATAAGAGTGTTATTTTATTTAATGATGCGAATACTATTTTTTTTGTAAGAGTGTGATGTTTTTTTTTAGAAAATGGATTTTGATCCTTTGTTTAATTAAGGAAGTTGGAAAATGTGCATAGGGTTAAAGAGTTAATATATAAACATGTGAAATTAATTTTAAATTTGTATAGATACGGTGTTCTTATTTTAATGAATATTTAATTAATAGAGATGTATATGTCCAAATATTGATTTTAAACTGATTATACTGTAAAACAATTTACTTTAATCATTATGTGTAGTGAAGAGATAAACTCTATGTATCACGTTATGCGACATCTTTTAATACCTAAATGTTTTCATCCATCTAGAGTTGAATTATGTATCGACCTTGCTTAGAGCAATTTTTATGATTATTGTGTTACTATTTTAAAAGCAACTAGGGAATTAAATGTCTGGTTAAATTTCATCCTTTGTCTAAAAGAGACCGAATGTAATTAGTTTTATTGTGGAAATAATCTACTAAATGTTAATGAAGGAAGTGGATTTAGGAAATCCAAATATAGAGTTAAATTCCTATTTGATTTGCCTTCTTGAATGTGCACTTCATCTATTTTTTCACTTTGGGGAATTTGTTTTGAAGGGTTGTTAAGTCTTCCAAAAGGGGATTAACTTTTGGGGTTGCATTATCATGTTAGTCAACCTTTGTTTTTCCTTGGGTAGTGCGTATAGTTGTATCTTGTGGTTTTACCCTGTTCCACGAACGGGGATGGTTTATGCCTCTTTTGGTTCAAGAGTGGATTATGTGTTTCGTGCCTCCTATGGAAGGAGTGGGTTGTATCTTTGGTTGCCTCTAGTGTTTGGAGAGGATTTTGACCTTTGTTGCCTCCAATGTTTGGAGAGAGTTTTGACTTTTGTTGTCTCCATTGTTTGGAGTGAGTTTTATTTATGTGTTCCTCCTAGAGTTGGAGTGGTTTTATCGTATTGGTATGCACTTGGGATTTCCTGGGTGATTGGTTGGTTTGGTATGTTGTCAAGTAGAAGAGTGGCTTCTGTTAGGGACTAGAGCCCAAAGAGGTAAACTGGGAAACCTTCAGAAGTGGTTTAATCAAGTGATAACTAAATTAATGTACTTAGAAGTAGGGTAGATTTTTCACACTAATTAAGATAATTGAGCCTCTCATAGATGCAAGGGCTTGTATAGACTTGGGATGAGTCAAGAAGGCTTGGAATGGCAAGATCATCTATCTTGTCCTTACGAGAGGTATTTGATTCCACATGAGTGAGTATGGGTGCCAAGATTCGGTAGAGGCCACCAGGACAACCCATAGTGGCGGCCAAAGCCTAGGAAGATTCTCAGAGGAGATCCCATGACGAGCTGTGTGATGATGCTCTTTCTACGAAAACAATTGGTATTTGGTTTTATGTGTATGGTCTTCTTATCATACTCAATCTATTTTATTTCTAGAAGCAATGTGACCTATGTTAGTGATGTTGGAGTTGTACTTGTGTTATCCTTATGGATGTTTGGTTCATGTGTTTGGTTATGTTAGTGTGAGTTAGCCTTTGTCTAGGAGTGGATGGTCTTGTATAGGAGCTCCTTGTTACTATCTCCTAGCATGGGGGTGAGCCTTTGGGTATCACATGGTTGGGTGGAATGTGCACCTTAATCCATTGGGTCAGCTTTTTGTTCGTGTGGATAAGATTTCCAGTTGGAGAGCTCGTGGGATCCAGTCCTTCATGCTTTATTCTTTCAGTCTTAATGTAATTTAATACCCCTCTTGTATCGAGGTGGAAGTTGTAAATTGTAACCTTGTATTTTGGAATTACCTCATTCAGGGAATGAGTTTTGTAATCATATTGTAAATTATATTATTGGAATCATGTGGAATTTCTTATGCCTTGTCGTAATTTGTATCATGTTTGGAATGTATGTGATTCTTAATTTATTAAGTATTTAAATGTGATGTGTGAATTCATGTTTCTTGTTTGGGTTTTAAGTAATCTCAGTCTCTTGACCTTAGAGGTTGTTGGCAATGAATAGTGATCTTTCATGTTAGTTATACTTGAACAAAAAAAAAGTACGTTTGAGTAGTAAATTGCAACTTCCTCTAGGGTTGTGCGGTGGGGCATTACACTTTGGCTTATGGTGAAATTTTTTTGTTGCATAGAGGAAACAGTGTTAAAGAGTTGTGTAATGAGGGGGTCGGTGTAAGTGGTATGAGGAGGAAGAGAGAATGGTAATGGAGTGTATGTAATGTTAGGAGAAGTGAAGGGAACACTAAGAGAGGGGAAGGTGGTGGAGGATGGAACATTCGATTCCACAAAAGAACTAGGAATGCTAGTTGGAATATAAAAAGGAGTCACATGACTAACCTATTGCATGGCTATTGTAACTTGAGGAGTGGTATAGGTGGGTATGGATATTACAGTTCAAGGAGGAAATGTGAGATCCCCCTTTCCTAACCATAGTGTTTGCTAGTTGGGAAGTGGAAGGAACATGTTTGTTGTATATCTCAGTAATTATTTTCATAAATCTTAATCCATCGTCACTTTCAATCAAGTGATGAAGATTTTCTATGGTAGGTATGGCAATGGTGGAAATTTTTTCAAGGCATAAATCTTGTTGGAAATGTGCAAAATCATCAAGAATACTAATTACTTTATCTTGTGGAATTCGGTCAATTTGTGTGTCAACATGCATTGTATATGAAGGTAAAGGTTTACTAGTGGTAGTATCCATTCCCAATGCACCATTTTCCATACTAGGAGTAGGAACTCAAGACAACCCAAGGTCCACAACAAGTGTGTTATCACAGGAGGCCATGAGTTGGGAACTTCTTCTCACTAGAGTATTATCAATAGGGCACCAAGCACTCATACAAATACCACAAGAGGTGGGGTGGATGCAAATGCAATGCAATTTACGAGTAAAATGAAAAGAATCAAAATTCTGTAAACTGGAATAGAAAATCAAGAATAGAAAACTGAAATGTGGTAAATGCCCAGAAAATGCTTGAAAATGCAGTTCAAAATGTGTAGGTGGACTGATTCGCTCAGGGTGGCGAATGAGTTGAAGGATGAGATATTTTTGTTGTTTTTCAAAAATTTAAATTGATTTTTATAAATGTGTTTTAGATGCAAAATGAATATGCAAATGCAAAATTCCAGTGTTTGGAATGTCTTGGAATGTAAAAATGAAATCTATATGAGATATTCACTAATGCTAGTTTAGAATTTCTAGGAAGCAAAAAAAATGCAAAAAGCTAATGCAAAGAATAATGTTATGAGTCCAAGGATGTAAATGCATTGAAAATTAGAAATATAATGTGTTCAATATGCAGGTTTACCAAAATGAACCAACAATTTTAAAGTTGTTTTATGGACTTCTCTTGAACTCTTAAGGTTTTTCACCTAAAAGGAAAGAGATAGAACCCTAACATTGTGGTGGGTCACTCAAAATAATGTATGAAAGATGAAAATGAGACTAAATGCAACTAAGAGATGAAATTGATTGATTATTAATGCAAAACTAATGAAATATGTAATGTTTGAAAATATAGTGAGGTATGGAAAAATAAACTAAAAACACAAAAGAATGCAAACAAAACTGAATTAGGTTGAATAGAGTGCACTTGAAAGTTGAATGTCAATCTTGGAAAGTTCTAGAAACTAAAAAAAATCATTGTTTATGACTAGTGAGACTCATTCCCAACTAATGGCGAATCAATCCTCCTATTGGTGAAATGAATTGAAACTATTTTTTGACTGTCGACAATTGGATTCTAACAAAATCAACTTTTCTAGCCTATAAGTGGGACTCATTTTCCACTGATGGAAAATTAGTCCTCCTCCAAAATTCTAAAAATTCAAAGGTCAATTCTATCTAGGCCCAGATCTGCACTTATCTTCTTGTCGGGTTGATAAAATCAAATCTATAGAAAATGGGTTGTATGTTGTCTCCAAGAGTGAATTAGGGTTTGGTTGACTTGAAACACTTTCATGACTTGTTGACCACTTTCCAACACCTATTTCCTTGAAAATTCTTCCTACAAGACCAAATCCTTGTTGTTGAAGTTTGAATGGCTACTCCAAGATGCTTGATAATTGCTTGATTGAATTATTCTTTGATGAATTGAATGTAATTGAATGCTTGAATAAACTAGTGGATGATTAGAGGTTAAAATGGATGTAAAAACACTTATTTGTACACACTTATGACCTAATTACCCAATAATACACCATCATAGGCCAACATAAGGTCTTAATGAATAAAAACCTGAAAGAAATTTTGAATTATTTTGAATTTGGAGCCAAGAGGGACTCATTCACCACCTATGGCGAATGGGTCCCACTCTAGGCTTATAAGTGGGTTTCGGGAATTAAGTTGCATTTAATGTTGTTTATGGGGTTTGAATTCAAAAATACACTTAATTATGACATATAAGTGCATAAAGGAGCCAAATAAAGCATAAGAAAGGTGTAAATAGTGATAACAAGCCTATAAAAGTGTGAAAGCTTGTTACAAGACTTTACAACACTTTAGAATAGGACTTGATAAAGGATAAGAAGGTGATTTTTAGATGAATTATAATGAGAAGAGTCTAGAAAAGTGTAGAAATGTGTTACAACACTTCACAACACCTTCACAAGACATCATAATTTGAATATTTAGGACCTAATATGAATGCATAAGTTACATTGCAACATTAAATCAAAGCAAAATAGGTCAAGCATCGCAAGAGAAAGACTTAAATGACCATGAAAATGTCAATGATCAATTTTTCTATGGTATAGGAACATCAATACATCACATACATCAAGATAATATGAATTGGATATGTCCATATCGACAAAATGTTGCTTCTAGAGGAATGCAAAACATCCCAACAAGCCTTTAACACTACTTTAATTGTCCACACAACACTATAACTGATATCTTCCATAGGAGAAGGTATAAAGCCTTTAAATATTGAATATGATATCTTCACACTATTATTATCTTGATATTTGGATTGTAAGGCCAAAACTAATTCTACAAAGAGATGTAGACCAAAACAATTTGGCTTTGCTAAAGAGAGTGTGTAGTGAATGCTTTTGCAATATTTTTGAAGCTTACTTTTATGGAACTTTATTTATAGGTGTAGTAAACCAACTTGGAATAGAATCAATTAAAAAAAGTGTATCAACCTTCATACATTATCTACCTCCAATGGGATCTTCACTTAAAATTCCACCAACTAATCTAAATCACTCCTTCTCTCATGCTAAAGTATTCAACATCTTTTCTTTTCAATTGGAAAAAATGGTTCTACATGTGAGATTCCCGCAAAGACAATGCTCTTAGTTTTTCTTAGAATATTTTCTAGAGTGCTCTTTTTTTGATTAAGGAATTCATCCCCTTTTTTATACTAAGTAGGAGGATTTACAAAACTATTTCTACAATAGTTTTCTTTATGTCCGATATTATTTCTCATGTTGCACAAAAAATTATGCTCTAGAAAAGAGTTGTTCCTCTTTACCTTGGATCTGCACTCATCTGCCTTGTGACCATCGTTGTTGTAGGAATAGCAATATCTATGAAATAAAATAGTATTTTTTCTTTGATACAACAAAATACCTGCTTCCTATGTTGTTATTCCTTCTCTATATAACTATACAATCAATAGCCTATTCCCAAAATATTACAATAAAAATAGTAAGCTTGAAAGGACTGATTGAAACTATTAGGAGCATGGTGTCTTGTTAATAGAGGACTTCTAAATCCTTTATGCTTCCAATCAAAACTAGATCCACCTTCTTTCATGACATTATGCATATTCTTTGTTTCTCTAGAGGAATTCTTCTTAGAGTCTTTAGGGAAAACTCTTTCTTCTTTTGCTTCAATCTTTTCATTTCATTTTGAACTATCAAGATCAAATTTCTTTCCTTTGTCAATTTTTTTTATTTTTTTATTTTTAGCGCATTACATAGAGTGCAATTTTCTTCCTCAATATTTAAACATTCTACACTTTTCCCCTTGAGCTTTTCATTCAAGAAATCTTCAGTCCTCTTTCCTTCTTCAATGTTTATTTTTAAATCAGAGATTACACCTTTTCCATCTTTTATTTTGATTTTGTAAATTTTTTATTCCTTTACTTGAATTCTTAGTTTTCAGATTCATCTTTTGATTCTACAAGAAATCTTGCATGTTTTTTATTTAGACTTCTTGCTTCATTTAGGTTTTCCAATGCAGCCCAGAGTTTTCCTTCAAAGTTAGTTCCTGTTTCATTCAAATTGAAGTCCCAACCTTTACATTCCATAGATTATAGATCCTGATCATAGGAAAATATGTCTTCATCACTTTTGAAGCTTCACTCCTTACATATCTCAACATTGTAGTTTATGCCAGTATTATTGAAATCCATGCAAAGAGTTTCATCATTTGAATCATTTTCCTCATCTTTAGAGGAACCACTTCTCTCTTTGGGATATAGACCCTTCTTGACCTTATCTTTTTTATTGTTATCATATGATTGTTTATAATCACATTTAAATTCAAAATGACCTTTTCTTCAAAAATTGAAACATTTAAAAGGTAACTTACCTTTTCATTTTATAGTGCCTTTCTTTAGTCTTCTTGAAAAATGAAATTCAACATCATCAGGATCTTCAATCTTCTTGTTGGCTTTGAACACTACTTCTTTGAACCATCTTGATCAAACTTTCCAAGCTCAAAGGTAGTAAGATTAACAATTTTTTCTTGAACTAGGTATTTGATCCAAGTATTTGGATTTTTCAATGGCTGGTACTTTGTGACTGTAAGCTTTTGGGAGAGATCTCAAAACCTTATTTACAATTTTACTTTCCTTTACTTCTCCACCAAGAATAGTAATGTTAGTAATAAATTCTTGAACCCAAATAATATAACTTGCAATGTATTCATCATATATCATGTTCAAATCCTCAAATCTGGGTATGTGTAGGATCATCATGGAAAAAATAGGCCCTTGAGTGGCAAAAAATTCAAAAAAATCAAAGTTAGGCAACTTGACATAAAAATTTGAATAAGTTATCTATATCTTTTCAAAAGAATGTAAGAATATAGAATCTGTACAAAATTGAATGTAGTTTCTAAACTACTAGCTTTATTTAAAAAAAATCTATTTGGTGAAAATTTGAAATTTCAATGTAGTAGTACTTAAATTTCAAGGAAAAAATAAGTAGGCATCTGTCTGACCACCCTAACCACAATAAAATGATAATATTTTTTTATAAGATTTTAGATATAAGTAGAGGACTCATGTCCTGATGTGATGAATATTTTTTTGTAATTGCTTTCCTAGTAAATAATTAATTATGAATTTTTTATTACAACTTTTAAAAAATATAAAAAACTCATATTTCTGACCACCTTAACTTGGTCAAAACTTCATGAAATTCATTTTTTTTAATCCTATAGTATGTGAAGCATAAAATGTGACGCATGTTTTGGATTCAAAAAATATGATACCATTTGAAAGCTATAGATGTTTTTCAATCATCCTATCAATCATGACTTTATTCATAATTCAAATAGAAAATGAATAATAATTATTTGTTAAATTCAAAGTATACCATAATCTATATTGGTGGAAAGATGAGAATCTCCTTTAAAAACCCTTTTTATTTCATCAATTTTGGGTAAAACAAATAGTCGTTAGCCAGATACCCTACACATACCCATCATATCACCACTTTATGGCCCATCATGATCCTTCACGTACCCATTTGATCTTGAAAATATACATCTTGGCTTGCTTTAGTTCAGAATCTCCTTCATAGATACTACTAATCTTCTCTCAAGCATCTTTGGTAAACTTGTAGTTCATCACCTTTACTAATTATAAATCAGCTAATCCACATAGAATATAGCATTCTTGGCTTTAGCATTACATTCATATAATCCAATTTTAGCAAGATCTATAACAAGAGTGCTAGGAGTAGCATACCCACTTTTCACTGATTCTCGCACACCAAAACCAAGAGAGTTCAAGTGTCCTTCATCCTCATCTTTTAGTAAAAGCAATTAGTCCCATCAAACCTAGGACCCATGCATGAACAATCATATACCATATTGGATCTTTTCCTAAAGTGGTTGAGCTTCTATAAAGGAAATTGTCTCTGATACCAATTGTTGAACACTTTCAAAGACTAAGAGGGGCGGTGAATTAGTCTATACGAAAAATTAACCCCTTCCAGAACTTGAAACTTTCAGCACAATGCAAACTCCTTTAGTAGATAAAGATAGAACTTTAGGTAGAGAAATAACATAGAGGATTATAGAATTTAGAATCTTTAATTTAGCAACTTTAGTATACTTAACCAAAGAAAAATATAGAAATAAACACATCATAAACAAAGAGAAGAAAATATAAAAAAAACACATGCACAAGGAGACACTAGATTTACATGGAAAATATAATGAGGGAAAAACCACGGTGAGAATAAAATCACAACATAAGGCTCACTTCCTAGGGAAAGATACAAATAGGACTTGTAGCAATGAAGTAAAAACCAAATCTAGGAGCAAGATATAGGGACGTTGTGAGATTCACTATCTCAATGCAGGATAAAATATAATTGAGAGAGAATTACAAATAATTCCAGCACCACTCTTTGTTGACTAAGGCATTCAAGCACAATTGATCTTCTTTTCACAATCAACACTATCTCTACTAGATATTTAATATAAGCCACACACACAATTCTTCATTCTTGTACACTTCTCCTCTTGTTTCATTAGAAATGATCTTGCATTTATATCCACCACAACAATTTAATCCTTCAATTAGGTCAGCCACGGTAATGAATAATTAATGAATTTAATTGGTCGGCCACCAAGACATAATGTGGTCTTATCTTGAGGATAGAGAGGATCAAAACAGTATTTTAAAACATATTTCAATCTTTTAAAAAATGATTTACATGTAGGTGCACATCAACCTAAGTTGACATCAAGGAAACATGTGGATGAAATATTGAAGCATCAAACTATAGGACCCTTAAAAACTATTTCAATTAAATTTAATTGATGTGGTACTAAATAGGATAGGGTAGGACTCAAATTTATCATGACACAACTTCCATTGTTAGTACAACAACCTAAGCACATGACCCAGGCAAAGGAACAAGCCTAATTGGTCATATATCCATAAAAGACCAAGAAATCCAATTCAAGATATAATACAGTACCAAAGCAACCTTTTAGGATCCTGCAAATCACATAGGGATATTTCTTGAACATCCAACATCACTTCCATACACTTCTTTCATACTTTCATTCCATATACAACCACCGTAGACTCAACAAGTACATAAAACTTTGTTCAAGAAACACAAAATTTATAATCAGATGATGTAACAATGGTAGAACAACTTTCAAATCAATTATGAATCTAAGATTAGAATTGAGACATTACACAAAAATTTTGAGCACATTCACCAAGTTGTAGTAGAAAAGACATCAATTTGCAGAAATGAAGAGTATTTTTTAGACCAGTACAAACTACTAGCAATACTACCAACTTTCCACAATTCATAGGAACCTCCTCAGCAACATAGGTGACATAAAAAGATAGGAGTGCAATGTACATAGAGCACTGACATTGAATAGAAAACCACAAGACCAAAACTACAATAGTGGAGGAATGTAAAGCACTCTCTTAGATAGACTTCAATGTAGCTTCCTAAAATATAATCATTTGAGCAACTTGTAGAGACTATAACTTCCTTTTAGCAACATATTTATCATCAAGAACATCAAGAGAGAGTAAGAGACATACTATAGATCTTTAGAAACATCTCTCTAATAATTAGTCATGCTTATAATCCTCATCTTAATGCATCTAATCCTTGTCTTAATGCTTCTATTCCTCGTCTGGACATATCAGTATGAAATAAACTCTAATGATAGTAATAATGCATTCTATGAACATCAACAATCCTTCTTTGATAAGGCATGACATCCAACCAAAAAAATATTCAAGTACTATTTTCTTTGATGAGGCATGACATCCAACCAATGTTATCCCAAATTGAATATAACAAAGACAACCAATGCCAAGGACTAACAACATATTACAATTAGTTTCCAACAATCTCCTTAGTGTTAACATTAATGACAATCATCAGTGTTGACATCAATGATAGCGACACAACTATCAGTGTTGACATCAATGGTAACAACTACCAACAATTATTGTGTGAACTGATCATTTAATTTTATGAAAGAAAATGTTGAATTGTTGAAATAGATCAATTGGGAAACTACTTATGTTTCCAAATTGTATTCTTCTTTAGGATTGATGTGGGAACCGAGGTGTGACTATTGTATCATATATTAATTGAAAGGTTAATCAAAAAGAGTTGCAAGTTGGTTATGTGTATGGAAATTGTGTTGGATATTTTTTAAAGATAATGAATGCATTAGTAACACACATGTCTTTTGACTCTAAATTATGTTTCCATGTTTATGCATATTATCTTGTAGAATGAGTCTTTCATTGAAATATATATTGGGCTGGGGTGGAGTGGAGTGGAGCCCCCAAATATTTTTCAATCATTTTGAATCACGCTATTGTTATTCTCTAGTGGTGTAAAGGACATACTTGTGGTGTTCCTTGTAATGCCCCACCACGCAACCCCAAGAAAAAACCAATACTTCTAACATTTATGGTACATTTTCTTTTTTAAACTATTAAAGTGTATAGATTATTGTATACATTAGATATAAAAGATTACGAATTAAAAACGTAAGTTCTTGGGGTACATGAGGTGACATTATGTAACTAACTCATTCATTCACTTAACATCATTTTCAAAACATCCATTAACAATAATAACATTAATAAGAGCAATCCATATTAAACCATACATGCAAGTCACAAGTAAATTAATCATGAAGATATTATGTATAAATATATTTCCACAGATATAACACAACATTAACAGTATATACAAATGGTAGTTCACGAATGATTACATGGGATGATAATACATTACATCAACTAGTTAATACATCTCAATAATCACATATACAAGTTTACATCAAAGTCCTCCCAACACATGTGGGAGTGATACAATAATAAATGAAATACATATGAAGTACAAACACACATCTGGAACATATGAATTTTGGATCAATAGCATCTGCAAAACCCTACATTGAATGGCACAACTATATCCAAAGGGAACCCAACGGGGTGTGTAGTACATTCCACACAACCACCCCCGCGCTGGGAGTAAACAAGGAAGGATCCCTGACCGAACACATCTAACAATAACACAAGACTAACTCCAGACAAGATAACATAATATCAAAAGACCACACAGAAAACTAAACAACGATAAAACCAAAAGGCATAACAATAAACCATTTCCAGAGGACTTCAATAAAAACAACTCAAATGGAATGTTCGAGGAGAGTTTCATCACATGGCTTTACATGGATTATCCATACAACCTATCACAAGGTGTCACCTCCATCTATACATGGATTATCCAGACAACCTAGTTCAAGGTGCCACCTCCATCTATGGTTCTCCTGACAACCTATCTCAAGGTGCCGCTCCATTGGGTTACTCATGCAAAATCATTAACCTCTTGTGAAGACAAGGCAACGATCATGCCAACCATGGCATTCTCAACCCACCTTTAGTCTATGATAGCACTAACAGGCAGATGAGGCATCCCTAGTTATCTTGATTATTGTTTAACTACCCAACCCCTAATTAATTACTTAGGTTAACATTGATTAATCTAACTCTATGTGGGTTACCCTGACAACCCCTTTGTGTGTCGGCCCCCACTTAGAGCCACCCTCTCTAGACACTCAAACACAAATATCCAACACAAAAGGATTGTACCAACCAGATCACAAAACCAACAAATGGAACATCCGCGAGGCATAACCATCTTGCCAAAATCATCTAAATTACATTCACAAAATGGTACAATCCAAGTGTAAATTAAAATCCCAACCATAGTAATACATAGGCCAAACATCAAATTGCAAAATCAATATAACATTAATATTCCCACCTCTAGAAGTCCTAAACAACAAATTAAGTTCCTATAACAAGATAAGCTAACTCTAGGGTTTTCCCGCAAGACATAAACCCGAACAAAAGAAAACCACAGTAGACTCAATGAATAGTCTCAAGAGTAAATAGTTTACATAAAACAATGATATACAACTCATTTCAAAACACAATAACTATCGCCAATAAAACAAATCAATTACTCGAGAAAATTCAATTAACTTACAGTTTATCTCTAATTTTCACGATTACACTAGCATAATACCATTTTGTACAATTTTCCCAACATTGCTGCATATGAATTTATATAATATATTGATATCCTCCACATATAAAATCATTACCATACAAATATATATATATATATACACACACACATATATATTTTTTACGTGTATATACATATATATGAGTATATATACAATATATATATATATGAAAACAATCATACTATAAAAATTCCATTAGTAAATAAATATATAAATATATAAATATATTTATGTATATATTTAAAATGAAATCATAAAAAAAACATTCACATTTAAAAAAAAAATGTATTAAAAAAAAGAAACATTTAAATGTTGGCCCCACATCGCTTGTGGTACTGTGTACCACAGGGTGGGTAGGGCCACAACTCCACTCAGCTACGTGCGGACGATACTTCGGTCGGGGGTGGTACGACACCCGCCAAGCACTCCCCCCTAAAATTATATATATAATTTTTATTTTTATTTTTTAATTTTCTTTTATTTATAATTTTTTTTTATAAATATTTCATTCAAAACGAAATACAAAAAAGGGTTCGAAATAACACATTTAAAATGCATATTTTACTCTATCCATTATATTCGAAATCCGAAATATATATATATATATATATATATATATATATATATATTCATCAAGAGTTTCAAAACAAATAATATAAATAAATTGTTTTATCAGACTCAATACAAATTTGGGCATTCAAATTCAACCCAATAATAACAAGATTTTCTACTCAAACCAGAATCTCACACTAGTTTTATTGAAGAGTTTTAGAATATTTCACACTAGTTTTCTCCAAAGATTCAAGGATTTAACACATCAAAACAACCCTCTTTCAAACAAAATATCAATTTAAAATATGGTAGACATGATTTTCTTTCCAAACAAATAATTTCTCAACTCAATTTTATTGAAATTTTTTGAAGGGTTTAATTGTAGTTTTTAACAGAGAAATTCAAAGGTTTAACAATCAAATTCTCAATCACAGAAACCCTCTTTCAAAACCTAGAGAAATTAATTTTCAAACATGGCTACAAGATTTTGTTCATAGACTCAAAAAGAAGAAAACAATAAGTTTAAGGGAACCTGGACTCCTTTGCTTGATGTAGAATCAAAATACAATAGCTTTCTTCCTCTTTGCAAATAGAATCCCCTCTACAGTTTCTTCTCATTTTTCCTTCCTTCAACTCTCTTCTAAATCAATATTTTTTCTAAAATCTTTTCTTACAGAACAACTTTCACCAAGAAGCACAAAACCTATCTTTTTTTTTTCTTTTTCAGCCCAAAAACTAGAAAAAACCTTTTGTCTAAAAAAACTCTCTTACAATAAAAATAAATAAAGCTCATCATCTTTTTCCTCAAAAATCCTCTCCATTCATTGGTTATTTTCTTACTTTTAAAAGCACACACTTAACTCACAATTCTCATTAAAAAATAATTATTTTCTCATGATATTATCCTCACAAGATATCCTCTTTTGATTTTCTAATTTAATATCAGGAAAAAGATAATATATAATTATCATCTTCATTATTTATTTAATTTAATTACTTACATGTTTAATTAATTAAATGACTTTTAAATTTACAATCTATTTAAAATTGAACATTTTACTAACTTACCAATAATCAAAGCAACAAAACATCATTAATTAATCTTATAAAATAAAAATTAATTAAATAACCACTAACCATAAATAAAATAAATGATCAAAAATAAAACAATACGAGACAAGGAAAAAACCTAAATCATGACACAACAAAACTCACAACGGAATGACAGACTTGGGACGGGGACACTTCCTTATCAACTCCCTTTTTCAACATTGTGCATGTTGGGTTAATTTAATGCTCATGCTATCCTGTTGAAACGGGTGGAATTGAGACTTTATTCCTGCATTTCTTGCATACCAATAAACATCAAGTAACATGTATATATAATCAAATACATCACATCATGAGAAGGAGTCGCAATGTAGCAGGGCACTCACAAATGAGTGGTGCTACATTGTCCCCTCACCAAAGCTACAATAACCACTACAACATTAAGTATAAAGTGACATCACTAAACTAAGCTGATCACATCATATCATCACAAATAATTACTAATCCATTTCCATATAATATACTATTGCATCAAATTAAACATTGCCAAATCAAGTGTAACCATCATGTCATATCATAATATCCATGTCATAAAATAAAGTAGCGTAGTCATCAAGCAGCCTAAACTATCCAATCCACCAATCCAACCAACAAATAGTAACTACCAAAGTGTCAAAGTATCAAGCAAAACAATAGAAGTATCAAGTCCAAACAACAACATGAGGGGTATTACATTTCTCTTGTATAAATATTTCTATTGAGTGAATTTGTAGTTTGCACTATCATTGGGTGTGTATTTCATTATAAATGGGTTGTCATCATGTGGTGGAAAAAACTGTAGCTTTGTAAGGATAAAATTTTAGGTGAAGCGCTCGAGTCTTAATTGGATTATTTCTCTTTTATTCTATTGTGTATTAGGAACTAAATGTTAAATTAATGCATTATCCATTTGGTTTGTGAATTCTTGTATGATGTTGAATATTAATTATTCCTTAATGTGTGAGTGAATATGTTGAGTTATCTTAGATTATGAGCTTTTATTTTAAAATCTTAATCTTGGTTATGTGAAAATGCTTTGAAAAAAGGAATAGATTGTAAACTAAATGATTAAACCAAAAAGAGACAAATAACATCAAAACTTTAGGGTATGTGCAGGATCATGGAAAAAACATGCCCTTAAGTGGCAAAAAAATAAAAAAAATCAGAGTTAGGCAACTTGAGGTAAAAATTTGAATAATTTATCTATATTATTTCAAAAATGTGTAAGAATAGAATTTGTAGAAAATTGAACAGAGTTTCTAAACTACTAGGTATGTTTAAATAAAAAATCTATTTGGTGAAAATTTAAAATTTCAATGCAGTGACTAGAATATCACTATCTGGAGTATCATCCAACACCACAAAATCCTTTTCTTTCTTCTCAAGTTGTTGTAACTGATCTTTGTACAACACCTTCTCATTGAGTACATTACTTAAATTTTAGGGAAAAAATAAGTAGGTGTCTGTCTGACCACCCTAACCACAATAAAATGATAATTATTTTTTATAAGATTTTAAATATAATTAGAGGACTCATGCCCCAATGTGATGCACATTTTTATATAATTTTTTCCAAGTAAATAATTAATTATGAATTTTTTATTACAAATTTTAAAAATATAAACTTGTATGTCCGACCACCTTAACTTGGTCAAAACTTTATGAAATTTTCCTTTTAATCCTATAGTATGCAAAGCATATAATGTGACAAATGTTTTGATTCAAAAAATGTGATACCATTTGAAAGTTATAGATGTTTTTCAATCACCTATCAACCAGACTTTAGTCATAATTTGAATAGAAAATGAGTAATAATTACTTATTAAATTCAAAGTAAAGCATAATTTATATTGGTGGAAATTTGATAATCTCCTTTAAAATCCCTTTTCATTTCATTAATTTTGGGTAAAAAAATAGTCATCAGCCACATACCCATCATATTGCCACTTTTTGGCCCATCATGATCCTACACATACCCTTTAAGAAAGTAATTTCCTCATTAGATTGAAGATTCTTTCATCTATTCATTAACCATGTTATGGACATTATAGAGATATGTTTGTCGAAACATGTGCACCATGCTAATCAAGGAATATGATAATATTGGTTTATTTATTCAACATAGAAACATGTGATCAACTTTATGTAAGTTGAATGAAGTCTACATTCATGAACAAAGAAAATAATCAACATTTCTTTTCTTTTTTGTTGAAAAATCTTACCTTTTGAAATATAAATTAAATGAAGTTCACATACACTAACAAAATAATCAAAAATAATAAAATATTTATATTTATAAAAAATTAAAATAAATATACATTAGTCAACAAAATCATAGAAAAAAGTTCACTCAAAAACCGAATTAGATGGTAGATGCCTCTCATTAGATTGAAAATTTTCCTTCAATTTACATTTGAGTACAATTTTATCTAAACATGTATGCCATGCTGATCATTGAATAATTAGCAAGCATTTTCTTGAAGAATTATGTCCAAAAACATGTATTATGTGTTGCTACATTTCATGAAGACTTCAAGTTGGTGGCCACGAAAGACAATTTCTACAAATGAGAAAAACAATATGATGCCCATCTTCATCGATATAAAAGACTTGACTTACATCTATTATAATATACTATATTGTTGTAAATTGTGTATTTTACTATTTTTGCATGCTCTCTTCTCCGCTCCATTTTTTTTTTGTTGGAGTTTCAAAATATTTAAAAAAGGACACCCAACATTTTCCTGAGCAGTCTGCATAGAAATGGAAAAGTAGTAATTGTGGAATCTGAATCAGGACATGGTAGAAAAGTATCCTCAATGAAATATAAAGAATACTTTCAGGTATTCTATGACTATCACCTCTGCCATGGACTTAGTGTTGGAAATATCTATTTCCAAATCCTCTTTACATCAACCCCCAACTCACCTACCTGTCAAGAGGATTTCTTCAACAACAAGTTTCTTGTTCTACCACTAACTATAGAATTCATTGTGGTAGGTGAATTCAAATTTTTGAGAGGGAGGTTTTTGTTGTGAAGAAAAAAGGAATGAAGATTGTACTCAGTCATTAGAGTTAGTTGGAGTGAGCAACAAGCAAGTTGAAGAATAGTGCAGTTGCAACAGCAAAAGAGAATTTTCTAAGAGTGAAGTATTTAATGTTTGCAGGGAGTAGCAGATAACTCCATTTTGTTTCTTGTGTGTAAAAGGAGCAGCAGTTAGCTCTAGATTGGTTAGTGTTTTCTAGGAGCAGTAAATAGCTTTAGTCGAATAAGAAATAGAGAGAGCTCTTAAAAGCTCTTGATTGTTTTAAGTTTATTTGATGCAACTCCAAATTACTACAAGTTAAGTTTTGTTATTAAATATTTTTAGTTTATCTAGTTTATGAATCTACTATAATGGTTATTTTTATGAGTTAATAGAAGAAGAAATTTTGCATGCCCAACTATGTGTCTTCAATCACAATTCTTGTTCTTGTTTATTCCGCATTTGTTTTTGGAATTCCCATATTGTTTAGGGATACAAGAAAGCAGCTCTGTAGGTTTTATTTAATTTAAATTTTTTCACATGGTATCAGAGTATTAAGAAACTTTTGTATGGTATCTAAGCCAGAAGGACCTAATACTTGGGTAAGTCGGGAATTTATTTTTCTAGGCATTTAAAGTTTGTTTTGTTGGAGACATGGCTAGAGATGAGGGTAAGAGTTGGCAGCAACCACCACCATTAATGGACAAAACTATGATGTTTCGACAAAGAAAATGAAGACCATAATGGTTGATAATGATTTTTGTAAGTTTGTGATGGGTGGGTTTAATGATGTGACTAATCCAGTAGTATATGCTACCCTCTCAAATAACCAAAATAACCAATTGAAGGAGGCAATGAGGAAAGATACAAAAGCATTGAGTTTGATTGAATCAACCTTGACATAGGCCATTTTTCCTAGAATAGTAGCAACTAACTATGCAAACGAAGCTTTGAAAATCCTCCAAACTAGTTACAAAGGAACTGATAAAGTCAAATTGGTGATGCTCTAGATGCTTTGACGAGACTTTGAGACTATTGAAATGAAGGACAGTGAGTCTATTTTAGAATTTCACACAAGAACCTTAGGTTTTGATAAACCAGATGAGGGTGAATGGAGAAGTAATGGATGACCAGAGGATTGTGGAGAAAAATCCTTAGAAGTTTACCACAAAGTTTGATGCAGTGGTGATTGTCATTTAAGGGGCAAAGCTACATTGTTTGTTTATGAGTTGATGGGTTCTCTACAAACCTATGAGTAGTGCCTAAATAGGTCTATAAGTTCTTCCCATGAGAAAGCTTTCAAAGCTCAAGCCAATGCAAGAGGAAGGGGGAGAGGTAGAAACAACTCTAGAAATGGTAGAGGTAGATCTGGATGTGGAAGTGTTGAAGATGATAGCTCAAGACAAGCATATAGCCAAGAGATAGCAAGCAACTCTTAGTCCATATCTAGACAAGCCAATAAGAACAACAACTTGAGTTGGAAGGGTGACAAGAGAAATTTTGAATGTTACTATTGCCATAAGTTTGGCGATTATGCAAGTGAGTGATAGAAAAAGCAATGAGATCAATACAAGCAAAGTGCAAATGTGGTTGATGAAAAAGTGGCTGAAGGTAATTAGGAAAAATTCTTCATCATGTGCAACATTACTGAGCAAGGAAATGATGAGGTATGGTTTTTAGATAGTGGCTATAGCAACCACATGAGTGGTAATGAAATTTTATTTTCTTTCATTGATAAAAATATTAAATCTAAAATTGGAATGGGGGGTAATGAAAGAGTTCTAGTTGTGGGAAAAGGGTCTATTTTGTTTCACACCAAGCAAGGTGAGAAGAAGGAGATTGATGATGTTTATTTTCTTCTGTTATAAAGGAAAATCTCATGAGTATTAGACAACTAATCCAAAAAAGTTACAAAGTGTTGATTGAGAAGGATGGAAGTAAGAAAATCATTACAACAGTGCCAATGATGAAGAATAGGATGTTTCCATTAAGGCTAGAAAGGTTTTTCTTAGCTTAGTCCATAGCTACAGGAAAATGTACAATAGTATAGCCACAAGCAACCTTCAAGGCAGTCATTCAAGACCCCTCCAAGATTTGGCATCTCAGATATTGACACTTAGGCTATGCTGGTTTGAATATTTTGTCAAAGAAGGGTATGGTTGGAGGTTTACCAACCATTGTAGAGCTTAGTGGTAGATTTGAAGCTTTCATTTTAGGCAAGCAACATAAGTAGCCCTTTCAATTAGACAATTCTAGAATGGCAAGAGCACCATTGGAGTTGGTGCACACTAATTTGTGTGGCCCTATGCAAGTAATTTCTATTGGTAAGAGCCAATATTTTATGACCTTCATAGATCATTATAGCCATAATACATGGGTTTATTTTTTGTAACATAAATCTAAATCTTTTGATAAGACTGTAGTGTTCAAAGCACAAGCTGAAAAAGAGAGTAGGCATTTCATTAAGGTCCTAAGGTTAGATCGAGGGGGAAAGTATACCTCCAATGAATTTGTGATTTTTTGAAAGCAACAAGGAATTAAAAAGGAGCTAACAATAGCCTATACTTCATTGAAAAATGAAGTGGTTGAGAGGAAAAATAGTACATTCATGAAGATGGAAAGAAGAATGCTCAAAGCCAAGAGACTTCCAGATGAATATTGAGGTGAAGTTATAGAAACAATAGTCTATTTGATAAATAGAAGTCCTACAAAGGCAGTTTGTAACAAGATTCCACAAGAGTCATGGAAAAAATGCAAGTGGATGGTTGAACACTTGAGAGTGTTTAGATGTGTGGCATATACACTTGTGACAAAAGAGAAAAGGTGAAAGTTGGATAATAAGGGTGAGAAGTGTATTTTCACGAGCTACATTGAAGAGTCCAAAGCCTACAAGTTGTATAACCTAGTCACCAAGAAAATTGTCATTAGCAAAAACATAGAATTCTTAGAGGATGAGCCATGGGATAACTTGATAATTTTTGATAGCTCTTGACAAATCCAAGTGAAGAAAAAAAGAACAAGAATTGTAGCAAGATGAGCTTGCAATTGCTCATGATAGCTCCAGACCAACTCTAGACCACTTCAGACTGCTCTTGACTAGCTTTGGACAACTCTGGACCACTGCATAGTAACAAATAGAGAGCTCCAAACAGCTTTGAACAAGTTTTGCTTAGAAAAGCAACAACAATAGTGAAAGTTGAGACCCTACTCTCACATCCCTAATTCCAAGAAAGACCAAGAGTCTAAGGGAGATCTACCAAAATGAAAGGTATGATGAGGAATTTGATGAGATAATGAATTTTGTATTATTTTCTCATAGTGATCCAATTTATTTTGAGGATGTTGTGAAAGATAAGAAATGGTGTGAAGCCATGTAGATGAGGAGATAGATTCAATAAAGAGGAATAAAACATGGGAGCTAACTATTTTTCCTCTTAGCAAGCAAGTAATTGGAGTGAAATGAGTCTATAAGACCATTAGCAATGTCGATGGAAGAATAGAGAGGCATAAGGAAAGATTAGTTGTTAAGGGTTACAAACAATAGTTTGGGAGAGAATATGATGAGATATTTTCTCCAATTATAAGGTTGGAAACTGTGTGGGAAGTCATAGCAATTGCATCCCAACACAAGTGGAAGGTATATTAAATCGATGTGAAGTCTTCCTTCTTAAATGGAGTATTGAAAGTGGAAGTGTATGTGGAGCAGCTTCCTGGTTATGAAGTTTTGGGTCAAGAAAACAAGATATACAAGCTAAAGAAATCTCTTTATGGGTTGAAGCAAGCTCCATGAGCATGGTACAATGGGATTGACTCATATTTGTTGAGAAATAGCTTTAGCAAAACTGATGGTGAGCCCACTCTTTACATCAAGACAATTGATGGTAATATTTTAATTATTGTCTTGTATGTTGATGATTTAGTTTTCATTGGGGATGATGATTTCCTCATCATTGATTTTAAAAGGCTATCAAAAGAGAGTTTGAACTGATAGACTAAGGTCTCTTGAGGTATTTTCTAGGCATAGAAATAAAACAAATACATGATGGTATTTTTATCTCTCAAGCAAAGTATGTAACTAATATTTTCAAGAGGTTTAGTGCCATTCCTATAAATTTCGCTAGAAAAAGCAATAACTTTTTTTTAAAAAACCAACTATTAATGCTTGGGGATGAACTACCATACTAAAAAAAAAGGTAGATAATTCTCAACATATTTGGAGATGTTGCTAATGTGAAGTCTTTGTCATCAAATTTATCGATGGGGAAAAAGAAGAGTGAACAACAACATGTGCATGGAGTCCATCGTGTGCACCTTAAGTCATTAAGGGTTAGAGTCAAAATAGTCTAGGTTAAACATGATGCCAATATATTTAAAAACGATAAAAGAAATCTAAAACTAAGGTTCCCTTAGACCATCAGACAAAAACTTGAATGCCAATTCACTCTAGCATTAGTACAACTATTGTTGTTTGAAACACCCATAGCATTATTCTCACCACTCACCTAAAATTAATGCCAACATGATCAAACATCCCATTCATATCAAAGTGGGTAATTGATTATGTTACAAGGGAATAATTGTAGAACATTTTTAGGTAATCTGAAATATAGCTACTATTAAATTAGCCACGACTAGGCATTGCTAATGGTATTATTATCTTTACTATCTCCATTATATAATAAGCATATTATTATCATTAAATTATTTTCTCTTTTCCTTTGCTAAGTATAGACAACATCAATATTAAGGATGATTAATATTAACTATTATACTCATATTTTTCCTTATTGATTTTAACATTGAACAAAGCATTCCTACTATTATTGCCATAACTAACAATATTACTCTTGGTATTCGTAGTACCACTTATATATGCATTGTAATCATCTAATAAAATTAATTAACAGTGTAGCTATTATTATTATTATTATTTTATTTTTTATTTCTTAATACTTTATAACATTAAATATAACTACTAATATATATATATATAGCACCTTTGAAACTATTTATTTTTCTATAAAAATAAATAACTAAATTACCAATTAATATTTTAGTCTTAAATTTTTCATTTTATAAGTATAACACAAGTAAATAAAATAGTCTAACTTCTCATTTTCAAATTAAAAACAAAAAAATACACACACATAAAAATATAATAATTGAAATTATTAACTTTTAGAAAAACATAAATATTTTTTAACTTTTAGAAGAAACCACATATATATATATATATATATATATATATATATATACTTTTAGAATAAGCAAATATCTTTTTTAAATGAAAAGATTCCATATTATCTTTCTATCTCTTTATTTTTTTTCTAATCTTACTAATTACTGATTATTACTTTTCCTTTTAGATTCCATATTATCTTTCTATCTCTTTCTTTTTTTTTCTAATCTTACTAATTACTGATTATTAATTTTTCCTTTTTAATATAGATATGAATTAGGGAAAGTATGGATATGTAGAGTTTTTTTTTTAAAGTTAACTCTTTTTTTTCTAAAATGAATAGAAATTATCTAGAGAAAAGTAAGAAATATAGATATGAATTAAGGAAAGTATGGATACATAGAGTTTTTTTTTTAAAGTTAACTCTTTTTTTTCTAAAATGAATACAAATTATCTGGAGAAAAGTAAGAAATATAGATATGAATTAGGGAAAGTATGGATACGTAGATTTTTTTTTTTAAAGTTAACTCTTTTTTTTCTAAAATGAATAGAAATTCTCTAGAGAAAAGTAAGGGGGGGAGATTTGGTAATAAGGTTTTTACATGAATATTAGAATATCAAAGCTATTCAATTCATGAGATCAAAGCAAGATATTTAGAGCATGAAAAATATTAATTGCTAGACAAGATTCATAGCGAGGCTTTGGATGAAGAATGTTGGACGTGAGGTAAGTGTGCAACAATTTATTTCTTTTTCTATAGCTACATTATATTGTAAGTCACCCAAGATTGTGGTCTCTTTATGGTTGATGTGATCAACTGGGAGGACACGTCCTTACCAGCTAGCCCATCAAAGTGCCGACTATGAATCGAATATGGTGTCAAGGTGAGAAGACAATAATAACAGAGAGTTTTTAGGTTGGGCAATAAATCTCATACGAGTTAATATGTTAGGCTTTATTTTATTTTATATTATTTTATTTTATTTTTTGGAGGCCAGTTTTAGATTGAACATGGAGAAATAAATGTTCATGTGCCTTGGTGAATCAATCAGAGTATTTAATGATATCTCAAAAAAATGGTGACGTAATAAGTTACAGTTTGATGGTCGAGTTAGCTATGAGGGGATACAAATGGACGGTAAATGAAGTTAGGTGGGCTGTCAATTAAGCAGTGATCACCTTTCGTGCAACTTTCAAGGTACCCAGGTGAACAAGGAGTAGGCTACGCAGCCTACAAAATGGAATGCCCATCTAATGGGCTGCTATGCCATGACCTGGTCTGTTAGACAAAGGACAATTCTAGCAGCCTGTCATCCGTAGCAACTCGTAAATAATGGTACAACGTCACTGACAACCCCATGCATTTTTGATTTTCAAGCAAAGTACAATGGTGTCTGGCAACCAAAAAAAATATTGGAGTTATATATATTTGTTTAAAATTTAATAGGGTGCGTAGCCTACTCCCAAGTAGAGAAATGAAATGAAATGACTGATAATTCAAGATTCAACGTAATAGGTGTAAAATTGTGGGAGTTTCTGTTTATATTAATATTAAGTACCATCCATATTTTATAAATATTTCTTGTAATGAAGAAAAAGATGAGTAAATTGTTAAGTGATTCAATTTATTTTATAAAATATTTTTGGCAGGAAAATAATTTATTTTATAATGTTATTATTTTATTTTAAATTAGAAATTTTATGAAAATATTTTAAAATATTATTTATTTAAATAATATTATTATTTATAATTAAATTAATTATATATATTAGTTGAAAATATAATTATAAATTTAAATGTTCAAAATAAAGATGGGTTTAAATTTTGTTTATTTTAATTTTTGAATTTGATTAATAAGAATTTAATATATTCTTTGTTACAAAGTTAAATTATTAATTTTAGTGTATTATCTAATTTGTCTTATTATTAATTTTAAAGAATGTGATCTTTAATTTTTATTATAATTACTATTTTTAAAAACATAAAAATGATTATAACTATCCAAAAACAAAATTACTATATGCTTGTAAATCATTACAATCCACATGAATAGAGTTAAAAGCTTCCAAAACATTAATGAAAATGAGAATCAAAATATATGATAAAACATACACACAATTTGGAATTTGAATTACAGTATAAATTTTTATAGCTAATTTTAACTTTTAAAATTAAATTAATTTATTTTTTATATGAACGTGCATATATATATTAACTTTTAAAATGAAAAGTAAAATGTTTAAATCAAAAATGACATAAATGATGATTAAATATCTATTTGACTATTTATAGAAAAATGCTAAAAATTTAAGAGGAGAGCTTACAAAATATATCACCAAATTTACTTAAATTTTTAGCATTTTTCTATAAATAGTCAAATAGATATTTAATCATCATTTTTGTCATTTTTGATTTAAACATTTTACTTTTCATTTTGTGTATAGAGTACATATATTTAGATATGACATCACTTTTTCAAAGATCTATTAAAGAGGATGACATTGTGACACAAGAATGTCTATGCAACACATTGGTGTATAAGGTAGTAGCTTCATAGGTCTACAAGTTCCTTGCGATAAATTATTTCTATTTCGATTGGAATAAATTTGTAACCTCTCTTTTCAACAAACAAATATTTTGAACAGTTTTTTATAATTGAATATTCCATATTATACTTTATAATTATTTATTTAGTTATAATTTTGGTATAAAAAGGATATTCTGAACAATTTTAATTGTATTATAGCTATCAATTCATTGTAATGTAGTATATTAGATTACTATCAAGAAATACTTATCTTCCTTTGTAAAGAGTTAAATTTCATATACTATAACTAGCTTTTAATTATCATTTTTAAGAAATATATACATACACATACACATACACACATATATAAAATCTTTCATTTATCTAAGCTCACTCACAACTCCTAAAAACTATGATTCTACTTATTTTAAGCTAATAAAGATCACCACTTAAAAATATATGCTTGCAAACCTAATTTTTGGAATATAAGGAATAAATGAATCACATGTATACCCATCTCCATAGTAGAAGTGTTTATCTACAGGACATGTTGAGAGCCTTTGACTAATGGTTTCTTTTAAAAGAATTTTTGTTGCCTTGAATATATGAATTATCTTGAAAGGGATGAGATGAAATAATAGATTATTAAAAAATTCATAATAATAAAAAAAATTGTGTAGTCTTTATATATCTTAGAATATCCAATATATTAGACATATTTTAAAGAATGCAAACAAATACACTCATATTCTAAAAAGGATTTTTATAAATAAGTTTTACAAACATCACATACATATCAAAATAGCATATGCTATAACACATCCCAAATTTTGTGCATGTGAATTTAACATTCCAAAATCTATCTTCAATTCTAAGGATCTTTGGTGAATCATATTTCTATGGAGTACAATGAAAAGAACCCACTTGACCTACAATTATTCCATGAGAAAAAATATCAAAGGATTGAAATCTACTCCCCCCTCTACTAGTATTTTGGACACGCTAGCTCCAAGTAAGAAAAAATGCCTCAAGCATCCTGCATTGAAAGCCCATCCCCACGACACTTCCCCTGGTTTGGGCCTGGGGGATACGAGTAGGGAAAGAAAGTGGCTTGCCTCTACCCTGCGCCCTAAAGCCAAAGCCTCTAAGAAACCTAAAGTCTATCATCATATTCATTTTGATATCGAGATTACTGAAGAAGCTAATACCCCCTGTCATTCCCATAGACTGGTTCTTAAATAGGACATGGTGGGGAGTCTTAAGGAAGCCTCTGATTCAGAAAAAGGATCTTGAGAGTGACAGTGAAAGTCATGAGGAAATGGCAGTGGGTGGGGAAGGCTAGTCGATGTCGGTGAATAGCGAGTCCCATGTGTCAAAAAGTTTGAAGAAGGGCCCCTCTAGTGACAATGTGCTGGAAATTACCCCCCGGTCCTCTGATGCGGTTAAAGGAAAAGCCCCCTTGCAGGAAGATCACAAGGATAAAGATCAGGTTTGGGAAGAAGTTGGAAAGCTAACAAGGAGATTGGAGAGGTTGGCAAAGAAGGTCCAAGAGGTGTCTCAATTTTCCTTGAGGATCATGCAAAGGTCAGCCACCAATCTTTGCTTGCTCTAGAAGGACACATCTGCGGATGGTGCTGAAGATGATGCTAGCTTCAAGGAGTTGCTTGAGTTCCTCACGGTGGATTAGATGATGGCTATGCATGATATGCCTAGTAGGAAGTATAAGAATTAGGCCGCTAGGATTTTTTGTTGTTTTTTTTTCTATGTCTAGTTGTTTTTTTTACTACTAAACTTGTTGGACCCCTAGTGGTCTTTGGTTTTATCTACGGTTACTGTTACTTTTTTTTTATGATATGTTGTGGGTGTTAGCTTTCTCTTTCCTGTCATTATGATATTAATGTGCTTCCGCTGGATGGCCTTTGTTGCCTTGTATTTATGGTTCATCACCCTTGTTTTGCTGCTTTTATCTCAAAAACAATAAAATTTAATAGTAATATTGTTTCCTTCAAAGTTTAATGAATTTAATGAATTGAAGTCCTCAATTTTCTACAAAATTTGGTGTCTATAAAATTAAATAGAATTTAAAAATAAATAAATAAATATTTTCATAATTTGCAAGTTACAATATAGTGTTTTTATTATTTCTAATTTGTTAAAATGAAAAAGATGCAACCAATATTGTATAAGAGTCAAACAATAATTACATTTAAAAATTAGACATAAAATAAAAAAGTTAAGTTCTAAATTGATATATTTGAAAAAATAAATGTTCAAACTAACATTATGTGTGTGTGTGTGTGTGTGTGTGTGTGTGTGTGTGTGTGTGTTGCAATTCAATAATAATTTAATATTTTGTAAATTCAAAAATAAACAATTTTTTTTTTAAAAAATAGTAATAATATATTTTTTTTGGGACATATTTTAAGTTAATAGATGTTTTTATAAAATATTCTAACTTAAAAGATGTTTTTAAAAATTATATATATATGCACGATCATATGAAAAATAAATTAATTTAATTTTAAAAGTTAAAATTAGCTATAAAAATTTATACTGTAATTCAAATTCCAAAGTGTGTGTATGTTTTATCATATATTTTTATTCTCATTTTCATTAATGTTTTGAAAGCTTTTAACTCTATTCATGTGGATTGTAATGATTTACAAGCATCTAGTAATTTTGTGTTTGGGTAGTTATAATCATTTTTATGTTTTTAAAAAGAGTAATTATAATAAAAATTAAAGATCACATTCTTAAAAAATAATAATAAGAAAAATTAGATAATACAATAAAACTAATATTTTAATTTTATAACAAAGAATATATTAAATTCTTATTAATCAAATTCAAAAATTAAAATAAACAAAATTTAAACCCATCTTTATTTTGAACATTTAAATTTATAATTACATTTTCAACTAATATATATTTTTTAAATAATTTAATTATAAATAATTATATTATTTAAATAAATAATATTTTAAAATGATTGTATATTTTAAAATATTTTTCATAAAATTTCTAATTTAGAATAAAGATAATAGCATTATAAAATAAATTATTTTCCTAGTAAAAAATATTTTATAAAATAAATTAATAATCACTTAACAATTTACTCATCTTTTCCTTCATTACAAGAAATATTTATAAAATATGAATGGTACTTAATATTAATACAAACAAAAACTCCCACAATTTTACACCTTTAGGTTGAATCTTGAATTATCAGTCAATGAAATTAAACTCCGCTCTCTACTTGGGAGCAGGCTACGCAGCCTATTAAATGTTAAACAAATATATATAACTCTAATATTTTTTTTGGTTGCCAGACACTGCTGTACTTTGCTCGAAAATGAAAACTGCATGGGGTTGTTAGTGACGTTGCACCATTATTTACGAGCTGCTAGAGGTTGTCCTTCGTCTGACAGACCAGGTCATGGCATGGCAGCCCATCGGATGGGAATTCCATTTTGTAGGTTGCGTAGTCTGCTCCGTTGAACAAGGTGCATACGCCATTGCCAAAGGAAAATTTTCCCACCTAACGCCTACTGGAAAAATTATCACGTAATTAAAGTTTTGGGTGTGAAAGAATCAATGATTATCCTGCAGGGGAAGATGAGTGAAGAGAATAGTGCATTTACCATCTTTCAAGGTTGCTTGAAGAACACGCTCAACACCCAGTTGCTAATTCGCTTCCCTTTGACAGCAGAAGGGACATCAATTGACAGACTTAGAAATTAATGAAAGAGATTTTCTCTTTTTACCGAGAAGGAACAAGGGTCGTGTATACCTGCCAGACATAACATTGAATATGGGTGGGGGAAACTTCAACAACTAACTGACTGATCATAAATATCCAACAAGGAGAGGATTAAAAAAAGTTGAGCATATATTTTCTGTTAATAGCTGCGCAACACTTCTACATTACAGATGAAACATGACTCATCCATTCCTATCTAGTTCTGCTTGACCTAGATGAACTTATCCCACCTCAGAAAAATCATGTGCATTATAGTTAGAGGTAACTATGATCTGGCTGAAAGGCTGAGTTTGACAGGAACACGAAGGACAAGAATGTTGAGGAGATGGGGGAGCGAAGCTATATCATTGTTCTGGTAGCGACTTCAGCAAATATTGTGGTAGCAAATAAGGCATGGTCAAAAACGTGACAACAGCTTCCTTAGTTAATATCCTCTATGTAAACTTGGTTTGCAGATTTAACAACTAACCATCACTTGCAGAGATTGATGAAAATAAGACGCCAGATTTATGATATTAGAGGGATATATTTCTGAGCATCTTACTAACTGCCTTAGAACTGAACTTAGTCTTGTTGCTTTATTTTTTTGTATTTAGTTTAAAGTTTTAAATCTTTAAATTTCATATATACAAATACCAAAATCCAAAACTATCTTGTAATGAATTTTCTTTTGGCTGTTTATAATTTGTTTTAAAATTTATTTTTCATTCACTAAATACGTTTTTTTTCCTCTCTCTTTTTTTTCATAGGAAATTAAATCAGGTTTCAATCCTTGTATATATTACTACTCCCGCTATTACTATTTTTTTTTTTGTTTTTTCATATTTGATTCATTCATTTGCTGGTGGTATTTTTGTCCAGCTATTTGCTAACTAAATTCTACTTTTATTTTAACTAAATATAGATATATAGAGGTTTAAGAAATTTAGGGAATAATAAATTATTTGCAATTAAATGGTGTTATCTAACCGCCACTCTCCTCAATAAAATAATTCTAGTTGTTATTTTAAAATAACAAACCCTGCGTAGTAGAAAATAAAATTTAGTAAAGCAAGAGAACAGAGTCATTGGTAGTAAGTAAATTTATGTGCTTTCAGCCATAGGAGGTTTAAAAATAAAAATTAAAGAATGACTTTCTCTCATTCAATGTTAATTTTTTTTTAACAACAGAGATTTAAATAAATTTACCAATAACTAATTTTAATTCCTTCATTGTTGATATTTGAATAGTAGATTTTAAATAAAAATGATTCAAAAATTTAATTTGATTCCTATTCTTCAGATACGCTTATATAAAATAGACAGGAGATAAATAACAGTTATTTTTCTTTTAATATAAGGGGGATACACAATAACTTGTTTAAATATCATTTCAGCATTTCTATATGGGAAAGAAATCTTTTAATACAACTTCTTTCAATTTAGATTATTCATATCCATCGACCATAAGAAAATGTAGTTACTAACAATTTACAATATGTATTTTTAAACTACAACATAAATAGATATCTCTTTTGAGGTGTATCAATATAAATTCCTTGTTCACAAACAAAAATATATAGAAACAACTTATAACAAAAATAAATTCCTCCCCAAAAGCTTTGAAATTTCAAGGAAAGTACAATGAAATACAATTCCATTTAAATGCATGGTATTTTTCATGCCCAAATGAGGCTCATGGAGGCAGAATAATCACAGCTTGCCCCCACCCTTCATCATCATTATCTTTCTCACCATACATGAGCACTTAATGACTTATTTTTATACACTATGACTACAACCAATAAACAAAGGAAATGGAAATCTTATCCCTATCTTCCCTAAGAAGGAGGAAATGACTCCTCTCCTCTTCTCATCCTTCTATCTCAACTAGAGTTCTCCAAAAGGAGAAGTGGAAAAAACTCCACTCCTTCTCCCTCTCAAGATATATAGAAGTTTCACAAATTGCAACTCTTGGATGGGAAGGTGTGAAGTGTACCTCTCTCCATCAATGCAGGTCCTTTCCCCATTAATGAGAACATGCATTTGGATAACCACCCCATTTTTTCTCAAAATTAGTCACTCTCCATTATGAGAGCTTTTAAGGGGTAAAATCATGTTGTAGGGGCACTATTATATGCCCACTTGACCCCTATCACTATGGTATAGACCCTAGGGGGTTTATTTTTGCACCCTAACTCAAAAATTTGACCAACAACTCCCATTAAAAGCCTACTCAAGGTTCTATCCGAATTTCAAACTTAGCTAGGGGTTACCAAGACCTAATCCCCACTTACACCTCACATGAATCACAACTAAATGCCCTCACAACCTTATTCTTCCAATACATTAACTCTACTTGTTTCTAGGCCCCAAATGGGGTCAAATTTATATCCTCATCAAGAAATCTTTTTATTCGCTCTTAATGGTTCTCCCTCCTCATGCTAACACTGTTTCCTTCTTGCACATTTCCAATGTGATCGTAAGTACCAATTGTGTATCACATAAATCTGTTAGCTAAACATTCTAAGCTTTAACTATATAATAATCCATTTAAAATCTCAATTTGCATCCCTCAGTATACAAGTGCATTCCACCTTCATGGTAGTGACATTAAAACATAATGTCCAAATGATATGCAAGAATATTTCCAAGAGATCACCTTATTTATTATCCATAATATACTTAATCATCAATTCAAGAAAAAAAAAAACAAATTATGGTTGTATTAAGTACATACTAGGTAGGGTCTTACATTTAGAATACAAGATAGCAAGCCTTCCCCCAAACCAATAGTCGTAGGTCTAAAGTTGAGCAACAAAGAATAGTGAAGTTGCAGTGGCAACAAAGAATTTTCTGAGTGGCGTGTGAAATATTTGCAGGGAGCAGCAGATAGCTCCATTTTGTTTTGTGTGTTCAAGGAGCAGCAGTTAGCTCCAGATTGGTCAATGTTTTCCAAGAGTAGCAGATAACTCTAGTCAAATAGGAGATAGAGAGAGCTCTAAGAAGCTCTTGATTGTTTTAAGTTTATTTGATGCAGCTCTAGATTGCTGCAAGTTAAGTTATGTTATTAACAATTTGTAGTTTATCTAGTTTATGAATTTATTGTAATAGTTATTTTTTTCTGATTTAATAGAAGAAGAAATTTTGCATGCCCAGTTGTGTGTCTTCAATCATAATTCTTTCTCTTGGTTATTCCGCATTTATTTTTGGTATTCCCCTATTGTTTGGGGGAGGCAGGGTAGCAGCTCTGTAGGTTTCAATTTATTTATAGTTTTTCACATGGTACCAGAGGATTAAGAAACTTTGACACTTAGGCCCCCCTAGTTATCTCTGTCATAATAAGATGAAAATGTAATTTGAGCCCAGCTATCTCTGTCTACTTAAGAAAAATTTCTAACTGGTTATAATAAGGCTAGAAAATTGCAAGCACTATTTTAAACTACCAATGGATGTTGATTTCTAAACAATTATTTCAAAACATAAGATTTTGAGAAAAAAAATGATTCTTTAATATTTTCTATTTTTCCTATGTAAATTAATATTTTAATAAAATTATCCAATCATAACTGTTAGTTTAACTTCTTTTTTGAACAGTAGTTGTAAATATATTTCAGTATGTGGAATTACTATCTATTATGTACAATGTACAATATTCTAATAGATTAGACATTTATTTTAAGACTTTCATTAAAAAAATTTCAAATTTCAAATATGAAAGGTATAAATTCAATCTAGAGAATTTGGTGTTGGGGTGTATTTCATAGAGTTCAAAGTGTGTGTAAAATATTTCTAACAAAAAATTTATGTAATATTAGAAAATTTGTTAATAAAATCACCAAAGATATACCATTTAGTATTAACTTCTGTAGAACAGTTTAACTTTATTTTTGGTGTAGGAATACTATTTCATTATGTGGAAACTTCTAATATGACATTTATATTTTAAGACTAATTATTTCATTAGAAAAAAAATTTCTTTAATATTTTCTATTTTAAGAAACTTTCAGTAGTAAATATCAATCTAGAGTACAATATTGGGTATAAATTCAATCTAGAGAATTTGGTGTTGGGGTGTATTTCATAGAGTTCAAAGTGTGTGTAAAATATTTCTAACAAAAAATTTATGTAATATTAGAAAATTTGTTAATAAAATCACCAAAGATATAATATGAATGATAGTCCATAAAAAGAACTTATTTTTGAAAGATAGGATCAGCCCTTGTCAAAGGATTTCCTTTTGTTATCTATGTATCAAATTCATTTCTTTTCTAAAAATTTCACAATTAAGCAAGTATGGTGCATTTCCAAAAGGTACATTTTAAATAAAACTATTATGAGATAAATTTAGGACTAAATATAATCTCTTCAATTATCAATGATTAGGGAAAAAATTATACCATGTTTTATGGGGATTGAATTATGTAGAATATTCTATATTTAATGAGTAGTGATTGATAAAAATATATTCTTCATGAAAATGAATGGTCCACTTATGACTTGTTGCATCTATGTTTCCCATAGAACTAAAGCATCATAATTTTCTAAGAGGTCTCATGAGTAGAATGAGCTATTATTTTATTATTTCATTTCTTTGTCACATGCGTCTCTTAGAGATGATATCCAAAACCCACTCCCTATAATGCACACATAAATGACCTTATTTGGGAAAACAACTAGACCTAGGGTATGTCTATAGATAAATATAATAAATATAATGCTTGGGTGAATGTATCAAAATATCCACATATATGGATAATGTGGGAGCTAAATTTATGGGCACATGTATGAAGAGGATAGGTAAAAGCTAAACAAGTGAGCTCAACTATACACAAGTTATTATGCCATAAATATAGAGACATTTCCTCATAATAAATACAAAACTAAATGAAAATTAACAAAAACATATGGATTTTACTATTACACATAAACCATAAACATTTAAAAATAATACATAATCATCTTATTTGAAAAAAGAAAAAGATATGGTTAAACAAAAAAAGACAAATAACATAAAAGCTTTAGGAAAGTCATGTCCTTTTAGATTAAGGATTCTTCTTTCTATTAATTTAGTATGTTATAAGGACACTTTTGGGTAAACATGTAAACTGTGATCATCAAGTAATATAACCATATTGATTTATTTCTCCAACAAATAAATATGTGATGGTTGTTAGAAATATGTGTTTGAGGATCTATTATGTAGATTGATCTATCTTTTATTGCTATAAGTTCACAAAAATCTTATTTTCATGAGAATGAATGGTCCACATAGGACTTATTACATCTAAGTGGTATTTCCTAGAGAGTTAAAGCATTATAATTTTCTAGGAGCTCCCATGAGTAGAATGAGTTCTTCTTTTTCAATTCAATTCTTTATCACATATGCCTCTCATAGATGAAATCTAAAATCTGACTCCCTATAATGCACACAAATATGTTTTTGATGGTTTAAGCTTTGTTCAGGAGTGAAATTTATCATATATTTAATTTTTATGTTAAAAATTGGTGTGAAAGAGAAAGGAATAGTAGTAAAATAACTTATTATAATATATATTCAACCTACCATCCAACATAAACTCACACACTACTATCATTTTCTAAGAGCCACTTCCTACACTAGATTATATTTAAAGTGGGAAAGAGAATGAGGATTGCTATCATACTAGTAATACAAATAATTTTAGTTATTAACAAGAATAGATATCCAAAGAAAGACACAAAACCTTAAATGAAGCGAGGTAAAACTAAAAAAGTGTTTTTTTAAATGTCATTAGAAAATGTCAATATCATCCTTCACTACTATGTCCATAATACATATCCAAACTATAATGAACCACTAAAATTTCTCAAGATATTTTGTTTTATTGTCTTTCATTATTTGACTCATGTAGATAATAAATAAAAAAGGTGATTTAAGTAATTATACAAAAAAATCTATACATGGGATTGTAAAGTTGTCACACATCACTGCTTAAGTTTTGTGTTTGTAGATTCCTCCTTGCACACAATTAATTTTCGTATTATTCATATAAAACCTAGATGGATGACCTTATACATAACCTAGCATGGCATACGCAAATAATGTTGATAGCATATTAGGTTCTTGGAAATGAAACCAAAATAATAGCTATTTTATATATTTATGCAACATACCTATTTCTAAGCACATATTAAGCCTCATACACTATCATATCAATTAAAGGTTGCTCATTTGAGGCATACAAGAGTCTTAGTACCCTTATTTAAATCTATGCACTATTAATCATAATTTAATAAAGCATGTAGTTTATATAGGAACATGTACCTAGTGTAGACTCAATTTAATAGTTGAACTCAAGAAATTTGTTTCATAGTTTTGATTCATATCGACATATTTTCTCTCAATAACACTTAGGATATATGCATATTGCACTTTTTAGATCGCACACACCTGCATTTTATAGTCACTAACTTAACATTATCACTTTCATGCATTGGTTCATTTAAGTGCCTCTATAGATTGATTGCATTACACATGATGAAACTCAGTAAAAAATTTAGGAAAATAAAAAAAAATTATATATAGTATCAGTGATAATATTCCAACATTAATTATAGAACTAAATATGATAATCCTCTCATTTAATTCACTTATTATTAACAATTTATTGAATTGTTTTTAATGATTGCTTTCCTAAACTTTCTTTTCTCCATGCTAGACCAATGCCTCATGATGTGGCTTTTCTCTCCCCTATCACGTTAGTAAGTGAGTTTCATGACTTACCTAATAAATTCACCTTGATTTAAGGATACAACCTCAAACATCACGAGACGACAGCGGCAAGAAATGATAGCCCACCTGGATAAAGTGGCACAATCGTTTGTCAACAAGCTCCTATCAATTCTAAACTTGATTTGAAGTTGCTTGGAAACTTGTGATCTGTCATTTTCAAATCAATTTGCCTGAGGATACCATACAATACAGTGTGGAAGGGGTTTCATGGAGTCTCAGTCAATGCAGTATGGAAAGGGTTTTATGGAGTTATTCTACGAATTATTCCCGTGGAATACGGATGTTATGCATGGAAAAAAAGTATTTATGTGTAAGAAAATAACCCTACTTTTCAGATTGTATTAATCAAATCATACCTGTTCCTTCTGCTGCTTACCCCCTATTCCCATTCAGAATGCTTAGTCAAGTTGCAGTTATTTCGATTGGCAAGTAGTTGTCAACAGCTTGATTTGTATTGTTTTGGTGGAATGTAGAGCTCAAGAGGAAGCATCTGGACTTTCCACATGAAAATGGGGTTCACGTTTAGTACATGATACCTCATTCCGTGAATGAAATCTTCCAATTTTTTCTAAGAAGACAGACACTTCGCCAAAACTTTTCAGATTGATATAATTTGCTGTGCGACATTACTCATTCTTCTTTCACGGGATTGACCCGCCTACCTTTGCCAGCCGAGAAGAGACAAACGCCGAATGGATTTGAAGTTAAATATTTTTATATTTTTCTTGTCTTTCCCGAAGGGAATTTAACAAAGTTAAAACAGTTAGCTGTGAGTTATTCACTCGGCGTTATATGCATCCTTTAAGTCAATAAATGTCAGCCTATAAAAATAATTACAAATTTAAAGCTTATTAAGGGATTACACAAAAATAAATAGAAATCAATAAATAATAATAAATAAACATATTATATTAGAGAGATGTGGATAATATTTTGTAAAAAAAAAATTATTATAAAAAAATAATAAGTGTGTATTAATCTTCAAATGTAAATCATATATGCAACACACTTTTTTCTATAAATCTGATCGTATTTTAGCAATGCCATGTATCTTTGAGATCTTTTAAAAGCTCACTACACACTACTCTAACACCTCATAGATGTGTACCAAAACCATGGACTAGAAAACAAATCATCATGTAGCCTTTGGCTCAAAACAAAGAGAAGTGAAGTGGGGGACCCTTTAGGCCCTATAGTCATGTTAAATAGGGCTACAACTAAATATCAAATAAGCCTAACATTCTCCCACTTTATCTTATGCATTCCAATGGCATCCACACAAACCATAAAATAAATCAAATACATGATTCTAGGGCCATGGCCTTTTTACACCAAGAGAACTTCTATATGCTCAATAGCTTTAGGAGGGAGTATGCAACCTTGTCCCTTGTCTCAACCTCTTACAACATTTCCTTTCAACTTTGTACCATCTCTCCAACAAACTAATATTTGACATAAACATGCTAAGTGGTACACACATGATACATGTGGTTCTTCATTAAACAAATATTAATTCCCTAAATATCACAAGAGATTTTAACTTCCTTGCAATAAAAACCAATAACTAACCATAGTCTTTGTAAAAAGAATGCCTCCTTAGAGGCATGTTTAGTAGCCATATAATCTACTTTAGTAGTGGACAAATCAATTGTAAGTTTACCCTTACTTGTCCAAGTAATTACAATTCCAAATTACATAGAGAACACATAGCCGCTAGCAAATGTTCAAGTATATAGGTCACCTACCTAATCTACATCAACAAAGCCACCATCTCCCCTTATATGCCTTACATCCAAGACTCACTATCTTCTAAAGAGAGAGTCTCCCTTAAATATCTCAATTCATTGTAAGTACAAGTAAAGCAAATAAATAACGAAATTTGTGTGCAAGACTACCTAACAACTAGATTTTATCATCATCAATCATCTCAAGGTAGTAATAAGAGGATTTTCCTATTCTTTTGCATGTTTATTTTCCTTAAACATCCTATGTGAACCATGTTCTTCCCCTTCATCCTCTAATCTACCATCCTATTCTTCAACATGTTCATTGTCCTACTTTTCAACCTTCATCTCAAAATGAACCTTTTTAATTTCTTATTTTTTCCCTTGGTTGTATAGGATCATGTGATGATAAGAATCAACACAAGAACTACACATGTTAGTCAAACTCTAGATAGAAAATGTGTTGCACCTTTTTAAAAAATTTCTCATCAAGTCATTCTTGCTCTCCTAGCAAACGATGGTAATGTTGAGGTCAGATTGAGGGTTTAAACCCCTTATGTGAAAATAGAACATCATGAATGGTAGTAAGGCTACTATTGTTGTCTATTATGTTTTCATGATGGGGTTGAGTGTGATCTTACTGAATGGTTTAATTTTCATTTTTGATTTGAATTAGTTACGTTATCAAATCTCGTAGTGAGTTACAGCTTTTTTTTACTATATCTTGGTTAATTTTTATGTATTTTCTAGTGTCTATAAAAAGCAACTTATCATTTGACTTTGTCTTTGAAATTTTCGTTGTATTTGATCTTTTTTTCTTTTTCTTTTTTCTTCGTATCTCTTGCAAAATATGAATTTACTCTTGGACATGGTCTTGATCTAAATCCTTGCATTTTGGTTGATCAACCTCGGTTTCTTATGAGATGGATGTAATCCAATCCTCATAAAATCTAAAATGCATCACAAAATTTCTAATGAGGAATCACAAATAAAATTCATGGACACATAATCCTTAAGATTTTTATCTTATTTTATTGTTTTAGCATTAGGATGATGAGCTCATTTGATATTTGGGAATTATATGTGTGTTAATTTTTGCATGCCTCATTTCTTCATTGAAATATTTATTTTTCTTTGTTTGATTAATTTTGTTTAAATTGCTGGAATTTTTTATCTTCATTTAAGTTTGAATATTGTGTACCTCATTAGGAAAACTAATAGTTAATGCTTGTTTTTTTTTCATCCTTTCATGATGATATGTCTAATTAATCACAATGCATGTTGAAGATAATCCCATTCTATCCTTTTTGAACTATTATTCAAATTAAATTAAAATCTAATTGTAATTTTTTAAGGAAATCAAATGCATTGAATAAATATTTAAGAGATTTTAATTTTTGGTGATAGTGTTGGAACCTATAATTTTCAAGATTTGATTTGAAAATTAAATATCTAATCAAATTCATGTTGGGGTTGAAAATTTGATCCCTTTGAGTACCTTGTGTTGGGATTAAGGGATTTTGCAAGAAATTTCACAAAACTAGAATTTAATTAATTTGAAAAAATAAATTATATATTCTAAGAAAATAAAGATTCTTATTCCAACCAAGAATTGGTAAAAATGTTACTATTCTTGAATAATTTAATATTTTATAATTACTAATTTAAACTAAATATTTTTAAAAATAAGAAAAAAATTTAATAAATGGAAGCTTGATAGAAGATTTTGGTACTACCTTGGCTTTTATCCTCAATGATTTATATTTTTGGTAACTTCCTCTTTAGTAATTAGGAACTCCTCTTGAGGAAAGTGAGGATGAATGATGCTTTACTAAATTGGAGATTACATAAAAACTATAGGAAGCTTTGAAGCTTCTTTACAAAAAGAGAAAAGGTATGGGTAGTCCTATAAAAGCATTAGATTAGTGTGGGTGGATACTATAATATAAAAATGTCTTGATTACTTAGAGGTAATTCCCTATCATTGTGATAAGATGAAGGGAAAATAAAATGATAGGTCCTTGCAAAAATTTAATGTCATGCCCAAAATTTTTACTAAAAAATGCAACAATTTTTTTTTTCTTTTTCCTTTTAATCACCATTAAGAAGGCAATTTACACTCTAAGTGTTTAAGGTGCAACACTTCACATTCCCTAAATAGGTTATCTTAAATATGATCCATCCAATAAGTATTGCCTTGATTTTTATGAGGGCCTCTCACCCTTATCAAACCTAACATAACCTAAATCATTTGTTGACTAGCCCATTCTTCCATCCCATTACTTCGAGTATAATGATGTCCTTAATATTCTTTAGTTGAACAATTTAAGTTTAACAATATTTTAATTTTATAACCTATAAGTAGGGAAACAATTTTACTCAATGCAAGGATTAAATGTCTTCCTTGGGTAACCATTAGCAATCCTACAGTTTCTTATTTTTAAGGAGGATTGATAGATAATTGATGCCTATTTAAATTATAAATGATTAAGTCCACTAAATTTGACCTTACCTTTAGTCAGTAAAACTCGCATTATTTAAATAGGATATATTAGTTGTCCTTAGGTTTCAATCAGGTAAGCCACATGTTTAAACTGAGTCTTTTTCGATGTAATGGAATTGATGTGTCATTACTTAATTTCCATTTGCTTGATATATGTAGCTCACCCAACATTTATACCCATCTAGGTTTCTATTTAAATGTACTAATTAAATTACAAGTTGTTACTTACATTTAAATTTGTATCTTCCATAGGGAGGTCTACTAGCTTAGTCCTATTAACTTAATAAAATTCACTTATTAAATGCATTCAGATAATGAACCTAGCTCATATTGAATTTATAATGATGGTATTCAATTTTTTATTTTTTCATTTAATCAATTTATTAATTTGTAAAGGCATTAATGCTTAGGTAGATCTTCAACTTCTTCTAAATTCAAAGAACTAAAATCTCACCTAGTTGTGGTTAAATCTCCTTATCCTCCTAGTCACAACACTTGATAATTTCACTTTGTGTGATTAAATAGGTTAAACATCCATTTATTTCTGCATGCTATACTAAATCCACCTATCCTTATATACCTTTGTATAGCATCCTTACCTATTTGAATTGATTAATCATATATTAGTGATAGAGCTCAACACTATTTGAGTATTAATACAAGGACTCACATTGACATTGGTCCATGCATTAACGTCATTACCATTATACCCTTATCAATTTCTAGTATTATTTTTAACAATATTAAATGTACTATGTATATGTGTATATATATATTATTTATGTATAATATTATTAAATCTCAAATTGACTCTAAAAATTATTACTCATCATTAAATAAATGTAATATTAATATTACCACTTTATATAACAAAAAAAAGTAATATTTAAATATGTGAAATAATAATATTTTTACCTTTGTATAATTGCCATTAAAGACATACATATTAAATTTCATATTGCCTATTTCATAGATAATTATAAAGATTTATGATATTCCTTCCATAAATGCTACAAGGAGATGCCATGTATCCATTAATTAGTTCCTATTTTTTTTGGTAGTAAAATAGAACATTACTTTTTTTAACTATTATTACGCCACCTTACCTGCCTAATAATAGCGATGTTTATACTAATGTATCTTTAGTGCACCTTCACTAAAACATACCTTCTCTTATATTGGCTTTCGAATTTAACGTGAATAAAACCCCTATTTGCTGCTACTAACATGGATAATATAACTACCATACCTCCCATTAATATATATAACTACCGTACCTCCCAATAATATCAAGATTCTATTTATTTGTTTATTTTATTTTATCACTATTAAATTAGTGTGCTATCTATTGTCATCACAGTTACCTCATTTATTTATTTATTTTTACTCTTCTTCTTTAATTAATTTTTTTATTTATTAATAATGCTATTTAATACAATATTAATATTAACTTAATTTCAATCATTTATAAGATCATCAAATTTAATATTTCATTATATCACTAATGGTTATTTCAATAATAATAAGACACTTAAATTTTATCACTAAAATAAATGACTATTTAAATCACACTATAGCACAAAAGATTTTAATTAACTTTTATCTTCAGCATTGTTATTGGTCGCCTCTATAATTTTAATAGTAATTGAAATATTTATCTCATGGGGCGATGCACAGTCTAGTATTCAACTATTGCAAGCTATAAACCTTGGCGGTTGAGTATGGTGGCATTAATCTAAACACAGTTCCTCTCACGTCCGCCATAGAGTAACCTGGTGAATTAAAATGGCATGCAGGATTAATATTAATATTATGATTGTTTTAATTTATTTTTACATGAATAATTCTGGAAGTGTTAAAATAATATTATTAGAAATATTGAGCATAAGAAACATTGGAAATTAAACTCAGGAAATTATTGATATTGTTATTATAAAAAAAAAAATTTCACATCCGTGATTACAAATTTATAATCCCAACTGCCCATACCAACCAGCAGTGATAGCTTTTCTATCTACCAACTTGGGAAGCTTACAGCAATATGGATGGCCTATGACAATGGCCTGACAGGCTTATATGGGTCTAGAAATGGAGATTTAAATTCTAGACTCTAGACTGTATGGCGCCTATCTGTTACTTTAGTGAAATCATCAATGAAGTCATAAATATTTGGTTGATGCATTCATATATTCATTTAATAGTGAACAATAGTTGGCTGCAAAATTTGCACAGGAAAACAAGTGCAGTCACACATTACACGCAATAACCCAACATGAATACTTATTTTATTTTTTTATTTTTTTATAAAGGACAGATTTGAAAGATCTTCCTGACCACATGGGATGGATTCACATAATTAGAGTTAGGGCATCACGTGAAGGAGTAAGGCAATACATTTTTTTTTATGAATAAAATAATATTTGCATAGTCAGGAACAACTCTAAACTCTGGCTGCTCTTTGATATCGCCATTACAAAGCCAGGCAGCTGGAGAAGAATTTCAACTAAGGACTGGATTAGAAAGCCAACATTGCTACTCTCAACTAAGGACTGGATTAGAAAGCCAACATTGCTACTCTCCAAGATTTACAATTAGTAGAGATCTGCTATCCACTGCCTTCTATGGCGCTACTGCAAAAAGTAAATGTAGGAATAAGATCAGATTTGTATTTAACCCCTATTTTCTCTCGATAATTCAAATACGTCATGCAGGAGTATGATTATGTTTGTATTTATCCTCTTTATTTTCTCTTGATATTTCAAATACGCCATGCTGCACTTTACATGACCTTTTACTTACTCGCATACAGAATAACCCCCTCTTGCATAAAGAGAAAAAAAAGGAGCACTACATAAGTTTACTTTGGGCACTCGAAGTGTATATATGCACATCGTATGACCAAATACACCAAAGCACATGGCGGCTACTAACATGGGTTCTATATCTAGTGCATTGCAATCTAAACCAAAATTCCTTCAATTGTAGAAATAGAGGTTTTATGTTCCTTTCTTCCTTAGGAATGAAATTTCATAAATCATATGGATAATGCGTACATACAACCTGTTGCATTCTTGCAACACAGGTATACTTTATGTTACTTTGATGCATTAATAACATGAACCGATTTACCCCCTTTTCTTTATTTTCCCCTTTAATCACAATATCTTGGCAATGTTTTAGAATAGATCATCATCTTGTTGCTTTTTTTTTTTTTCTATTTAAAATGCAAGGGTATTTTCTTCGTTGCATGAAAATATAAACATTCAATATTACACTCAAAATTTAGGAATATAATGGTCAACACACAAAGAATAGAGTTTTCTCTTTTCCCATTTTCTTTCATGTTACAACAATAACCATTTTCCCATATTCAATTAATTTTAAGGAATACAAAGAATGACATACAACTAAACTAGGCTTGCTCTCCACCCTACCGTAATGGCGTTATGGAGCCTCGTGGGCTCTAGCCATACCCCCGAGCAAGGTATTATTTTAGCTCCATGATGATAAATGAAGTCTTTTATGATTTTTACAAAGGGATAAACTAACATAGCGCAAATTTCATGCATCTAGGTTTTCTACTTTCTATTTTCAACCATGATCCATACACTATGCAACCTTCTTACAATAAACAAGCAAATGAAATTAGGAAGAACTTATCTCTTTTCTTTGTGGGTGAAAAGATTGAACTCTTTTTATCCAACTTTCCTCTCCAAGACAAGCCATCTTCACTAAAGTTCTCCAAGAGGAGAAGTGGGTAACACCCCACTCCCTCTTCCTCTCCCAAAATATATAGAATTTTCCACTTGTAAACTTTGGGTGGGGAGGTGTGAAGTGCATCTACCTCCATCAATAAGTGTCCTTTCCCTTATTAAAGAGGAACATGCATTTGGACAACCCTTCCATCCCATCCTCTCCTCAAAACTCGTCACTTTCATTTAGGAGGACTTTTCAGGGGTCAAATCATGTCCTTGAGGCACTATTATATGCCCACTTGACCCCTACCACTATGGTATAGACCCTAGGGGGTTTCTTTTTGCATCCCAACCAAGGAAATTGACCAACAACCCTCTTTAAAGGCCCATTTAAGGACCCATCCGAAATTCAAACTTGGATAAGGGTTCCTAACCCCTAACCCCACTTACACCCACATGAAACATTATCAAATACCCTCTCAACTCCAAAATAAATTATCCCTTTAATATCAACCCTCACCACTTCAACATGTTAACTTTATTTCTTTCTAAGCTCTAAAAGGGGGTCAAATTTATACCCTCAAGAAGAGTCTTTTAATTTTCTCTCGATGGTTCACCCTTCCCATGCTAACACCGTTACCTTCCTACACAATACCAACACAATCATAAGTAACAATTTGATCACATAAATTTGTTAACTAAATATTTTATACTTTAGCTATATAATAATCCATTTAAAATTTCAATTAGCTTTTCACAATATATGAGTGCTTTCCACCTTCATGGTAGTGACAATAAACAAAATGTCAAAATTAAATGCAAGAATATCACCAAAATATCACCTTATTTATCATCCATAATATATTTAATCATCAATTCAAGAAAAGCATATAACAAATTAGGATTGTATTAAGTGCCTACGCGGTGGGGTCTTACATTTAACAAAATTATAGAAAAAATTAAACTCTTTAATATCCAAGGAAACTTGGGTATTTATAACCAAGATTTTCTCACTTTGAAGAATAAATTTTGAGAATACTAGAGATCTATTGGATATAAGACTAAAGATCTAATTGATATTTAGGAGTAGAGGAGGACCAACTAGGGGGAGTGAAGGGTGAATCAAGACTAGAATACACCCTAAATAATAAGAAACAATATGTGGATCAATTATCCATTAAAAGCTAAATGTAGGAAGAGAAGGGAGATGGATATGGGACATTAAAATGGAATGTATAATGGAGGACCTATGGCCAATGCAAAAAGGGGTATCCACCTAATCACAAATATACATTTTCCATGTTCATTAGGAAGAGGGATACTGCCACAAATGATTAGAATTGACATACAATCATCAAGGTGAGTCAACCTAATATTTGGACAATATGTTTCCTCAACTTCCTTATGACACAAAAATTATGGAAATGACTGAACAACAATTTTGGGAGAAGAATATTTTTTTTTTAAATAATCAAGCCTATAAGATCTAATTGTTGGAATAGGAAGTATTATGAAAACACTCTCAAAAATAGTAATCAACCATCAAATTTAAGAAGGTTAAGATGGTATGTACCTGGCTCCAAAAGTGGGTTTTAGGCTCTACAATAGGACATGTTCACCCAAGGGCAGATGGGTCCTTTCATCCCTTTCTAGAAAATCAAAGTTGGTCCTATTTCCATTTGTTTGCAGTCTATTCTTGTACCTATAAATCATCAATCCCAACTCTGAATCTATATCAAAAACTTAAAAAAATGGTTTGTTTGTATGGGGGTTTTCCTTGATCAAACACCAAATTTGGTAATTATAATCGATGGAAAAATGAAAATCTAATAAATAATAGTTTGTGCAAGCCCTAACATTAAGTGCATCTAAGACACTGTTAAGAGCTAAAATGCAAAGAAACCCTATTCAAATTTGTGTTAGAATAATATCTCAAAATGAACATAAAGAGTGACAAAGACCTAGTTAGGGAGAATTCAAAATACTTTAATAGATTTGAAATATAATTATACCTTTCTTTAGGTAGCTAGTATAACAAATATTGAATATTGGAACATTTAGGAAATAAGTCACTAGGTTATTGAAAATGGCTACGTACATGTCCCAAAACCTAGAATCCATCATGATCGACCAAATGTGGCATCAACCTTCAAATCATGAATAATGCATAATATTTCTTGGAAAAATGAGCTTGAAGACCAATAAAAACAATGATATGTTGCTCCAATACTTCAAAATTTATTGCTTGAATGTTCTCTCCTTGATCTTGAGTGCTAATCTTGTGAATATCTTCTCAATCTCTTGTCAACCTAGTGTCAAATGGTGAAAAGACTAGGCTTTATAGGCTTCTCTAATTTCCCGATTATTAAAACCCGATGGCCAACCTTTTATACATGAATTTTGAACATTAAAATACCACCAAAAATATATTTTAAATTAGAGTTTGGCACCTAAAGGGGACCCATTACTGGCCTAAATTTCCAATACTCATTTATTTCGAGGCCTTTAATTCATTAAATGAATTTATTCAATGCATGGTTTGGTGTCATAAAATCATAAAAATAGGCCTTGGGATGCATAATAAAGAGAATTAAGCACCTATTTTGAAGGGTACAAATGCATGGGGTTGGGGCCCTAGCTCGGTTGGCTAAATCTTTCTTGTTGTAGGAGGTTGGCCATGAGGTCTAGTCTCCTCCACCCACGTCGTACCAAAGGGCATGTCACACCAGTGTCGACGGTCATGTTATAAAGTTTACTAGGCGCACTACAGTTTATAGGGGGTCATGCTACCCAATTCTTGCAGTCTAAAAAGAATTTTTTTTTTTTAAAAAGGGTACAAATGCATAAATGGGAGCTCACTAGAATAGATCCAAATTAAGTGTGAAATTGTACTTTCAATTAGAAAGGAGTACAATTTTCTACACTACAAGAACCAACTGTAATGCCCCGTCTTATAACCTAAGGAATGTTGCAATTGTGTATTAAAAGTGAAATAATTTTTTTTTAAGTATTAATATTAACTTAATTAGTTGCATACATTCACTAAGTTACGCGACGTTACACTACTTGAGGTTCCATAGACGACTTTAGTATTTAGCATTGCACATATTTAATAATCATAAAATTTAAAAGTAAACACTACATATCATTTGAAATTCCATTCAAGATAGTTTAAAGTACAAATGTGATTCTTACATTGCATTTGAAATGACATTACAATACTCATTCATCTAATGAGGTAGATCAATAATAGTTACAAATACATTTTACAAATGTTCTCCTCATAAACAATTGAGGGATGTTACAATACAAGATTTCAAATAATGCAATAAAGAAAGTACTCATATGTCCAAGTACGAGCTCTCCATCCGTGAAACTCTCATTGCCATGATCATAATTGGGGACCCAACGGAGTAAGGTGCGGGTTCCACCCAACCATGTGGTACCCAGAGGTCCACCCCCTGTGCTAGGAGATAGTAATATGGTTACCTAGACATAACCTATTAACCCTAGACACAGGTACAAAACTGGCTAATGATTACATTGCTTCCAGATTTTAGACAATCGAATATGCTAAGTACACAAGGTAAACAATTATTTTAGGTGGAGTGTCATCACAACGTTGCAAAGGTTACCCTGGTGTTTCTTCCTAGGTCCCGGCCCCCAACTTGGGTTACCCTGGTAACCTCTTACGAAACCTAGCCCCATTTGCAAACTATTGCAGAATCGAATATCTTTTAAGGTAACAAGATATCGATTTTCCATTCCAGGCCTTCTCATCTTATACTCAAGACTGAACTAGCTCAAGAGTCTATAAGCGAGGCATAATCATCTTATTAAGGATTTTAATCTAACTACTATGTTATTTAGTTATCACTTGACTTACTAACTCTTTGTAAGTTACCCTGACACCACTTTGTGTGTCGGCCCTCACACAGAGCCACTCCCCTAAACATAACAAAAGAATTCTAAGTTTCCCTAACTAAGGCAACAAGGTGTACAAACATATAACATACAATTTTGTACTTTTTATAACAAACAACAATGTTTATGTTGACAAAATCAGGTGTCAAACACCATACCAAACCATGTACACAACCTTAGCCAACACAAAAAATTCAATTTAAACAATCACAACTCCTACATTACCCTACTTATCTGGAAGACTTGTACACTTAAGACATTCCCAATTTGCCTAATAAAGAAACAAAATTTAAAGCAAATTGAAAAAAAAAAGAATCTAAATTAGGATTTACTATATCCAGTTATTCAATAAGATTTTTCAAGAAATTAAAACAACATGATTGTAATTCTTTTCTCATATAACCAAAAGAAAATACATCAATTTATTCTAATTTTCATTTTCATAACTTCACTTATCAATATCTATCAAATTTCTTTTTTTAACTTTTAGGTTATAAATTTAACTAATGTCATTCCTAACTTATATTTATACTCAAAAGAAAATTCTTATTTCATAACTAAAATAAATGTAAATTTAAAAGTTTGTTTAAATAAATATAAATAATACATATATATATATATTTATAAATATTATAAAATATTGAAATCCTAAATCAAAATTACACTCAAATTATAGAATGTTTAGAAATTCCATTTATATTTATAATTCACAAGGGTTTTAATGCGCTTTGCATACAACTGTGTTACATACAACCACAACTGTATACTGTCTACAACCCTCCCCTTATGGGGAGGCGGCTTTGAGACAGCTGCGCGCTGCCTGTGAGGGCAACGTCGGCTGCCTCCACAGCCGTCACCCCATATGGGGGCGGCTGTGGGGTAGCCCCACGCCCCCCTTATCATATATACATGTATTAAAAATTGTAATTTATTCCATTAAATAAAATGGGTTTTTAATCTGCGAATTTTGGATTTACAAATACGGAATATCAATCCGAATTAATACATATACGCCTGTACGGAAAATTCAAACAAAAATTCACATAATAATAAATCAATGACTTTCACAATCCAATTAATATATGAATATATATACACATATATATATATATACATATATATACATATATACATATATATATATATATATATATATTATATTTCAATCAGGATTTTACAACAGAGAAATAAAGAAATTTCTACAGGGTTTTCAATGGGGAAATTGGGGAAATTATAAAATTTCTTCAGTACGCTTAATTTTTTTTTTCCAAATGAATTCTAATTTTTAATTCTAGAAGTTTTAATTTCATTTTCCCATATATATATGATTTCCCTTCACTCAAACGTAATTTACAGAGAGAGAAATCTATAGAAGTTTTAAGAATACAATAAATCTTTACAGAGAATAAATAGTAAATGATCTTTCCTGGGAAATACAAAGGTTTTAATAAAGTGAAACTTCTTTTACAGGCATTCTTTTCAACAGGAAACAAATTAAAATTCACAAGAGAAATACCTCTTTTCCTGAAGCTTTTAGAAATATCTCTGGTGATGAGCTTTGCCTATAGCTTCCAAAACTTTTCCTGAACACCAAATCCCAATATCCAAAACAGAGAACTTCCACAAATATACAATAGTACCAAAAGTCATAAACAAAATTTTTAATAGAGCACTAATATTTTTCCCGTGAAGAATAGAAGATCCTTCTATATTTTCCCAGATCCCAAATAACCTCCGAGAAATTCCTCAACCAAAAGCAATAAATTTAACTAGCACACTTGTCGAGAAGAAGAAAATATCTTCAATAACTTCTCAGAAATCTTTCAAGATTTGCATGCATTTAATTTATTTAAAATTTTCCAATTTTCAAAAATACAAATTTTATTTACAATTAAATGCCATTTCCAAATAATATTTAATTTCAAATTTAAATTTATTCACAAACATTTTAAACAATTTTAATTTAATCAATTAATTTATTTAATTAAATGAATTTAATCTCTATGATCAAATTATTTAACCAAACAAACTAATTAATTAATTAAATAACATGTAAAACTTATTTCTTTAACATTTAAAAATTAATTTAAATAACAGTAAATTAAGGAATACTAACTACCATTAAAATTGACAAAATTTTCCTTTCAAGCAATTGATCAAATCAGGAACAAACAAGACCGTCTATGACTCCGAACTAAAACTGACAATGTACTGTGACTGGGTTAAAGACTAGACTAGGATGAACTATGCTACTACCTCCCAATCAACATATCCATTGAGTCTTGACATGCTCAGACCTGAGTAACCAGGTGGAGTCGGTGTCATGTACCTGCAATCCTGCAACCAAACAAATAATATCCATATATATATATATAATCCAATATACAGGCACACTGTGCGGAGAAAATCACGGACATCACAGGGCACTTGCAAGTGAGTGATGCAACTCCGTTCTCCACACCAATACACAACACATTAAACTGACAAATTAATAATAGTTAGTCCATCATAAACATATATATAGCAATAACATTTGAAGGAAATGTCTACGCTATCACAAAGCATATCAAAAATCAAATATCGCCATACAATGTATCATCATGTCACAAAGTGAATCCACTGTCGCTCAAAATTAGTGATCAAAATATCCAAACCAATGTACCAAAGTGTATCAATATGAAAACATGTAAACAAAAAACATAAGCATAAATGGAGGGGTACTACATCCTCCCCCCCAGGATCAAGCTTGCACCTGAAAGCCTACGAACATATAGGGATAAAGTTCCCTCATGCATGTCACATCCTCCCAGGTAGCAGAAGCCTCATGGCTAGGATCCCATTGGACCCTCACCTGATCAACGTCTCGACCCCTAAGACTGAGTGTCTGGTGCTATAGAATGGCCACGGTCCAAAGCCAGTTAAATCCTCTACATGCATTTCAATAAGTAGATGAGAAATGTCAGGATGATATGGTCTAAGTCTGATACATGAGGGTGCTGCCACAATAGTGGTTTACAATTTCGAGATCCCATTTTTGTTGAAATCACATATTTTTAGAAAATAATGATTTAATCCTTGAAATGCTCCATTTAAAGGATTTAATTGAAGAGGGTTTGATCAAACCAACCTTAGACCAAGCCCCTTGATAGAACTCGCTAGTTTTAAACCATACCTATATGAGTCTCCTTTACCCTATCAAAATGTTGATAAAATTTACTTTTGATTTACCTTTTGGGGGACCAAATGAATTCATTTAAAATTTAGTTTTTGTAAGTATCCAGTCCTTATTATAAGCTTCCAAAAAGTATAATTTTAATAAAATTTAATTGATTATTATATTTATTTTTATTTCTTGTGAATGTAGGTTTTCATTGAAAATCAAGCTCTTTGTTCTTCACATGTGGAAAAATAGTAGATTATCAAAAAAAATTTAAAAAATATGAGTGCACCAGATATTGAAGTCCTTGATCCAACAAAAAAATAAAAATTTAATTTTGATACATACAAAAAAGTTACGCGTTATACGGTCACGATATGTCTAATTGTAATTGTAATTGGTTTGACTTCAAAACTTGATTCAAGAAAAAATATTCAATAAAAAACTATCTAACTAAGTGGAAGCACTAGATATCAGAGTTAAAAATATAAATTCAAAATAATTATAATTTTTTCCTTCATGGAAAAAATGTTATGCATTATACGGTGAGTGTCACTTTTTAAAAATGTTATTTTCTGAAGCAAACTAGTTTTTGAGGGAGATAGAAAAAGAAGTGCAATCTGATTCCAAATTTTTTGAAAAAAATATATTTAGAATCTATAGATAAAATGTCATGAAAATCTAGTTTATATCATCTTCAAATTCCACATGGTTTAGCTGTTATAGGTGCCCAAAAGTGAAGATTTAATTAAAAAAAATATTTCAGTTTCCAGTTTGGCCAAAAATTGTAAACCACTATTGTGGGATCACCCATGAAAAACATCATGACTACGTGACAAACTGGGTGGTAAGGCGAGTCGATACGCCGTAGGACCAATTCTCTCTAAGATCTCAAATGGCCCAATGAAACGAGGCACAAGCTTAGAGCCTTTTCCATAACGGATTGGACTCTTTCACGGTCGCACTCGAAGAAACACTCTATCACCAACTGCAAACTGTTGGCCTATTCTATGCGCATCAACATACTTCTTTTTCCTATCCTGTGCTGCTATCAGATGCTCTCTAATTCGGTCAACCTTTTGCTCCATGTCTTGAAGCATCTCAGGTCCGAGTAATACTCTATCCTCTAGTCGATCCCAACTCAATGGAGTTCGACAAGGATGACCGTATAATGCCTAAAATGGTGGCATACCTATGGAACTCTGATATCCGTTATTGTAAGCGAATTCTACTAAGTATAGATAATCCTCCCAACATGATTGTTGGTCCATTACATACATTCTAAGCATATCCTCTAATATTTGATTAACTCTCTTTGTTTGTCCATCAGTTAGAGGATGATACACTGAACTAAAGTTCAACTGTGTACCTAGAGAATGTTGTAATGAAGTCCATAGGGATGAAGTAAATACGGGATCTCTATCAGAAATAATCCTACGAGGAATCCCATGCAATCTAACTATATCCTCCATAAAAATCCTAGCTATGGATGAAGCATTGTAAGATGATCGTACTGGTGAAAAATGAGCTACCTTAGTCAATCGGTCAACGGTTACCATAATGGCATCATGTCAACATGATGACATAGGTAACCCTACAATAAAGTCAATAGATATAATGTCCCATTTCCATTCAGTTATGAGATGTGGCTGCAATAATCTAGCGGGATGTTGATGCTCATCTTTGACTCGCTGGCATTCAAGACATCTCGATACATAGTCAGCAATATCACGTTTCATACCAAGCCAGAAATACAATTTCCGAAGATCAGCATGCATTTTCTTAACACCTGGATGAGCTGAGTATGGAGCTCGATGAGCTTCAGTCATAATTAATGTACGAAGGCCCTCAAAATGTGGTACATAGATATGACCTAAATGCTGTAATATACCATCTGGTTCAAGGACATAACCTGCAAATCAACCTTCTAAAGGTCTACCAGATTCAATCTCTGACCTTACTTCCTAATACAATCTATCAATAGGAAGTGTTGCTAATATTTGACCTCTCAAATCTACTTCAAGAGTGGTAGCAGAAATCTCATGTCGACGATGACTAAGAGCGTCAGCCACTACGTTCTCTTTTCCTTGAACATATCTCACTTCAAAATCGTATTCACACAAGAACTCCAACCACCGTCTTTGTCTAGCATTCAAGTTAGGTTGTGTAAAAATATATTGTAGACTACGGTGATCAGTATGAAGTTCAAAATGATGACCTAATAAGAAATGCCTCCATCAAACTAATGCATGCACAACTGCAACTAGTTCTAAATTATGAGTGGGATAGTTTAATTCGTGATCTTTGAGTTTGCAAGACTCATAAGCAATCACATGCCCATCTTGCATCAGAACTGCTCCCAAGCCCTCTAAGGATGCAAACTACAAAATCCTTAGTAGGATCAGGAACAATCAATATAGGTGCATTAGTCAATTTTTATTTAAGTGTCTGAAAAGCCAACTGACACTGCTCTGTCCAAACAAACTTCTTCCCTTTTCTCTGAAGAGAAGTAATAGGATGACCAATTCTAGAAAATCCCTCAACAAACCGCCTATAGTAACCAGCTAGATCCATAAAACTACGCACTTCACCTACATTAGTAGGCACGAGCCAATCTACAATAGCTTGAATATTTGAAGGATTCACAACAATACCTTTTCCAGAAATCACATGTCCAAGGTATTTTACCTCAGTTTGAAAGAAGTCACACTTCTTTAGGTTCGCATACAATTGATTTTCCCTTAAACATTGCAATACCTGTCTCAAGTGTTCTTCATGCTCCTTCATGTTTCTCGAATAGATCAAAATATCATCGAGAAATACAAGGACAAAGTGATCAAGGTATGTATGAAAAACACCATTCATTAAACTCATAAATACTGATGGTGCATTCGTTAACCCAAATGGTACTACTGTAAATTCGTAGTGCCAATAACGAGTACGAAATGCAGTTTTATGAATATTTGCTTCAGCAATTCACAATTGATCATAACCAGATTTCAAATCAATTTTAGAGAACACATTAGCTCCCTTGATCTGATCGAAAAGATCATCGATTCTAAGCAATGGATAACGATTCTTAATCATAACCTTGTTCAATTGACGATAGTCAATGCACAGTCTAAGTGACCCATCCTTCTTCTTTACGAAGATGATAGGTGCTCCCCAACGAGAAACACTTGGTCGAATGAAACCCTTTCTAATAGTTCCTCTAACTCTTGAGTGATCATTCTATATGGAGCTCTAGATATAGGCTCAGTTCCAGGAACTAGGTCAACTCTAAAATTTATATCCCTCTTTTGTGGCATTCCAGGTGTATCATCAGGAAACACATCAGTGAATTCCCTAAGAATAGGATGATCATGAAGAGATACTTCTCAACTCTCACCTTCTTCCAAATCAGTAACTATTGTTGCAAACAGTTGACAACCCTGACGAAGACATCTCTTTAATTGCATAGCAGATATCATCCGCAAAGAGATAGGTCTTTGTACACCTATGATTTCCACTTTTACACCTAAATCATTAATGCAACTATCTGTCTTAAGTCGACAATCAATCAAAGCATGATGAGATGCTAACCAATCCATACCTAAAACTATGTCATACGATCCTAAAGGTGTAACATGAAGATCTACTAATGTAGTTAACGTACCAATTCTAAGTTCACAATTATGTACAAGGTTCTCTACTGCTACTTTCACCCCAGAGGCGAATTCTACCTGCCACTTACTGCCTTACTTTACCGCCACAAGACCACATCGCTCAATGATGGTAAGTGAAATAAAAGAGTCGGTAGCTCAGGAATAAAAAAGAATGGAAACACTAACACCATGTAACTTACCTAAAGTCTCGACCACTGTGTTCTGGTGATCAGCTAGGTGGTCATTAACCATAGCATATATTGTATGTGATTGTCCCACATCACCCACTGTAGGCTCTGAAACTGTAGGTCGAGGCCCAAAACCAGTAGAACCTCTCATCGAACACTGCCTAGCAATGTGTCCCTGCTGTCCACATGAGTAACAACCTATGCCTCTACCGAATCCTCTGCCACCCAAAGGTGCATTGGATTGCTGGAAACTACCTCTACAGACGATAGACTGAGCACTTTACGTAGGCTGATCTTGTCTATTGCGCTTGTTGTGCCACTAGTTTCGACCCTTTCCTGACTGCAGACTATTACCTTGTTGTGGTTGTGGATTATTATTCTTTTGAGGTGTACATTGTTGCTATTGCTACCCACCCTTAGAGGGTGTCTGTTGGTTCCTAGAGGAACCCCCTGTTTGTGCCTGTCCACCCCGTGGACTAAAACCTGCTACAGGAGCACTGCCAATCTGTACTCTTGTATGACCACCTAACACCATAACAGGATTCTCTTCCACTATGCGAGCCTTCTCCACAGCAACTTCCATAGTATTTGGCTCAAAGACTTTAACTCCACCACTAATGCGAGTGTTTAAACCCCTGATGAAGTGCTAAACAAACATAGGCTCATCATCACCAATACTTGCATACTGCTTGAGTTCATAGAATCTACGTTCATATTGCTCAACAGATAGAGCCAACTGACGTAGATCATGAAACTTGTTAGCCCATTGCTGCCTCCAGTGTTTCGATAGGAACCGTGCTCTAAACCTCTCTAGAAACATCTCCCAAGACATTGACCCAATATCTAAGTGGAGCTTCTGCTCCTCCAGGTGCCACCAAGTAGAGGCGAATCCTCTCAGATGCATGATAGCACATCTCGCTCAGGTATTGCTACCGTAAGGGTGCATGGCGAAGCATCTACCCAAATCTAGTAGCCAGGTCTCTGTCTCTAAGCCACCTCCCATACCATCAAAAGTAGGAGGGCGTGCCCTCAATAAATACCGCATGTGTCCTACAATAATAGCATCTTGATGCACTGTATCATCTACTCTCCTAGGAGATCTATCACGCTCTCTAACAAACTCTTGCTCAACTTCTTATCTAGGTCCAAGCCGAGCTAGGACCTCCTCTAATAAAGGACGTATCTGGGAACCCTCTATTCTTGACTGTTCAGGATTCTGTCCCTCATTCCTCTTATCCAACTGCTCTACCTGATCACTCCGATGAGGGTTCAGAGGGGGAGTAACCTGAGGGATTGGCCCTCGGCCTCCACCTCGACCTCTACCATGACCTCTACCACCTCACCTAGGCATGATCCTACACATGAACAATAATGAGTCTTAGATACTAATCAAACAAGGTTAACAGATAGTGACACTATGTACTAGGTCAACCTAATGGGCTCGTGATTACCCAGAGCATCCAGTGTTTGTATCCTTGGCTCTGATACCAATCTTTAATGCCCCATCTTATAACCTAAGGAATGTTGCAATTGTGTATTAAAAGTGAAATATTTTTTTTTTAAGTATTAATATTAACTTAATTAGTTGCATACATTCACTAAGTTACACGACGTTACACTACTTGAGGTTCCATAGATGACTTTATTATTTAGCATTACACATATTTAATAATCATAAACTTTAAAAGTAAACATTACATATCATTTGAAATTCCATTCAAGATAGTTTAAAGTACAAATGTGATTCTTACATTGCATTTGAAATGACATTACAATACTCATTCATCTGATGAGGTAGATCAATAATAGTTACAAATACATTTTACAAATGTTCTCCTCATAAACAATTGAGGGATGTTACATCACAAGATTTCAAATAATGCAATAAAGAAAGTACTCATATGTCCAAGTACGGGCTCTCCATCCATGAAGCTCTCGTTGCCATGATCATAACTGGGGACCCAACGGAGTAAGGTGCATGTTCCATCCAACCATGTGGTACTCGTAGGTCCACCCCCCATGCTAGGAGATAGTAATATGGTTACCTAGACATAACCTATTAACCCTAGAAACAAGTACAAAACTGACTAATGATTACATTGCTTCCAGATTTTAGACAATCGAATATGCTAAGTACACAAGGTAAACTATTATTTTAGGTGAAGTGTCATCACAATGTTGCAAAGGTTACCTTGGTGTTTCTTCATAGGTCCCGGCCCCTAACTTGGGTTACCCTGGTAACCTCTTACGAAACCCGGCCCCGTTTGCAAACTATTGCGAAATCGAATATCTTTTAAGGTAACGAGATATCGATTTTCCATTCCAGGCCTTCTCATCTTATACTCAAGACTGAACTACCTCAAGAGTCTATAAGCGAGGCATAATCATCTTATTAAGGATTTTAATCTAACTACTATGTTATTTAGTTATCACTTGACTTACTAACTCTTTGTAAGTTACCCTGACACCACTTTGTGTGTTGGCCATCACATAGAGCCACTCCCCTAAACATAACAAAAGAATTCTAGGTTTCCCTGACTAAGGAAACAAGGTTTACAAACATACAACATACAATTTTTCACTTTTCATAATGAACAACAATGTCTATGTTCACAAAATCAGGTGCCAAACACCATGCCAAACCATGTACACAACCTTAGCCAACACAAAAATTCAACTTAAACAATCACAACTCCCACGTTATCCTACTTGTCTGGAAGACTTGTACACTTAAGACATTCCCAATTTTCCCAATAAAGAAACAAAATTTAAAGCAAATTGAAAAAAATAAGAATCTACATTAGGATTTACTATATCCAGTCATTCAATAAGATTTTTCAAGAAATTAAAACAACATGATTGTAATTCTTTTCTCATATAACCAAAAGAAAATACATTAATTTATTCTAATTTTCATTTTCACAACTTCACTTATCAATATCTATAAAATTTCTTTCTTTAACTTTTCGGTTATAAATTGAACTAATGTCATTCCTAACTTATATTTATACTCAAAAGAAATTTCTTATTCCATAACTAAAATAAATGTAAATTTAAAAATTTGTTTAAATAAATATAAATAATACATATATATATACATACATATTTATAAATATTATAAAATATTAAAATCCTAAATCAAAATTACACTCGAATTATAGAATGTTTCAAAATTCCATTTATATTTATAATTCACAATGGTTTTAATGTGCTTTGCATTCAACTGTGTTACATACAGCCATGACTCTATACTGTCTACAACCCTCCCTGTATGGGGAGGCGGTTGTGAGAAAGCCGCGCGCTGCCTGTGAGGGCAGTGCCGGCTGCCTCCACAGCCATCGTCCCATATGGGGGCGGCTGTGGGGTAGCCTTGTGGCCTCCTTATCATATATCCATGATGTATTAAAATTTTTAATTTATTCCATTAAAATAAAACGGGTTTTTAATCTGCGAATTTCAGATTTACAAATACGAAATTTCAATCCGAATTAATACATAACAATAAATCAATGACTTTCACAATCCAATTAATATATGAAGATATATATATATATGTATATTAGATTTCAGTTAGGATTTTACAACAGAGAAATAAAGAAATTTCTACAGGGTTTTCAATGGGGAAATTGGGGAAATTATAAAATTTCTTTAGTACGCATAAATTTTTTTTTCCAAATGAATTCTAATTTTTAATTCTAGAAGTTTTAATTTCATTTTCCCATATATATATAATTTCCCTTCACTCAAACGTAATTTCCAGAGAGAGAAATCTACAGAAGTTTTAAGAATACAATAAATCTTTACTAAGAATAAACAGTAAATGATCTTTCCCGATAAATACAGAGGTTTTAATAAAGTGAAACTTCTTTTATAGGCATTCTTTTCAATAGGAAACAAATTAAAATTCACAAGAGAAATACCTGTTTTCCTGAAGCTTTTAGAAATCTTTCTGGTGATGAGCTTTTCTTGTAGCTTCCAAAACTTTTCCCGAACACCAAATCCCAATATCCAAAACAAAGAACTTCCACAAATATACAATAGTACCAAAAGGCATAAACAAAAATTTTAACAGAGCACTAATATTTTTCCCGTGAAGAATAGAAGATCCTTCTGTATTTTCCCAGATCCCAAATAACCTCCGAGAAATTCCTCAACCAAAAGCAATAAATTTAACTGGCACACTTGTCGAGAAGAAGAAAATATCTTCAACAACTTCTCAGCAATCTTTCAAGATTTGCATGCATTTAATTTATTTAAAATTTTCCAATTTTCAAAAATACAAAATTTATTTACAATTAAATGCCATTTCCAAATAATATTTAATTTCAAACTTAAATTTATTCACACACATTTAAAACAATTTTAATTTAATCAATTAATTTATTTAATTAAATGAATTTAATCTCTATGATCAAATTATTTAACCAAACAAACTAATTAATTAATTAATTAAATAACATGTAAAAGTTATTTCTTTAACATTTAAAAATTAATTTAAATAACAGTAAATTAAAGAATACTAACTACCATTAAAATTGACAAAATTTTCCGTTCAAGCAATTGATCAAATCAGGAACAAACAAAACCATCTATGACTCCGAACTAAAACTGACAATGTACTGTGACTGGGTTAAAGACTATACTAGGATGAACCATGCTACTACCTCCCAATCAACATATCCGTTGAGTCTTGACACGCTCATACTTGAGTAACTAGGTGGAGTCAGTGTCATGTACCTGCAATCCTGCAACCAAACAAATAACATGCATATATATATAATCCAATATACAGGCACACCGTGCAGAGAAAATCATGGACATCACAGGGCACTCGCAAGCAAGTGATGCAACTCCGTTCTCCACACCAATACACAACACATCAAATTGACAAATTAATAATAGTTAGTCCATCATAAACATATATATAGCAATAACATCTGAAGGAAATGTCTACGCTATCACAAAGCATATCAGAAATCAAATATCACCATATAATGTATCATCATGTCACAAAATGAATTCTCTGTCGCTCAAAATTAGCGATCAAAATATCCAAACCAATGTACGGAAGTCAATCAGTATGAAAACATGTAAACAAAAAACATAAGCATAAATGGAGGGGTACTACACCAACATTTGTTTAAATATAGTAGGCATTTAAAATGGATTATAAAGATAGCAAGGATAATTTTAATATTTTAACTTATTGTTTAAATAGATTTTCAATTATAGTTATTTAATTAAAGATGTAAGGTGATAAAAAATGTATAATAGATTTAGTATGAGGAAAATTTATTTAATGTATTGATAATTTATTTAAATTATTTTAGATAATTTTTCGCATGATTTAAAATTCTTAAAAAATAATAGAATAAAATGCTAAAATATATTAAACCATAATATTATTTATAAATAAAGGTAGACTACTATAAATGTTAGCCCTTAAAAATATTTATATCTAAAGTTTACTAATGCAAAACTAGATTTCCAAATATATATCCTAATTTCATTTAAAAGATAGAAGTTATCTATAACTTTTAATTGTTTATTTATCTTTTTGCTTAAAAATTAAAGAGCATTAAAGATGTTTTAATTATTATAAGACAAAAAGGTATATGGCAACTCATAAATAGTTATCACTAACAGTTTGTGTATGCAAGTTTGAACTTTATAGTAAATCATAAGATAAAATTAAATCATTATTTCTAATTACCTTTATCATAATATTTTTTGACTCTAAGTTTTTCTAACTTTATTTTTCTTCTAAATTTTTTGTTCCCTTTTCTTCTTTTATTGAATATATTTTTTAGTAATTTCTCATTCTAATTTCTAATCTGAAATCTTGTGCAAGCTATTCTTGTCTCTCATTAGAGCTAGTCTTGGTTTGGAATCACCCATATTTCTCTCTTAGCTCTCTTCTCTCATCCTAATGATGGATCACAAAGTGTGATCTGAAACATTCATGGAAAAAAATTGTACACAGGAAAATTCAAAAACATCACACTAATTATCAATTATAATATTATGTAGAAATGAATTAAAAGCAACAAATTATGATAGATATGTGGGTATGGAGCACGAGCGTGGATGGGAGCAGAGGTCTAGGTAGGAAAATGGGTCTTTCGAATTGTCTGGTACTGAGCAGGGTGATGGCGATGGATCTGCGAAGGACCAGGCGGGTCACGAGTCTGCCTCGAGTAAGAAGAAAAGTGTGGAGGAACCAGAACGGGAGGATTCCCCAAAAAATCTTGTGGAGGACCTAGGTGGGAAGGATATTTCGGTTCCTTCCTCTAAGGTAACCTCAAAGGTGTGGTGGGGTCTGGTGACACGAATGGAGGGCATTGTAAGAAGTGGGCCTCTCTGTTTGGGGTTAAACCTAATGGTAAGTCAAATTTTCCCCCTGTGCGCAATATTTCTTGCCCTACAATTGGAAAATTTGCAATTTCTATTCCAAACAAGATCATCGATCATAATATTGCTCTAATGGATAGTTCCCTAGTTGAAAAATTTATGGGCCAAAGGCCAAATATAGAGGTTGATTTTATTAGAAAGAAATGGAGAAAAAATAGTAGTGTCTCTGTTGCAGCTCTCCCAAAAGGTTTCTTTGCCTTTGAATTCTCGAACAGAGAAGACATTAAGGTAGTTAGAAGTGGAGGACCATGGGTTATTGGGAAATCAACTCTCGCACTTAAGAAATGGTCTTTAAATTTAGATCTAACGGACTCCATCTTTGAGACTGTTCTGATATGGGCCAGGTTTCATGGTCTTCCTTTGGAATATTGGAATGAGGATGTTTTATGGGGATAGCTAGTTCCTTTGGGGAGCTACTATTGATAGATCCAATGACAGTAGCAAGAAAAAGACTAGTTTTTGCTAGAATATGTGTGGGTGTTTCTTAGGAAGCAGATCTTCCCTCCTCTGTGGAGATCCATTCGAAACTTGGCTCCTAGTCGCAGGCTATCGAGTTTGAGACCATCCCTTTTTCCTGCTTCAACTACAAAAAATCTGGCCATTGGGTGAATCAATTCCCCCTTAAGGCAGTAAAGGAAAAGGAAAACCCTAAAATGCCCTCAAAAGTGGTATGGAAAAAGAAGTAGGAGGAAAAATTAACTACAATGTTAGTGAGAAAGCTAGTTGATTCTCCTGATAACATTTCGGGTGATGCTAGAAATGAAGGCTCCACCATCTAGATCCCCCAAGTTTTGGTCCCAGAGATTAACTCTGATTCTCAGGACAAAGAGGAAAGTGTGGAATGTGATGCTGGGAACTTAGACCTAAGCAAGGTGGCTGATTCTCAGGACAAAGAGGAAAGTGTGGAATGTGATGTTGGAAACTTAGACCTAAGCAAGGTGGCTGATTCTCTTGCCCCAGTGATGAGCCCCAGTGGTCAGGACCCCATGATGCCAGGGTTGGATGATATTCCTATTCAGGGTCTTTATCTGGAGGTAGGTATTCCTTTGATTATGTCTCCGCTTTGGGAAAATAACCTAGTAGTTGAATCCTGCTCGAATGTGGCTCCTATTGAAGTAGTTAAAGACACTTACTCGGACCCTAGCCAGGTAAGCTTTCTCGAAAGAAGTAGCTCTTTGCCTTGTGTGAATGGGCTCATGGATACTCTCCCCTGGAAACAAATTTTTTTCTCTGATAAAGAATGGGAATCCAGTAAAGAATCAGATAGTCAAGATGATACAGATAGAGAAGAGGTGCTCTCGAAGAAAAAGAAGAAAAAAGCAAAAATCAAAATCACCCCTTGTGGTATCTCGACAAGATCGAGAGCAAAAGCAGACTGTGGGGAAATTTCCTTGGCTAAAGGAAGAAAACCTAAAAGTTGGATAAGAGAGCACAATAGCTTTCAAGATATTGCGGATGGCTTCCAAAAAACCATCCCTGAGATCCTCCTCTCTCCTGAATTATCATGAAGTTAATGTCCTGGAATATTAGGGGACTAAATAATCTCCACAAGCAGGATATTTTACACAATTTTGCCCGGGACCAAATGCCTGATATTCTCCTCATTTAGGAAACTAAAATGTTAAGTGAAAAGGTGGAAAAGATTTCTTTGTTCTAGCACTGGTCTATTCAGGGAAGTGATTCTACTGGCGCTTCTGGTGGTGTAGCGACTTTTTGGAATGGTAAGATCATAAGAGGTGATCCACTTTTTTCTCGTACTATTCATGTTGCCACTAGATTTACTCATATAAGGGACAACTTCAGCTAGATCCAGTCTAATATTTATGCTCCTAATTGTAAAAAAGCTCAGAAGATTTTTTGGAAAGAGTTGGCTACTTTTCAGAATATCTTTCAAAATGACCCCTGGGTTGTCATGGGAGATTTTAATTCCCTTCTCCTTCAGGGTGAAAAGTTTGGTGGTTCTCAGATCAATGAAGAAAGCAAAGAGGATCTTCTTGAATTCATCAACAATCAGGCTTTGATTGACCTAGACCTGCAAGGGAGCTCTTATACGTGGTCGAATCGAAGAGTTTTGTCTGATCTGATCCAGGTGAGACTTGATAGAACTCTTGTTTATGATGTCTGGCTCTTAAATTATTGCTGCTCTCTGAAGACCCTCCCTAGGATTGGATCTGACCATTTTCCTATTAGTTTTGTTATTGACCACTTAAAGATTAAGAGGAATACTCCTTTTCGTTTTGAGAAGATGTGGCTTTCCCATCCTCTCCTTCGAGAGGAAATAAGGAAATGGTGGAATATTAATATAAAGGGAACTGCCTTATTTAGAGTTGCCAAAAAATTAAGAGAAGTTAAAATGAATCTCAGAAAGTGGAAAAAAGAGTCTTTTGGCAACATCTTTCAAATCAAATCTGATCTTCAGTTTAGGCTTTATAAAATCCAAAATAAAATTAAGAAGGAAGGCTACCTGAACGAAACTAAGGAGAAGGAGAATGAGATTCTCACAAAACTTCATGAGATAATTGCTAAAGAATAGGAATTTTGGAGACAAAGGTCCAGAGCTCTTTGGTTAAAGGCTGGAGATAAAAACACCAGATATTTTCATCTATCTGCTTCTAAACATAAAGCAGCTAATAAAATCTTTGCGATTGTTGTTAATGGTAGAAAATATGAAGAGGAAGAGGACATTAGAAGAGAGGTTGTCCTATTCTTTAAGAACCTCTTGTCTGAGAATGAGGGAATTACCTTGGAGGATCAAAATCATTTACTTGAGGCTATCCCCAGGATTGTTAACTCTAGAGACAATGAAATGTTGACTGCTATTCCCACTAGCCAGGAAATTAAAAAAATTGTTTTCTCTTTTGAAGGAAGCAAAGCGCCTGGTCTTGATGGCTTCCCTTTACTTTTTTTCCATTGGTTCTAGGATATTGTTGGGGAGGATGTTGATAAGGTGGTGAAAGAGTTCTTCCATTCTAGAAATCTTTTGAAGGAGTTAAATGCCACTTTCTTGGTTCGTATCCCCAAAAAACTTGGAGTGTAGGATTTTGAAGGGTTTAGACCTATCAGCCTTTGTAACTCTTTCTACAAAATTATTTCAAAGGTTCTTACCTCTAGGCTACTTCTCATTCTACCCACTCTTATTGCTCCTCAATAGAATGGTTTTGTGCCTGGAAGAAAAATTCTTGATTCCATTGTCCATGCTCATGAGAATATTCACTCCCTCTCGGTTTCTAAATTGGAAGGCTTTCTTCTAAAGCTTGACATATCGAAGGCTTATGACAGGGTGGACTAGAACTTTCTGTTTAAAATTTTAAAATCTTTTGGGTTCAATGAAAGGGTTTTGCACCTAATTGAACAACTCATTACTTTTGCTTTTGTGGTGGTTCTGATTAATGGGACCCCTTCCACCTTTTTCCGTAGCACTAGAGGGTTAAGACAGGGAGATCCCATTTCTCCTATCCTCTTCACGATTATGGCTTATAGTTTTGGTAGGAATATGAGCAAATTGGTTGCTCAAAGATCTATTCTAGGGCTCAAACCATCTTCGAGCAATTTGATTTGTTCTCACCAACAGTTCATGGATGACACCTTACTGATGGGTAGATCTACTGTCTCAGAGGCTAAAGAGATGAAATTTTATTTGGATATGGAGGAGCTTCTGGTGAGATGATAAATAAGCAAAAGAGCTCACTATATTTCTTTAACACACCTTTGCACAGATAGAGGAAGATAGCTGTAATTCTTGGTTGCAAGATAGAGTCTCTCCCTACTACTTATCTGGGGTTACCTCTATGCTTAAAACCTCCGGATTCTTTTTGGATCTCTCTGGTTGATAGGTTTGGGAAAAAAAATTCTGGCTGGAAAGGAGCTCGCCTAAGCCAAGCCAAAAAACTCCAGCTTCTTAAAGCTTCCCTACAGAATCTCCCTATCTATGCTCTTAGACTTTTCAAAATCCCAACCAAATATGCTAAAACCATTGAAAAGATCCAAAAGAGATTCCTTTGGTCTGGAGTCGAAGAAAGAAAAAGAATGCCTCTTGTTGGTTGGGACCTGGTTTGCAGATCAAAAAAGGATGGAGGCCTTGGGCTAAGAAAAATTAGACTGCTGAACAAATCGCTCATAGCTAAACAGATATGGAGACTATTCTTCTCCTCTTGGGAATGGAGTGAAATAATTAAAAGCAAGTATTTGCAGAATAACAATTCCCTCAAGGATCTTATTGAGAATCCTCTTCTCCCGAAAGGATCAAGTTGCTGGAACTATATGATTGATGGGATTAAGGTGGTGGAATTGGGATTGAAATGGAAGGTTCACAATGGTAACCAGATCAAATTTTGGGATGACTGTTGGCTGCACAATGAACCTCTGACTCAGGATGGGAATCTCAGTAGATGGGCTGATTTTTGCAAAGACACTTATGGCCTCTTTGTTAAAGATTACTGGAGGGATGGTAAGTGGGTCAATCTCCCCCTGATAAACCCTGCTTTGGTCTCTATTTACTCCTCTTTGAATGTTGTTAGACTTTGCCTGAATCAGGAGGACAGTCTTATCTGGAAGTATGAACCTTCTGGATGTTTTTCTATTTCTTTCACTTTTTCCCGGCTCTCACATGCTCTTAATCCCCCCCTCTGTGGTCGTATGCTTGGACTAAGCATCTCTTACCTAAGGTTAACATCTTTTTTTGGTCCTTGCTCCAAAATAAAGTGTTAACTATTGATAATCTTTGCAAAAGAGGTTTTCTGCTCCCCAATAGATGCTACCTCTATAAAAGCGAGGCTGAATTGGTTAACCACCTCTTTATCCACTATCCTTTCTCTTCTCAGGTTTGGGATAAGCTTCTGAAATGCTGGAATTTTTCTTGGGTCCCCCCGGAGTCGGTTGAAGACTTTTTTGTTCAATGGAAAGCCCCTTCTCTCAACCCCTTTATAAAAAAACTATGGGCTTTCTCGTTCCCCCATGTGGCATGGGGAATTTGGAAAGAGAGAAACCATAGGATCTTCAGGGATAAGGAGTCGTCGGAGGAAGTTGTGTTTGATTGAATTCTTAGGATGATTAAAGAGAACTTCTCTGTTGTTCCCTTCAAGGAGGACAAGTTTGAGGCTGTGGTTTGCTCTCCTTATAACAGCCAGATTGCTAGGGAATGGAGAATTAAATGGGATATTTCCAATGCTCCAAATCCAGCCAAAAAGTCCAGGGAGGGAGTTTGCTAGAGTTTTCCTATGGATGGCTGGGCCAAAGCCAACTTCGATGGTGATGCCAAAGGAAATCCAGGGAAGGCTGGGTGTGGTGGGGTCCTAAGGGACTTGGCAGGTAAATTTATGGGAGCTGTTGCCACCCCTTTAGGGGTCCAGACTAATCACGTGGCGGAAGTGGCGGGTGCTTATTACATAATCAACCTTACAGTGGAAATTAAATGTAAAAATCTATGGCTTGAAGGTGATTCAAAAAATATAATAGACAACCTTTGTGGTAGGTCCCAGCCCACATGGTTGATTAAAAACTGGATTGAAGATGCTAAGGTTTTACTTAGTAAGTTCGATAGAATTAAAATCACTCATGCTTACCGTGAGGCGAATGCAGTCGCTAATTTTTTTGCTAATGAGGGAGTTAAGAGTGATAAAATCCTCGCGTGGCACAAAAGGATTGACCTCCATTCTGATGTTCAAGCTTTAATGGTGCTTGATGCGGTGAACGGTAAAGTGGCAGCTTCTTGTAATAATGATTAAGGTATGAGTCATGACTAACAAAATAAGTAGACTACATGGGGCTGAGAATATCTAGCAGAGTAATTATTTACCTTGGCATGCTTTGTGAGTCCTGCAAAGCAAAGGAACTATTTGGAACAGGTTCTCTGTTTGCAACAATATTTGCACTGAGATCTCAAAAATGGGTGGGGAACGAAAGAGGGTCGAACCTACCAGTTTCGAGTCACACACCAAGAACACTAAAGTGTGGAGCAAAATAAGAAGTGGTGGCTTACTTTCGTTCATCGAGAAACTCCATGGCCCTTAGGAGGAGATTACTAATTTCTTTGAGAAAAACTGGAACAATGGGGAGGTTCTCCTCTTTGGGAGGAAAGTTCAGATGAATGAACCTTTGATTGCGAAGGTTACTGGTATCCCGATTGAAGAGCATAAATTTTTTAGAGACAGGAAATTCTCTGATGAAGCTGTGATGAGGTTCCCTAGGACCGAAACGGAGAAGCAAAATCTTGTCAAGATGTCGAATAGTTACTATGAAGTGGACACCATAAAAGCTTTATGGAGAAAAGTGCTAAGGGTTATCATGGAGTACATCACTTTTGATGACTGCTTCACTAGGGTTTATGGATACCACTTCATGCTGCTCAATCACTTCTGACATAAGGTGTGTGTTTCCATCCCTTTCTTTTTGCTCTATTCCCTAAGAAATAGCTTTTTTGACCACAGTAGGTGCCCTAAAAGATACCCGATTCTTCACATGGGTCTTTTAAGGCTCATTTATGAGTACTTTCAGAATATGCCTGCCCTCCCAAACCCTTTAGCCCCTTTGGAGACTGATGAGGACGATACTGAGCCTAGTATATCTGGGACTAAAGTTACTTCTGGCCATGTCAAGCTCTCCTCGCTTCCCCTACCCCCCTTCTGCCTCTGGCCGCTCACCCCAGCCTTATGGTGCCTGCTCTATTCCTACTCCCGGCGGCACTAACCCTAATGCTATATTGGTGGGCTCTAGTTCTCCAGCTAACAAGTTAGTTTCCTATTCTGATGACTCTCCTGTTGTTTCTGCTAAAGCGACCAAGGTTAGTCTTGAGGATCCCCACTCCCCTCAGAATATTCAAAAGGAGAATTGTAGCTCTCCTAGAGGTGTGGATTCGGTTAATTTTGGTGTCAATTCTGATAGTCACCCCCCTTTTGACTTCGTTGGAACTACCAAGAGATGCTCTGAGGACCAATTTAATTCTGCCAAATGGTTATTTTATGAAATTAGTGAGTTGAAGACCAAAAATCTGTCTCTTCATAGTAAGTTGGGGGATATTGAAGCCAAAGTTGTGGGGCTAATATAGCTTGAAGTGGAGAAGAATACCTTTGCGAAGGATGACATGCACAAGGATAGTACTGTTGAGAATGATCTTGACAAAATTAAGGGAACCATGGAAAAAATTGTTGATTAGAATTGTAGAATAGCCAAACATAATTCTTTAATCATCAAAGCCATGACCAAAAGTGTGGGAAAAACCTAGAACAGAGTGCTGATTGTCGACTTAGATAAGGAGAAAGACCATGATGAGGACACAGGTATTTCTAGGCACAGTAGATCAAGTATGAAAAGAAAAGCCTTGTCTACCCCAAATATGACTCAGATTCTCATGGACGGAGTCTAGGATATGGTGGAATTGGAAGAGGTTGCTGACGAGCTTCTGAAGACTATGGATTAGCTGTGGCTGGGCTCTGGTTTATCTATCTACTGGCCTTCTGATGGCTTTTTTGCAGCTTTTTGCGGCTGTCTATTTTTGCAGGTTTTTATCTCTTTGGAATCCTTTTTGTCTTTCGGATCTTTGTTTTGGTATTTTCTTTTAATGTTACTTTGTGGTTTTGGGTCCCTGTAAAACCCACTTATCCCCTTTATCAAAAACAAATTATGATAGATAAAAACAACACTAGATATATATGAATAAACCATTGTAGGAAAAATATCAACTATTGATCAAAGAAAAGAAAAACTATGTATTAATATTAGAATTTAAGAATAATTATGAAACATCTAACATCACGCTATACAACCTTGAAGGGTGAGAGCAAAAAGAGGACAAGATAATTTTTTTTGATAAAATAAAGAATAACTTACACAAAAAGTAGTTTGCAATACAATATAACGACCACAAACATGGCCAAGCATGGTTGTACACAACCCAAAGGAGAGGCCTAATCCACCCTCCAAAGAAAATCCTAATAGGAGAAAATAGGATACCTTCAGAACTTTTTCTCTGGAACCCCCTGCTTCAGAACTTTCTACTTCAGAACCTCTTGCTATGAAACTTCCTATTCTAGAACTTCCTACTCTAGAACCTCTGCTTTAGAATTTCCTACTACTCTGGAACTTCTTGCTTCAGAACCTCTGCTACGAAAATTCCTACTACTTTGGAACTTCCTGCTCTGGAACATCTGCTCTAGAACTTTTAGTTCTAGTGCTCCATAACTTTGCAGCAATGACACAGAACAACAAATAGAAGGCGACGATGTGCCGAAACTTTTGGAGACTAAAACATGAAGGAATTATACAACCAAAACTATAATTTTTGCATGGAAAATATTGAAGAAAAAGCCAATATGATCATCATAATATAAGAAAGTCCAATACCAACATCAAAACTCATGAGCCAAATATAAACATTGCATTTCTTCTCATTAATCTATATGATTACATTTCCACTCTCAAGCGAGTACAATATACATAAAGGAATATACATAAATAAAAAGGAATAGCCATGAATGAGAAACATCATCAAATAAAGCACGTACAAGAGATAACACCTCCAACTGATGCTCCAATAACATGTACACTAGTCCCTAATGGTGGTGGTAACGCCTCCCTACCATGTGGACTCAAAAGAGGCCACCCCACTGTGCTAGGAGGCAGTCACAAGGCGCAAGCAGAAATGACAAAGCAAGGGTAACATATGGCCAACACTCACATTAGACATGGAGCAAACATAGAATACAATGCATTAAAGCCAATATCACATCATGAGATGCTCATAAAATGACATGTAAGGTGCTAGTCATGACTACAGAGGTATAAGTACTGGAGTGTGAACTGGATGAAATGTCATCATGTGTGATTGAAGGGATTGCATCACATGAAAACAAGGACACCTCTCATACGGATGACGAAAAATAAATCATGCCCAAATCAATTCCCTACAGATGGATAACTCAACGCCCTATAGATGGATAGGCCATCTCAAGTGCATCCTTAGCCTTTACAAGCGCTCAAGGCCTTGCATAAGGACTCATTATCTTATAACTGTCTTACTCCATCTCATTTAACCAAATGAGGAATCCAAATAAACATGAAATAAGAGGAAAAGCCACAATTTTTAGTCATATAAATCATTTAAAATAGCCAAGCTAATATTGTTGTAAAAAGACACATTTAACAACTGAAATTCAACATGAAAAGAGGCATAAAATTACATAAAAATTCAAAGTATCTGGATTAAAATTCAAAGCCTGACCCAGTTTATATTTTGGCATTGCAAGTCGGAATCCACCTTCAATTTTCAATTTTATGACCCATAATAAGGTGTTGTACTAAAAAAAATCATTTAATGCATGGTTGGGCAAAAACATGGAAAATGAAAGTACCCAGATTAAAAATCAGACAATGACCCAGTTCATATTTCAATGTTTCTACATGGCATCCAATTTTATTTTTCACTTTTAACATGCAAAAAAAAGAAACAATGAAAAAATGTCATTTTACAAGTAGGCATGAATTTGGGCAAAAATGAAAGTGCCCAGAATTAGAAATTTGTTAAAGACCTAGTTCATATCCTTACATTTCTACATGAAATCAACCCTTAAAATTCATTTATAGCAAGGAAATAATGAGAAGCAAAAAAAACATGTTTTCACAAATTGGGCAAAAATGAAGAATATGAAAGAACCCATAAATCAGATTTTGTTCAACAACCCTTTTCATATTTGCTGGAAATGAACAAAAATCTGCAATACCAAATACTATAGGGTGGAAAATTGAATTTAGAACAACCATCATTCAAACCCCAAGCAAAACAAAATGAAATAGAGGAGTTCCTCCAATTTTCGTAACATAAAAAATAACCCAGAATAGAAAATTACCTCAATCCTTCCCCAAATTGAAATGAAAGAGTACTCTGCAAAGAAGGTGCGGCTGGGTTCCATAATAGGACAACAAGGAGGGTATGGCATGCCGAAACCAATGATCAGATGCCCACAAATTTCTTCTCCACATTTCTTCCCAACTCTGCTGACGAATTCATCGGGGTTTTTCCTTCTCCTTCCAAGGACATAATTTTTTTTTCTTCTCCCAAAAAGAATGACCTCCACAAAATAAAACTCTCTTTAATTTTATATTTTTTTCTCTAAAAGATAACTCCCTCCAAACAAAAGAATAAAAGTATTTAAATATATTCAAAAAAAGCTACCCCCTTTTTTAATTTTAACTCAACTCATCCACACAATAAAATAAAATAAAACATTTTATTAAGCAAGTTATTAATGATCTTAAAAGAAATTAATTAAAATCACTAAATATCCAATATTCCCTCTTTCATATAAAAATAATAGTAATATAAATCAAAAATTAAAATAGATAAAGCCCCAAAATAAATTCAAATAAGACTATGAGAGCTCACAAAAAGGATTAATAAAATCATTAAAAAAATTCTAAATGAAATATATCATTCTTTGAATGATCAATAAGAATCATTTAAAATAACATATTTTAAAATATTATGGATAAAACCATTCAAATATCCCATCAATAAAATACTATAAAATGACATTTAAAATCACGAAAAGATGCCAAAGAACCACATCAAGACATTGAAAACCAATATATATATATATATAATCCATATAAAATATTGACGAACAACAAGACAAAATACCCCAACAAAACATACTTGTAAACCACATACAACTAAAAGGTGAGCCGGAACATATGGCTGAAAGGTGCTCCAAATGTTACCGTTAGGTAACTAGATGGTAATACATCAACAAGTAAAACACTAACCTAACAAGGTACAGTGGGCTAGGGTAGGGGAAATTTGGCCTATGACTACCTCCAGTAACCACCATCAGGGAAGGTACGCTCATACCTATGAAGCCAAGTGGAGTCGATACCTGGTACCTGTAACATACACATCACATATACATATATATAGGGCCAAGCACATACTACATCCTACCTATAGTTAACTACCATATATATCAATTTATTGCATCATCATAGCTAATCATAATAACCTTTCACTAAATCAACAATATCTAACCTCATTATAATAACATTTAACATTTAAAATATCAAATCAAAATCAAAATACTATCTTACTAGCCTAGGTTTAGAGAGGTGTTACATCCTCCCTCCCTAAGATTTGACTTACTCCTGGAAGACATGTAAACTCAATATGCAGCCATGTCACACATTAGTACTCATAATATAATAATCAACATTAAAGGATTGTACTTCATCCCAAGGATAAGAAATATAATATACATCATTCATCACTAAATGAAATAAAGAGGACATCCATATATCATTCACTTTTCTAAGAATCACTATCAATATGTTTACATTTTCCTTACTCATAAAATCTCAACATGAAACAAAGTAACATGGTTAATCTTGCTAACATTACATGTATCACAATTCTCAAAATACACATTTATTTTAACATCCACATTCATCCAAGGATAGGTTAAGATACACATTAATTGGACACAAAGAAAAGGGTAATGAAGATGCAAAAGCACTCAATTCTTTCCAAAATACCATAATTTAGAACAATATTTATTCTCCACACACTTCCAATCTCACACATTAGAACATATTTGGAATCATTTTCAACAAAATATAACAATACACACTTTCTAAAGCATAATAAGCCAACTTTTGAACTTTTCATAAGAAACCATATCTAAGATGAAACATGCATTTATAAATACATACATGCTTACAACACTTGGTATCACATCACAAGGCTACACAAGGGTCCATCTAGACATCGATAAGCAACATACTAATCCATGATACATAATCCATGAGCCAAGAGCCAATATCCATCTCACATGATCCATACCTCACACTCGGTGGTTTGATGGTGTTAGGCCACACAAACATGGTGAGACCATCCAAACAAGATCACAATGACCTATCTCTTGTTGAATAAGGTGGTTAGCCTCCAAGAGAGTCATCACACATAGGTGGGTAGTGGGTCCTAGTTGTGTAACAACATCATATACCCCCATCCTCAAAGTTCCCTGCATCTACTTCCTCATTTACACTCAGCTAAGTTCAGCTCTCATATTCTCAATGAGGAATCACATTACAACAAAAGACCAACATTTGAAAACAACAAATAGAAAACTAGTTTAGCCACCAAATATTATAAATAATTATCAAATAAAGATTCAATTTCAGCAATAAAGCAACAAATGCATGCAATTTCAACACTAAATCAAATGTAACCCTGTGGGATATGAGCAAAGAAATTCCACAATCTATGGCTAAACCATCACAAACAAGATAATTTTATTTTTTTTCTGGTCCTCAAATTCAAATAAAATCCATCAATAACCAAAAGAAGATTCACAATCTCCAAAATGGAACAATACATAACTATGTGACTAAACTATCCACCAAATGAGGAAGGAGGGAACAACGTTTAACTATTGCAATAGCCCCTCATGTGTGGCGGAGTGGGCACACCAACCACATGGCATGAGATGTACTCCTCGAGTACACCTCGCATCACATTATCATGTGGCATGGACTCACCAAGTGGCCCACGCACTCCTTGGCTATCTGCATGGAATGTGAACCTCGACCACATCCCACATCACATCTTAGAGCGGCATGGTCATACACTAGATGGAGAAGGAATGTATTGGTAATACACCGCATGGCAGTGTGTCTGTTGCTCCACAGAAGTAGGCACACACAGAACACACTCCACATAGTGATACCTCACAAAAAGGGCACACGCAAATACTCATCATAGCCAGAGGTATACATGGCTAGGAAAAACCCATATTCCAACTGACCCAAATGTTGTCGAGAGAAAACATGAGTGTCCCTCTACAAGTGTATGAGGCCCCATCATGCTCATCACACAAGTAGGCTACCATAGCACAATCTCATATTGCACCTTCACGCATCTAAGCACGTGGCATCATCACCAACACTATGTCAGAACATTAGTGTGGTGTGGCATCATATCTATGGCATCATGGTAGAACACATGTAGATATGGAATAAATAGTGCATATATGAGCATATAAATCTAGGGCTACTCAAGTCTCACCTCTCATGTGGATGAGGTTGACTCACTAATTCCAACTCAACATCCCTATAGACAGCCATACAATACTAACAAACCAATGTTGTTGTACACAAAGCTATGGGGATTAGGCTAGCACATATGGATCAAGTACCTTGATCCATCATA
>VDFB02373365.1:342403463-342449332 GCA_007258455.2 Sequoia sempervirens
GACATTCTATTATGACCCCTTTAGACGTCCCCTTAATTAACATGTTCTATTATGACCCCTTTAGACACCCCCTTAAGATGTCATTATTTGTTTTGACAACTTATAAATTAGTGTTAGATGAACCCTTACCCTGTCCTAAAATTAATCCTATCCCTAAGCCTTGTTGTATCTGACCCTAATCGAAACCTAACCCTAACTCTAGTTGTGTCTTAATCCTAACCTTTACCCAAAGTTTTATTAACTAACCTTAATTCAAAGAGAAAATTTTGTGGGTCATATTTCTATTTCTTATGTACATAATTTATGTGATATTCTATTTTTTTTTCTTGTTATTGACACATGGAAACAAGACTTTTATTCATTTTTCATACACTACACACAATCATGATATTCTAAATGAGGGAAACAATGATGAAATTAATTTTCCGTTGGATTGAGCTCCATATTCATCATTTTTAAAATTTATCATGTGTGTACACTACGTATTCATCACCTAATGGTTACAATTGTTTTACATATACATATTCTTATGTTATCATAATTTATGTGATATTCTATTTTTTTTCTTGTTATTGACACATGGAGACAAGACTTTTATTCATTTTTCATACACTACACACAATCATGATATTCTAAATGGGGGAAACAATGATGAAATTAATTTTCTTTTGGATTGAGCTCCATATTCATCATTTTTAAAATTTATCATGTGTGTACACTACATATTCATCACCTAATGATTACAATTGTTTTACATATACACATTCTTATGTTATCATAATTTATGTGATATTCTATTTTTTTTCTTGTTATTGACACATGGAGGCAAGACTTTTATTCATTTTTCATACACTACACACAATCATGATATTCTAAATGGAGGAAACAATGATGAAATTAATTTTCCTTTGGATTGAGCTCCATATTCATCATTTTTAAAATTTATCATGTGTGTACACTACGTATTCATCACCTAATGGTTACAATCATTTTACATATACACATTCTCATGTTATCATAATTTATATTTTTTCTAATGATTACCTCTTTCCTTAATTTTTAGTAGGAACACTTTTTCCATTACTAGTGAGAAACTAATGGTGTCATTTTATAAATATGTACATTAGCTAATTATATCAATACCTTGTTAGATTTTTTCACTATAAAGAATTTTATTTGCTTAAGAGTTTAGAGAAATGACTTTATTTGTCAATTTAGTTAAGGAAAAATTAAAGAATAAAATAACAAACAATGGTGATATCCATGATATTCACAAGGTATAGGAATTCCAAGTGCACCAACAATGAGGTAAAATTCAATTTATAGAACTAAATAAGTAGGTAAATCCACATAAATTTTCTCTCATAAAATTAAAATTAATACATTAGAAGGAAAATATCTTCTTATTCATTGAAAAGAAGATTAAACCTAAAATTATTCTACAATTATGAAGTCTTCAGTAAATTTCACATTAATGTCCTATATTAATGTCTTGACTATGAACATAAAATGCATAAATGTACATACGTAAATTAAAATTTCAAACAATAATAAAGTCCATAATTTATGTAACATATTAAGTGTATGAAACCAATATATTAAGCACACATGAAATAAAGTCCAACAGAGTACATGATAAGTTACAAGAAATATAAAACACATAAAATCACATGTTTGTAGGTCATGTACTGTCTCTATAATCAAGAGACCTCTTCACACCATGCGGAGTATGTGGATGACCTGAAACACTCTGTACATAAGAGAAAGATGAAATTAGATGTAAGACAATAAAAAATGATTTAATGACAATTTCATTTATAATCGATCATAAAATTAAATTACCACCATATCTACATCTGGATGCTTTGATGCTGAAGAAACCTCTAAATTTTCGTGATCATAAACAGACAAAACTAAATTCAAAATTAGATGTAGCTCTACAGTTATTATTTTATTCAATTTAATTAATTTATCATATTTTAATTACATACCATATTACATGAGGTTGTCCTGGCTCTTCTCTAGGACTGTCTGCCCTTGCTCAACTCACAGGATGTGTCTCATGCTATAAAGAAAAGTAATATTGAAAATGTCATATTAATATGTATATTCAATTTCAAATTTATAATTCACTTTAAATATAATAAAATAAAATTACCATTTGATCACGAGACTTTTGCTCTACATGTCCTCTGGTGGTGTAACTATATGTTTGGGTTAGGGCTGAAAGTTGCACCAACAAAGTCCTAGATCAAAATTAAAGCATATGCAATTCAATTAAATTTAATATATACATATATATTCAAGTTTGCACATTTTTTGTAGAAAGTTTTGTAAACAACACGGAAATCGATGACCCTCCTGATGTTTGCAGCATCAAATGTTTGCCCAGTACATTCTTATTGTGGTATCAACCCTAGACATACATGTATAGACATTTAATGCTTATAATATTTACAAAGTGTACATGCATGCGTTTCATATATCTAGTGAATTCAAAACTCATAAAGTTGTAACTATACTAATGTAAACTTTAAGCAAATTTACAATATGAATGTACCTTCCCCTGATCTATGTCGCTCGATAGTGGAGGAGTGCTTGACAATCCCTCAGGAGGAATCGGCGTGGATGCCGATTGACTCACCTAAACCAACATGAATATTTGAAACATATATGTGATTCAATTATAAATTTAAAACTCAAGTTAAATAATTTATGATTTCATATATAATTTTAAAAATTGAAATCAAAATACCCCATAAGGGTTTCCAAGTATGACCGGTGTCGATATATGTACTCGTGGTATAGATGATTGCCCTTGCATCGAAAGTGTCATTTGTACACCAAAAAAATTGATTGTTAAAATGTATTGCAAACTTTTCTTTGATATATACAACCATAAAAAATATTATAAAATGAGTTCGTACATCTAGATGCATATTTATACCTATGTCGTAGTGTCCTCAGGGTGATGTTTTGCTACGAGGAACTCTACAAATGAATTTATGCGACCGGATGAACCACCAGAATCTCCCCGTCCACAGGCGGGTGCTTAGCTGGTCAGTCCTGCTTATGATGACAACTAGTACATATATGGGGCCAGGTCTCGACACTCGTGAAAGCGGTGACGGCTCCATAAAAAATCCTCCATCATCATCATCATCGTCTCTATGCTCCCCACTCGCTATCGCAGAAGCGTGCTGATCAAGATCTCCTGTGAGTGTACTAGGGGAACCTAATGTTGAGACCAGAGCTTGATGATGTACAGGTGCAGGAATGGGAGGACCAGGAGCAACAACAAGGGTTTGTGCATGCACGGGGCGTCGGGGATCAACCCTTGCCCCTAATATCTATTGTGGCATGTCGCCACCAACACCCTAAAATGATCTAAAATCAAAATAATTGGGCTTTTCCCCCAAAACAAACTCTACATATAGTTTCTCAAAAATACAATGGGCACTCCCAATTAGCATGTGAAGGTTCCTCAAAACCATATACCATGATCCCAAAATGTGCAATCATCTGGGATGCTCACGCTTTCACCTCAGATATTCTAGATTTGTTGGGTGGAATGGGTTGTCGGGTAACGAGGCAAGAAAGTAGAAGTAGGCTAAATGGGATTTGTTATTTTAGGTCTAATATTTGTTTATAAGAGAGACCATCGAATAAAATTGTCTCATTTGTTCTCTCTCTCGTCGATGCCTATCTAGATCAGAATCGATCATCCTAATGGAATCAACAACGTTTTGCATTATAGATGCAAAACTCTCACATGTGGAGCAATCAATGCTTGACTCTGCATAGCATTGATTTGTGTCTATAAGGATGCGACTTGATCATTTATTCATGTACCGCGAGCCTCTCCGGATGCCATAGGTGGAGGTGGCATATGAGGTGGAGGTGCAGGTGGAGGTGGAGGGGAAGGGGAGGTGGATCTGGCTGTGGCTCAGGTGGTGGATTGATGATATCATCAATGTTAAAATCATCCATGATATATGCTTGATATAATGTGCACCTGCATTTAAAATCATACAAAATAGGACCCATGTGCATACAAAAATTAAGATCATATATTTAATTGAAATAGGATGAGCAACATATATATTAAGCTCTCATATATTTAATTGAAATGCACATATATATACATTGATTGTTCAACTCAAGAGCATGTCCATACAAAATTAAAAATTAAATGTATGTACATGTACATTTAAAATAAAAAATATGATGCATAATTTGCATGCATGCAAATCATTAAACTAAAATATACATACATACATATACAAATTTCAAAAATTTAAGAACTATTATGCAAATTTTTAATACATGCACATACATACTAAACAATAAACTTGAAACATTCACAAAATCTCATTTTATGTCTTTAACACACACGAATTTTTGCAGAGAAATCATGATCTAATAGATAGTTATTAAATATATACTATTATATACTATTCATTATAAGTTCATAAATTCCACCAACTTCACAAATCCATGTCACTAAAAATATCCATATAGAACCCAAAATCATAAATTCATGTCACTAAAAATATCCATTTGGAACCAAATTTATAAATTCATCACACAAAATATCCATCGTTCACCAAATTTATAAATTCATAACTATTTAAGATCATTGTTTTAATTTATAAACTATTATGGCTCTCTACTACATAGATATTCATTTCTTTGTGTTTTCCTTTTCAAAATTAGGAGTTCTCCTCTCCTCTAGCCATTGTCGATGCTCATCTACGATCCCATCCATAGCCCTGACAGCATCAACAAGGGTTTGCATCCTAGATGCAAACATCCTCACAGAAGGTGCCACATTCTTCATTTTGAATAATGTTGATTTGATCTTGGATGGTTCTAGCAAAAGCATTGATTTGTGCTTGCAAACGAGCATGTTCATTGATTTTAGGTGGTGGAGGTGGGGGGTTACGAGGTGGAGTGGGTGGAGGTGGATGTGAAGGTGTTGGAGATGGATGGCATGGAGGTGGATTGCAGAATATTATTGAATGGATCCATGGATCTTCAAGATATGAGTGAACCTGCATTAGATTTGTAATTTCAAGATGTAAGATACATGTTTAGGAAATACCAAGTTAAACCATTCAATATAAATGGCCTTAAATAATTGAATACAAATGATAAAATTATATCTAAGCCTCATTTATATGTCTAAGGCACATGTTATTTGAATGAAAATACAATTAACTAAATTGATATTGTATAATCTTGCAGGATCTTATTATTGTTAAATTTGGTTGGTCCTTGGGCAACTTTGATCACCAAATTTTAAGAACTTCTTTGATCCCCTTAAGAAATGTCATATTGTCAACCCCTTAAGAAAATTGAATTACGATTTAGGGTGACAGGATGGCTTAAGGGGATTTACGTCTAGTGAGGTCCTAGGAGAAAATGGCATGGCTCAAATGAATAAAATTTGGTGAAGTTGCCGAAGGCAACCAAATTTCATTAAGAGCCTTTAAAGAAAAAATGATGGCTTTAGGGTTTAGGGTTTAGACTTTAGAGTTTAGGGTTTAAGGTAATAGGATAGCTTAAGGGGATCTACATGCTGCAAGATCCTAGGAAACAATTGCATGGCATAAGGTAATGAAATTTTGTGGAGTTGCCTAAGACAACCAAATTTCATTAAGAGCCTAAGAAAAAATGATGGCTTTAGGGTTTACGGTTTAGACTTTAGAGTTTATTATTTAATTAGCTAAAATCCCCAAATCCTAACTTTTAATCAACCATTAAGGGGATAATCATGTCACATCCATAGCTTAAAATTAAAATAATTCCAAATCACCAATCCAAACTCAAACTAATGTAACTTACTTCCACTTCATCAAATCTAAAATGAAATTAATAATCTATCCTAGCCATCAAATCAATTAGACTAATCATAGCCATTCATTTCCAACTTAGACCTTCAATCCAAATTCAAATTAGCATTCAATTATTCCCATCTACCTAATCAAGTCAACACAAGCCCTCCATCAACCCAACCACCTACATTTAATTCTCTCTTCCCTCTCAAATTCAAATTCAAAAATTCTCTCATGATTCTAGTCCTCGATTCCAAAAAAAACTAGTCCTCCATTCCTTTCCCCTCAACTCTATAAAATAATGACATCCCCAAATGTTTCCATATGATAAAATTTGTATGTATATGTTATCACATTAGAGAACCAAAGAGCAACTTCAACACATACATTTAGAGCCATAAAAGAATGTTATGGAACATATTATGCTTCTCTAATCTTTCATTATTTTATTTACCTTTCATTAGAAGTAGAGTATTGAGTTTGCACTTGCATTCTTGGTCTAGAATTTCTCTTCTACACTAAGTACAAAAATATAATATTGGATAGCTTAGTATATCTTTCTCTTCTAATATATATTCCCTAGTTCTCCTTATCCATATTTGAGTATCTTAGCATATGTGTAACACGACATGTTAATAATATATCTCATATAAATGTAGGGATGTGTCGCTAATGTCATCTTCAAACATATTTAACCAATAGGAGATACTATAAGGTATCTAATATAACTATACAACCTATACAGGTATGACATATGGTGACCTTTGGCTTTTTTTGATATGTCAAGGGTAGTTTTGCAAATATTAGTTTCTAGTGCTTTTGTGAGTTTTCACCACTTGTAAGTTTATTAAGCTACACTTTTGGGTTTTCAACCTAATAGGGATAAACCTAGTAGATTTTTTAGCTTTCCAGCCTAATGGAGATAAATCAAACCACACTTTTTGGTTTTTAGTTGCACCTATCAAGTTATTTGTTAGCTATTAAATTTACAAACATTCTAGGATTATAAGTCTACTATAAAATTTGATGTAAAATAGATTACACATTGAGCCCTATAATTTAATTACAACAATGAATAAATATAGCAACATTTAGTAGACATAATGAAAATCAAGCCATGATAGTAATATAGAGATAATATACAATGTTTAATATAGATAAGTTAAAGAATCATTTTAAAAATATATATCTATATATTCACATCATTTTTGTTTTTTCTTTAGATTTCAAATATATCCACCAATCCTCCTTATCTTACATTAACATAAACTCAAAAAATATAGTGGACATGTACACACATATAAAACTACATTAAAATAGTGTTAGATCTTACAATTTTTCAAGGCTTATTTCATCCTCTTAGACGATCACTCTTACTAAATCATTGGCATAAATTAGATGCACACAATGGCACATTAAAGGTTTATTCCTCATGTTGGATTCCCTATTTTATATAACTATATCTTTATTATCTAATTTAAATATATCTAAGCACAAATTTCTTTTATGTAACACATTGATAATTTCAACTCATTATAAAAACCAAATACAAATTTAAAGGGGGTACACTATATTTATAAATAAGAATTTAAATACCATCCCTATCTCCATGGTGTGTCACTTGTTCACTAAAAAGCCCTTACATAAATCATCTACTTAGATCAATCTTATCTAGATTTTTCTTAAATATTAATATTCATAAAATATGGCACAAAGCATATTGATGCATTTCTATCCTTCCACATAAATCTATATAGTATCAAAATATAGGTAATTTTATGGTTAAATTGAATCTCTCTTAATTGCCAAATAATCCATTATGATTGAGGATGGGTGGATTATTATCTAGGATATATATGTATCTGGAAGTGTTTCCAATTGGAATTGCTATAATTATACTTTTATGGCATTCTAGATATTCAAAATAGTTTTCATAAATCTACCAAATAGACCCATTCTTGACATTGAACCTACATAATTTTAGGTATGTCCAATGAAAGATTAGGGTCTAGGGTTCATAAATTTCAAATGCTTTAGTATTATGGGTTTAGATTTTACAGTTTAGGGTCTAGGGTTTAGCAAACTTAGGGTTTTAACAATTTTTTTTGTTCCAATTCAATTTAGGGTTTTAGTTTTAAACAATTAGGGTTTTTAATGAATTTTTTTCGTTTCAATTCAAACTAGGGTTTTCAAATTCAATTTTTTTCGTTTGATTTGAATTTAGGGTTTCAAAAAGCTCGATGTGGATTTGTAAATGCGATGTTTTATTTCATTTCGATCTTTAGGGTTTTGAAATGCAAATTTTTTTGTTTTGTTTCAATTAGGGTTTTCAAAATCAATTTTTTTGGGGTTTAATCAAACAATTTAAGATTTAAAAGTTAAAATTTGTTTCTAAAACTCAATTCAAGGTTTTATTTCTCAATTTTATTAAAAAATGTTTAAATTTCATTGCAAGTTTTCATCTAATTTGACAACTATTGAATTCTAATATAACAATTAAAAAAATAATTAAAACATGACATAAATTGAAAAAAAAATGCTAAATTAACATATTTCTTTTAAAATTTCAATTCAAACCAAAAAAATGCGAAGAAGTGGGGTACCTGTACTTGGTGTTGAGGTCGCTGTCGCCAAGGCACTCGGGGTCCCGTTCGCAGAAGTGAAAACTGCTATTTAAAAAAATAACAGGATGATTTATATATCGGGATCCCGTTTTTATATCGGTTTTCGTCGGGAAATTTCATCGGGGGGATCGGGTCTCCTTTAGTTGTCCGACGGAAATGGATCTGATTTTTAGGAATCCGTTTAGTCTCGGTCGGGATCACCAGGATCCGTTTTTAAAATCGGGATCTCGTTTATTAAATCGGGATCCCGTTTGGTTGATGCCGATTTCAATTTTTTGGCTAAGGCAAAAAACTTCCACGTTTCGTGGACTCAACTTCGTGCACTTACCCTAATACCCCATGTTGTTCACATAGATTGGTTCTCAAATAGGACAAGGTGGGGAGTCTTAAGGAAGCCTTTGATTCAGATAAGGATCTTGAGAGTGACAGTGAAAGTCATGAGGAAATGGTGGTGAGTGGGGAAGGCTAGTCGGTGTTAGTGAATAGCGAGTCCCATGTGTCAAAATTTTTGAAGAAGGGCCCCTCCGGTGACAATGTGTTGGAAATTACCCCCCAGTCCTCTGATGCGGTTAAAGGAAAAACCCCTTTGTAGGAAAATCACAAGGATAAAGATCTGGCTTGGGAAGAAGTTGGAAAGATGAAGGGGAGATTGGAGAGGTTGGAAAAGAAGGTCCAGGAGGTGTCCAATTTTCCTTGAGGATCATGCACAGGTCAGCCACCAGTCTTTGCTTGCTCTAGAAGGACACGTCTGTGGATGGTGCTGAGGATGATGTCGGTTTCAAGGAGCTGCTTGAGTTCCTCACGGCGGATTGGATGATGGCTATGCATGATATGCGTAGCAAGAAGGATAAGAATTAGGCCGCTGGGCAGCTTTTTTCTTGTTTTTTTCTATGTCTAGTTATTTGTTTTTACTGCTGAACTTGTTGGACCCCTGGTGGTCTTTGGTTTTACCTACGGTTATTGTTACTTTTTGTGTTTTGATGATGTGTGGTGGGTGATAGCTTTCTCTTTGTTGTCACTGTGATGTTAATGTGCTTCCAATGGATGACCTTTGGTGCCTTGTATTTATGGTTCATCACCCTTGTTTTGCTACTTTCATTTCAAAAACATGAAAATTTAATAGTAATATTGCTTCCTTCAAAGTTTAATGAATTTAATGAATTGAAGTCCTCAGTTTTCTACAAAATTTGGTGTCTATAAAATTAAATAGAATTTAAAAATAAATAAATAAATATTTTCATAATCTGCAAGTTACAATATAGTGTTTTTATTATTTCTAATTTGTTAAAATGAAAAAGATGCAACCAATATTGTAAAAGAGTCAAACAATAATTACAATTAAAAATTAGACATAAAATAGAAAAAGTTAAGTTCTAAATTGATATATTTGAAAAAATAAATGTTCAAACTAACATTTTATATATATATATATATATATATATATATATATATATAGTAGTTCAATAATAATTCAATATTTTGTAAATTCAAAATAAACAATTTTTTTTTTTTAAATAGTAATAATATAAATTTTTTGGGAGATGTTTTAAATTAATAGATGTTTTAATAAAATATTCTAACTTAAAAGATGTTTTTAAAAGTTATATATATATGCACGATCATATAAAAAATAAATTAATTTAATTTTAAAAGTTAAAATTAGCTATAAAAATTTATATTGTAATACAAATTCCAAAGTGTGTGTATGTTTTATCATATATTTTGATTCTCATTTTCATTAATGTTTTGGAAGCTTTTAACTCTATTCATGTGGATTGTAATGATTTACAAGCATATAGTAATTTTGTGTTTGGGTAGTTATAATCATTTTTATGTTTTTAAAAATAGTAATTATAATAAAAATTAAAGATCACATTCTTAAAAAATAATAATAAGAAAAATTAGATAATACAATAAAATTAATATTTTAATTTTATAACAAAGAATATATTAAATTCTTATTAATCAAATTCAAAAATTAAAATAAACAAAATTTAAACCCATCTTTATTTTGAACATTTAAATTTATAATTACATTTTCAACTAATATATATTTTTTAAATAATTTAATTATAAATAATTATATTATTTAAATAAATAATATTTTAAAATGATTGTATATTTTAAAATATTTTTCATAAAATTTCTAATTTAGAATAAAGATAATAGCATTATAAAATAAATTATTTTCCTAGTAAAAAATATTTTATAAAATAAATTAATAATCACTTAACGATTTACTCATCTTTTCCTTCATTACAAGAAATATTTATAAAATATGAATGGTACTTAATATTAATACAAACAAAAACTCCCACAATTTTACACCTTTAGGTTGAATCTTGAATTATCAGTCAATGAAATTAAACACCTTTAGGTTGAATCTTGAATTATCAGTCAATGAAATTAAACTCCGCTCTCTACTTGGGAGCAGGCTACGCAGCCTATTAAATGTTAAACAAATATATATAACTCTAATATTTTTTTTGGTTGCCAGACACTGCTGTACTTTGCTCGAAAATGAAAACTGCATGGGGTTGTTAGTGACGTTGCACCATTATTTACGAGCTGCTAGAGGTTGTCCTTCGTCTGACAGACCAGGTCATGGCATGGCAGCCCATCGGATGGGAATTCCATTTTGTAGGTTGCGTAGTCTGCTCCGTTGAACAAGGTGCATACGCCATTGCCAAAGGAAAAATTTCCCACCTAACGCCTACTGGAGAAATTATCACGTAATTAAAGTTTTGGGTGTGAAAGAATCAATGATTATCCTGCAGGGGAAGATGAGTGAAGAGAATAGTGCATTTACCATCTTTCAAGGTTGCTTGAAGAACACGCTCAACACCCAGTTGCTAATTCGCTTCCCTTTGACAGTAGAAGGGACATCATTTGACAGACTTAGAAATTAATGAAAGAGATTTTCTCTTTTTACCGAGAAGGAACAAGGGTCGTGTATACCTGCCAGACATAACATTGAATATGGGTGGGGGAAACTTCAACAAATAACTGACTGATCATAAATATCCAACAAGGAGAGGATTAAAAAAAGTTGAGCATATATTTTCTGTTAATAGCTGCGCAACACTTCCACAGTACAGATGAAACATGACTCATCCATTCCTATCTAGTTTTGCTTGACCTAGATGAACTTATCCCACCTCAGAAAAATCATGTGTATTACAGTTAGAGGTAACTATGATCTGGCTGAAAGGCTGAGTTTGACAGGAACACGAAGGACAAGAATGTTGAGGAGATGGGGGAGCGAACCTATATCATTGTTCTGGTAGCAACTTCAACAAATATTGTGGCAGCAAATAAGGCATGGTCAAAAACGTGACAACGGCTTCCTTAGTTAATATCCTCTATGTAAGCTTGGTTTGCAGATTTAACAACTAACCATCACTTGCAGAGATTGATGAAAATAAGACGCCAAATTTATGATATTAGAGGGATATATTTCTGAGCATCTTACTAACTGCCTTAGAACTGAACTTAGTCTTGTTGCTTTATTTTTTTTTTGTATATAGTTTAAAGTTTTAAATCTTTAAATTTCATATATACAAATACCAAAATCCAAAACTATCTTGTAATGAATTTTCTTTTGGCTGTTTATAATTTGTTTTAAAATTTATTTTTCATTCACTAAATACTTTTTTTTTCCTCTCTCTTTTTTTTCATAGGAAATTAAATCAGGTTTCAATCCTTGAATATACTAACACTTGCACCAAGAGGGGTGCAAGGGTTACGCCGATAGGAAATTATTTGCTTATAGTAACAAGAAGATGTAATACCAATTTTGAAACTAAACTAAGGACATAAACACATTGTTCTTATAAACTTAAGATTATTCAAAAACCACATTTTCAGAGGCCCAAAAATCAATCTATTGACAGTAAATGAAAAGTGGGTTGGAAAATATTCTTATAATGTACCAGTGTGACATTAAGGAAATTTTAAATGAAACTACAATAAGATCGTATGAATTATTTCCTTAAATAAATTGTTGTGTTATAGCAAATGACAAAATTCCATTACAATATTTCTACAGGATGCACAATTAAATTTAATCTTGCTGATTTTGTTATTTTTTTTAATGAAAGTTCCCTCTACCCTTTGCCTCAAAAAGAAATAGGATGTGCTAAATGTAAACAAATATAACACATAGTATAAGCTAAATGTGATCCCCAGGCAATGATGGGAAGTACATATCAATCAAGTTTAATCAAACTTTTGTCTGTAACATATATAAGTTGGTTATGGTTAAAGGGATCCCTGGGCAATGATGAGAAGTATATATCAATCAAGCTTAATCAAACTTATGTCTGTTAACACATATAATGCTTAAAATGTAAATTTTCTGAATGGCATTTTTTAAATTTTATAAATTTGGTGTCATCAATTTAGTTTATAATAAGAGATGCAAACGAGTAACAAAAGAATGATTCAGAGAAGGCCAGAAAACTTATGAAGTAAATAAAGAACACTAAAAAAATGAACTATTCCCCCAACACAAGTAGCAAGTGTTAAGCCATCACTTGATAGTGTCAAGAGGGAAACACCGTGCTTGCATCTTCAACTGTCAATAATTTATGTGAATTATCTTTCAAATCCTCTACAACTCATAGAAGCTCTGCAGTATTAGTAACACAAAATCTTGCCTCACACCATATTTGAAACACCAATATACATATTAAGAATCAGCAAGGGCCATAGAAATTGAAAGCATAAAATAAAACCCTTAGTCATAACCAAAAGCAATAGAAACTTAAATCACTTAAGGTGAAGCTATTACAGACAAAATTTCCGTTGGCACTATATAAGAAATGAATTACACTATTATAAACTACAAAGAATTTTCTGAACTAATTATTAAGAAACTTCCTACCTTAAGCCACATCTATCACAGACAGCATTTCCATCAGACAAGGAAGAAGGATAGCCATTGCTCTGGACAATCTGCATTATAATAGTTTTAAGGCATTCTGCAAACTGCACTGTGGACGTGTAGACAGGAAATGAAAATTAGTTCTATTATAGCCCTTAAAAATGACTAAAATAAAGTAATTTCATCTACAACTTGTAATGTTGATGGAAAAATGACAAATAAATAGAATGCCAAAAGGAAATTACCAGAAAATCCAAAAACTGCATAAGCAATTTTAATTCAGATTAGAAAAACAAATCTTGTTATTTTGACATCACTCGAAGCAAAAAGCAGTAGAATGTGCTCAAAACAAAGTATATATTTACAAAATAGGCATATCTGCAACTAAAAACAAATCAGATTAGAGAATCCAAAAATAGCCTAGCACAAACATTTTTAAGACAATTTAGAAAAAATCCAATGAGTTTGGCATCGCTAGAAGCACAAAATTGTAATTCATGCACAAAATAAAGTAATATGTTTACAAAGTAGGTGTGAGTCAAACCAAGAGAATATCTTAAGCAAATAAGATTGGAAAAATCAGAAACTGTACAAATAATTTCCAGCCAAATTAGAAAAGAAATCAAATTAAAAAATAAATCACAACTTTTGTATCACTCAGAGCAATAGGTAGTTAACCATGCACAAAATGATATAATATGTTTACAAAATAGGCTTGTGCATGTTCACTGAAGTCATGATTTTGATTTATCAAATGAAAAATTACAAATTATGTACCCTGATGCAAGGAAAACTAGAGTCTACCCAAATGAGATACAACACGCACAACCTGCTCGAAAATTTTCAAAATACTGAACGATTAAGAAAGGAATTTCTCTTAGTCACATAGAGATGAGAACATGGACTTGCGCCAATTAGATAGCCAAAATTCTACACAAAGAAATGTAATAAACATATTTGTAGTAAACATTAAATCAAGATAAACAAGTGGACAAAAGATAAATCAGTACTTGCAAGAATAATCCATAACTAAAATTTCTTGACTTATAAAATATGTACCAACTATGTTCCTCAGCAAAGGAGGAACACGAGCTATGAATTGACACAAATTTTCTCTTACCGTTCCCCATCGGCTGGTGATATCTTACTATTATGAAACTTATGAGTGATTTGAAATTAGGCTTCCAAGTTAGATGTCTATTTATAAGTTTTTTAAGCGCTTACGGTTAGGGTTTGTGGCATGCAAATTGAAAACACTTTTTGATTTAAAATATCAATTTTTTTTACAGTCATGGGGGACACCTGGAAGTCCATTAAATGGATGGGAGACTTCTTAGAGTTCCCCTGAACATTTCAATGATGTCCCGAGGTCCCCACACTGTCCCCAAACCAAGGGGCATCCCAAAAACATCCCCTCCTTGAGGGGGATGTCCCAGAAATGTCCCCAAGTCTTGAGCAGCAGTTGCAGGAGGGGTGGCGACGTCCACTCCACGTCCACGTCACATAAACATATGGCTTTTGGGTGGTGGGTGGGAAGATGCATCCCCATCGAACAATGACACATAACCCTTGAACTACTGAAATCTGCGAGAACCCGGAATGGAAAATTATCACACTAAATTAATTAAAATTCAACAGTATTGTGTATGGCTAAATTTTAATTAACAGGTTTTTTTGTTTTTTTAAATGAATCCCTAATGCTGAATGGCCAGTGGCAATTAGCTACACATCCTCTGAAACTGTACAAAAACCTGTGCCAAATGCAAATGGTATTCAAAGCAATCCATTTAAAATCTACTTTTTAAATCTAAACCTAAATCCATGCCCAAAAATAAATGCTTGCATCCTAAAAGGTATAAAGTCTATTCGAATATGCAAAAGTCAGAAAGTTGGTAACAATACCCCACATTGATGCTCAAATAAGTGCCAATCTTAAACAAGTGAGAGCTTATTCATCACGTGACTGTACACCCCAACATAATTGTTCTCAAGGAATTGAAGGCCTCTAACATAGAATTTCGATCTTTGTTGTTTTGTAGACCTCCAATGCTATTACGACAACCTCCATTGTAGGAAAAGGTGTACTAAAAGATTTTTAATGTCAGTTTGCCCCAGCCAATGGACAAACAGAGCATATTTGTTAATATACTCCAGTTATAGGGATACTGATAGAATAATGTTGAACGAAACATAACACATGGGAAAAGAGGTTGAGAAAGGGTCTTGCCTCTCACCCGTTGAGGGCGAAAATGCTGAAGGAAAACCTGGAAATGGTTTTTGCAATCTCCAAAACTAACACTGAAATCCCCTCCACGCATTAAATGTTTGTTAATTCATCCCAAAACAAGAGGATAAACAATCTCAGAGAGCAATTACTCTATACGGGCTCAAATTCTCCGAGTTGCCTCTATCTCGAAACATACTGTCATATGGGTTTATCTCGAGATATAATTTGAGCTTTGGAAACAAGGGTGTAGCTTCCGAAGGAATGCTTGGAATAAGAACTTTTGGAAGGAAATTTTTTGATCTGGCCATAAATATAAGAGAAGCTGGGGGAAGCAGAGGTGGGGCATGGGGGGGAGAGTGGTGGGGTTTCAACCCACGCAAAGGTCTTCATTAAAGCCTGTTGAAGCTTGACGAATTGAGGCCTGTATCTTTTTTGTATGAGAAGAGAGATTACAGCTGATGCTGATATACACAGGCTTGCTTTCTATAAGCACTGTAGATATCGCGTGGTCAATAAGCTCATTGTCATCATCCAAACTATTCACAATCACCTAAAAACACAAAAAAAGAATAGGGTTTAGTTTTGGGAAAGAGAAATCCGAAATAGGAAAAAGTAGAGGAAAATGATTGCAAGAGCAGAAGGGTACCTGAGCGCATGTTACAGTCTGAAAGCAGTGATACTATTGCGTAAAGTCTGGAAGGCCAATGGTATGATGTAGAATACGGTTGGTGCCATAGTCGTTGGGGTTAGGGCCCCCAACGATGCATATGACCGGAAGATTCTCGCTGTAAGCCCCTGTAATGGTGTTGATCACAGAGAGACAGCCAAAAGTGAAGGTGACAACGCAGGCTCCCACTCCTTTGGAGCACACATAGCCATCCACCATTGCAGCACCCCACCAAACAATCTCCCCTACAGTCACCGATTCAATCAATAAATGAAGAGGATGAAAATAACAGGGTTTTAGGGCTCACATAAGATGAAAATCCCATTCCATTTGGATCTGCATATTAAATGCGAGTCAAAAATCTGATTTAGAAGATCTGTAAATTAAATGCAAGATAGCGAGGAACCGACGAGCAGATTGTATGACGGCAACCTGAAATTGTTTCATGGGAGCAGGTTACCGGGCGTGAGACAGGTTTCGGCTGAAACCTCATTCAATATATAGCCTATCGGCTAATTACTACTCCCGCTATTACTATTTTTTTTTTGTTTTTTCATATTTGATTCATTCATTTGCTGGTGGTATTTTTGTCCAGCTATTTGCTAACTAAATTCTACTTTTATTTTAACCAAATATAGATATATAGAGGTTTAAGAAATTTAGGGAATAATAAATTATTTGCAATTAAATGGTGCTATCTAACCGCCACTCTCCTCAATAAAATAATTCTAGTTCTTATTTTAAAATAACAAATCCTGCGTAGTAGAAAATAAAATTTAGTAAAGCAAGAGAACAGAGTCATTGGTAGTAAGTAAATTTATGTGCTTTCAGCCATAGGAGGTTTAAAAATAAAAATTAAAGAATGACTTTCTCTCATTCAATGTTAATTTTTTTTTAACATCAGAGATTTAAATAAATTTACCAATAACTAATTTTAATTCCTTCATTGTTGATATTTGAATAGTAGATTTCAAATAAAAATGATTCACAAAAATTTAATTTGATTCCTATTCTTCATTTTGGGCTGATACGCTTATACAAGTAAAATAGAATGTGTATGCTAGGAGATAAATAACAGTTCATTTTTCTTTTAATATAAGGGGGATACACAATAACTTGTTTAAATATCATTTCAGCATTTCTATATAATTTGGAAAGAAATCTTTCAATACAACTTCAAATTTCATTATAACTAGCATAGATGTTTTACTTCATATCCATCAACTTCTCCTAGTAAGAAAATGTACAAGCCACAATCAGATTACTAACAATTTACAATATGTATTTTTAAACTACAACATAAATAGATATCCCTCTTTTGAGGTGTATCAATATTTTCAAATTCCTTGTTCACAAACAAAAAAACATAGAAACACACTTATATTTACAATGTTCAAATAAATTCCTCCCCAAGAGCTTTGAATGCTCAACAAAGTTTCAAGGAAAGTACAATGAAGTATACATGGTATTCCATTTAAATGCCCAAATGAAACCAACACTACGTTTCAAACACTCAAGCTCATGGAGTATTTTTTTTTCTTCCTCATTACAACTACATATAGCAATAAATGAAAAACAAACTAATGGACAAGGGCTTGCTCCCCACCCTATCATAATGGCATCATGGAGCCTCTTGGGCTCTAGCCATACCCCTGAGCAAGGAATTATCTTAGCTCTATGATGATGTATTGAGTTTTTTCTTATTTTTATTTTTTTAACAAAAGGATAAATTAACATAGCACAAATTTCATGCATCTAGGCTCCCTAATTTTTATTTACAACCATTATCCATACACTATGACTCCTTACAACCAATAAACAAAGGAAATGGAAATAGAAAAAAATATCTTATTTGTTTAGGTGAGGAGATTACACTCCTTCATCTTCTTTTCCTCTCCAAGCTAAGCTATCTTCATCACTATCTCCTAAGAGGAGTGACTCCTCTACTCTTCTCATCCTTCTATCTCAACTAGAGTTCTCCAAAAGGAGAAGTGGAAAAAACTCCACTCCTTCTCCCTCTCAAGATATATAGAAGTTTCACAAATTGCAACTCTTGGATGGGAAGGTGTGAAGTGTACCTCTCTCCATCAATGCAGGTCCTTTCCCCATTAATGAGAACATGCATTTGGATAACCACCCCATTTTTTCTCAAAATTAGTCACTCTCCATTATGAGAGCTTTTAAGGGGTAAAATCATGTTGTAGGGGCACTATTATATGCCCACTTGACCCCTATCACTATGGTATAGACCCTAGGGGGTTTATTTTTGCACCCTAACTCAAAAATTTGACCAACAACTCCCATTAAAAGCCTACTCAAGGTTCTATCCGAATTTCAAACTTAGCTAGGGGTTACCAAGACCTAATCCCCACTTACACTTCACATGAATCACAACTAAATGCCCTCACAACCTTATTCTTCCAATACATTAACTCTACTTGTTTCTAGGCCCCAAATGGGGTCAAATTTATATCCTCATGAAGAAATCTTTTTATTCACTCTTAATGGTTCTCCCTCCTCATGCTAACACTGTTGCCTTCTTGCACATTTCCAATGTGATCGTAAGTACCAATTGTGTATCACATAAATCTGTTAGCTAAACATTCTAAGCTTTAACTATATAATAATCCATTTAAAATCTCAATTTTCATCCCTCGCTGCAACAAAGAATTTTCTGAGTGGCGTGTGAAATATTTGCAGGGAGCAGCAGATAGCTCCATTTTGTTTTGTGTGTTCAAGGAGCAGCAGTTAGCTCCAGATTGGTCCGTATTTTCCAAGAGTAGCAGATAACTCTAGTAAAATAGGAGATAGAGAGAGCTCTAAGAAGCTCTTGATTGTCTTAAGATTGCTGCAAGTTAAGTTATGTTATTAACAATTTGTAGTTTATCTAGTTTATAAATTTATTGTAATAGTTATTTTTTTCTGATTTAACAGAAGAAGAAATTTTGCATGCCCAGTTGTGTGTCTTCAATCATAATTCTTGCTCTTGGTTATTCCGCATTTATTTTTGGTATTCCCCTATTGTTTGGGGAGGCAGGTGGCAGCTCTGTAGGTTTCAATTTATTTATAGTTTTTCACATGGTACCAGAGGATTAAGAAACTTTGACACTTAGGCCCCCCTAGTTATCTCTGTCATAATAAGATGAAAATGTAATTTGAGCCCAACTATCTCTATCTACTTAAGAAAAATTTCTATCTGGTTATAATAAGGCTAGAAAATTGTAGGCACTATTTTAAACTACCAATGGATGTTGATTTCTAAACAATTATTTCAAAACATAAGATTTTGAGAAAAAAAATGATTCTTTAATATTTTCTATTTTTCCTATGTAAATTAATATTTTAATAAAATTATCCAATCATAACTGTTAGTTTAACTTTTTTTTGAACAGTAGTTGTAAATATATTTCAGTATGTGGAATTACTATCTATTATGTACAATGTACAATATTCTAATATATTAGACATTTATTTTAAGACTTTCATTAAAAAAATTTCAAATTTCAAATATGAAAGGTATAAATTCAATCTAGAGAATTTGGTGTTGGGGTGTATTTCATAGAGTTCAAAGTGTGTGTAAAATATTTCTAACAAAAAATTTATGTAATATTAGAAAATTTGTTAATAAAATCACCAAAGATATAATATGAATGATAGTCCATAAAAAGAACTTATTTTTGAAAGATAGGATCAGCCCTTGTCAAAGGATTTCCTTTTGTTATCTATGTATCAAATTCATTTCTTTTCTAAAAATTTCACAATTAAGCAAGTATGGTGCATTTCCAAAAGGTACATTTTAAATAAAACTATTATGAGATAAACTTAGGACTAAATATAATTTCTTCAATTATCAATGATTAGGGAAAAAATTATACCATGTTTTATGGGGATTGAATTATGTAGAATATTCTATATTTAATGAGTAGTGATTGATAAAAATATATTCTTCATGAAAATGAATGGTCCACTTATGACTTGTTGCATCTATGTTTCCCATAGAACTAAAGCATCATAATTTTCTAAGAGGTCTCATGAGTAGAATGAACTATTATTTTATTATTTCATTTCTTTGTCACATGCGTCTCTTAGAAATGATATCCAAAACCCCACTCCCTATAATGCACACATAAATGACCTTATTTGGGAAAACAACTAGACCTAGGGTATGTCTATAGATAAATATAATAAATATAATGCTTGGGTGAATGTATCAAAATATCCACATATATGGATAATGTGGGAGCTAAATTTATGGGCACATGTATGAAGAGGATAGGTAAAAGCTAAACAAGTGAGCTCAACTATACACAAGTTATTGTGTCATATATATAGAGACATTTCCTCATAATAAATACAAAACTAAATGAAAATTAACAAAAACATATGGATTTTACTATTACACATAAACCATAAACATTTAAAAATAATACATAATCATCTTATTTGAAAAAAGAAAAAGATATGGTTAAACAAAAAAAGACAAATAACATAAAAACTTTAGGAAAGTCATGTCCTTTTAGATTAAGGATTCTTCTTTTTATTAATTTAGTATGTTATAAGAACACTTTTGGGTAAACATGTAAACTGTGATCATCAAGTAATATAACCATATTGATTTATTTCTCCAACAAATAAATATGTGATGGTTGTTATGTAATGTAAATGAAGTCTAAATTCATGTACAAATAAAATCATCAATATATCCTTTTTTTTCCTATTCAAAAGTGTGATACCAATTAAGTGAAACTCATACCTTAACAAAGAAAATAATAGAATCTTATTCTTTGATAAAAAGATTAAAATATATTAACATTAATCAACAAAATAATAGAATAAAAATTATCATTCAAAAATGAATTATATTGAGCATACCTCCATACCTCCCAGTTTTACTTATGTTTATATTGGAGGTACACTTTTACCAAAACATGCATGCCATAGTGATCATGGAATCCTATCCAAACCTTTATTCTACCATGATCATATAATTATGTACAAACATGTATTGCTGATGTATTCTTTGTTGATGAACATTTTCGAAGACTTCAAGAGGGTAATGGAAGCACTCGAGTTCATCAATGTTGGTGACGATGAAAGGAAAATTCTCCAAATGACTAAAACATCATACAAGGCGTTTTATTAGCTTCCACAAGAATATGTCCATCTCCATCAATACAAAAGACTTGACATACCATTTTTTAAGAAATACATTTATCATAATATTGCCAAAATGGCCCACCTACTCTCTCTATCTACCCAACTTTTTTTTTTGACATTCTATAGTAAGAATCACAAATTGTAGACACTGTTTTTAAATTTCTATTGGATGTTGATTGTTAAACAATTAATTTGAAATGAAATATTTTGATAAAATTTTGATTATTTATTATTTGCAATTATTTTTTATTAATTATTATTTTAATGAAATTATTCAATCATAACAATTAATTTGACTTCCACAGTGAAATGTGGTTGTAGTTATAATCTATTTTTTCTAGTTAAAAAATATATATGTACATATAAGTATATACTTACAATATTTTTACATATTCAACATTTATTAAAACACATTTGCTTAGATTTATGAAATTTCAAAATATGAAAGATGCAAATTCACTCTAGAGAGACTGGTGTTCAGGTGTCCTCCATAGATCTCATAGTGCATGTACAATATTTCTAAACAAATATCTATGCAATTTTAGATATAGTGTTAATAAAATCACCAAACACATAATATGAATGATAGTGAATAATAGAATTTTTTTGGAAGTTAGGATCAGACCTTTTTAAAGGATCACCTTTGATATATCAAATTCACAATTAAGTAGCCATGGAAGATCTCCATAAAGTAAATTTAAAATAAAATTATTATGGGATAAATTTAAGACTTAATCTCTTGAATTGTTAATGATAAAAAATAAATATATGATGTTTTATAGGGATCTATTATGTAGATTGATCTATCTTCTATTGTTATAAGTTCACAAAAATCTTATTTTCATGAGAATGAATGGTCCACATAGGACTTATTAGATCTAAGTGGTATTTCTCAGAGAGTTAAAGCATTATAATTTTCTAGGAGCTCCCATGAATAGAATGAGTTCTTCTTTTTCAATTAAATTCTTTATCCCATATGCCTCTCATAGATGAAATCTAAAATCTGACTCCCTATAATGCACACAAATATTTTTTTGATGGTTTAAGCTTAGTTCAGGCGAGAAACTTATCATATATTTAATTTTTATGTTAAAAATCGGTGTGAAAGAGAAAGGAATGGTAGTAAAATAACTTATTATAATATATATTCAACCTACCATCCAACATAAACACACACACTGCTATCATTTTCTAACAGCCACTTCCTACACTAGATTATATTTAAAGTGGGAAAGAGAATGAGGATTGCTATCATACTAGTAATACAAATAATTTTAGTTATTAACAAGAATAGATATCCAAAGAAAGACACAAAACCTTAAATGAAGCGAGGTAAAACTAAAAAAGTGTTTTTTTAAATGTCATTAGAAAATGTCAATATCATCCTTCACTACTATGTCCATAATACATATCCAAACTATAATGAACCACTAAAATTTCTCAAGATATTTTGTTTTATTGTCTTTCATTATTTGACTCATGTAGATAATAAATAAAAAAGGTGATTTAAGTAATTATACAAAAAAATCTATACATGGGATTGTAAAGTTGTCACACATCACTACTTAAGTTTTGTGTTTGTAGATTCCTCCTTGCACACAATTATTTTTCGTATTATTCATATAAAACCTAGATGGATGACCTTATACATAACCTAGCATGGCATGCCTAAATAATGTTGATAGTATATTAGGTTCTTGGAAATGAAACCAAAATAATAGCTATTTTATATATTTATGCAACATACCTATTTCTAAGCACATATTATGCCTCATACACTATCATATCAATTAAAGGTTGCTCATTTGAGACATACAAGAGTCTTAGTACCCTTATTTAAATCTATGCACTATTAATCATAATTTAATAAAGCATGTAGTTTATATAGGAACATGTACCTAGTGTAGACTCAATTTAATAGTTGAACTCAAGAAATTTGCTTCATAGTTTTGATTCATATCGACATATTTTCTCTCAATAACACTTAGGATATATGCATATTGCACTTTTCAGATCGCACACACCTGCATTTTATAGTCACTAACTTAACATTATCACTTTTATGCATTGGTTCATTTAAGTGCCTCTATAGACTGATTGCATCACACACATGATAAAACTCAGTAAAAAATTTAAGAAAATAATAAATTAATTATATATAATATCAGTGATAATATTCCAACATTAATTATAGAACTAAATATGATAATCCTCTCATTTAATTCACTTATTATTAACAATTTATTGAATTGTTTTTAATGATTGCTTTCCTAAACTTTCTTTTCTCCATGCTAGACCAATGCCTCATGATGTGGCTTTTCTCTCTCCTATCACGTTAGTACGTGAGTTTCATGACTTACCTAAGAAATTCACCTTGATTTAAGGATACAACCTCAAACATCACGAGACGACAGCGGCAAGAAATGATAGCCCACCTGGATAAAGTGACACAATCGTTTGTCAACAAGCTCCTATCAATTCTAAACTTGATTTGAAGTTGCTTGGAAAACTTGTGATCTGTCATTTTCAAATCAATTTGCCTGAGGATACCATACAATACAGTGTGGAAGGGGTTTCATGGAGTCTCAGTCAATGCAGTATGGAAAGGGTTTTATGGAGTTATTCTACGAATTATTCCCGTGGAATACGGATGTTATGCATGGAAAAAAAGTATTTATGTGTAAGAAAATAACCCTACTTTTCAGATTGTATTAATCAAATCATACCTGTTCCTTCTGCTGCTTACCCCCTATTCCCATTCAGAATGCTTAGTCAAGTTGCAGTTATTTCGATTGGCAAGTAGTTGTCAACAGCTTGATTTGAATTGTTTTGGTGGAATGTAGAGCTCAAGAGGAAGCATCTGGACTTTCCACATGAAAATGGGGTTCACGTTTAGTACATCCAGGCCTGGAATTTGATGGTCTATTTGACCGTCTTTTGCATTTTGGATCATATATTACAACTTAAAAATTTATTAGACCGTATTATTTGACTTACTATATTTTTATATAACCGTAAATATGACACTTAAAATTATTATTAAACCGTAAAAATTTATTGTATATATATATAATAATGTTTGATAAAAAGATAAATTAGTTTAGAATTCGAATAATTCTTTCTAATTTCACTTTATATTAATATATATAATTTATTATAAATATGTTTATTAATTCAAAATCTGTCAAAAATAGAATATTTTCAAGATTTAATATAGTTCTTTCTAATTTTTTAAAGATTTTGACGTTTTTACTAATAGTTATCATTGCTTTTTATTAATATATGATTTATAATATTTATTATAAAAATATATATTAATTCAAAAAAATATTTTCAAAATAGAATAATTGATTTTTAACTTTTTGAATATTTTAACAAGATTTATTTTCTACATAATTTAGAAACTTCTTGTTACAATTAATAGTATATTTAAGATTTTTAGATTTATTTCTAATTATCAATATTTTCTAATCTTACATTTTTAAAAATATATATAGGATATCCTTATGAATAACATAACACAAATAAATCTAAACCTTTTTAAAAATAAACCTGGAGTGAGTGGGAGAGATAATGCTATTTGGTCTATGCCGCCTTTGGGTTGGGTGAAAGCCAATTTTGATGGTGCGGCTAAAGGTAACCCTGGGAAAGCTGGTAGTGGGTGTGTGTTAAGGGACAACACAGGGGCTTTTATTGCAGCTTTTGCTGTGGACATTGGAATTCAAACTAATCATGTTGCGGAAGTAGTTGGGGCTTTTCATGTGGTCAGCCTAGCCCTCAAGATCAACACGAAACATCTTTGGCTGGAGGGCGATTCTTTGAATATAATAAATTGTATTCTTGGGTTTACCCGCCCCTCGTGGACCATCAAAAAATGGATTGAAGACACGAAAACTTTATTAAGCAAATTTGATAAAGTCAAAGTTTCCCACGCCTATAGTGAAGCCAATAGGGTGGCGGATTTCTTCGCTAATGAAGGGGTTAGGAAGGGTGGAGAAAACACATGGAGGAAGAATGACTATATTCATCCTAAAGTGAAAGCGCTAATTTATTATGATTCAGTGCATGGAAGAGAAGGCAATCTTAGTCATAATGAAACAGATAAAGATCAGGTACATCGATTTCATTAGATTTGATGGGACCGACGTCATTTTCTTTTTTAAGAAGGGTCTGTGGCACGCTTTTTGGGTGTTCGACAAAAAATACCTAAACGGGACCCAAAGCAACTGTTCAGTGTTTATTGACAGTGAGCTGATTATGGGTGGAGAAAGAAAACGGGCGATGCCGAGCAATTTCCAGGAGCACAAAAAGAATGCCAAAGCATGGGAAAGAATTGAAAAGGGGGGTTTAGTCCCATATATGGAAAAGCTTCATGGTACGGATGAGGGGATTCTGAACTATTTTGTTAAAAACTAGAAAAATGGAGAGATCATGTTGTTTGGCAGGAATGTTAAGCTAAGTGAGGATTTAATAGGGGAGATTACTGGTCTTTCAACTGAGGGTGTCAAATTCTACTGGGACCGACAATTCTCTGATTAAGCGGTCATTAAATTTCCCAAAAAAGATAAGGAGAAAGCGAAGATGGTGAAGGTTGCTAATAGCTACTTTGATGTGGAGTCCATCAAATCTATTTGGAGGAAAGTTTTAAGAGTTGTTATGGAATATATCACGGTTGATGGGCGCTTTACCAGAGTCTATGGTTACCACTTTGCCATTATGAACCATTTCTGACATAAGGTTCGTATATCTTTGCCTTTTTACTTATTTTCTTCTCTGAAGAATTGCCTTGATGATGTGGAAAGAAACCCTAGGAGGAATGCTATTATTCACCCTGGTCTTGTTAGGCTCATTTTTGAGCATTTTCAAAATTTACCTGCTCTACCTAAAACTGTTGATATTGAAGAGTTGGATGATGAGGAGACAAAAAGTAGTAGGGAGTTCAAACCTTGGGCCCCCCAGCTTGTGTTCTTGTTGGCCCTGATACCATTGTTCCCCAGTCCTTGTCTTGTCGGAAAACCCTTAAAGGCTCTGCCCCGCTGTCTTGTCCTAAACGGCAACCTCTACAAGAATGCCCTAGTCCGGGTTTTATCACCCCACCTTGTCTTAATCTGCAACCGTCTCCTAGTTTCCCCACTCCTGGTTTGTCCCCAGGTGTTAAAGGTAACCCTGTCATGAAACTCATATCGTATTCAGGGAATTCTATAGAAATCCTCTCTGACAAGCCCATGGTCAGTAAGGAGTCGGCCCCTAGTGCTCCTACTTCTGGTAATTTAGGGAATGATCATTCTGAGTCCCCTATTCAGGATGAAATTAATTCTACCTTGAATAAGCTTAAGCCTGAGGATTTGGTTGTATAGCAGAAAAAGGTATGGATGGCCTTTTTACCGTTCTCAAATGGACGTAGAAAGAAGTCTGTAAATTGAAAGGTCATGTTACTGATCTCAGCAACAAGGTCATGGATTTGGAGCAGAAAATTAGTTGGAATAGTGGAGACAATGATGAACAGGAAACTCCTTTACCGAGGAAAAGACAGCAGTTACAGGAGGATAGATTGGCTAGCATCGAGTGCAGCATGTCCAAGATTGAACAAAACATTAGGGCTACTGTTGCTAACAATCATAAAATTGCCAGGCATAACACCATCATCATCAATGCGATGGTGGAAAAGCTTGAAAAAAACCAAAAGGGATCGCTGGTTGTGGACTTGGTTGCAGACAGGGGAGGCAGTAGATCGGCTGGTGAAGGGATCTCGACTCGTACCAGAGCTAACATCAAGAGGAAGACCCCGACTTCATCTCATACGGTCCAAATTCTCAAGCAGGGGTTATAGGACATGCAGAAAGTTGAAAAGGAAGCCAAGGATTTACTTAATACCGTGGAGTAATGTAATGTTTTGTTTCCTGGTTTTTTGGGTGGTCCTTTTCTAGGGCCCTGTTGTCTTTTGTTGCTGTCTTTTCCTTCTTTGGGACAGTTGTCCGGTTGTTTGTAATTTCTCTGGATATCTCTTGTTGTTTAAACTCTGTGGTTTCAGGTCCCTGTAAAACCTATTTTTTCCTTTTCAAAAACATAACACAAATTCACTGTTGTTTCAAAGCATTTATTTTATAGCATTGTAACTTTTTTTTTCAATAGCAATTTACAGTGATTCTTTTGTAACACAGAATATTGACATAAAAGCTATCCTCATATAATGAAGTTATGGAAAACTATGCTTACTATTCCTGCAAGCATTGTTGATTGTGAAAGAGGATTTTCAAAGAAAAACATCATCAAAGATGTTAGAAAGTCAAAGTTGGGTTTTCTAAGAGCCACTTCCTACACTAGATTATATTTAAAGTGGGAAAGAGAATGAGGATTGCTATCATACTAGTAATACAAATAATTTTATTTATTAACAAGAATAGATATCCAAAGAAGGACACAAAACCTTAAATGAAGCGAGGTAAAACTAAAAAAGTGTTTTTTTAAATGTCATTAGAAAATGTCAATATCATCCTTCACTACTATGTCCATAATACATATCCAAACTATAATGAACCACTAAAATTTCTCAAGATATTTTGTTTTATTGTCTTTCATTATTTGACTCATGTAGATAATAAATAAAAAAGGTGATTTAAGTAATTATACAAAAAAATCTATACATGGGATTGTAAAGTTGTCACACATCACTACTTAAGTTTTATGTTTGTAGATTCCTCCTTGCACACAATTATTTTTCGTATTATTTATCTAAAACCTAGATGGATGACCTTATACATAACCTAGCATGGCATACCTAAATAATGTTGATAGCATATTAGGTTCTTGGAAATGAAACCAAAATAATAGCTATTTTATATATTTATGCAACATTACTATTTCTAAGCACATATTAAGCCTCATACACTATCATATCAATTAAAGGTTGCTCATTTGAGGCATACAAGAGTCTTAGTACCCTTATTTAAATCTATGCACTATTAATCATAATTTAATAAAGCATGTAGTTTATATAGGAACATGTACCTAGTGTAGACTCAATTTAGAAGTTGAACTCAAGAAATTTGCTTCATAGTTTTGATTCATATCGACATATTTTCTCTCAATAACACTTAGGATATATGCATATTGCACTTTTTAGATCTCACACACCTACATTTTATAGTCACTAACTTAACATTATCACTTTCATGCATTGGTTCATTTAAGTGCCTCTATAGATTGATTGCATCACACACATGATGAAACTCAGTAAAAAAATTTAGGAAAATAAAAAAAAAATATATATAATATCAGTGATAATATTCCAACATTAATTATAGAACTAAATATGATAATCCTCTCATTTAATTCACTTATTATTAACAATTTATTGAATTGTTTTTAATGATTGCTTTCCTAAACTTTCTTTTCTCCATGCTAGACCAATGCCTCATGATGTGGCTTTTCTCTCCCCTATCACGTTAGTAAGTGAGTTTCATCACTTACCTAAGAAATTCACCTTGATTTAAGAATACAACCTCAAACATCACGAGACGACAGCGGCAAGAAATGATAGCCCACCTGGATAAAGTGGCACAATCGTTTGTCAACAAGCTCCTATCAATTCTAAACTTGATTTGAAGTTGCTTGGAAAACTTGTGATCTGTCATTTTCAAATCAATTTGCCTGAGGATACCATACAATACAGTGTGGAAGGGGTTTCATGGAGTCTCAGTCAATGCAGTATGGAAAGGGTTTTATGGAGTTATTCTACGAATTATTCCCGTGGAATACGGATGTTATGCATGGAAAAAAATGTATTTATGTGTAAGAAAATAACCCTACTTTTCAGATTGTATTAATCAAATCATACCTGTTCCTTCTGCTGCTTACCCCCTATTCCCATTCAGAATGCTTAGTCAAGTTGCAGTTATTTCGATTGGCAAGTAGTTGTCAACAGCTTGATTTGTATTGTTTTGGTGGAATGTAGAGCTCAAAAGGAAGCATCTGGACTTTCCACATGAAAATGAGGTTCACATTTAGTAAATCCAGGTCTGGAATTTGATGGTCTATTTGACCGTTTTTCGCATTTTGGACCGTATATTACAACTTAAAAATTTATTAAACCGTATTATTTGACTTACTATATTTTTATATAACCATAAATATGACACTTAAAATTATTATTAAACCGTAAAAATTTATTGTATATATATATAATAATGTTTGATAAAAATATAAATTAGTTTAGAATTGGAATAATTCTTTCTAATTTCACTTTATATTAATATATATGAGTTATTATAAATATGTTTATTAATTCAAAATCTGTCAAAAATAGAATATTTTCAAGATTTAATATAGTTCTTTCTAATTTTTTAAAGATTTTGACGTTTTTACTAATAGTTATCATTGCTTTTTATTAATATATGATTTATAATATTTACTATAAAAATATATATTAATTCAAAAAAATCTTTTCAAAATAGAATAATTGAGTTTTAACTTTTTGAATATTTTAACAAGATTTATTTTCTACATAATTTAGAAACTTCTTGTTACAATTAACAGTAAATTTAAGATTTTTAGATTTATTTCTAATTATCAATATTTTCTAATCTTACATTTAAAAAAATATATATATGATATCCTTATGAATAACATAACACAAATTCACTGTTGTTTCAAAGCATTTATTTTATAGCATTGTAACTTGTTTTTTCAATAGCAATTTACAGTGATTTTTTTGTAACACAGAATATTGACATAGAAGCTATCCTCATATAATGAAGTTATGGCAAACTATGCTTACTATTTCTGCAAGCATTGTTGATTGTGAAAGAGGATTTTCAAAGAAAAACATCATCAAAGATGTTAGAAAGTCAAAGTTGGGTTTTCTAAGAGCCACTTCCTACACTAGATTATATTTAAAGTGGGAAAGAGAATGAGGATTGCTATCATACTAGTAATACAAATAATTTTAGTTATTAACAAGAATAGATATCCAAAGAAAGACACAAAACCTTAAATGAAGCGAGGTAAAACTAAAAAAGTGTTTTTTTAAATGTCATTAGAAAATGTCAATATCATCCTTCACTACTATGTCCATAATACACATCCAAACTATAATGAACCACTAAAATTTCTCAAGATATTTTGTTTTATTGTCTTTCATTATTTGACTCATGTAGATAATAAATAAAAAAGGTGATTTAAGTAATTATACAAAAAAATCTATACATGGGATTGTAAAGTTGTCACACATCACTACTTAAGTTTTGTGTTTGTAGATTCCTCCTTGCACACAATTATTTTTCGTATTATTCATATAAAACCTAGATGGATGACCTTATACATAACCTAGCATGGCATGCCTAAATAATGTTGATAGTATATTAGGTTCTTGGAAATGAAACCAAAATAATAGCTATTTTATATATTTATGCAACATACCTATTTCTAAGCACATATTAAGCCTCATACACTATCATATCAATTAAAGGTTGCTCATTTGAGACATGCAAGAGTCTTAGTACCCTTATTTAAATCTATGCACTATTAATCATAATTTAATAAAGCATGTAGTTTATATAGGAACATGTACCTAGTGTAGACTCAATTTAATAGTTGAACTCAAGAAATTTGCTTCATAGTTTTGATTCATATCGACATATTTTCTCTCAATAACACTTAGGATATATGCATATTACACTTTTCAGATCGCACACACCTGCATTTTATAGTCACTAACTTAACATTATCACTTTCATGCATTGGTTCATTTAAGTGCCTCTATAGACTGATTGCATCACACACATGATAAAACTCAGTAAAAAATTTAAGAAAATAAAAAATTAATTATATATAATATAAGTGATAATATTCCAACATTAATTATAGAACTAAATATGATAATCCTCTCATTTAATTCACTTATTATTAACAATTTATTCAATTGTTTTTAATGATTGCTTTCCTAAACTTTCTTTTCTCCATGCTAGACCAATGCCTCATGATGTGGCTTTTCTCTCTCCTATCACGTTAGTACGTGAGTTTCATGACTTACCTAAGAAATTCACCTTGATTTAAGGATACAATCTCAAACATCACGAGACGACAGCGGCAAGAAATGATAGCCCACCTGGATAAAGTGACACAATCGTTTGTCAACAAGCTCCTATCAATTCTAAACTTGATTTGAAGTTGCTTGGAAAACTTGTGATCTGTCAATTTCAAATCAATTTGCCTGAGGATACCATACAATACAGTGTGGAAGGGGTTTCATGGAGTCTCAGTCAATGCAGTATGGAAAGGGTTTTATGGAGTTATTCTACGAATTATTCCCGTGGAATACGGATGTTATGCATGGAAAAAAAGTATTTATGTGTAAGAAAATAACCCTACTTTTCAGATTGTATTAATCAAATCATACCTGTTCCTTCTGCTGCTTACCCCCTATTCCCATTCAGAATGCTTAGTCAAGTTGCAGTTATTTCGATTGGCAAGTAGTTGTCAACAGCTTGATTTGAATTGTTTTGGTGGAATGTAGAGCTCAAGAGGAAGCATCTGGACTTTCCACATGAAAATGGGGTTCACGTTTAGTACATCCAGGCCTAGAATTTGATGGTCTATTTGACCGTCTTTTGCATTTTGGACCATATATTACAACTTAAAAATTTATTAGACCGTATTAGTTGACTTACTATATTTTTATATAACCATAAATATGACACTTAAAATTATTATTAAACCGTAAAAATTTATTGTATATATATATATAATAATGTTTGATAAAAATATAAATTAGTTTAGAATTGAAATAATTCTTTCTAATTTCACTTTATATTAATATATATGATTTATTATAAATATGTTTATTAATTCAAAATCTGTCAAAAATAGAATATTTTCAAGATTTAATATAGTTATTTCTAATTTTTTAAAGATTTTGACGTTTTTACTAATAGTTATCATTGCTTTTTATTAATATATGATTTATAATATTTATTATAAAAAATATATATTAATTCAAAAAAATCTTTTCAAAATAGAATAATTGATTTTTAACTTTTTCAATATTTTAACAAGATTTATTTTCTACATAATTTAGAAACTTCTTGTTACATAGTAAATTTAAGATTTTTAGATTTATTTCTAATTATCAATATTTTCTAATCTTACATTTTAAAAAATATATATAGGATATCCTTATAAATAACATAACACAAATTCACTGTTGTTTCAAAGCATTTATTTTATAGCATTGTAACTTGTTTTTTGAATAGCAATTTACAGTGATTCTTTTGTAACACAGAATATTGACATAGAAGCTATCCTCATATAATGAAGTTATGGCAAACTATGCTTACTATTCCTGCAAGCATTGTTGATTGTGAAAGAGGATTTTCAAAGAAAAACATCATCAAAGATGTTAGAAAGTCAAAGTTGGGTTTGGATACATTGGATGCATTATTGAGAGTGTCTTTCAATGGACCTCAAGAAAGTGATGTAAATTGGAATAAAGTATATCAAATATGGAAGAATACGTTGATAACATTTATTTTTGTTTATTTTATATGTAATGCATCATTAATTTTTGCATCTCAATTTAAAAATAATAAAAGAAAATAGTTTTTTTTTTTCTCAAAGTTATTTTTTGTGTTTAAATATATGCAAATTATATAATGAAGGTTTGTATCAAATTATTATATTTTTTATTGTTTATTTGGTATTTTTAAGAATTATGATTCCTATAAAAAATACTTATTTAATTTATATGATACATAATATTTTTAAAAACAAAATTATTGTGTTACATTAAAAATAGAAATTTATAAAAAAAAAAATCATATTTAATATGTATGATTAATAAAATTCATAATATTTTACTATAAAAGATTTTATATAAAAAAAGGTAACTTAAATTTTTTTTTACAGTTAAATTTTTTCATAAAACGTAAAGTGACAGACATTTAAATGAACACACCGTCACAAAATTTTCATATAACAGATAGGGGTGGCCATCAAATTCCAAGCCTGAGTACATCATTCTGTGAAAGAAATCTTCCAATTTTTTCTAAGAAGACAGACACTTCGCCAAAACTTTTAAGATTGATATAATTTGCTGTGCGACATTACTCATTCTTCTTTCACGGGATTGACCCGCCTACCTTTGCCAGCCGAGAAGAGACAAACGCCGAATGGATTTGAAGTTAATTATTTTTATATTTTTCTTGTCTTTCCCGAAGGGAATTTAACAAAGTTAAAACAGTTAGCTGTGAGTTATTCACTCGGCGTTATATGCATCCTTTAAGTCAATAAATGTCAGCCTATAAAAATGTTTACAAATTTAAAGCTTATTAAGGGATTACACAAAAATAAATAGAAATCAATAAATAATAATAAATAAACATATTATATTAGAGAGATGTGGATAATATTTTGTAAAAAAAAATTATTATCAAAAAGTAATAAGTGTGTATTAATTTTCAAATGTAAATCATATATGCAACACACTTTTTTCTGTAAATCTGATCGTATTTTACAATGTCATGTATCTTTGAGATCTTTTAAAAGCTCACTACACACTACTCTAAGGCCTCATAGATGTGTACCAAAACCATGGACTAGAAAAAAAAACATCATGTAGCCTTTGGCTCAAAACAAAGAGAAGTGAAGTGGGGGATCCTTTAGGCCCTATAGTCATGTTAAATAGGGCTACAACTAAATATCAAATAAGCCTAACATTCTCCCACTTTATCTTATGCATTCCAATGACATCCACACAAACCATAAAATAAATCAAATACATGATTCTAGGGCCATGGCATTTTTACACCAAGAGAACTTCTATATGCTCAATAGCTTTAGGAGGGAGTATGCAACCTTGTCCCTCGTCTCAACCTCTTACAACATTTCCTTTCAACTTTGTACCATCTCTCCAACAAACTAATATTTGACATAAACATGCTAAGTGGTACACACATGATACATGTGGTTCTTCATTAAACAAATATTAATTCCCTAAATATCACAAGAGATTTTAACTTCCTTGCAATAAAAACCAATAACTAACCATAGTCTTTGTAAAAAGAATGCCTCCTTAGAGACATGTTTAGTAGCCATATAGTCTACTTTAGTAGTGGACAAATCAATTGTAAGTTTACCCTTACTTGTCCAAGTAATTAGAATTCCAAATTACATAGAGAACACATAGCCGCTAGCAAATGTTCAAGTATATGGGTCACCTACCTAATCTACATCAACAAAGCCACCATCTCCCCTTATATGCCTTACATCCAAGACTCACTATCTTCTAAAGAGAGAGTCTCCCTTAAATATCTCAATTCATTGTAAGTACAAGTAAAGCAAATAAATAACGAAATTTGTGTGCAAGACTACCTAACAACTAGATTTTATCATCATCAATCATCTCAAGGTAGTAATAAGAGGATTTTCCTATTCTTTTGCATGTTTATTTTCCTTAAACATCCTATGTGAACCATGTTCTTCCCCTTCATCCTCTAATCTACCATCCTATTCTTCAACATGTTCATTGTCCTACTTTTCAACCTTCATCTCAAAATGAACCTTTTTAATTTCTTATTTTTTCCCTTGGTTGTATAGGATCATGTGATGATAAGAATCAACACAAGAACTACACATGTTAGTCAAACTCTAGATAGAAAATGTGTTGCACCTTTTTAAAAAATTTCTCATCAAGTCATTCTTGCTCTCCTAGCAAACGATGGTAATGTTGAGGTCAGATTGAGGGTTTAAACCCCTTATGTGAAAATAGAACATCATGAATGGTAGTAAGGCTACTATTGTTGTCTATTATGTTTTCATGATGGGGTTGAGTGTGATCTTACTGAATGGTTTAATTTTCATTTTTGATTTGAATTAGTTACGTTATCAAATCTCGTAGTGAGTTACAGCTTTTTTTTACTATATCTTGGTTAATTTTTATGTATTTTCTAGTGTCTATAAAAAGCAACTTATCATTTGACTTTGTCTTTGAAATTTTCGTTGTATTTGATCTTTTTTTCTTTTTCTTTTTTCTTCGTATCTCTTGCAAAATATGAATTTACTCTTGGACATGGTCTTGATCTAAATCCTTGCATTTTGGTTGATCAACCTCGGTTTCTTATGAGATGGATGTAATCCAATCCTCATAAAATCTAAAATGCATCACAAAATTTCTAATGAGGAATCACAAATAAAATTCATGGACACATAATCCTTAAGATTTTTATCTTATTTTATTGTTTTAGCATTAGGATGATGAGCTCATTTGATATTTGGGAATTATATGTGTGTTAATTTTTGCATGCCTCATTTCTTCATTGAAATATTTATTTTTCTTTGTTTGATTAATTTTGTTTAAATTGCTGGAATTTTTTATCTTCATTTAAGTTTGAATATTGTGTACCTCATTAGGAAAACTAATAGTTAATGCTTGTTTTTTTTTCATCCTTTCATGATGATATGTCTAATTAATCACAATGCATGTTGAAGATAATCCCATTCTATCCTTTTTGAACTATTATTCAAATTAAATTAAAATCTAATTGTAATTTTTTAAGGAAATCAAATGCATTGAATAAATATTTAAGAGATTTTAATTTTTGGTGATAGTGTTGGAACCTATAATTTTCAAGATTTGATTTGAAAATTAAATATCTAATCAAATTCATGTTGGGGTTGAAAATTTGATCCCTTTGAGTACCTTGTGTTGGGATTAAGGGATTTTGCAAGAAATTTCACAAAACTAGAATTTAATTAATTTGAAAAAATAAATTATATATTCTAAGAAAATAAAGATTCTTATTCCAACCAAGAATTGGTAAAAATGTTACTATTCTTGAATAATTTAATATTTTATAATTACTAATTTAAACTAAATATTTTTAAAAATAAGAAAAAAATTTAATAAATGGAAGCTTGATAGAAGATTTTGGTACTACCTTGGCTTTTATCCTCAATGATTTATATTTTTGGTAACTTCCTCTTTAGTAATTAGGAACTCCTCTTGAGGAAAGTGAGGATGAATGATGCTTTACTAAATTGGAGATTACATAAAAACTATAGGAAGCTTTGAAGCTTCTTTACAAAAAGAGAAAAGGTATGGGTAGTCCTATAAAAGCATTAGATTAGTGTGGGTGGATACTATAATATAAAAATGTCTTGATTACTTAGAGGTAATTCCCTATCATTGTGATAAGATGAAGGGAAAATAAAATGATAGGTCCTTGCAAAAATTTAATGTCATGCCCAAAATTTTTACTAAAAAATGCAACAATTTTTTTTTTCTTTTTCCTTTTAATCACCATTAAGAAGGCAATTTACACTCTAAGTGTTTAAGGTGCAACACTTCACATTCCCTAAATAGGTTATCTTAAATATGATCCATCCAATAAGTATTGCCTTGATTTTTATGAGGGCCTCTCACCCTTATCAAACCTAACATAACCTAAATCATTTGTTGACTAGCCCATTCTTCCATCCCATTACTTCGAGTATAATGATGTCCTTAATATTCTTTAGTTGAACAATTTAAGTTTAACAATATTTTAATTTTATAACCTATAAGTAGGGAAACAATTTTACTCAATGCAAGGATTAAATGTCTTCCTTGGGTAACCATTAGCAATCCTACAGTTTCTTATTTTTAAGGAGGATTGATAGATAATTGATGCCTATTTAAATTATAAATGATTAAGTCCACTAAATTTGACCTTACCTTTAGTTAGTAAAACTCGCATTATTTAAAGAGGATATATTAGTTGTCCTTAGGTTTCAATCAGGTAAGCCACATGTTTAAACTGAGTCTTTTTCGATGTAATGGAATTGATGTGTCATTACTTAATTTCCATTTGCTTGATATATGTAGCTCACCCAACATTTATACCCATCTAGGTTTCTATTTAAATGTACTAATTAAATTACAAGTTGTTACTTACATTTAAATTTGTATCTTCCATAGGGAGGTCTACTAGCTTAGTCCTATTAACTTAATAAAATTCACTTATTAAATGCATTCAGATAATGAACCTAGCTCATATTGAATTTATAATGATGGTATTCAATTTTTTATTTTTTCATTTAATCAATTTATTAATTTGTAAAGGCATTAATGCTTAGGTAGATCTTCAACTTCTTCTAAATTCAAAGAACTAAAATCTCACCTAGTTGTGGTTAAATCTCCTTATCCTCCTAGTCACAACACTTGATAATTTCACTTTGTGTGATTAAATAGGTTAAACATCCATTTATTTCTGCATGCTATACTAAATCCACCTATCCTTATATACCTTTGTATAGCATCCTTACCTATTTGAATTGATTAATCATATATTAGTGATAGAGCTCAACACTATTTGAGTATTAATACAAGGACTCACATTGACATTGGTCCATGCATTAACGTCATTACCATTATACCCTTATCAATTTCTAGTATTATTTTTAACAATATTAAATGTACTATGTATATGTGTATATATATATTATTTATGTATAATATTATTAAATCTCAAATTGACTCTAAAAATTATTACTCATCATTAAATAAATGTAATATTAATATTACCACTTTATATAACAAAAAAAAGTAATATTTAAATATGTGAAATAATAATATTTTTACCTTTGTATAATTGCCATTAAAGACATACATATTAAATTTCATATTGCCTATTTCATAGATAATTATAAAGATTTATGATATTCCTTCCATAAATGCTACAAGGAGATGCCATGTATCCATTAATTAGTTCCTATTTTTTTTGGTAGTAAAATAGAACATTACTTTTTTTAACTATTATTACGCCACCTTACCTGCCTAATAATAGCGATGTTTATACTAATGTATCTTTAGTGCACCTTCACTAAAACATACCTTCTCTTATATTGGCTTTCGAATTTAACGTGAATAAAACCCCTATTTGCTGCTACTAACATGGATAATATAACTACCATACCTCCCATTAATATATATAACTACCGTACCTCCCAATAATATCAAGATTCTATTTATTTGTTTATTTTATTTTATCACTATTAAATTAGTGTGCTATCTATTGTCATCACAGTTACCTCATTTATTTATTTATTTTTACTCTTCTTCTTTAATTAATTTTTTTATTTATTAATAATGCTATTTAATACAATATTAATATTAACTTAATTTCAATCATTTATAAGATCATCAAATTTAATATTTCATTATATCACTAATGGTTATTTCAATAATAATAAGACACTTAAATTTTATCACTAAAATAAATGACTATTTAAATCACACTATAGCACAAAAGATTTTAATTAACTTTTATCTTCAGCATTGTTATTGGTCGCCTCTATAATTTTAATAGTAATTGAAATATTTATCTCATGGGGCGATGCACAGTCTAGTATTCAACTATTGCAAGCTATAAACCTTGGCGGTTGAGTATGGTGGCATTAATCTAAACACAGTTCCTCTCACGTCCGCCATAGAGTAACCTGGTGAATTAAAATGGCATGCAGGATTAATATTAATATTATGATTGTTTTAATTTATTTTTACATGAATAATTCTGGAAGTGTTAAAATAATATTATTAGAAATATTGAGCATAAGAAACATTGGAAATTAAACTCAGGAAATTATTGATATTGTTATTATAAAAAAAAAAATTTCACATCCGTGATTACAAATTTATAATCCCAACTGCCCATACCAACCAGCAGTGATAGCTTTTCTATCTACCAACTTGGGAAGCTTACAGCAATATGGATGGCCTATGACAATGGCCTGACAGGCTTATATGGGTCTAGAAATGGAGATTTAAATTCTAGACTCTAGACTGTATGGCGCCTATCTGTTACTTTAGTGAAATCATCAATGAAGTCATAAATATTTGGTTGATGCATTCATATATTCATTTAATAGTGAACAATAGTTGGCTGCAAAATTTGCACAGGAAAACAAGTGCAGTCACACATTACACGCAATAACCCAACATGAATACTTATTTTATTTTTTTATTTTTTTATAAAGGACAGATTTGAAAGATCTTCCTGACCACATGGGATGGATTCACATAATTAGAGTTAGGGCATCACGTGAAGGAGTAAGGCAATACATTTTTTTTTATGAATAAAATAATATTTGCATAGTCAGGAACAACTCTAAACTCTGGCTGCTCTTTGATATCGCCATTACAAAGCCAGGCAGCTGGAGAAGAATTTCAACTAAGGACTGGATTAGAAAGCCAACATTGCTACTCTCAACTAAGGACTGGATTAGAAAGCCAACATTGCTACTCTCCAAGATTTACAATTAGTAGAGATCTGCTATCCACTGCCTTCTATGGCGCTACTGCAAAAAGTAAATGTAGGAATAAGATCAGATTTGTATTTAACCCCTATTTTCTCTCGATAATTCAAATACGTCATGCAGGAGTATGATTATGTTTGTATTTATCCTCTTTATTTTCTCTTGATATTTCAAATACGCCATGCTGCACTTTACATGACCTTTTACTTACTCGCATACAGAATAACCCCCTCTTGCATAAAGAGAAAAAAAAGGAGCACTACATAAGTTTACTTTGGGCACTCGAAGTGTATATATGCACATCGTATGACCAAATACACCAAAGCACATGGCGGCTACTAACATGGGTTCTATATCTAGTGCATTGCAATCTAAACCAAAATTCCTTCAATTGTAGAAATAGAGGTTTTATGTTCCTTTCTTCCTTAGGAATGAAATTTCATAAATCATATGGATAATGCGTACATACAACCTGTTGCATTCTTGCAACACAGGTATACTTTATGTTACTTTGATGCATTAATAACATGAACCGATTTACCCCCTTTTCTTTATTTTCCCCTTTAATCACAATATCTTGGCAATGTTTTAGAATAGATCATCATCTTGTTGCTTTTTTTTTTTTTCTATTTAAAATGCAAGGGTATTTTCTTCGTTGCATGAAAATATAAACATTCAATATTACACTCAAAATTTAGGAATATAATGGTCAACACACAAAGAATAGAGTTTTCTCTTTTCCCATTTTCTTTCATGTTACAACAATAACCATTTTCCCATATTCAATTAATTTTAAGGAATACAAAGAATGACATACAACTAAACTAGGCTTGCTCTCCACCCTACCGTAATGGCGTTATGGAGCCTCGTGGGCTCTAGCCATACCCCCGAGCAAGGTATTATTTTAGCTCCATGATGATAAATGAAGTCTTTTATGATTTTTACAAAGGGATAAACTAACATAGCGCAAATTTCATGCATCTAGGTTTTCTACTTTCTATTTTCAACCATGATCCATACACTATGCAACCTTCTTACAATAAACAAGCAAATGAAATTAGGAAGAACTTATCTCTTTTCTTTGTGGGTGAAAAGATTGAACTCTTTTTATCCAACTTTCCTCTCCAAGACAAGCCATCTTCACTAAAGTTCTCCAAGAGGAGAAGTGGGTAACACCCCACTCCCTCTTCCTCTCCCAAAATATATAGAATTTTCCACTTGTAAACTTTGGGTGGGGAGGTGTGAAGTGCATCTACCTCCATCAATAAGTGTCCTTTCCCTTATTAAAGAGGAACATGCATTTGGACAACCCTTCCATCCCATCCTCTCCTCAAAACTCGTCACTTTCATTTAGGAGGACTTTTCAGGGGTCAAATCATGTCCTTGAGGCACTATTATATGCCCACTTGACCCCTACCACTATGGTATAGACCCTAGGGGGTTTCTTTTTGCATCCCAACCAAGGAAATTGACCAACAACCCTCTTTAAAGGCCCATTTAAGGACCCATCCGAAATTCAAACTTGGATAAGGGTTCCTAACCCCTAACCCCACTTACACCCACATGAAACATGATCAAATACCCTCTCAACTCCAAAATAAATTATCCCTTTAATATCAACCCTCACCACTTCAACATGTTAATTTTATTTCTTTCTAAGCTAAAAAAGGGGGTCAAATTTATACCCTCAAGAAGAGTCTTTTAATTTTCTCTCGATGGTTCACCCTTCCCATGCTAACACCGTTACCTTCCTACACAATACCAACACAATCATAAGTAACAATTTGATCACATAAATTTGTTAACTAAATATTTTATACTTTAGCTATATAATAATCCATTTAAAATTTCAATTAGCTTTTCACAATATATGAGTGCTTTCCACCTTCATGGTAGTGACAATAAACAAAATGTCAAAATTAAATGCAAGAATATCACCAAAATATCACCTTATTTATCATCCATAATATATTTAATCATCAATTCAAGAAAAGCATATAACAAATTAGGATTGTATTAAGTGCCTACGCGGTGGGGTCTTACATTTAACAAAATTATAGAAAAAATTAAACTCTTTAATATCCAAGGAAACTTGGGTATTTATAACCAAGATTTTCTCACTTTGAAGAATAAATTTTGAGAATACTAGAGATCTATTGGATATAAGACTAAAGATCTAATTGATATTTAGGAGTAGAGGAGGACCAACTAGGGGGAGTGAAGGGTGAATCAAGACTAGAATACACCCTAAATAATAAGAAACAATATGTGGATCAATTATCCATTAAAAGCTAAATGTAGGAAGAGAAGGGAGATGGATATGGGACATTAAAATGGAATGTATAATGGAGGACCTATGGCCAATGCAAAAAGGGGTATCCACCTAATCACAAATATACATTTTCCATGTTCATTAGGAAGAGGGATACTGCCACAAATGATTAGAATTGACATACAATCATCAAGGTGAGTCAACCTAATATTTGGACAATATGTTTCCTCAACTTCCTTATGACACAAAAATTATGGAAATGACTGAACAACAATTTTGGGAGAAGAATATTTTTTTTTTAAATAATCAAGCCTATAAGATCTAATTGTTGGAATAGGAAGTATTATGAAAACACTCTCAAAAATAGTAATCAACCATCAAATTTAAGAAGGTTAAGATGGTATGTACCTGGCTCCAAAAGTGGGTTTTAGGCTCTACAATAGGACATGTTCACCCAAGGGCAGATGGGTCCTTTCATCCCTTTCTAGAAAATCAAAGTTGGTCCTATTTCCATTTGTTTGCAGTCTATTCTTGTACCTATAAATCATCAATCCCAACTCTGAATCTATATCAAAAACTTAAAAAAATGGTTTGTTTGTATGGGGGTTTTCCTTGATCAAACACCAAATTTGGTAATTATAATCGATGGAAAAATGAAAATCTAATAAATAATAGTTTGTGCAAGCCCTAACATTAAGTGCATCTAAGACACTGTTAAGAGCTAAAATGCAAAGAAACCCTATTCAAATTTGTGTTAGAATAATATCTCAAAATGAACATAAAGAGTGACAAAGACCTAGTTAGGGAGAATTCAAAATACTTTAATAGATTTGAAATATAATTATACCTTTCTTTAGGTAGCTAGTATAACAAATATTGAATATTGGAACATTTAGGAAATAAGTCACTAGGTTATTGAAAATGGCTACGTACATGTCCCAAAACCTAGAATCCATCATGATCGACCAAATGTGGCATCAACCTTCAAATCATGAATAATGCATAATATTTCTTGGAAAAATGAGCTTGAAGACCAATAAAAACAATGATATGTTGCTCCAATACTTCAAAATTTATTGCTTGAATGTTCTCTCCTTGATCTTGAGTGCTAATCTTGTGAATATCTTCTCAATCTCTTGTCAACCTAGTGTCAAATGGTGAAAAGACTAGGCTTTATAGGCTTCTCTAATTTCCCGATTATTAAAACCCGATGGCCAACCTTTTATACATGAATTTTGAACATTAAAATACCACCAAAAATATATTTTAAATTAGAGTTTGGCACCTAAAGGGGACCCATTACTGGCCTAAATTTCCAATACTCATTTATTTCGAGGCCTTTAATTCATTAAATGAATTTATTCAATGCATGGTTTGGTGTCATAAAATCATAAAAATAGGCCTTGGGATGCATAATAAAGAGAATTAAGCACCTATTTTGAAGGGTACAAATGCATGGGGTTGGGGCCCTAGCTCGGTTGGCTAAATCTTTCTTGTTGTAGGAGGTTGGCCATGAGGTCTAGTCTCCTCCACCCACGTCGTACCAAAGGGCATGTCACACCAGTGTCGACGGTCATGTTATAAAGTTTACTAGGCGCACTACAGTTTATAGGGGGTCATGCTACCCAATTCTTGCAGTCTAAAAAGAATTTTTTTTTTTTAAAAAGGGTACAAATGCATAAATGGGAGCTCACTAGAATAGATCCAAATTAAGTGTGAAATTGTACTTTCAATTAGAAAGGAGTACAATTTTCTACACTACAAGAACCAACTGTAATGCCCCGTCTTATAACCTAAGGAATGTTGCAATTGTGTATTAAAAGTGAAATAATTTTTTTTTAAGTATTAATATTAACTTAATTAGTTGCATACATTCACTAAGTTACGCGACGTTACACTACTTGAGGTTCCATAGACGACTTTAGTATTTAGCATTGCACATATTTAATAATCATAAAATTTAAAAGTAAACACTACATATCATTTGAAATTCCATTCAAGATAGTTTAAAGTACAAATGTGATTCTTACATTGCATTTGAAATGACATTACAATACTCATTCATCTAATGAGGTAGATCAATAATAGTTACAAATACATTTTACAAATGTTCTCCTCATAAACAATTGAGGGATGTTACAATACAAGATTTCAAATAATGCAATAAAGAAAGTACTCATATGTCCAAGTACGAGCTCTCCATCCGTGAAACTCTCATTGCCATGATCATAATTGGGGACCCAACGGAGTAAGGTGCGGGTTCCACCCAACCATGTGGTACCCAGAGGTCCACCCCCTGTGCTAGGAGATAGTAATATGGTTACCTAGACATAACCTATTAACCCTAGACACAGGTACAAAACTGGCTAATGATTACATTGCTTCCAGATTTTAGACAATCGAATATGCTAAGTACACAAGGTAAACAATTATTTTAGGTGGAGTGTCATCACAACGTTGCAAAGGTTACCCTGGTGTTTCTTCCTAGGTCCCGGCCCCCAACTTGGGTTACCCTGGTAACCTCTTACGAAACCTAGCCCCATTTGCAAACTATTGCAGAATCGAATATCTTTTAAGGTAACAAGATATCGATTTTCCATTCCAGGCCTTCTCATCTTATACTCAAGAATGAACTAGCTCAAGAGTCTATAAGCGAGGCATAATCATCTTATTAAGGATTTTAATCTAACTACTATGTTATTTAGTTATCACTTGACTTACTAACTCTTTGTAAGTTACCCTGACACCACTTTGTGTGTCGGCCCTCACACAGAGCCACTCCCCTAAACATAACAAAAGAATTCTAAGTTTCCCTAACTAAGGCAACAAGGTGTACAAACATATAACATACAATTTTGTACTTTTTATAACAAACAACAATGTTTATGTTGACAAAATCAGGTGTCAAACACCATACCAAACCATGTACACAACCTTAGCCAACACAAAAAATTCAATTTAAACAATCACAACTCCTACATTACCCTACTTATCTGGAAGACTTGTACACTTAAGACATTCCCAATTTGCCTAATAAAGAAACAAAATTTAAAGCAAATTGAAAAAAAAAAGAATCTAAATTAGGATTTACTATATCCAGTTATTCAATAAGATTTTTCAAGAAATTAAAACAACATGATTGTAATTCTTTTCTCATATAACCAAAAGAAAATACATCAATTTATTCTAATTTTCATTTTCATAACTTCACTTATCAATATCTATCAAATTTCTTTTTTTAACTTTTAGGTTATAAATTTAACTAATGTCATTCCTAACTTATATTTATACTCAAAAGAAAATTCTTATTTCATAACTAAAATAAATGTAAATTTAAAAGTTTGTTTAAATAAATATAAATAATACATATATATATATATTTATAAATATTATAAAATATTGAAATCCTAAATCAAAATTACACTCAAATTATAGAATGTTTAGAAATTCCATTTATATTTATAATTCACAAGGGTTTTAATGCGCTTTGCATACAACTGTGTTACATACAACCACAACTGTATACTGTCTACAACCCTCCCCTTATGGGGAGGCGGCTTTGAGACAGCTGCGCGCTGCCTGTGAGGGCAACGTCGGCTGCCTCCACAGCCGTCACCCCATATGGGGGCGGCTGTGGGGTAGCCCCACGCCCCCCTTATCATATATACATGTATTAAAAATTGTAATTTATTCCATTAAATAAAATGGGTTTTTAATCTGCGAATTTTGGATTTACAAATACGGAATATCAATCCGAATTAATACATATACGCCTGTACGGAAAATTCAAACAAAAATTCACATAATAATAAATCAATGACTTTCACAATCCAATTAATATATGAATATATATACACATATATATATATATACATATATATACATATATACATATATATATATATATATATATAT
>VDFB02373365.1:342449432-342685745 GCA_007258455.2 Sequoia sempervirens
TATTTTAAATTTCTATTGGATGTTGATTGTTAAACAATTAATTTGAAATGAAATATTTTGAGAAAATTTTGATTATTTATTATTTGCAATTATTTTTTATTAATTATTATTTTAATGAAATTATTCAATCATAACAATTAATTTGACTTCGACAGTGAAATGTGGTTGTAATTATAATCTATTTTTTCTAGTTAAAAAATATGTGTACATATAAGTATATACTTACAATATTTTTACATATTCAACATTTATTAAAACACATTTGCTTAGATTTATGAAATTTCAAAATATGAAAGATGCAAATTCAGTCTAGAGAGACTGGTGTTCAGGTGTCCTCCATAGATCTCAGAGTGCATGTACAATATTTCTAAACAAATATCTATGCAATTTTAGATATTGTGTTAATAAAATCACCAAACACATAATATGAATGATAGTGAATAATAGAATTTTTTTGGAAGTTAGGACCAGACCTTTTTAAAGGATCACCTTTGATATATCAAATTCACAATTAAGTAGCCATGGAAGATCTCCATAAAGTAAATTTAAAATAAAACTATTATGGGATAAATTTAAGACTTAATCTCTTGAATTGTTAATGATAAAAAATAAATATATGATGTTTTATAGGGATCTATTATGTAGATTGATCTATCTTTCATTGTTATAAGTTCACAAAAATCTTATTTTCATGAGAATGAATGGTCCACATAGGACTTATTAGATCTAAGTGGTATTTCTCGGAGAGTTAAAGCATTATAATTTTATAGGAGCACCCATGAGTAGAATGAGTTCTTCTTTTTCAATTAAATTCTTTATCCCATATGCCTTTCATAGATGAAATCTAAAATCTGACTCCCTATAATGCACACAAATATTTTTTTGATGGTTTAAGCTTTGTTCAGGAGTGAAATTTATCATATATTTAATTTTTATGTTAAAAATTGGTGTGAAAGAGAAAGGAATGGTAGTAAAATAACTTATTATAATATATATTCAACCTACCATCCAACATAAACACACACTGCTATCATTTTCTAAGAGCCACTTCGTACACTAGATTATATTTAAAGTGGGAAAGAGAATGAGGATTGCTATCATACTAGTAATACAAATAATTTTAGTTATTAACAAGAATAGATATCCAAAGAAAGACACAAAACCTTAAATGAAGCGAGGTAAAACTAAAAAAGTGTTTTTTTAAATGTCATTAGAAAATGTCAATAGCATCCTTCTCTACTATGTCCATAATACATATCCAAACTATAATGAACCACTTAAATTTCTCAAGATATTTTGTTTTATTGTCTTTCATTATTTGACTCATGTAGATAATACATAAAAAAGGTGATTTAAGTAATTATACAAAAAAATCTATACATGGGATTGTAAAGTTGTCACACATCACTGCTTAAGTTTTGTGTTTGTAGATTCCTCCTTGCACACAATTATTTTTCGTATTATTCATATAAAACCTAGATGGATGACCTTATACATAACCTAGCATGGCATACGCAAATAATGTTGATAGCATATTAGGTTCTTGGAAATGAAACCAAAATAATAGCTATTTTATATATTTATGCAACATACCTATTTCTAAGCACATATTAAGCCTCATACACTATCATATCAATTAAAGGTTGCTCATTTGAGGCATACAAGAGTCTTAGTACCCTTATTTAAATCTATGCACTATTAATCATAATTTAATAAAGCATGTAGTTTATATAGGAACATGTACCTAGTGTAGACTCAATTTAATAGTTGAACTCAAGAAATTTGTTTCATAGTTTTGATTCATATCGACATATTTTCTCTCAATAACACTTAGGATATATGCATATTTGCACTTTTTAGATCGCACACACCTGCATTTTATAGTCACTAACTTAACATTATCACTTTCATGCATTGGTTCATTTAAGTGCCTCTATAGATTGATTGCATTACACATGATGAAACTCAGTAAAAAATTTAGGAAAATAAAAAAAAATTATATATAGTATCAGTGATAATATTCCAACATTAATTATAGAACTAAATATGATAATCCTCTCATTTAATTCACTTATTATTAACAATTTATTGAATTGTTTTTAATGATTGCTTTCCTAAACTTTCTTTTCTCCATGCTAGACCAATGCCTCATGATGTGGCTTTTCTCTCCCCTATCACGTTAGTAAGTGAGTTTCATGACTTACCTAATAAATTCACCTTGATTTAAGGATACAACCTCAAACATCACGAGACGACAGCGGCAAGAAATGATAGCCCACCTGGATAAAGTGGCACAATCGTTTGTCAACAAGCTCCTATCAATTCTAAACTTGGATTTGAAGTTGCTTGGAAACTTTATCTGTCATTTTCAAATCAATTTGGCCTCGAGGATACCAACATGCTGTGGAAGGGGTTTCATGGAGTCTCAGTCAATGCAGTATGGAAAGGGTTTTATGGAGTTATTCTACGAATTATTCCCGTGGAATACGGATGTTATGCATGGAAAAAAAGTATTTATGTGTAAGAATATAACCCTACTTTTCAGATTGTATTAATCAAATCATACCTGTTCCTTCTGCTGCTTACCCCCTATTCCCATTCAGAATGCTTAGTCAAGTTGCAGTTATTTCGATTGGCAAGTAGTTGTCAACAGCTTGATTTGTATTGTTTTGGTGGAATGTAGAGCTCAAGAGGAAGCATCTGGACTTTCCACATGAAAATGGGGTTCACGTTTAGTACATCCAGGCCTGGAATTTGATGGTCTATTTGACCGTTTTTTGCATTTTGGACCGTATATTACAACTTAAAAATTTATTAGACCGTATTATTTGACTTACTATATTTTTATATAACCGTAAATATGACACTTAAAATTATTATTAAACCATAAAAATTTATTGTATATATATAATAATGTTTGATAAAAATATAAATTAGTTTAGAATTGGAATAATTTTTTCTAATTTCACTTTATATTAATATATATGATTTATTATAAATATGTTTATTAATTCAAAATCTGTGAAAAATAGAATATTTTCAAGATTTAATATAGTTCTTTCTAATTTTTTGAAGATTTTGACGTTTTTACTAATAGTTATCATTGCTTTTTATTAATATATGATTTATAATATTTATTATAAAAATATATATTAATTCAAAAAAATCTTTTCAAAATAGAATAATTGATTTTGAACTTTTTGAATATTTTAACAAGATTTATTTTCTTCATAATTTAGAAACTTCTTGTTACAATTAACAGTAAATTTAAGATTTTTAGATTTATTTCTAGTTATCAATATTTTATAATCTTACATTTTCAAAAATATATATAGGATATCCTTATGAATAACATAACACAAATTCACTGGTTTTTTGTTGACTGAAGGTTGTCTTTTCTCTTTTCTCCAGTCTGATTTTTTTGGCTTGTTTAAGCTGTTTGGCTTTTGGTTGTAATGGGTTCCAGATCCCATCAAAATCTGTTTTCCCCAATTTCAAAAACATAACACAAATTCACTGTTGCTTCAAAGCATTTATTTTATAGCATTGTAACTTGTTTTTTCAATAGCAATTTACAGTGATTCTTTTGTAACACAGAATATTGACATAGAAGCTATCCTCATATAATGAAGTTATGGCAAACTATGCTTACTATTCTTTCAAGCATTGTTGATTGTGAAAGAGGATTTTCAAAGAAAAACATCATCAAAGATGTTAGAAAGTCAAAGTTGGGTTTTCTAAGAGCCACTTCGTACACTAGATTATATTTAAAGCGGGAAAGAGAATGAGGATTGCTATCATACTAGTAATACAAATAATTTTAGTTATTAACAAGAATAGATATCCAAAGAAAGACACAAAACCTTAAATGAAGCGAGGTAAAACTAAAAAAGTGTTTTTATAAATGTCATTAGAAAATGTCAATATCATCCTTCACTACTATGTCCATAATACATATCCAAACTATAATGAACCACTAAAATTTCTCAAGATATTTTGTTTTATTGTCTTTCATTATTTGACTCATGTAGATAATAAATAAAAAAGGTGATTTAAGTAATTATACAAAAAATTCTATACATGGGATTGTAAAGTTGCCACACATCACTACTTAAGTTTTGTGTTTGTAGATTCCTCCTTGCACACAATTATTTTTCATATTATTCATATAAAACCTAGATGGATGACCTTATACATAACCTAGCATGGCATACCTAAATAATGTTGATAGCATATTAGGTTCTTGGAAATGAAACCAAAATAATAGCCATTTTATATATTTATGCAACATACCTATTTCTAAGCACATATTAAGCCTCATACACTATCATATCAATTAAAGGTTGCTCATTTGAGGCATACAAGAGTCTTAGTACCCTTATTTAAATCTATGCACTATTAATCATAATTTGCATGTAGTTTATATAGGAACATGTACCTAGTGTAGACTCAATTTAATAGTTGAACTCAAGAAATTTGTTTCATAGTTTTGATTCATATCGACATATTTTCTCTCAATAACACTTAGGATATATGCATATTGCACTTTTTAGATCGCACACACCTGCATTTTATAGTCACTAACTTAACATTATCACTTTCATGCATTGGTTCATTTAAGTGCCTCTATAGATTGATTGCATTACACATGATGAAACTCAGTAAAAAATTTAGGAAAATAAAAAAAAATTATATATAGTATCAGTGATAATATTCCAACATTAATTATAGAACTAAATATGATAATCCTCTCATTTAATTCACTTATTATTAACAATTTATTGAATTGTTTTTAATGATTGCTTTCCTAAACTTTCTTTTCTCCATGCTAGACCAATGCCTCATGATGTGGCTTTTCTCTCTCCTATCACGTTAGTACGTGAGTTTCATGACTTACCTAAGAAATTCACCTTGATTTAAGGATACAATCTCAAACATCACGAGACGACAGCGGCAAGAAATGATAGCCCACCTGGATAAAGTGACACAATCGTTTGTCAACAAGCTCCTATCAATTCTAAACTTGATTTGAAGTTGCTTGGAAAACTTGTGATCTGTCATTTTCAAATCAATTTGCCTGAGGATACCATACAATACAGTGTGGAAGGGGTTTCATGGAGTCTCAGTCAATGCAGTATGGAAAGGGTTTTATGGAGTTATTCTACGAATTATTCCCGTGGAATACGGATGTTATGCATGGAAAAAAATGTATTTATGTGTAAGAAAATAACCCTACTTTTCAGATTGTATTAATCAAATCATACCTGTTCCTTCTGCTGCTTACCCCCTATTCCCATTCAGAATGCTTAGTCAAGTTGCAGTTATTTCGATTGGCAAGTAGTTGTCAACAGCTTGATTTGTATTGTTTTGGTGGAATGTAGAGCTCAAGAGGAAGCATTTGGACTTTCCACATGAAAATGGGGTTGACGTTTAGTACATCTAGGCTTGGAATTTGATGGTCTATTTGACCGTTTTTTGCATTTTGGACGGTATATTACAACTTAAAAATTTATTAGACCGTATTATTTGACTTACTATATTTTTATATAACCGTAAATATGACACTTAAAATTATTATTAAACCGTTAAAATTTATTGTATATATATAATAATGTTTGATAAAAATATAAATTAGTTTAGAATTGGAATAATTTTTTCTAATTTCACTTTATATTAATATATATGATTTATTATAAATATGTTTATTAATTCAAAATCTGTCAAAAATAGAATATTTTCAAAATTTAATATAGGTCTTTCTAATTTTTTAAAGATTTTGACGTTTTTACTAATAGTTATCATTGCTTTTTATTAATATATGATTTATAACATTTATTATAAAAATATATATTAATTCAAAAAAATCTTTTCAAAATAGAATAATTGATTTTTAACTTTTTGAATATTTTAACAAGATTTATTTTCTACATAATTTAGAAACTTCTTGTTACAATTAACAGTAAATTTAAGATTTTTAGATTTATTTCTAATTATCAATATTTTATAATCTTACATTTTTTAAAATATATATAGGATATCCTTATGAATAACATAAGACAAATTCACTATTGTTTCAAAGCATTTATTTTATAGCATTGTAACTAGTTTTTTCAATAGCAATTTACAGTGATTCTTTTGTAACACAGAATATTGACATAGAAGCTATCCTCATATAATGAAGTTATGGCAAACTATGCTTACTATTCCTGCAAGCATTGTTGATTGTGAAAGAGGATTTTCAAAGAAAAACATCATCAAAGATGCTAGAAAGTCAAAGTTGGGTTTGGATACATTGGATGCATTAATGAGAGTGTCTTTCAATGGACCTCAAGAAAGTGATCTAAATTGGAATAAAGTATAACAAATATGGAAGAATACTTTGATAACATTTATTTTTGTTTATTTTCTATGTAATGCATCATTAATTTTTGCATCTCAATTTAAAAATAATAAAAGAAAATAGTTCCTTTCTTTCCAAAAGTTTTTTTTTTGTGTTTAAATATATGCAAATTATATAATGAAGGTTTGTATCAAATGAAATCTTCCAATTTTTTCTAAGAAGACAGACACTTCGCCAAAACTTTTCAGATTGATATAAGTTGCTGTGCGACATTACTCATTCCTCTTTCACGGGATTGACCCGCCTACCTTTGCCAGCCGAGAAGAGACAAACGCCGAATGGATTTGAAGTTAAATATTTTTATATTTTTCTTGTCTTTCCCGAAGGGAATTTAACAAAGTTAAAACAGTTAGCTGTGAGTTATTCACTCGGCGTTATATGCATCCTTTAAGTCAATAAATGTCAGCCTATAAAAATGTTTACAAATTTAAAGCTTATTAGGGGATTACACAAAAATAAATAGAAATCAATAAATAATAATAAATAAACATATTATATTAGAGAGATGTGGATAATATTTTGTAAAAAAAAATTATTATAAAAAAATAATAAGTGTGTATTAATCTTCAAATGTAAATCATATATGCAACACACTTTTTTCTATAAATCTGATCGTATTTTAGCAATGCCATGTATCTTTGAGATCTTTTAAAAGCTCACTACACACTACTCTAACACCTCATAGATGTGTACCAAAACCATGGACTAGAAAAAAAATCATCATGTAGCCTTTGGCTCAAAACAAAGAGAAGTGAAGTGGGGGACCCTTTAGGCCCTATAGTCATGTTAAATAGGGCTACAACTAAATATCAAATAAGCCTAACATTCTCCCACTTTATCTTATGCATTCCAATGGCATCCACACAAACCATAAAATAAATCAAATACATGATTCTAGGGCCATGGCCTTTTTACACCAAGAGAACTTCTATATGCTCAATAGCTTTAGGAGGGAGTATGCAACCTTGTCCCTTGTCTCAACCTCTTACAACATTTCCTTTTAACTTTGTACCATCTCTCCAACAAACTAATATTTGACATAAACATGCTAAGTGGTACACACATGATACATGTGGTTCTTCATTAAACAAATATTAATTCCCTAAATATCACGAGAGATTTTAACTTCCTTGCAATAAAAACCAATAACTAACCATAGTCTTTGTAAAAAGAATGCCTCCTTAGAGGCATGTTTAGTAGCCATATAATCTACTTTAGTAGTGGACAAATCAATTGTAAGTTTACCCTTACTTGTCCAAGTAATTACAATTCCAAATTACATAGAGAACACATAGCCGCTAGCAAATGTTCAAGTATATAGGTCACCTACCTAATCTACATCAACAAAGCCACCATCTCCCCTTATATGCCTTACATCCAAGACTCACTATCTTATAAAGAGAGAGTCTCCCTTAAATATCTCAATTCATTGTAAGTACAAGTAAAGCAAATAAATAATGAAATTTGTGTGCAAGACTACCTAACAACTAGATTTTATTATCATCAATCATCTCAAGGTAGTAATAAGGGGATTTTCCTATTCTTTTGCATGTTTATTTTCCTTAAACATCCTATGTGAACCATGTTCTTCCCCTTCATCCTCTAATCTACCATCCTATTCTTCAACATGTTCATTGTCCTACTTTTCAACCTTCATCTCAAAATGAACCTTTTTAATTTCTTATTTTTTCCCTTGGTTGTATAGGATCATGTGATGATAAGAATCAACACAAGAACTACACATGTTAGTCAAACTCTAGATAGAAAATGTGTTGTGCCTTTTTAAAAAATTTCTCATCAAGTCATTCTTGCTCTCCTAGCAAACGATGGTAATGTTGAGGTCAGATTGAGGGTTTAAACCCCTTATGTGACAATAGAACATCATGAATGGTAGTAAGGCTACTATTGTTGTCTATTATGTTTTCATGATGGGGTTGAGTGTGATCTTACTGAATGGTTTAATTTTCATTTTTGATTTGAATTAGTTATGTTATCAAATCTCGTAGTGAGTTACAACTTTTTTTTTACTATATCTTGGTTAATTTTTATGTATTTTCTAGTGTCTATAAAAAGCAACTTATCATTTGACTTTGTCTTTGAAATTTTCGTTGTATTTGATCCCTTTTTTTTTCTTTTTTCTTCGTATCTCTTTCAAAATATGAATTTACTCTTGGACATGGTCTTGATCTAAATCCTTGCATTTTGGTTGATCAACCTCAGTTTCTGATGAGATGGATGTAATCCAATCGTCATAAAATCTAAAATGCATCACAAAATTTCTAATGAGGAATCACAAATAAAATTCATGAACACATAATCCTTAAGATTTTTATCTTATTTTATTGTTTTAGCATTAGGATGATGAGCTCATTTGATATTTGGGAATTATACGTGTGTTAATTTTTGCATGCCTCATTTCTTCATTGAAATATTTATTTTTCTTTGTTTGATTAATTTTGTTTAAATTGCTGGAATTTTTTATCATCATTTAAGTTTGAATATTGTGTATCTCATTAGGAAAACTAATAGTTAATGCTTGTTTTTTTTTCATCCTTTCATGATGATATGTCTAATTAATCACAATGCATGTTGAAGATAATCCCATTCTATCCTTTTTGAACTATTATTCAAATTAAATTAAAATCTAATTGTAATTTTTTAAGGAAATCAAATGCATTGAATAAATATTTAAGAGATTTTAATTTTTGGTGATAGTGTTGGAACCTATAATTTTCAAGATTTGATTTGAAAATTAAATATCTAACCATATTCATGTTGGGGTTGAAAATTTGATCCCTTTGAGTGCCTTGTGTTGGGATTAAGGGATTTTGCAAGAAATTTCACAAAACTAGAATTTAATTAATTTGAAAAAATAAATATATATTTTACTAACAATTCTTTTACAATTTCCCTATTTCTCTATAATACTAAATGCCAGATAATGCAGCTCATGTTATAGAATCACTCTTTTTGTTAGCAGACTAAAAAGAAGGTGACCACCATATTAATTTTCTTGTCATTTTTACTTTTGAACATTTCAAATCAGTTGGATGATTATATGATATGTTTACACACATTACAATTTCAAACACAACTGAACAATTTATTTCCATATATATTTCAAATATTTTCTATACAAGCAATAGTTGAGTGTATTTTAATATATATTAAATATTTTATATATAGCTAATAATTGACAATTTATTATCATATAGATTTGAAATATCTTGTATATGGCTAATAGTTGAAAATGTTGCAGGCTGGGAAAGTATACTTTGATTAAGTTGCATTTTTTAAACAGCCTTATACATCTATATATTTATGTATATATGCATGAAAATATTTACGTATGTTTTACTAATAGTTTTGTTACAATTTCCCTATTTTGGGAGCTCAATGAAATTGTATATGTATATATGTAAATACAAGAATAAATCACATTGTTGTTTATAATGCAATATTGAATGTTGCAGGGTAGTTAAGTATCCTTCCAATTGATTTAAGTGGAAATACTTACAAATAGGATGGTATAGATTGTCAATGGCCACACAATTTATTCTTGTGTTTGCATATATACATTTGCACATTCATTGAGTTGCATCTTTGTACCATGCTAATAAATAGAGTAATTTTATATGCTAAGTGTTTTCCCACCCAAGGGTCAATGCATTTTGTAGTTGTTGCACTATGGCAATGGATGAACTAAATGCAAGCTTGAATGTATATTTTACTAATAGTTGTGTTACAATTTCCCTATTTCTCTATAATACTAAATGCCAGATAATGCAACTCCTTTTATACAATTACTCTATTTATATGCAAATAGAAGAATAAATTATGTTGTAGTTCAAAATCTACATGATCCTCTTTGCAAGAATTTAAACTTAGATCAATCAGAAAGATACCAAGCAACTAACTGTACAAAATGTGTATAGCACCAAAGATTCACAGAGTATATCTACATGTCTATATATCTATATATATGTACATATATCTAAATATGTATATATATATATATATACAAATATATATCTATATATACAAATATATATCTATATATATACACTTACATATAGATATACATCATATACATACAAATACACTTTCCATCCTCTCTTTTTTTTTTGCAATTATCTTCATGCATCTTTACCATTATACCCATTGTCATAGGAACTATTTCAATTAAATATTTTTTCCTTTTATCTAAAAAAAACAAATGTAATTACCAAGATGCACATCCCCACAAAAAAAACCAAGTGACATCCACGCCGACCGAGACACCTCGAATGCTGACAAATTCAATTCACGACTGACCTGATGAACATTCCAACAACTTCAAACAAAATAGCATATGGTCTAATAAATGTTTATACATCTATTTATATATGTATATATGGATAAACACATGTATGTATGTTTTAGTACTAGTCATGTTACAATTTCTAGGCTATTTCTCTATATAATTGAATGCCAGATAATGCAGCTCTTCTTATAGAATTAATACTATTTGTTAGTAGACTAAAAAGAACACAACCACTATATTCAAATCAAAAGCATCAGAGCTCAATGAATGTGCAAATGTATATATGCAAACATAAGAATTAATTACACTACCCAATAACCATAATCAAAAGCATAGGAGCACGATAAGCACAATAAAAAAATGAAACCCAAAAAAAACTACTAACCCTAACCATATTTTTTCATCAAGCAAAGAAGATTTAACTCCAATGAATCCATCCATAGAAACTGAAAATCTCTTTCATCTCTCCAAATGTGGGTATAACCGCAAAGATACAAACTACTAACCGTAACCTTATTTTTTGGGCAAGAGTAAAAAGATTTAATTGCAATAAAACCATCCATACATAAGGATTATGTATTTCGAGTCTCCAAAATGGGTATAACAAAAAAGATACAAACAAATAACAATGAATAATAAGCAGAGGTCGAAACAAATGAACAAAAAATTAATCATTCACATAGAATTACCATGTAAAACGACTTTCAAGTTTCACCACACAACAACCTTAAAACCCTCCAAAATACTATAACATATCTAGAGTGGAAAGAAACGATTTTTATAGTAGTCTGCTACCAAACCAACACCACAATGGTTATTTCCACAATGCAACTTAATCAATATACTTTCTCACAGATTTCACACCGCATCAGTGTTAAAAACCTCCAACCTGGTATCAAAAGGAACAATAAGCACATAACAAAAAACATGAAGAATGAATAATCCACTATCAAACCAACACCACAATGGATCTTCCAAAAATGCAACTTAATAAATATACTTTCTCACACATTTTTCACTGCATCAGTGTTAAAACCCTCTAAGCTACTATCAAAAGCAACAATAAACAAAGAACAAAAGACATGAACATTAAATTACTGATCTCTACAAAATACCCATCAAAAACAACTTACAGGTTTTGTAGCACAACAGCTTTACAACCCTCCAACCTGCTAAAAAATAGAGTTGAAGATGACAATTTTAACAATAGTCTGGTGTGTAACCCACACCACAATGGCTCTCTCGACAATACAACTTAATCAAAGTGTGCTTTCCCACACAACAACATTCAATATAACATTTCCTTCAGCCCGTGCCTCTGTGCACCAATGAGAAGATGCATTGGTACTCGTGCTAACAAAAAATTACCATTCACCTTGCCCGTAATGACAACACCATTCTTGGCCATCGCCAACTTGTGTAATTACCAATGCCTATGTCACCACAAAAAAAAATGGTTCCCTCCCCGCCTGCTGGTAGACCCCGGGCATTGACAAATCTAATTCGCCAATGGGCTGATGAACATCCCAGTAGAAACTTCAAACAAAATAGCCTTGTTTATTTTCCAAAAGAAAAAAAATATGTAATCGTAATAGAACCCTCCATACAGACTGATGATCTCTTTCAAGTCTCCAAAATGTCTATAACTGCAAAGATACAAACAAATAATAAGGAATAATAAACAGAGACCAAAACACATGAACAATAAATTAATCATTTACACAAAATTACCATGTAAAACCACTTACAGATTCCACAACACAACAACCTTATAACCCTCCAAAATGCTATAAAATGGAGCAGAACATGACAATTTTTACAATTGTCTACTACCAAACCAACACCACAATCGCTATTTCCACAATGCAACATAGTAAATATAAAACCCTCCAACCTAGTAATAAAAGGAACAACAAGCATAGAAAAAAATACGTGAGCAATAAGTAATGTGTTATCAAACCAACATGATAATGGCACTTTCGATAATGCAACTTAATCAATACTTTCTCGCACATTTTGCACTACATCAGTGTTAAAAAATTTCAACCTACTATCAAAAGAAACAATAAACAAATAACGAAAGACATGAACAATAAATTACTAGTTTTTGCAAAATACCCACCAAAAATGACTTACAAATTCAATGCCACAATAGTTTTACAACCCTCCAGCCTGCTAAAAAATGGAGCCAAGCCCGACAATTTTAACAATAGTCTAGTATCAAACCCACACCATAATGTCTCTTTTGACAATAGAACCTAATCAAAGTGTGGTTTCCCACACAACAACATTTAATATTGCATTTACTTCAGCCTCTGCCCCCGTACACCAACAGGAAGATGCATTGGTGCTCACGCCAACAAACACTTATGATTCACCTTCCTCATTACGACGACACCATTATCCACTGCCACCAACCCATGTAATTACAAACATCCATGTCACCATGAAAAAAATGGTACCCTCCCCACCAGCCGAAAAACCTCCTGCACCAACAAAACCAATTCGCGGCTAGGCTGACAAAAATCCCAGTGGAAACTTCAAACAAAATAGCCTAGCAACTAATTAACTTTTGATAACAAGTATGTACCCATGATTTTTCTTTAAAGGTCACTACTTACTCTTGTGCACGTGAACAATTATATGTTTTTATGTTTAATTTCGTATATTTTTATTCTTATACACGCATGATAGTATTCTCATGCTCTTTATGTGATTTTCTAATATATATGAGATGTATGTATTTGATTATATAGCTGAAATGCCAAGAACGTTTATTTTTCAATGATGGCACTTTGCTAGGCCATGAATTATTTCTTGTATTGGTATGATATCCATGTGGAACTAACATGATATTTTTTCTTAGTATCATTTTTTACTATGGGGATTTTATATCGACTATTGGTAAAATTAGAAGACGTGATTTATAAATACTAATTTTCAATATTAGCAAGCAACTTTATTTTTGTGTATCTTAAATATATAGGAAAAGAAAATGGTGAACAGGTTAGAATTGGGTAATTTAATCCTTATCTAGGATTCTCTTATAAGGTGAATTATATATTTTTTTGTTGCTTCACCTCATTTGTGCATGTGTGGGATTTAGTTATTTGAATTATTATTTGAATGCCATTCTTGTAGTAGCTTCAGCCCATTTCATGATCCACTAGTGAGTATGAACATTATTTGTGAATATTTTTTTATTTCTGACATGATTCTTATATAATCTAACCTTGTGCAACTAATAATATGCTAAGACTCATCATTGAGGATTAGACTAGTTGGATATGTTGTATTATTATTATTATTATTTTAATTATAGATTTTTGACCACTTTGACCTAGCCCCATGCTACTAATAGGAAGCAAGAGATAACCACTAGTTAGAAATTGGAAGATAGGTTTGTTAGTTTCTATCAAGTATTATACTTTTAAAAACTTGATTTATCTATAAGTGATTAGCTGATAGCTTAGAATAGGATTAGTATAAAGATTAAAGTTAATTTGAGTTATAGTTATTGGGAAAGTAAAGAGGAAATCATAATGGTAGCATGTGTTTGCACCCCTATTAAAATAAAAACCATTAAGAAACTATTTTTCTCATTACTTGAACCAATCCAACAAGGTTGTGATCAAGGGTTTGTTCACTTTATGTAGAAGTAGAATATCATTTATAGTAATAGGTTTATTTTTGTGGTTTATTATTTTCTTCTATTGTGGTTGAGTTTTATGTTGATGAAAGGTATAATTTTTTATGCTGATTTGATTTAGTTATGCTATTATCTAGTATGATGAGTTTTCATTTGTGTTCCCTATTTATTGGAAAATATTTATGTATTATCTATGAAAAAATATTTAATAAGTTTACTTTGTACTTGAAGCATCCTTTTAATTTATCTCTTGTTCTATTTTATTCCATTTCTTGCAATATCTAAGATCTCTCTTTGACTTGAGATTAATATAAATTATCATGTGCTAGTTTTTTGGCCCTTACATATCTTTTGATATATGCAACCTAGTCCTCCCAAATCCAAAACACATTATAATAAAATTCCTCTTAAGGGGTAATAAAGGGGATTCAACAATGGATAAAACTTAATAGTTTAAACTAATTTTTTATTTCAATGTTGCATATTTCAACTCTTTTCATGTTTAAACGTTGGGGTTCTATTAATTTTTATATGCTCTTGTTTTATAGAAGGGAAATATTTCCTTTGATTGATGTTGTTTAACTCATCAAAACTTGTCATTTTCATTTAAGTTTGAATGTTGCATGGATCATGATGAAATTATAGGATTATGTTTATTATTTTTGGTGCTCTAATTTTCATTTTTTCATGATGATATTTCTAAGTAGTACTATTAGCAAGATACAGGGAAGAGAGCATAAGCTACCCCAAATCACTACAAAGAACTTGTGGAAAATTAGTCAAACAAGGAAGATAAACTAAGTCATACCCTATAAGGGTCACATCTCTATAAGAGATTAAGAATTGATATATGTATGTAATAGATGGCAGATTAGAAAGCTATCAAATTAGATAGGAATAGAGAAAGGGGTTGTAATAGAAAGAAGAGACTAAGACCTGATAGTATAATATATGGGATGTATGAGGATTCAATGTATATATGGGTTATAGATGATTCATATTCTAGTTTGAGCTATAACTGATTTATGGTTAGATATGGTTTCCTATTGTACTTACTCTCTTCTATCAATGTACCCTCTAGGTATAAAGTGACTACATAATGGATATAGGGATACAAATCTTTGAGCTGTAATTCCCCATTTCCTTCTACTAACATTGATTTCATTGCTAGGACCCTAGAGAAGAAAGTGAAGAAAATTTAGAGTAAAATAATAAAACATTGGATCAAAAGAAAGAGATAACAATAAAAAAGGGAAGACCTTTTGCAAATACCACTCTTAGGTACTACCTCTATTAGAGGGGGGTGGGAACTTAAGGGATACAAAATGGAAAGGGGAGGAGGAATTTGAAAAGATTCCTACAATGATGTAGCTATTAAAAATTTAAAAATTTTAAACTACCCATGGGATATATAAGGATTAATGATAGCCTAGACTAAGAAAACCCATGGCAAAAGAAGATAACAAAAGAAAATTGGAGATCACTGAGAGAATTAAATTGGGAATGAAAATGAACACAGAGGGGAAAAGGTTGAAATAGACCTAGAAATGATAGGAAAGATACCCTAGCAGAATAGAAGAAGTAGAAAATAGGAAAAAAAACAAGAATTAGAGTTTGTGAAAGGAAATATAAATAAAGATATTGAGCATTCCATTGAGGGTGTTGTTGAGCACCCCACTATGGGTACTACTAGAGAAGCATAAGGGTACACCATTAGGGGTGTTACTAGAGAAAATAAACCAAATTATAGAAAACATAAGAGTGATTGAAGACTGTGGGAATACTAGAAAGGAGTTAAAATAAGTAGAATAAAAGAATTGACTACTCATCTAGATTGGACAAATATCTATTTAAGGATAAATGAGGATTTATTATCGATGGAAACCCATCTATAAAACCTTAAAAATATAACATTTGATGTTGATTACTTTGATGAGTTAAAAACCAAGAGTCTTTTGGATATGTGTAGGATCATCATGGAAAAAACAGGCCCTTAAATGGCAAAAAATTCAAAAAAATCAGAGTTAGGCAACTTGACATAAAAATTTGAATACGTTATCTATATTATTTCAAAAATATGTAAGAATAGAATCTGTAACAAATTGAATTTAGTTTCTAAACTAATAGGTTTATTTTAAAAAAAAATCTATTTGGTGAAAATTTGAAATTTCAATGCATAATACTTAAATTTCGGTGGAAAAATAAGAAGTAGGTGTCTGTCTGACCACCATAACCATAATAAAATGACAATATTTTTTTATAATATTTTAGATATAAGTAGAGGATCATGTCCGATGTGATGCATATTTTTTTCTATTTTTTTTCCAAGTAAATAATTAATTATGATTTTTTTATTACAACTTTTAAAAAATATTAAAAAATCGTTTGTCTGACCACCTTAACTTGGTCAAAACTTCATGAAATTCATTTTTCTTTTTTTAATCCTATACTATACGAAGCATAGAATGTGACACATATTTTGGATTCAAAAAATGTGATATTGTTTGAAAGCTATATATGTTTTTCAATTAGCCCATCAATCAGGACTTTAGTCATAATTCAATTAAAAAATGAATAATAATTATTTATTAAATTCAAAGTAAAGAATAATTTATATTGGTGGAAATCTGAAAATTCCCTTTAAAAACCCTTTTCGTTTCATCAATTTTGGGTATAGAAAAAGTCGTCAGCCACATGGGCAATCATATCACTTACATATTGCCACATTTTGGCCCATCATGATCCTACACATACCGTTTTGAAAATAAAAGGAGAAGATGTGATAGAAAATAAGGAGGATTATGAGTTTAGCAACCTCTAATAAAATGATATTATCAAATAATCAAATGATGTTTACTAACAAATAATTTATAATAGCATGAAAAGAAAATATGAATAGAAACAAACCTCAAACCAAGAGGCACCCTTCATAGTATTAAAACCAAGAATTTTTTTTTCAGGAAGAAGTAGAACACAACTTATAAAAACAAAATATAAAAGAACAATAAGGAGAGGAAAATAATACATTTAAAAATTGGGAAAATAAAAAACTTAACATAAGATATATAGATATAGTGAACCTGAAAAGGACACAATCATGAATACTCCTAGGAAATTGCATGTTTTAAAAAAATATACAAATGAAACAGTATAACATATTTTTATGCTAAAATCTATGCGATAAAGAAAACACATAAAAAGAGATAATAAAAATCTATTTTATTTATTTGGATCAATCTATAGAGACACCCTTAAATGGTACCAAAAAACTACCCTAGCAATGATAAATATTAGGAATAGTGAAACAAGATTTCTTAGCCAACTTTGATACTCTAGACTTACCTAGCAAAGGAGTTAGAAAAATATGTGAACTTACATATAATGAGGATTAAACCATAGCATAATTTGATAAAATATTTGAATCATTTACTATAAGACTAGAAGAACCATTGACCAAAAAAAATTAGAAAATTAAATGGTTCATCTCTAAAGTAATATAAGACATTAGAATAGCCTTGGATGGGATATATTATGATATCTAACCAAAAATCATTACTTTTTCCTGGTGGATTGAAAACCAATCATGAAATAAACAAGAAAGGGAAAAATAGAAAAAGGAATTGGATGGGAAAATACTAGGGATAGAAAAATTAAGACTCTGAAAAGACATTATTGTGAAACAAGATATGTTTGTACGAAGACCTAATATTTGGTGTACTTATTATGGAACATGACACATAAGAAATGAGTTCTTGAAGGGAATTGAAGAAAAGAAAGCTAATGCACTATAAGTAAATTTATGGGAACAACCCAAAAAGATAAAATCAATTTACTATAGAACTTGAGAAGAACAGGTTGATCATGAAATAGCATATTGTCCCTCATCTAATTATTTCAATTAAGAGAATATCTTACCACAACAATTCATAGTGACCAAAAAGGTTGGCATATGGTAAAGGACTCGCAAAAAGACCATTGTATCAATAGGAACATGGGTAGAAAGTACCAGAATGGGAAAACAAGAAGAATATCAATTCTATACAAAACCAACCAAATCAAGACATACAATGAAAGAGGCCAATTACATAGAGATAGAGGTTGAGGTAGAGGAAGGAAGAGATGAAAAAATGCCACAAGTTTTAAATATGGTAAATGAAACCACTTTTTAATAGACACAGTGTTGGATAAGATGAAATCCTATGGATTTTGTGGGAGTACAGAACATGAAATTTTCAATTGCAATAAAGCTAATACCTATTATAGCAATGTGGCTTCACAATCAAAGAGAGAAGAACTCCAAAATGTAAAATCATCAACAAGATTACTAAAGAAAATAACAAAAGAGCCTAAGGAGAAAAATGAAGGAAATGATAAGAAAGAATATGTGGGTACTAGTAACTCTGACAGAGAAGCTCTTAACCATGTAATAAACTGGTAGTAATAACAAGATAAAGAACTAATACTACAAATGATCAACAAGACATGAAATGAGATGAAACTGTTAGAAAACACAAATATAGTAAGATTTCCTCGGTGAATCAATATATCTGTCAAATCAAATCAATTTCAACTTATCAATCAAAACTTAAAACTTCCTTAATTATATAACACATTAAAAGCAAGAGCACAAAACCATAACACTAGATTTATGTGTAAAACCCACCAAGTGAAAAACCATGGTGAGAAAAGATACTTGGAACTACTATTCAAATCCAACCTCACAAATGAATCAATACTTACAAAAAATTTAAGTTCGTTAACCTAAGGAAGGTTATGACTCCTTGCTTACTCATAGAATGAGATTGTAACATTAGAATACAACTCTTTGAAGAATCATATGACAATCCACAATCACAACACTTCTATTAATTCTAGCTCACTGTCTTCAACACTTTTACCCCTCTTTACCTTTGGCTCACTACCTCTAGTACTCACACTTGCACTTATTCCTTTGGCTCACTCCCTCCAATGCTCACTCAACTTTTTCATATCACTACCTTTTGTACACAACTTAAACTTTACTGTATTCACCTCACTACCTCTAGCATCCATAAAAAAAAATTCTACAACTTCACACACATTACTCTTCCTTCAAGCACTACTATAAGAAAATTGCATTGATCCCACCTTGAATTCTTGTACATCTCAATCACAAACTTGATCTTACATTTATACCTTTTGCAAGCATAAAAATTTTTCTCCTTTTTGGCCATCTTGAAATGTATGAACATGAAACCTGCTACAACCATATTTGAGTTGGATCAAACACATCTACAAGAAAGGGAAATCTAATGTGGCTCAAGCCACAAGATAAGTAGGACCTATTACAAATATTCATATAGTCCTAAGCTAGCACACACCACAAAAACTTGGCACAAGAAACTTAGAATACTAAGTTGACCTAGCAAATACTCAACCCTTGAAATATTAACTCCATACCACAAGTGGTATCAAAGAAGCAAGATAGAAAACATGGATTACATAACAAGAATAAAATTATATCAAAAATATTTTCATTCATTTCTTTCACAACTTCACACATCAATAAGCTAGTGCAAGCAAATAGATACATAACCACTATCTATCATAAACCTAGACAACATAGTATTGGAATATAACTTTGATAGCTCAACTAGCAGTAGAGTTCAAAAACTAAAAATCAAGGAGATACAATAAATAGACATGACAAATACTTCCCCCAAACCACAATAATGCATCAACAACTATAGAGAAATGTTGAGCATTTCTAAAAACCTTCCAAGATTGTAACTATATAGTCTTCACTTTGCTTAGGAAATTTTTTTGGTAGGTTTTATGATATGAAGACTGAAACGTAGATACTTCACACATTAATTAGCTATCCTTCTAACTGTAGGACCATATCATTAAATGCAGAGGAATGCAGAGGAATCTCCTAAGGATTTTTGATGTAGAGGCTCTCTAACACATAACAAAAACTTAAAAATATACACATTGATATATGAAAAATCCTCAAAATTTGTTACATAAATGCGGGATTCAACATTGAATAAAATTCAAGAATTTTTAGAAGCTTTTCTAGACACATCTTGTCTACGATTCTTCAAATCCTCATGTCTTCAAACCTTCTTGGCTTCACTCATCTTATGAAATATGAATTTCCTCTTTATTATGCAGCTCTCATGGCTGCCTTAAACACCTAAAACACACCTGAAAAATCTTTTTTCTCTTCTTCTATTCCTCTTCTCTTCACAAGCTAATTTTCTACACTCTTTCTTGTGCAACTCTCACATGAAACCTACAAGTTATTTCTCCACACTTGCTATTGTTGATTGCTGATTTTTTACACAACTGAAGGCTGTATTTTATAAGTCCATACAACCTTAAAAATAACCAAAAAGTGGCACCCAAATCTTCTCTTCCATTTCCCTCAACTTGACCACTAAAATTCCTTCACAAAGAATGAAATAAAGACATAGTTTTGCTTCCGAAATGTGTTGTTAATATTTATTTAATCATATAAAATTCCTTTCTTTAGTAGATTCCTTTGGAAAATGGAGTAAATACACAACCAATTCATGCTCCTTTGGTAATTGAGGATTCACTCATTATTTTTTGAAAAAATCGTTATCATTTTCCTCTATTTTAAGCACCCAATAAGACAAGAACCAAATTCCAAAGGTCACTTTCCTTATGAAACTTTTATAGGCATCCAAATTGATAAAAAAAATATTAATTATTATTTTCAAGTTCCTTATAACATGGAAATTGACCCCTTAAACCCTTCAATCCTTGAAATTATATAATACAATAATTTCAAAATCACATTAAACACATTGTTTACCTTTGATTTTTGAAATAAAGATCAAAGTATTCGTAAATGAAGATTTTATGATTCAATTACTCCACAAGATCCTCTTCAATCTCCAACTCACACAAAAATGTGAAATTAAACATTAAAATTAAATTGTTATTTTTTGGTTGATGTTGATTACTAATTCACCTGGATACTCTTACATCACCTCTTATAGAAACTTCTTGAGTCACTGACTATAAGAGATTATTTTATATATTTCAAATCACCATATAGTGAATACACATTTACATGATCCACAAGAAATATAGGAAAACTGTTAAAGTAACTCATGAAATTCAACAACATACATAATACTTATTATCAACATCCTAATTGCAACATTTGCAACCATCCACACAATACCACTTTACTAACAATAGAGACAACATCATCAACAACCTCCATACTAATTGAAATTAATGAAAACTAGAAAACTCCATACTATTGAAATCAATGAAAACACTTGTAAAATATTTGCAACAATCTTGCCCTTTGGGTGATCCCACAATAGTGGTTTACAATTTTTGGCCAAACTGGACACTGAAATAAATTTTTTTAACTAAATCTTCACTTTTGGGCACCTATAGTGGCTAAACCGTGAGGAATTTGAAGATGATGCAAACTAGAGTTTTGTTGCATTTTTTCTATAGATTCTAAATATACCTTTTTCAATTTTTTTTGAATCAAATTGCACTTCTTTTCCATCTCCCTCAAAAATTAGTTTTTTTTCTTTAGAAAACAACATTTAAAAAAAGTGGTGCTCACCGTATAAGGCATAACCTTTTTTCCATGAAGGATAAAATTATAATTCTTCTGAATTTAGATTTTTAACTCTGATATCTGGTGCTTCCACTTGGTTATATAGTTTTTTATTGAATATTTTTTCTTTAATCAAGTTTCAAAGTCAAACCAATTAAAATTTAGACATAGCACGATAGTATAATGCATAACTTTTTTTTTATGTATCAAAATTCATTTTTTTTTTGTTGGATCAAGGAATCCAATATCTGGTGCACTCATATTTTTTAAAAGCAAATTTTGATCATCTTCTATTTTTCCACCTGTGTAGAACAAAGAGCTTGATTTTTGGTGAAAAACCTACATTCACAAGAAATAAAAAATAAATATAATAATCAAATTTAATTTAATTAGAATTATTCTTTTTTAGAAGCTTATAATAAGGAATACATACTTACAAAAAAATAAATTTTAAAAATAAATTCATTTGATCCCCCAAAAGATAAATCAAAAGTTATTTTTTATCAATATTTTGATAGGTGTAAAGGAGACTCTGTTATAGGTATGGTTTAAAACTAGCGGGGCTCTATCCAAGGGGCCTTGGTCTAAGGTGGTTTGATCAAACTCTATTCAATTGAAAACCTTTAAGTGGAACTTTTCAAGGCTTAAATCGTTATATTTTCTAAAAATATGTGATTTCAACAAAAATCAGGATCTCCCAGAAAGTGTAAACCACTATTGTGGCAACACCTCTTTGGCATTGATGGCAACACAAGGAAGAGGAAAACTAATGAGATATGTAATAACTCCCCCTTGATTCAACTACTTGCTCCATATCTCCCCCTTTTACATCAAGGATACAAAGCTAATGATCTTAAATCAATATTTCCATGTAGCATACAATCTCCCCCTGCCTGCATAAACTTCAACATTCTACTACTTACTCCCCTGAGAGTTGGCCTTCATCAATCTAGGGATAAAATTATGTGTTTTGAATTTCCCCCTAGAAAAAAAAACCAACTATGCATCTAGTTATAGGAAGGAGAGGAAACAAACCCTAGCTTCTACATGAGATACTCAAAAGTATCCTTTGAAAGTTCCTTTGTGAATATGTTTGCAATTTTTTCCTTTATTAGTATATACTCTAGTCTTACTTCTTGAATGACAAATTTCTTCATTAAAAAATGATACTTGATAGATATGTTCTTTTTTTTGGCATGTATCACTAATTCCTACAAATATGGATGGTGCTTGTATTCTCACATAGAATTAGAATGGGTTCATCATACATCACCTTGACATCCTTTAGAGTTTTCTTCATCCACAATACTTGGGTGTACCAAGATGTTGTGGTAATATACTATGCTTTTTTTATTGATGATGTTGAGTATTGCTTTTTACTAAACCAAGGGACCAATTTGTCTCCTAAAAAAAAAGCTCTACCACTCGTATTTATTATAACATCAATATATGCAAATTCAAAGAGAAATCACTTCCCTTTTGATACCACAATTCATTGTCCAAAGTGTTCTTCAAATATCTAAAAATACTTTTGATATCCTTTACAAGAGTTTCTTTTGGATCATCTTGAAACTATGCAACCAAATGAGTAACTTGTGTAATATCAATCCTTAAAGTAATTAGATATAATAGGCCTCCAATAATAGACTTGTATAGAATCTCATAAGCCTTTGGTGACACATCATCCTTACTCAAATGACAATAAGTTACCATTGGAGTAATTACTAGTTTACAGTCTTCCATATTAAACTTCTTTAACATTTTCTTAACATAATTTACTTGAGAGATAAAAATGGCATTAACTATCTATGAATTTTGAAGTCTAAGAAAAAATGACAACTCACCTAACATAGACATTTCAAATTCTTTTTGCATTTCTTCAACAATTTTTTCGCACATTTCATCATTTCCTCTAAATATTAAATCATCAACATACATCACAACAATTAAAATCTTTTCATCCTCTATTTTGATGTATAAATTACTATTTACAATACCTTTCTTGAAGCCTTGCTGACATAGGTACTTATCCAACCATGCATACCAAGCCCTGTGACTTGTTTGAGAGCATACAAAGACTTCTTCAGTCTACAAACCATTCCCAGATCTATTGATAGTTGAAAACCATTAGGATGTTCTATGTATACTTATTTTTATAGCTCACCATTTAGGAAGGAAAATTTCACATCCATATAATAAACTTTAAAATTCTTGTGCATAAAAAACTGGAAGAAATTTTTTTATGGCCTCCATTCTTGCCACTATAGAAAATATTTCTTCAAATTCAATTCCTTCCACTGGTGAATATTCTTTGCAAAAAAAAAATTATTTATTTCTTACAACCTCTCCATATTAATTTTTTTTGTTCTTGAACACCCATTTTGTTCCAATCACATTCTTGTCTATAGCCCTTGGAACCAATTCCCAAGTTTGATTCTTTTCAATCTGATTGTGATCTTCTTCCATAGATTGAATTCATCTTTCATCTTTTCTAGCATCAATGAAATTCTTTGGCTCAACTCTTGTCAACAGATAAAAACTCACCTGTTCATTTTCTTTACTCCTTCATTCTTATCTCTAGTGATATGATCTTATGAATTATTCCTTTGAAAATACTTGGTACGATTCTTGGGAACTTTCTTGTGAGCCCCCTCTTTTCCAACAACTTCTTCCCTCTGTAGGTAGATTCATCAGTCCAATAGTCTTCTTACTAATGTGTACTTTGATGAAATTCTTCATCCACTTTGAAATTTGCACTTTCAACATCTTTCCTCAATCTTTTGTTGTAGCATTTATAGACTTTACTCCTAGTTGAATATCCAAGGAATATTTTTGGAAATAGAAAATTACTATTTGCAACTCTCATGTATGTAAGGCAATCTTCTTTTTGTTTCATCATAGCTTTTCGTGTGTTTCAAAATTTCAAAATTTTCTTGGGAAATCCATGTAGTATAAATTTCTAGACATGAAAGGTGTAAAATAGTTTACATTTCTTGTGCATGCTGGTGTAGGAGCACCTAGAATATGTAATTATGCAAAAAGAGAGCATAAATCCAGAATATTAAGAGCTAAGGGGTAGTTAGGAGGTTTCAACCAATGGAAAGGTAGTTATTGAATGGGAAAATTTCTTAAAAGGCATTGTGAGGCATGGGAGAAATCAATGATTGTATTTTTGTTATTAAAATTCTGAAATAAAGACTTTGTTTTGTGCAATTCTGAGTTTTTCTTCTTTTACCAATCCCTATATAGACTGTACTGAGGTCTAGGGCTATTAATTTGTTTTTTATTTATGAGGTAGTGAATCACTCATCATCTTGAAGTGTTTTGAAGTAGATCCATTCAATTTGGAGGCATTTGAAACTAGAATTTGTTAAACCCTCAAAACAGGGTTTGAGAGTCCTTTAAGGAACAAGACCTCCATCCCATCAAAGTAGGAATAATCTAGGTTGATGGTATGGATTTAAATATGTGTTGTTTATTTTCTTTAGTGTTTTTGTGTGCTTGTAGGACAATAGGAGATGAAGGTGAAAGAATATGTTGTTGATTTAAGCCAATTTCTAAGTTTTCCCACTCAAGAATGAAGGATACAACCATGGAAATTAAGAAACAACATGTGCATGGACTAGTAAATGAATTCAAAAGCTTTTCTAGACATATTAAATCTTGTCTCAAGTTGTTTCTAGAGGTCTTGAGGTTTGCAAGGGTGATATTCATGAAACCCTCATTGTTTGTTGGTGTTTTCACCCTATAATAAAGGTTTTGATAGACCAGTAAGTTTTTTAAGTTTCTCCACTCCTAAAAATGATGAAATCTTAAGTTTTATGACATTTCTAAAGAAATTTTAAGGTTTTTTAGGAATTTGGAGTGGTTTTGAAGGGGTCTCCTTTGCAAAACATGCCTATTTTAGTAGCCTTTTGACAATGTACAATTGGAGAATTTGGTAATTTCTTGAAGATAGTCTATTGAAAGCTTTTGTTAAGTTGTTATGGATAGGAAAGGGTCTCTAAAAATGTATTTGGTTTTTGGTATTTTCATTTGGTTGAGGGATTTACCTAATTTAGGGCATGGAGTCTTGTTTGTGAAATGATGCCTTGATTTGATGGATAGTAGGAATTTGATGGAATAGTGGAAACAGTGATTATGAATGTTTGAACATTGTTGTATTTATGTTGAGAAAGATGTTTCAAAGTTGGGATAAGGTGTAGAAGACAATAATGATGATTTTGGTGTTTTTATTCTCTATATGTGACAATGGTGTCTTGAAAGTAAGTTGCTAAGGTGAGTGAATTGGTGCATTTTAGACTGCTAAAATGGTAGATTTTGATAATACAATGCTTTGTGAGTATGTAAAGGTTCATTTCAATCAAATATATGATGTATACAGTGATTTGATGGTCTGATAATGGATAATAGTAGAGATGCATGGTTAGTTGTCTTATAGCCTTGGAGAATGAGTATATTGGTGATTACTTGATATACTATGATGTGGTTTGCTGAGTTTGAGAACTTGATGAATTTTGTAAAGATGCTAATGAGCATGGTGAATGAAGGAATTGTTTTCAAAGGTCCTGATTTGATTTTTGTCTTATTTTGGTCAACTTGATATGGAATATGGTTATGGTGGATTAGAATACTAACTTGTTGTCTTGTTCAAAGTTTAATAGAATTGAAGAATCAAAGGAAGGATAGTTTGATGAAAAGAAAAGTGAATTAAGGTTATTTGTTTAATTTGATCTTCTCATGATTTGTTTGGGATTGAAATGCCTTGATGAAATGATGTTGTTGAGGGATGCTTTGCATCAAATTGGTATAAGAGCCTGAAGATGCTCTGGGAAAGTTGTTTAAATGATTAAGTTGTTGTTGATAGAAGGTTGAGATGGTTGGTTGGTTGCAGGTGCTTATCCATCTAAGCTGCATTGAGAAAGTCCAAGAGACTAGGGATTGTAAGTGAAACACCTAGGTGAGGCAAGCTGAGTTGTTTTGTAGTTAGAACTTGATGGATTCTTGTTTGAAGAAGCATTGAAGAGTTGCAGCCTTGATGAAGGATACTCCATTGATGGGAGTAGTAGAATATGAAGATGAAAGGTGATTGAGAAGATCAAGGAAAGTGTGCAAGGACAATCTCGTGTCCTTGGTTAAGTAAAGAGTTGGCGGAAAGATGCAAAGGAAAGTCCTGTGTCCTTTTGAAAGATAAATTAGTTGAGAACCAGATGATGAAGAAAGGCAAGAGGAAGAAATGAATATAGAGATGAAGAAAAGAAAGATGAAAAGAGAAAGCAAAGATAAAGTGAAGACAAATGGTGAAGACAAAGGCAAAGACAAATGAAGATGACGAAGACAAAGAACAAGGCAGATTAATTTTTTTTTGTAGGTACAAGCATTTTTCCAAGGGACTTGGAAAGATTCAGTTGGTTGGTTGTATGGTGCAGGAGCACCTAGAATATGTAATGCCTTCAAAAGGCTAAGTTGTCAAAATGTAATTATGCAAAAAGAGAGCATAAATAAGGAATATTAAGAGTTAAGGAGTAGTTAGGAGGTTTCTGTAAGACCTTGTCTCGCATATGACTAACACAACCTTAAATTTTTATACATTTCTCCTAAATATATGGTTAGATATATTGCCAGTGATAAATAAGGTGATTGTTTGATAGTAATCTTGTGGTTCATTTTTACTTTATGTTATATTGTCATTATCAAGTACTTAATGAAGATGCATGTGCAAGTAAATTATTGAATAAGATTGGAAATTATAAGATGAATTTGAAATAAGATAATTGTTGTTTTGTGTTACATTGGATTAAGGGAATTAACTATGTCAGTTATTCATGGATAAAGTTATGAAGATTCGATTTACAATTAATATGGTTTATTATTATGGTATAATTGTATTTAATTATGTTGTGCAGGAAAGTAGGTGAGTCAATGTGGAATTAACAGTAAAGGTCAAGTGAATATTGTGGTTATGGTTTAGTTATTTTTAATTTATAAATAAGACATTAGAATTTAGAAAATATTTTGAAGGTAAGGTATATAATTAATGTGTAATGGTGATTTATGTGTGGGTTAAATGTAAAGTGTGTTTGTGGGGATAATTAAGTGTTATTAGTATGTGATTAAATGTATGAGTGAGGGATTAAATTTGGAGACCCTTAGTTAAGTTAAAACACAAATTTATTCTTTCATGAGCTTTTAAGAGGTCTTAAAGAGACCTATTTTAAGTATTTTCACCTTTTCTAGTACCCTAAGGCAAGTACCTATGGGTTGGGGGTCTATTTATGACCATATCATGGGCCATATCCAAGATATGGCCCTCTTTTAATGCCTATTTAAGAGAGTGACGGATTTGGAAGACCTTGGGCAAGAGAAGGGTGTCTTGTCTTTCAAACTCATTTATGAAATGAGACAATGGAGATGGAGTGGACAAGTACTCCATACCCCTCTTAATTAAAATGGGGACTTTTGGGATGGAGTGGAGTACACTCTTTCTTTTCTCATCTCCCCAAATTTGCTCACACATGTGTGAGCACTTGTGGGAGATTGTGCTTGAGGATTGAATGAGAGAGTGACAAGTGTCACTCACTCATTCAAGAAGATTCAAGTTGAATTCCCTTTATATTTTGTTGAGGTAGAGAAAGAGGGTGGCTACCCACTTCTCCTTTTGGAGAATTTTTGGTTAAGTATTGAGAAGACGAGAGAAAGAGGGAGAGGAAAATGAAGGAAATGAGGAAGCTCTTGCATATTGGAGTTGAAGGATTCAAGTTTGGTCTCATGTTGGAGGAAAGAAGACTCATCCCTACAAGCAATGTAGAAAGATAAGTCTACTTCTCCTTACAAATGTTTGGTTATTTCATTATGTGCTATTATTTATGTATTTACTTGTCTTTGAGTGAGAAAATAGATTATGGGATTTCATGTCTTAGAATAGAATGCACATGTTGGTAGAAGTGATTTTTGATGTATGTTATTCTAAAATTCTTTGAGGGTATATAAAGACTCCATTATCTTGGGTCTATATAAATGTGTTTGCTCGGGGGTATGGCTAGAGCCCATGAGGCTTCATGATGCCATTACGGTAGGGTGGAGAGCAAATTTTATTTATTTGTGTTATTTAAAAGCATTCTTGAATATTGTGGTAATATTGAAAGTTAGGATTATGTTTTAAAGGGGAAATAGGGAATAGAGCAAGCCTTTATTTATTTATGTGTTATTCATTACATTCCTACGTATTGTTTGTAATATTTAAGGTTAGCATATTGTTATGAAGAAAGAATGAAAAGAGCAAACCTTTATACAATGATTTGTCATTTATTTCATGTATATGTACTATTGTAAAGATGAAAGTTTAAGTAAATGGAAAAGAAAATTACTATTTGAACTTGTATTAAAGGGAAAGGTTGAGATAAAAAGAGACCTCTATTTGATATTTAAAAGAAATATTATGCAAATTTAATTGTATCTTCATTTATTGTTAAAACATTATTTTTTTTCATGGAAAATACATTCATTTGAAACGTTTTTAAATGAAATCAAAGTGTTGTAATTTTTTTATGCTTGAGGTGAGAAAGATTTTCATGTAAGAGAAGAAATAGGTTATCTAAAAATTTATCTATTCAAATTACCATGATAAAGAGTTCTAATATTGTGTACTAAAATTATATGTAATACGAAAAGGAGATTTTTTTTTAACTGCATCCTCTCAAATAATAGAGTATCCAAATCCAATAGAACTTGTTTAGAAATTTGATTTTCATGGAAACCTAGCATTTGAAGAAATGACAACTATACGAGCAAAGTCTAAATGAAATTTTAATAGTACGGGTACAATGTGTTAGTGATCATGTAGTGAAATCTTATATATATATATCTGCATATGTGTTCTTGTGGAAATATAAATACGTATATACAACTTGCATGATACATATGTAAGTGAGCATGTTCAATTTCAAAGAAATTAATTCTATAAGCATGTATTTCTAAATCTATTTCATTAGTATAAATTCACATATATATTAAAAGAAAAAAAAATACAAATATACTTTTTACATATTAAAATATAGAACTGAGAATATTTTATAGTATATTATATGTAATATATAACTGGATATAATTTTCTAAAACAGTAAGTACTTAAATTAAAATTAAACTAAAATAATAAAACGAATTATAAAATAGAAAAAAAGAACAAAAAAACAAGAACAGAGGAGGGCCAACCTGTGGTCGTGACCCTACCCTTGAGAAGGAATGGTCTCTACAGAGGTAGTCGCTCCCCTGTAAGGAGGGCGCGACCTCCTCTATGAGCCGCCCCCTCTAAAATGCCAACAAAATGAAATTATTTGACATTTATTTGACATTATTTTTTTTTACCTTAAATTTATTAAAAATCTTTAACCTGGAGCTGCATACATTTTACAAAGCCAGTGCTGCGTGAAGGCTGCAGAGAGGTGGGCACCTGTATATATAAATACACAAAAGTTTGAATTGCAGTCTAATGTAAATGAAATGTACGAGATTGTGAAGTTCCAGTAATGCACATCAATAGCAGGGGATGTAGAGATAATATTTATAATAGTAAATAAGATAGCTATATATGAAATCAAATAATCTCACTCCAGTTTTTAAATAAACACGTAGATCTAAAATGCAGCCCAAAATTCTAAGGTCTCTTAAACTGGAACAAAAATAAATTGACAAAATTTATAAAGGCAGATCTACAGTCAATAATGTGGGTTGTATGTGATCTGCCATATTTAAAGAGTGCATGATTAAAAGAAAACTAAACTAAAAAAATATATAAGAAATAAATTTAATCCAATACAAAAACTATATACTAATAATACACCCTCCAAATCTGAAGTCATACACTGGACTGTGAAAAAGTCGTGGGTTCCTTGTCCTGCAAAGTGGGTAGACATGAAAGGATTTTAAAAGTGTTGGAAATGGAGAGTCTGATATAACAAAGAAAAAAGACTTGTAATCTATAGTCGCCGCACCATGCCTTCACATAATATTATTCCTAGCTGCTGGAAAAACGTTTAAGGAGAACCAAGTTTAAACCAAACAAAAAAAGAAAGGAAAAAAAACCTAAGTCAATATCTTGAGCAGATTGCCACCATAGAAAAAAATGGGGATCCAACGGTTGCAAATAATGGTAGGTGTAGGTGAATTTAATTGGAAATTAACGTGTCAGCAAACAACACTGCAACATAACTCTCGTTTGGGTGCAAAAATAAGGAGTATTAAATTTTGAATTAAATGATCCTTCCATTCCCATCGGTACACTCTCAGATTTTTATTTTGGTCAGATCTGTCACCCCCTGTCTCAGTTTGTCACGGCATTAATGCTGACTGGTAAATTTTTTTTTATTAAAATCTAATTGTTCATTTAAAAATAAAGAAATCAAACATTCATTGAGCATTATTGAAGGATAATGGTAGTTTTGGTTTATGTTAAATATCGTTTAACCAATAAATTTAGTAACATTGGTTTCTAAATTCGACACATTATTTTAGGTGAAAGTAATGTTGGCATTCAAATAATTGATTTAATAATAGACTTATTAATAATAAAAAATTCAAATGACTAATAGAGATTCATATGATTAATGTTGAGTTAAAAATAATAATAATAATTTTATTACCAGTGAATCAAATGTTAAATTGTAATTAAATATTGTTACTATTAATGGACTATATGTTGGAATATTGTTAAAATATTAATTACCAAATGTTACATTGTGATTAAATATTGTTACTATTAATGGACTATATGTTGGAAATATTGTTAAAATATTAATTAGAATGTAAATAAAAATCATTTTATTATTTATTTATTTATTAAATGATACCACCTATTATTATTAAAGTTGATTTAAAATAAATGGGGAGCCAACTCTTAATTAAAGAAAATAATGATCCATAAATAATAACATTTTAAGTGACAACTAAGTCAACTTAATGACTCATAGTCATACTTTCATTATTATTCAACATTCCACTAGTAAAAAAATTTTAGATGTGATTTAATCATTAGCCTAAAATATTGTTATGGACTATTAAACACCAATTTTTATATTATATATAGAGAGATCAAAAACATAAGCCCCAAGGCATCACCAGGGAACGAAAAGTACGGCTCAAGAGAGGCAAGGCCTCACATCAAGAGCACACAGAGAACAGTAGTACAAAAAATATATATACAACCTATGCACAGCACGAAGAGAAGCTGATACAAAACATAGCAGCCACTAGCATAAAGTTACATCGATGCTATCAACCCAAGCCACCCAACCCAAGGCGCCTTCCATCCATGCAATGTGCTTGGTCTCCTGAATCTGAGCCAACATCAGGACCTGTTCCTTGTTAACTTTCCTGTTGTTCTTCACTTCTTGGGTCAGGATCTTGCATGTTTTCTCAAAGAGCTGCAGATTGTCCATAGTCTGCCTCCAAGCATAACCTCCTTGCATCTCGTATATGAAGAACGTGGCGGAGCCATTTTTGAGGAACCTTTTGAGCTTCTCTTTTTCAATCAACATAGTAGTGCGGACCTGCAAAAAAAATTTAAGGTAGATGAGTTTTCGAAAAGACTCAGTAAGAATTCTGGGATTACTCTGAAATCTCTCTTCATTTCTACATTTCCAGATTTGCCACAAAATCCCCGAGGAGAGGATTTTCCAAAATAAATTAGTATCATGTTTCAAGCCAACGATATGCCCGGTAATAATCTCAAAGATGTTAAAGAGAGAAGGATACATAATGCCAAACATCAGCCAAATCTCTTTAGCAAAAATGCAGTCAAAAAGAATGTGTCTACCAGTCTCGGGTAACCTGCACATGGGACAAACATCAGTACCAAGGGGATCTTTTCTGATAGGGAGTCTATCAAGAATAACCAGCCAGTTAAAACATTTAATCTTAGGTTCAGTAGGACCTTTCCAAAGATTTTCAAACAAGTTCTTCCACGCACGGGTGTCTAAAGAAGAGTACCAGACCTTGTTAATGTGATCTATAACGGCCTCAGAATGCCCAATAGTGTTATAAATGTTTTTGGCTTTGATTTTGTTAAGCACAGTCCCATCAGGCCACTTGATGCTTAAAAATCTGTGGGAGTCAATTTGACAGGAGGTCAGGAGATTTCTGGTGGCTTTGCGGATCATACTGTACGTTTTCTTCTGGGAGCCAGGAAGGTTAAATTTGTTACTAAGAACCTCCCAGTCTATTAATCTGTCATGCTCAAATAAATCAGCCAATTGGGAGATGCCTTTGTTGTTCCATTGCCTAGCCGAGCAGCCCTGAGAGAGGGCGAGGGGCTTGCCAGAGTAATTCAGGTTCCACCAAATGGACCTTTCACCATAAAGATGGGCATCATCATGGAAGGACCTGTTAGTTATAAAACGTTTCACAAAATTCCAGGCTTTCCAAATGGATCTAAAAATAGCAGATCCTTGCACATTCACGGGAAAATCACCAAGGACAAGATCATTAAAAGGAAGATTCTTCCAAGACTTAGCTATCTTGGGGATACCTCTCTCAATGTTATTTCTAACCAAGACCTTTTTATAAATTGATAATATATATTTAATATCAATATCGTTATTGTTTACTCACTTAAATAATAACATTATTGTCTAACCCTCAAGTAATTTGTATCTTTGTTATTCCACTCTTGTTATAGAGTACCTTTAACTAACCACTATTAAGCATGGATATATTATTATCATTCTCCTTGATGGAATATTCTTAATGAACCACATATAACAACTAAGGACAATAACAATGTTATGAGTAATAACTAGATTGATTCTAGGTAGCATTAAATCAAATATTTCAATTAGTATCACCTTGCACTTGTATCAATAACACATTGATACTATTATGACCTTTGTATACAATTTTTGTATAATTAACTTTTGCACCCGAGTTAAGAAGTGATTTCTAAAGGGTGCTCAACTCACTTCATATTTAGTCACACCTTAGACACTTAGAGTGTTAATTAGCTTGATTAATAGGTTTAAAAAAAAAAAGGTGTGTTGGGTTTCTCTAGCAAAAATTATAAGCATGACAGTTTCAACCAATGGAAAGGAAGTATTGAAGGGGAAGCATACTTAAAAGGCATTGTGAGGCATGGGAGAAATCAATGATTTGATTCTTGTTATCAAAATTGTAAAATAAAGACTTTGTTCCGTGAAATTCTAAGTTTTTCTGTAACACCCCTCCGTTTTGGATATTTGGATCAATAGTGTTTTCTTGGTAATGTTTGATTATGCTTGATGTGACTGTGAACTTAGTGATTGTTTGATCATGAACTGTTTGGTGATGTGCATGTTATATCATGATGTGACATTTGTGTCTGAACATGCTTTGACTTTGGAATTTGATTACTTGTGATCGTGATTGATTAAATGATCATGTGGAAGTTATATGTTGATGAGATGTTCTTTTACTCCGATGTTATCCTTATGGCATGATTTAGAATAACTTAGAAGATATCTAATTAAATGATGTTTATGCTATTGAGCATATCTCTGATGTTAGATGCATTAGTTAATGATATTGTATTGGTGAAAGGGGCGGATTGTATCACTCGCTTGCGAGTGCCCTACAATTATGAGATTCCCTCTTCACAGCGTGTTTGATCATAACATACATATATATGTTGCACGTTCGACATGTTCTTTGTCGCAGGTTTGTAGGTACATAACATCGACTCTACTTGGTTTCACAAGTGTGACCGTGTCCATTTACCAACAGAAATTGATTGGGAGATAGTAGCTAGGTTTTCTGAACCAAGTCGTCACCCTAGTCATAGTGTGTTGTCGGGTTGTCGTCGGGGTTAGTTGTTCTAACTTGGTCAGTTTCCCCTTGAGTGTTTATTTAATTTCAAGTTTCAAGTTTATTAAATGACTTGCGTAGTTTAATTAATGATTAAATGTGTTTAATTGCAAGTTAATAGTGATAAAATGGCTTTTGAAATTTATAAATGATGATTGTTTTGTCTTATTGAGATGTTGGAAAATTAGTGATTAATTAATTAATTTAATTTAATTAATAAAATAATCTAATTTTGAATTAGATTTATTTTATTGACTAATTAAATTAATAGGGATAATATAAATCAATTTAGTCATGTTGGCATCATTAGATATTTGGATTAAATCAAAAATTAGAAATATGTTTTATATTTTACTCCTAGATATAAAGTGTAAAAATAATGTTATTATGAATTGTTGAATTATATTTTGTTAAAAGAAATTTATTTGACCTTGGGGTTGTAAATATATTTTTATTTTAAAAGGATATTATGAAAATTACACTTGGAAATAGAAATTGTTTTATGATTTTGCAAAAATGAAATATCTTCATTTAGCAATAAGTTTGGTGGGTGAGTCCATTTTAGGGTTTTGACAAATTTGGAAGAAGAGGCTTGCATAAGGAAATTGGGATTTTATTTTTTCAATTTAATTTTGGGAAAAATGGGGATGGCTATGGTTTTGCTTGGGAATTTTGAAGGATATGGAGGTTTTGTTGGAGCTGGATTCAAGGGAAGGATTGGAGAACACCATGGATGAAGGTTTCAAAATTGTGGAGAAAAATTAGGGTCTTTTCTTCTTGCTTTGTTTATTTTAAAAATAGATCAAATCCTCATCTTGCTGTTTGAAATCTTTGTAATATTGTTTGAAATCCAACAAAACCCATGGAAATTAGATTTTAAATTAGCAATAGAAAACTTAGAGGAAAAGATGTAATGTATTTATCTATTTGGGGAAAAAACTATGAAAAATTCTTCGTATTATTGTGCCTTAAATCTTTCTTTTTAGTTTTTCTCTTCAAGAAAAATTTACCCAAATGGGACTCTGAGAGGATATTTATTTTTCTTATAAATTTATGTAAATGGGGGTTTGTTTTCAAAAAAAAATTGGGAGAAATTTCGTTCTGATTTTTACCAGACACAGGATTTAATTTTATTTTTGTTTATTTTCATTTTTTTTGGGCAAAATTATGCAAATTAAAACAAAAAAATTGGTGGGGGCTGCTCACAGCCACCCCCATCCATGGGGGTCGGTCGCAGAGCTCCCCATCGATTATTAATCTCCTATCTCATAAATTATTTGACTTTGAAAAATTAATTCAGCAAATATCGAAAAATAACACAACTGCAACTTCACAATAAAACTCACAAGAATAGAGAAGAAAACATTCACAATAATGAACACAATATTTTTGGACAAATTGTCCGTGGAAAAACCCCGAAGGGAAAACCACTACTGCAGATGAGGAATTATATTAAACTTCAGCAAATTAAGGAATACAAAAACTGCTTGCCTCTTACTGGCAGAGCTCGGCAATATTCTTCTCTAAATTCTTCCCTCAATTTCTCCTGCTGAAATTCCACAGCTGCTATCCCCAACGCTATCACTGCGCCCTTGCTAACACTGCAAGACTATTTGCTCTCACTGCAAATCTACTTGCTATCACTGCAAGTCTTTCTCAACTCTATACTTGTGTGTTCTCCAAATGCCCATTGATCCCCTTTTATACTTTTCTCATTGGAAAACCAATGGCCATGATTTAATCTCAATCAATGGCTAAGATTAAATAGACTCTAACAACCCTAACTAACTGATTCTAGAAGTCTCTAGGGGAATCAATTTATTTAATTACATAATTATCTAGACAACTCAGCCCTTTCTGGAGGTCTCTAGAAAATAATTAAATAATTAAATAACACTACTTGGGAATGGAGACACCTGTCCAAGCTACATAAAAATCAACACTCCCTCTTAGCGAGGAAGGTGTTCTGCATGACACCCAACCTATCTCTGAAGAAGATGAATTTCGCCTTCCCCAATGCCTTAGTCTGCTACCTGCTGATCTGTAGGTATATACTGTAGCTGAACAATCCCGCGCTGTACACAATCTCTGATGAAATGATATCTGATGTCTATATGCTTAGACCTATCATGAAACACCGGATTCTTAGTCAACTTGATGCAACTCTGATTGTCGCAGTGTATCACTGTAGTCTCAACCCTCTGACCAAACAAGGCCACTAGCAACTTCCGAAGCCATATCGCCTCACACGTCGCCATGCTAGCTGCTATGTATTCTGCCTCTGCAGAACTCAAAGCCACAGACTTCTGCTTCTTGCTGTACCAAGAGACAACTCCTGATCCCAAGCTAAAGCAAATAAAGTGCTTTTCTTGTCATTGTACTGCCTACTAACTGTCAGTATAGCCTATCAACCTGATACCATCACCTCAGATATTTGATTCCATACTGGATTGTACCACGCAAATCGCAACACATGCTTTGTCGCTGTCCAATGCACCCCTTCGGCTCCACCATGAACTGACTAAGAGAGTTTACTGCAAAGGATATATCTAGCTAGTGTTGACCAAATACATGAGAGACCCAATCAACTGCCTGTATAAGGTGGGGTCTACATCCTTCTCCCTGGATGTCTCTACCTTCTTCCAATTCGTGATCATAGGAGTAGACATGGCTCTGCAATCCTCCATCTTGAACCTCCTCAAGATTTTGATGTAGTATTTCCCTTGTCCAAGGAAAATCTCCATCCGCCATACCTCCATGCCTAGAAGTATAAGCCCCAAATCCTTCATCTCGAACTCAAGGACTCATGAAGAACCTGTTAAAAACAAGTCATCCACATAAAGAACAAGAATGAGAACCTCACCCCCAACCACCAAGTAGTAGAGGTTAGCATCCGCTTCACTCTTCACAAAGCCCATTCCCTGCAAGTATTATCAATGTGCTCATACCATGCCCTGGGAACCTGTTTGAGTCCGTACAAAGCTTTCTTCAATCTGCACACGTGGGTTGTACTGTGTGTGCTACAAAGCCCTCTGGTTGTTCTATGTATACCTCCTCTTTCAATTCACCATTAAGATCTTGACATCCATCTGATGGATCTGCCATCCCATCTGTGCTGCAAGAGAGATCACGACTCGTATAGAAGTATACCTGGCCACTGGAGCAAATGTCTCCTCATAGTCAATTCCCTCCTTCTGAGAGAACCCCTTGGCCACAAACCTTGCCTTGTATTTCTCAATGCTACCATCTGCACCGTGCTTGATCTTATAGATCCAGCTGTGATCTAACTATTGCCATTTGTTGAACAGCACAACTCTCCACACATCGTTTCCGCACTATTGAGGTATATCAACCATTGCATCTTTCCACACTTTCGTCAGGCGCCTCCCGATAGCTAGAAGGCTCACTATCTACCAACCCACTAACCAATGCCATATAGTCATCATACCGGCCAGTTGTCTCAAGGTCTACTACTCATCCTAGGAGCTCCTACAAACCCTGGGCATCACTTGCATCACCGGTTCTACACTAACCTAGAGATGAAGTATCAACTCCATATCACCGATGCATCTCTTGGATCTGCTGCATCCGCTGCTCCATAGCTCATGACTCAAGACCTAAGTTGCATGTACTAAATCTGTACCAGCCATGGTCCTTGTTTCAGTTTAGACATCCTTGAGCCTCCACTAACCGCTTTCACTCTGATCATCTGCTGGCAAATCTCTGGACCTCCTAAATGCCTTGTCCTCCATGAACTTGACATCACGCCTAACTATAGTCCTCTTGGTCCCTGGAATAAATATCCGATATGCCTTTGAGGTTTCACTGTACCCCACAAAGTACCCTCTCTCTATAGTCTGATCTAACTTGGAACGTGTCACACCTGGAATGTGACAATATGACAAACTCCCAAATATCCTGAAGTGGATGACATCTGGCTTCTTCCCTGAGAATGCCTCCTCTGGTGTCATCTTTCCCAATACCTTATGTGGAACCCTATTTTGTATGTACACTGCTGTACTGCATGCCTCTACCCATAAGTAACGTGGCATATCCTGGTCATACAGCATAGCCCTTGCCGCCTCTGATATAGACTAATTCTTCCTCTCAGCAACCCCATTTTGTTGTGGGTTGTAAGGAATAGTCCACTCTCTCTTGATTCCTTCCCCTGCATGTAACTCCCGAACTTCTTCCCTTTGTACTACGCACCATTGTCGCACTGGAACCTTATCCGCTTCCCCGTCGAATTCCACAAGAGTTCGAACTCTTGGAAGGGATCAAACTCTACTCCCTGTCTCCTGGGTATATCCAGGTCTTCCTAGAGAAATCATCAATAAAAGTAACAAAGTACTCATATCCTCTAAGAGACTTCGTCGACATTGGTCCACATATGTCTAAATGTACTAGATCAAGAACACCCTTGGATCTAGTGTCACTCCTTGGAAAAGTTGCTTTCGCAAACTTCCCCAACACACATCCCTTACATACATCATCATGCTCTGTGCTCACCTCAGGAACACCTGTCACAGCCTCACAAAGCATTTTAAGTGCTCCATGATGTATATGGCTCATCCTCCTATGCCATAGCTCTCCTTGATCTCTAGAATTACTGCTGCTCATCAGTGCCTTATGAGTATCAAACTGCAACCTGTAAAGCTGGCCGCTCCTAACTCCAATAGCTATGGGTGATTTCCAATCCTTGTGCTTAATTAACACACTTGCCCCTCTAAAGAGTACATTGTAACCTTTATCCTGAAGGACAGATATGGAAATCAAATTCATACCTAAGCCTGGCACATGCAACACATCATGAATGAGAATCCGCTTACCATTCTCCCTCTGAAATAGAACAGTCCCTTTCCCAACTGGATTGAGTTTGGACATGTTCCCCATAGAAATCTGCATTCTGATGTCCTCCTCCTTATAGCTGGAGAAGTACTCTCTAACTCCTGTCATATGAAATGACACCCCACTATCTATATACCAAACACCCTGTGAGGTTGAGCTAGCCATACAAGCTATGAGAGCGAACTCATCCTCCATTCTACTAGAGAGCTCATCTGCACTTGCTGAAGCTGTTGTCTGCTTCTTGCCTTTCTTCCTTTGCGGGCAATCACTGACATAGTGGCCAAACTCGTGACAGCCATAGCACTTCACTTTGGATAAATCCTTCTTCTTCTTCTCACCTTGTGAATTTGATCCTTTGCTTGACCCCTTCTTTGCTTTCCCTTTTCCTACAAGGGCAACGTTCTCCTGTTCCGCCTCACTTTGCTGACTCTTGCTACTGGTCCTACTGACAAGACTTAGTCTAAGCTCCTCCTGAGTGAAGTCACTCCAAAGTCGATCCTAACTCGGCAAGGTGTCTCGTCCATTAATAACTTGAACAAAGACATCCCACTGCTTAGTAAACCCATTTAGGGCTATCCGCACTAGCTCGTCATCACCTAGATTATCTCCAACAGCAGCCAACTCATCCTTGACAAGTCTGAGTCTGGTGAGGTAACTTGTCACGTCCTCTCCCTTGTTCATCCGAGTATCCTCAACTTTTCTCTGAGAATTAGCTTCCGGTTAGTGGTAGCATTCTGGTACAGATTCAGAATGGCATCCCACATCTTCTTCGTGTATCTAACTCTGCGACATGTGGAACAATATGATCCTTGACACCATCAAGAATCATCCTCCTCGCCTTGGCATCTTCCTTCTTATATGCTAAGAGCTATGCTGGATCTGTAGGTACAGGTACAACACTAGTCACATATTCCTTGATCCCATTCTCTTCCAGCAACAAAGAAATTTTGGCTTTCCAGACACCAAAATTTGAGGCTCCATCCAATCTATCCTGATCTCTTAAACCTGCTGAGGCCATCTCAAAAGATAAAAGAAAACAAATAATAATAATTCTGAAGAGGCAGGATCTTTCCTTCCTTTGTTAAGCCTTATCTGCCCTCAGATCAGCTCTGATACCATGTGAAAATTCTATTGCAGTTACTGATTATTAATCTCCTATCTAATACATAGATTATTTGACTCTAAAAATTAATTCTCAGCAAATATCAAAAAATAACACAACTGCAACTTCACCAATAAAACTCACAGAAATAGAGAAGAAAACATTCACAATAATGAACACAATATTTTTGGACAAATTGTCTGTGGAAAAACCCCGAAGGGAAAACCACTACTGCAGATGAGGAATTATATTAAACTTCAGCAAATTAAGGAATACAAAAACTGCTTGCCTCTTACTGGCAGAGCTCCGGCAATAATCTTCTCCAGAAATTCTTCCCTCAATTTCCCCTGCTGAAATCCCATAGCTGCTATCCCCAACGCTAACACTGCGCCCTTGCTAACACTGCAAGACTATTTGCTCTCACTGCAAATTTACTTGCTATCACTGCAAGTCTTTCTCAACTCTATACTTGTGTGTTCTCCAAATGCCCATTGATCCCCTTTTATACTTTTCTCATTGGAAAACCAATGGCCATGATTTAATCTCAATCAATGGCTAAGATTAAATAGACTCTAAAAACCCTAACTAACTGGATTCTAGAAGTCTCTAGGGAAATCAATTTATTTAATTACATAATTATCTAGATAACTCAGCCCTTTCTGGAGGTCTCTAGAAAATAATTAAATAATTTAAACAGACTTCTTGGGAATGTAGATATTTTCCAACCAAGTCGTCACCCACCATAGGTGTGACTGTGAGGGGTCAAACTAGCCCCTTGTAGTGCATGGAATTTCAAGCAAATCAAAGGCTTGCCTTCTTTTTAAATTTAAATTTATAATTACCATAGTTTTAAATTTTAAATTTTGTTTTTTTTTAATATATATTAGTGATTAATATTTAATTGGTAATATAATTATATATATTAATTTTGATATTATATAATACATTTATACTTAATTAAATTAATATGATATTATAAATCAATTTTCTTAATCATTATATATATATCTAAATTATATATGTGCATTATTTTATTTGTAAAATAATTTGTTCATGAATTGTTAAATTATATTTAAATAATTTATTTATATGCAAATAAAATATTTTATTTGGATATTAAAATAAATTAAAATTATATAGCCATGGTAGATTATTTATTAAATGGAAAAAATAAGAACTATTATGGGATTAGTATAAGTTGAAAAAATGGATAATTTTAAAAATAGATGTAGAAATTTTAATGATGTTTTATTGTAGGATATATGTAGATTGATCTATCTTTCATTGTTATAAGTTCACAAAAATCTTATTTTCATGAGAATGAATGGTCCACATAGGACTTATTAGATCTAAGTGGTATTTCCGGAGAGTTAAAGCATTATAATTTTCTAGGAGCTCCCATGAGTAGAATGAGTTCTTCTTTTTCAATTAAATTCTTTATCACATATGCCTCTCATAGATGAAATCTAAAATCTTACTCCCTATAATGCACACAAATATGTTTTTGATGCTTTAAGCTTTGTTCAGGAGTGAAATTTATCATATATTTAATTTTTATGTTAAAAATTGGTGTGAAAGAGAAAGGAATAGTAGTAAAATAACTTATTATAATATATATTCAACCTACCATCCAACATAAACTCACACACTACTATCATTTTCTAAGAGCCACTTCCTACACTAGATTATATTTAAGTGGAAAGAGAATGAGGATTGCTATCATACTAGTAATACAAATAATTTTAGTTATTAAATGAGTTGATATCTCAAAGAAAGACACACAAAAACCTTAAATGAAGTAGGTAAAACTAAAAAAGTGTTTTTTAAATGTCATTAGAAATGTCATTATCATCCTTCACTACTATGTCCATAATACATATCCAAACTATAATTAACCACTAAAATTTCTCAAGATATTTTGTTTTATTGTCTTTCATTATTTGACTCATGTAGATAATAAATCAAAAAGGTGATTTAACTAATTCTACAAAAAAATCTATACATGGGATTGTAAAGTTGTCACAAATCACTACTTAAGTTTTGTGTTTGTAGATTCCTCCTTGCACACAATTATTTTTCGTATTATTCATATAAAACCTAGATAGATGACCTTATATATAACCTATCATGGAATACCTAAATAATGTTGATAGCATATTATTAGGTTCTTGGAAATGAAACCAAAATAATAGCTAATTTATATATTTATGCAACATACCTATTTCTAAGCACATATTAAGCCTCATACACTACCATATCAATTAAAGGCTGCTCATTTGAGGCATACAAGAGTCTTAGTACCCTTATTTAAATCTATGCACTATTAATCATAATTTAACAAAGCATGTAGTTTATATAGGAACATGTACCTAGTGTAGATTCAATTTAATACTTGAACTCAAGAAATTTGCTTCATAGTTTTGATCCATATCGACATATTTTCTCTCAATAACACTTAGGATATATGCATATTGCACTCTTTAGATCACACACACCTGCATTTTATAGTCACTAACTTAACATTATCACTTTCATGCATTGGTTCATTTAAGTGCCTCTATAGATTGATTGCATCACACACATGATGAAACTCAATAAAAAATTTAGGAAAATAAAAAATTAATTATATATAATATCAGTGATAATATTCCAACATTAATTATAGAACTAAATATGATAATCCTCTCATTTAATTCACTTATTATTAACAATTTATTGAATTGTTTTTAATGATTGCTTTCCTAAACTTTCTTTTCTCCATGCTAGACCAATGCCTCATAATGTGGCTTTTCTCTCTCCTATCACGTTAGTACGTGAGTTTCATGACTTACCTAATAAATTCACCTTGATTTAAGGATACAACCTCAAACATCACGAGACGACAGCGGCAAGAAATGATAGCCCACCTGGATAAAGTGGCACAATCGTTTGTCAACAAGCTCCTATCAATTCTAAACTTGATTTGAAGTTGCTTGGAAAACTTGTGATCTGTCATTTTCAAATCAATTTGCCTGAGGATACCATACAATACAGTATGGAAGGGGTTTCATGGAGTCTCAGTCAATGCAGTATGGAAAGGGTTTTATGGAGTTATTCTACGAATTATTCCCGTGGAATACGGATGTTATGCATGGAAAAAAAGTATTTATGTGTAAGAAAATAACCCTACTTTTCAGATTGTATTAATCAAATCATACCTGTTCCTTCTGCTGCTTACCCCCTATTCCCATTCAGAATGCTTAGTCAAGTTGCAGTTATTTCGATTGGCAAGTAGTTGTCAACAGCTTGATTTGTATTGTTTTGGTGGAATGTAGAGCTCAAGAGGAAGCATTTGGACTTTCCACATGAAAATGGGGTTCACGTTTAGTACATCCAGGCTTGGAATTTGATGGTCTATTTGACCGTTTTTTGCATTTTGGACGGTATATTACAACTTAAAAATTTATTAGACCGTATTATTTGACTTACTATATTTTTATATAACCGTAAATATGACACTTAAAATTATTATTAAACCGTAAAAATTTATTGTATATATATAATAATGTTTGATAAAAATATAAATTAGTTTAGAATTGGAATAATTTTTTCTAATTTCACTTTATATTAATATATATGATTTATTATAAATATGTTTATTAATTCAAAATCTGTCAAAAATAGAATATTTTCAAGATTTAATATAGTTCTTTCTAATTTTTTAAAGATTTTGACGTTTTTACTAATAGTTATCATTGCTTTTTATTAATATATGATTTATAATATTTATTATAAAAATATATATTAATTCAAAAAAATCTTTTCAAAATAGAATAATTGATTTTTAACTTTTTGAATATTTTAACAAGATTTATTTTCTACATAATTTAGAAACTTCTTGTTACAATTAACAGTAAATTTAAGATTTTTAGATTTATTTCTAATTATCAATATTTTCTAATCTTACATTTTTAAAAATATATATAGGATATCCTTATGAATAACATAACACAAATTCACTATTGTTTCAAAGCATTTATTTTATAGCATTGTAACTTGTTTTTTCAATAGCAATATGTGATTCTTTTGTAACACAGAATATTGACATAGAAGCTATCCTCATATAATGAAGTTATGGCAAACTATGCTTACTATTCCTGCAAGCATTGTTGATTGTGAAAGAGGATTTTCAAAGAAAAACATCATCAAAGATGTTAGAAAGTCAAAGTTGGGTTTGGATACATTGGATGCATTAATGAGAGTGTCTTTCAATGGACCTCAAGAAAGTGATGTTGGAATAAAGTATATCAAATATGGAAGAATACTTTGATAACATTTATTTTTGTTTATTTTCTATGTAATGCATCATTAATTTTTGCATCTCAATTTAAAAATAATAAAAGAAAATAGTTTTTTTTTTCCAAAAGTTATTTTTTGTGTTTAAATATATGCAAATTATATAATGAAGGTTTGTATCAAATTATTATATTTTTTATTGTTTATTTGGTATTTTTAAGAATTATGATTCCTATATAAAGAAAGGCTTTTGCCTTCTTTTTAAATTTAAAATTATAATTATTTTTGTTTTAACTTTTAAATTTTGTTTATTTTGTTAATATATATTATATTATATATTTATGGTATATATATATTATATATATTAATTTTATATTATATATATAATATGATATTATTAAATAAATTTTTTAAATAATCAATTATATATATATATATATATATTATATATATGTACATCATGTATTTTTCTTTTTAAAATAATTTGTTCATGGAACTTTAAATGGGGATTAAAGTTTATATTTAAATAATTTATTTTATATGCAAATAAAATATTTTACTTGGCATATTAAAATAATGATAAATACTATATAGAGAAATAATGTTATTTATTAAATGGAAATTTTAAGATGATTATGTGATTAGTATAGTTGAAAGAAATGGATATTTTAATAAATAGACGTAAAATTTTAAGAGAGTTGATTGTAAGCAATTGTTTTAGATGTATATTAAGACATATTTTGTTTATGAAAATAATGAGGAATAAAATATGATAAATTGAAGTATATAAAATTATTAGATATATTTCAATAAATGGGGCTTTAAATTAATTGATAGAACTTAATCTGAAATATATATCGCATTGCTATAGAGGGAATGAAATTGATGTATAATCAAACATTTTATTTAAAATAATGTTTTTGGTTAATTAATTTATTCTATGTTAAAATATAGGTTAAGAAAATTAATTAAATGCTTATTTATTAAAATATTAGGATTATGAATTTAATGGATAACTTAGAGATAATGAATGACTCTTTTGAATCAGATGAGTTTCAGTTAATTTATTTAATGCAAAGTTGAAATAGAGACTAATTTTGGTTGATCTAAATGCTTAATTATCCAGATGTTTTAATAATAGTATACAGTTGTGGAACTTTGAGTATAGGATTGTTTTAATCTTAATCTGATGATGTTATTTATTTAAATAGTTTGGATTATGGGATATGCTATTAAAACTAAGGAATATAATCGGGAAACTTAGAGTTAACGAATGATTTATATAAATCAGAGGATTTATTAAATTATAATATTCGGTTCATGCATATAATGGTTAAACTTAGAAGTATTGAATGATTTAATGAATCATGTGAGATTGAGTTATTGATTTATTGCTAAGTTGAGATGAAGAGTAATTTAATTATTCCAAATGTTTTATAAATCAAGTGGGTTTATTTACAGTATATGACTGTGTGAAGTAGAGTTATTGATTGGTTTAGTTTCAATGCAATGATGTTATTTATTAAAATGTCTTGATTTTTGGAATATGGTTGTGAAAATTAGAGTTAATGATCTATGCCTTGACTGTTTCTATGTCATGAAAGGAAATGAGTTTATTGATTGGATAAATGCAAGTCATGAATACCGTGTTTGATTGGATTTAGGAGATCCGAACACTAGCTCACTTCATTGTCTGAAATTTTCTCAGAGTTTAATTGTTCATCTTTGATGTTGTGGAATTAGTGTGAATGTTTTGAAAGTCTTCCAGATAGGAGTTCATTTATTGGTATCGGTTGTGGTATGTGAGTCAACTTTTGGTGTGTTGTGGGAAAATGTGTATAGTTACACCATGTCATTTCGCCTGGTTTTCACGTACGGGAGTAATTTGTGCCTCCTTGGGAATAGGAGAGGGGTTTGTAATTTATGACTCCTTGGGACTAGGAGAAGGTTTTGTAATATGTGCCTCCTTGGATGGAGTGGTTTTGTTATGTTGTTTTCCTCTAGTGTTTGGAGAGGGTCTTAACCTTGTTGCCTCCAGTGTTGGAGTGAGTTCTTGATTTTTTACCTCCTTGAATGGAGAGGTTGTATTTATCTGGATACCTATTGTGGTTATTACTGTGTGTGTTGTCTTAGGAGAGTGGCTTGCAAGGACCTAGCCAGCGCACAAAGTGGTTCTAGGATAACTCTTTGCAAGTTAATTAATTTAGTGATAACTAAATAAACTTTTAGAAGCTTAGGATGCATCAAACATTAAACAAGATTAAGTATGCCTAGCTCATGGACCCAAGGGCTTGTTGTAGACTTGGGATGAGACGGGAAGGCCTGGAATGGCAAGATCATCTATCTCATCTTCACGAGAGGTATTTGGTTCTGCATGAGTAAGAATGGGTGCCAGGATTTCAGTAGAGGCTACCAAGATAACCCGTGGAGTGGGGGCCGGGGCCTAGGAAGGTTCCCAGAGGATATCCCTTGACGAACTATGCAATGACACTCTTCCTAAGTCAACAGTTTGTACTTGATATTTGTGACGCTCTTGATCTATTGTTTGTCTAGAAGCAATGTAACCAATGTTGGTGTTGTGAGAGTTGTATTGTGAGTTGTACGTATGACCTTTCAATTTCATGTGATGTGGTACTTGTATTTATTTCGTATCAGTTTTGTGTAGCCTATGTCTAGTGGTAGATGGTCTTGGGTAGGAATTCCTTGTTACTATCTCCTAGCACGGAGGGAGTGGAACCTTTTGGATTCCACGTGGTCAGGTGGTGTGCATCTTGAGTCTGTTGGTTCTTCTTCATGTTCGTGTGTTCATGATTTCCAGCTGGAAAGCTCGTGCGAATCAGTTTCTTCTCATGCCTTGTTCTCTGATTTCTTATTGTATTTTATTACCCCTCAGTTGTTATCAAGGTGGAATTGTATTATGTAATCATATTTGTTCGACTTGCCTCATTTGGGGAATGAGTATTGTAATCTTATTGTAAATCATGTTATTGGACTCAAGGGGTATTTCATACTCTTGGATGTAAATTGTATAGTTTTATGAATGGAATGTATGTTGTCTCATTTCCTTAAGTGATTAATGTTTCAGTTTATATTAATGTTTGTTGTTGTTTAGGTTCTAAAGTTATCTTTGTCTCGTGGCCTTAGAGGTTGTTGGCAATGTGTATTCTTCTTACATGCTATTTGTACTTAATCAAAAAATTTAGTGCATTTACGTAGTGTATTGCAACTTCCTCTAGGGTTGCGTGGCGGTGCATTACATTTTCTTCTTTTACTAGTCTTTGTATGAGCCGTATTGAGGTATAAGGTTTATTAATTTGTTGTTTCTTTATGAGGCAGTGAATCACTCATCAACTTGAAGTGTTTTGAAGTAGATCCATTCAATTTGGAGGCTTTTGAAACTAGAATTTGTTAAAGCCTCAAAACAGGGTTTGAGATTCCTTTAAGGAACAAGACCTCCATCCTATCAAAGTAGGAATAATAGGTCGATGGGATGGATTGAAATAATTGTATTTTATTGTGTTTAGTGTTTTTGTGCATTTGCAGGATAGTAGGAGATGAAGGCGCAAGAATATGTTGTTGATTTAAGCGAATTTCTGAGTTTTCCCACTCAAGAATGAAGGATACAAGCAAGGCATTGAAGAAACAACGTGTGCATGGACTTGGAAATGAATTCAAATTCTTTTTCAAACATATTAAAGCCTATCTCAAGTGGTGTCTGGAGGTATTGAGGTTTGCAAGGGTGATATTCATGAAACCCTCAATGTGTGTTGGTGTTTTCACCCTATAATCAAGGGTTTGATAGATTAGTAAGTTTTTAAGTTTCTCCACTCCTAAAAATGTTGAAATCTTGAGTTTTATGACATTTCTAAAGAATTTTTAAAGTTTTTTGAGAATTTCGAGTGGTTTTGAAGGGATCTTCTTTGCAAAATAGGTGTATTTTAGTAGCCTTTTGACAGCGTATAGTTGGAGAATCTGACAATTTCTTGAAGAAAGTCTATTGAAAGATTTTGTTAAGTTTTCATGGATAGGAAAGGGTCTCTAAACATGTATTTAGTTTTTGGTATTTTCATTTGGTTGAGGGATTTACCTAAGTTAGGGCATGGAGTCCTATTTGTCAAATGATGCCTTGATTTCATGGATAGTAGGAATATGATGGAATAGTGGAAACAATGATTATGAATGTTTGAACATTGTTCTATTTATGTTGAGAAAGATTTTTCAAAGTTAGGATAAGGTGTAGAAGACAGTAATGATGATTTTGGTGTTTGCATTATCTATATGTGACAATGGTGTCTTGACTATAGAGTAGGGAAATCTAAAGTTTCCATACTATGTATTGAATTGTTTCAATCAAACATAATGAACATTGTGTATTGAAGGATTGATAACAAGTTGGTGGCAAGAAAGGGGTATGTGTAGGATCATGATGGGCCAAAAACTGGCAATATGATGGGTATGTGGTTGATGACTATTTTTGTACCCAAAATTGATGAAGTGAAAAGGGTTTTTAAAGGAGATTTTCAACTTTCCACCTACATAAATTATGGTTTACTTTGAATTTAATAAGTAATTATTATTCATTTTCTATTCAAATTATGTCTAAAGTCCTGATTGATAGGCTAATTGCAAAACATCTATAGCTTTCAAATGGTATCACATTTTTTTAATCCAAAACATGTGTCACATTCTATGTTTCACATACTATGGGATTAAAAAATGAAAAATTGAATTTCATGAAGTTTTGACTAAGTTAAGGTGTCAGACATACGAGCTTTTATATTTTTTAAAAAGTTGTAATAAAAAATTCATAACTAATTATTTACTTGGAAAAAAATTACAAAAAATATGCATCACATCGGCATGAGTCCTCTACTTATATTTAAAATATTATACAAAAATATTATCATTTTATTAGGTTAGGTGGTCAGATACATTTATTTTTTTCCTCGAATTTAAGTACCACTACATTGAAATTTCAAATTTCACCAAATAGATTTTTTGTTTTAAACAAACCTAGTAGTTTAGAAACTACATTCAATTTTCTATAGATTCTATTTTTACATATTTTTGAAATAATATAGATAACTTATTCAAATTTTTACGTCAAGTTGCCTAACTCTGATTTTTTTGATTTTTTTGCCACTTAAGGACCTATTTTTTCCATGATGATCCTACACATACCCAAGGATTGTATTATTTTTAGTTTTCCTTGTAAAGTAAGTTTCTAAGGTGAGTGAATTTGTGGATGTTAGACTGCTAAACTAGTAGATTTGGATAATACAGTGCTCTATCAGTATGACAAGGTTCATTTCAGTCAAAGATGTGATGTATACAGTGATTTGATGGTCTGATAATGGCTAATAGTAGAGATGCATGGTTAGTTTTCTTATGGCCTTGGGGAATGAGTATATTAGTGATTTCTTGATATACTATGTTGTGGTTTGCTGAGTTTGAGAACTTGATGAATTTTGTAAAGATGCTAATGAGCATGGTAAATGAAGGAATTGTTTTCAAAGGTTTTGATTTTAGTTTTTTATGATTTTGATCAACTTGATATGGAATATGGTTATGGTGGATTGGAATACTAATTTGTTGTCTTGAAGTTTTGTAGAATTGAAGAATTAAAGGAAGGAGAGTTTGATGAAAAGAATAGTGAATTAAGGTTATTTATTTAATTTGATGTTCTCCTGATTTGTTTACAATTAAAGTTCCTTGATGAAATGATGTTGTTGAGGGATTCTTTGCATCACATGCTTCAATATTTTGTGTACATGTGCATTAGAATAGTGACAACTACAAAATTTTATAAATTCCTCTATCCTTTATTTTTTTAATGGATGTTGATTCCTTGTTCCAAAGATCCAACTTTGACATAGATTTCGAGTACACTAGTAGATCTAAATTGATTTGGGTAGGAGATAGGCTATGCATATGGTATTTAAAAATGTATATGATATAGATATATTGATGGACCTACTCCTTTCCAAAATGCCACTTGGTCAATGTACTAATATATGTCCACTAATTTTGATTATGCTAAACACTTGTAAAATAGTTATATATAAACATTACATAATAGTTTAATTTCTTATATATGTGATTTGATTGGGAAAGTTGGGTATGTGCAGGATCATGATGGGCCAAAAAGTGGCAATATGATGGTTATGTGGCTGACGACATTTTTGTTACCCAAAATTGATGAAACGAAAAGGGTTTTTAAAGGAGATTCTCAACTTTCCACCAATATAAATTATGCTTTACTTTGAATTTAATAATTAATTATTATTCATTTTCTATTCAGATTATGACTAAAGTCATGATTGATAGGCTGATTGAAAAATATTCATAGCTTTCAAATGGTATCACATATTTTTAAATCCAAAACATGTGTCACATTCTATGCTTCACATACTATAGGATTAAAAAAAGAAAAATTAAATTTCATCAAGTATTGACCAAGTTAAGGTGGTCAGACATACAAGTTTTAATATTTTTTAAAAATTTATAATAAAATTTTCATAATCAATTATTCTCTTGGAAAAAAATATGCATCATTTCGGGACATGATTCTTCTACTTATATCTAAAATATTATAAAAAAATATTATCATTTTATTGTGGTTAGGGTGGTTTGACAAACACCTACTTTATTTTTTTTTCCTAGAATTTGGCACTACTACATTGTGTGTTCTATATTTTCACAAAATAGATTTTCTTTTTTCAAACAAACCTAGTAGTTTATAAACTACATTCAATTTTCTACAAATTCTATTCTTACATATTTTTGAAATAATATAGATAATTTATTCAAATTTTTATGTCAAGTTGGCTAACTCTAATTTTTCTAATTTTTTTGCCACTTAAGGGCCTTTTTTTTCCATGATGATCCCACACATACCCAACTTTTTATTTCTTTTTGTAATGAAAAATTATAAAACTAACAAAACTCTAGTTGGCCTTCAAAAAATTAGACCATAATTATTTTTGAGGAATAAAAATTAGGAAGAAGCAACAAAACTAGAATAATAGATTAATTTTCCCCATGTAAAATGTTTTAGAAAGAATTAATTGAACAATGAAGTACTAAAAAATATTTAATGTGAAAATTTAATATCCATGTCATAGGTAGGACTAATAAAAGGAAATATAAAAAAATACTAAGCAATATGAATTATCTAAACAAAAACATGTCTCATTAAGTTAGAGAACCAAGACCATAAATGACATGGATAACCTAGGAAGAACATAAATTTAAGTAGACCACAGGATGAGTATGAAAACCATTTCAAAAAGAAATTGTAAGAAGTTTGCACAAATAATAGGAACCCTTTTAAATTTAAATTGATTACCCACTCATAACCTAATTTTGATAGCAACACAGACCTAACTCAACACATACACACTTAAATAATGTCAACATCACTATGCATATATGATATTGAAATGTGGCTAATGTATTTAGAAATTTAAAAGGGTAACCTTATTCATACAAAAAAGTAACTATAGTGAAAAATATAGCAAGAAAAATGTGACTTCAATAAAATCAACCATGGTTATATCAAGGCTCCAAGAGAGATTATGATTAAAACACCAAATCAAATGTGAGGGGAGAATGTTGTGGAGGCCATACCAAATGCCCCATTGAAACCACAACATAAAAGCACATCAAGATGTGTTACATTGAAGACATAGTAATGTAATCCAATCAACCCATTTTGTTGCATAAATTTTGAAATCCTTATGGATATTCTAGATCAACCTATTTATATTTATAGGAACATGCCACAAGCCTCTTTAAATTTACATAATTTTTTTTTAGCAAATGTAAAATTGTAACAATATAATTAGAGGAGATATCAAAAATAATAATTTTAAAGGGTTGAAATAAAATAGTGGGTATTTTTAGTACCTTTTGAATGCACAAACAATGCCACTAATTTATTAAGAGAAACCTTTAAATATGTATGCAAGGATAACAAAGGGGAGATAAGATAATTTGGTGTCATGTATTGCATACAGTTGTAATTTCATATTATATTTCAAGCTTACTTTGGTGTCCATCACCTTAGTGTTTGTGTAGGCACATTTTTACCATTCCATCAACCTTTATCCTACTTAAGATGGTTGAGCCCTATTTTTTAGGGTCACTTCTTTATGTCACTTTTTTGTTTCCCATATTTTCTTGTCTTCTATTATTTTTAAGCCAAAATTGTTTGGACACTAGTACTTAGCATGTGTGTTCATGCATAAGAATAACAACCCATGATAATTTATCATTTGAAGGCTATTTTCCCATATTTCTCTACTTGTCAGATGTCTCCCATTCCAATGGAAATGACTCATTATTCTTTAAAGAGGCTCGTTAACTTGTTCCTCTTCCCTCCTCTCTCTATTTTTGAATCTATTTATAATTTTAGAAAATAATTCTAGCTTCTCTTGGACCTCTTACAACACTCTCAAGTTTTAAACAACACTCTGAAGCTTACACACATATTTCTCAAGATATTTTATAACATTATCTCCAATTCTTCTACTCTCTTTGGATTTCTCAAACCTCTATATTAATATTGGCCTTCTATTATTATTAGTATTTACTCTCTTGTTCCCCTAAGCACATTGGCATTATCACATCTCTTCTCTCTCATTTTGTCATTATTCTTATTTATAGATACACAATAAGAATATAAACATTATTTTCTATATGGAGTTCAAAAGATAAAAACATGGGTTTTATTGAGGAAATACCCTAAAAAATCTAAATATTTTCTCATTTTGTTGTGTTTGTAGGTTAGGTAGATTCTAGAACTTGAGTCATGTATTTTAGAAATTTCTACTCATGTTTATGTCAAATAATAGCATGGTGTGAGGACATATATGTGACACACTGGCATCCTTGGCAATGAATTCCTCCTCATGACTCTAGGTTCCTTATTTTATATGATTTTTAATTTTATTTGTTTGAAGTTGTAATTATTTTTATATCTTCATATATTTTCACCAATTCATTCTCTTCAATAATTTTAGATAGTAAATTTGATTTGAGTGTAATTAGCCAAATTTCCACTCAAAGGAACTATCTTTCCTTTCGTTAGAGTTAAAATTTTCTAAATTGTACAATTTATATTCAAAATTCAATAACATATTTTTAGTCTCTTTCTATTATAGAGGTGGATTAAGTGGATATTTATATCATTTCATTATAGGCATTCCTAACTTTGGTAGTAAATAGTTCATTTGTAATGCTCCAAGTTGACACACCTAGGATAAAATTGATAGAACAATATTTTGGAACAAAAATATAGATTAAACAACAAATTAGAATTGTACAATATTGTGCATAAAAGTGTTATATGGAACACAATGATATAAGGGTACTAACAAAACCAATGACCTCAAAATTTCTTCAAGCAAGCTAACATAAACATACTTGACTTACCATTTATGGGATAAAATTGTTGCAAGTATGAAGGTGTTCTCATTGATGTCAATCAGATGCTATTGTCATTGATGTTAAGGAAGTTGGTTATTGGTTGAATATGTTAAGGATATTGAGAAAATTGTAATAAAGAAGTTTTGCAAGTTGTGCATGCATAGTTGAGATTTTGAAGAAGTGCTATGATTATATGGAGTTATCCTTATGTTGTTATGTCTAGAGGTATGTTAAAGTGAAGTATGTGCTACTGTGATGTCTCTGGTACTTGGTTTCCAAGTGCTTTTGAGAAAATTTGATAAATATAGAAAACAATGTCATGTAGGTATTCAGTGTATGATCTGGGATGTGCTCCGTGTTTCTTCTGGGTTGATTCTATGCTTGTGAAAATTTGAGGTATTGTTCATGGCTGTTGGTAGTTGCTATATCTAGAATTTTGGCTTTTGGATCATTGTACTATGTGGGATATTTTAACCAGTATGTGAATTGTGCATCTCAATGCATCTTATTGTAGTCTATGAGAAATGTGTTTTATCTGCATTTCTCCACATTATGGTTTTAGGACATGTGGTTTTAAGAATAAGTTGATAAGGTTTCTCTCTTGCTTTGTTCAAGAAAAATTGAGTTCTTGTGTTGCTATTGATGAGTTTCTTAGTTACAATGTATTTCATTGGTTCACAAGGTTATTCAAACATATAAAATATTCATACTCTTTAGGTGAAGTTTGTTGCAAAGCTTCTGGATGGATTTCCATGTGTTCATTACTTACTCTAGACTATGCTCAAGTAATGTTTTCTATCCAGAAAGATTGGACTGAGTCGAGGATGTGTGCACTTAATTGTTTTATGTGTTTGCATAAGTGCTGGCTAACCTTGTGTTAAACACTACTTGTGAGGTTCATGGAAGTGTGTTGAGGTGTGTTGGGAATAATTTTGGTCCTCATTAAGAATTTTATTGGGTCACCCTCATTCTCTTCCACCATGGGAATGCTTTGGCATTGACGTAATTTAAATTTGTAAATACAAAATTATGTATGATCGACCTTGGAAGGGTTTTAAGGCTAAATAGAGTATAAGTATGAGTTGAGATGATTTTGAGAGATATGGAGAGATGTGAGATATGTGTGTGTGATCTAAGTTTGAGAATATTAGTGTGAATTTCAAAGTGTTGAGTTCCTTAAGGCAGTGAGTTGAACATGTACTCTATCTTTCAAGCTTGTCTGCAAAAGTGTGAGCAGATTGTGGTGGAATCTATATTGCATTGACATAGTTTTCTCTCTGTAAAATCTCTCTCTATATTCTTTGTAATTTTGTGGTAGTGATCCCTCATTGGACAGTGTGTCCTATCTTGGAAGTGAACCTTTTTGGGAAATGAGCCTTTGTATTCAGTTTTGGAATTCTTTATATTGTGAGCTAATCCTCACTATGTTTTTTCCCTTATTGGTTTTTCCACATAAATCTAGTGTTCTTGTGTGTATGGTTTTGTTGCTTCTATTTTTTGTTCTACCTTTAATGATTAATCAGACTAGTAGTGCAAATTTTATATGAATACTTGTAAATTGCACTTATGTTGAGGGTTTTAATTGTTAAAATTGCTAGAACCGATTCACCCCCTCTTAGTTTTCTTGTTCAATAATTGGTATCATAGCAAGGTTTGTTGGATAAGAGCTTAAGGGTATGTGCAGGATCATCATGGAAAAAACAGGCCCTTAAGTGGCAAAAAAATTGAAAAATCAGAGTTAGGCAACTTGACATAAGAATTTGAATAATTTATCTATATGGGTATGTGCAGGATCATCATGGAAAATTGAATATAGTTTCTAAACTACTAGTTTTTTTTTTTTTTTTTTAAAACTGCTTATGAAAATTGAAATTACGCAAAGAGTACTTTCTAAATTTCGTGGAAAAAATAAGAAGTAGTGCTCAAATCAAATTCTAACTCTACAATAAATGATAATATTTTATAATATTTTAGATATAAGTAGGTGGAATCATGTCCTGATGTGATGCGCTCTTGTACTTTTTTCCAAGTAAATAATTAATTATGAAATTTCTTTATTACAACTTTTTAAAAATATATAAAAATCAGTGTCTAATCACCTTAAATTAATATCAAACTTCTGTGGAATTAACTTTTCTTTTTTAATCCTAGTATGCAAAGCATAGAATGTGATGCATGTTCTTTTGGATTCAAAAATGTGACACTGTTTGAAAGCTATAAATTTTTTAATCATCCTAAGAATTTGAGTCAAAGAATTTGATATAAAATGAAGGTTAATGTCATTAAATTCAAAGAAAGTATAATTTATATTGTGGAGTTGAGAATCTCCTTTAAAAACCCTTTTCTATTTCATCAATTTTAAAAGTTATTAAAATACATACCCATCATTATATATATTGCCACTTTTTGCCCATCATGATCCTCAAGACATACCTCCTTAACTACTTAAGGAAGGTAGTTAGATGATGAATGAGATCACTATTGAGTTTCCTAGGTTTGATGGAGCACTGATAATGCATTCTTGCTAAACAAAGATGAAGGATATTTGCATACTATGGATAAGGATCAAAATTCTATTCGTAACCACAGTGTTGCTCCAACAAATGGCAAGTACTACTAATGAGATCAAAGCGCATGAAATAAAAAATGAGGTAAGATTTATTATTTTTAATAGTCTTTCATATTTTGAATTAGTTAAAGTTATAAATCTAAAGACTACTAAAGAGGTCTGGGATAAGTTGGAAAAGATATATGAAGGAGATGAAAAGGTTAAACAAGCAAGCTGTAGAACTTGGAGGCACAATTTGAGATCCTACAAATGGGTGAAGATGAGAACATCAAATCCTACATGTAGAGAGTAGATGAGTTGGTAGGTGGAATGAGAGGACTTGGTGCACAAATAGATGAATCTAGGATAGTGAAGAAGGTACTCAGAACTCTCCCTGATATATATAGTGAAAAGGTATCTACTATAGAGGAAATTGTAGATTATAATACTTATACTAAAGATCAGTTGATTGGTGACGAATATAGTTAAATCACCATTCACATTTTTTAGCTTGGGAGGAATAGGTCATTATTCTTCAAGATGTCCAAAAGGAGCTACAAGAAATAAACATAGAGAAGGTAAAGAAAATAAAGAAAAGATGATCAAAAGAGCATATTATGTCAATGAAGATGCTGTCATTTCTGATGATGAGTTTGATTATGGAGATCTTTATTCTAATGAATGCTTGTTCTTGGTGTTAAACTATGAATCTACTCCAGAAACATGTGTGAAGGAAAGTGCTCTGGAGAAATTTGAAGGTATTTTGGTCTATACTTTTCATGCTAAATAGGAAAAGAACTATTGGTTCGTTGATAGTGGTTGCTCAAATCACATGATTAGTGACAAGAGTAATTTTGTTAATCTTGAAAAATATGATGGAGGCTTAGTTAAGTTTGGAGATGATTTTCCATTGTTGGGATTTGTGGGATAGGTTCAATCAATTTTGATGGTAAACATAATACTAATAATGTCTACTATGTTAATGATTTAAGACATAATCTCTCAAGTGTCAAATAGATGTGTATTAAGGGATATAATCTTGTGTTCAAGGATGAAAAATGTTAAATTAGAAAAGGGTCTAAAACTACAAGTATTGTTGACAAGAGGATTGAAGGAAACATCTATCAACTTAAAGGTGCTCATGGTAATTGATTTATGTCTCAGATTAATGGAAGTTGGCTATGGCACCGAAGGATGTGTCATATGAATTTTGACAACATGGTGAGACTTAGTGTAGTACAAGTTGTGAGAGAATTACAAAGAATTACTAATCATGTTAATGTAGTTTGAAAGGAATGTTAGTTTTGAAATCAAGCTTGAAACAACATTAGGTCAAAGGAACAATCTACTACCATAGTACTGGAATTGACTAATACAGATCTTTTTGGTCCTATGAGGGTGAGAAGTCTACAAGGTGATGGGTATTTTATGTTTTTGATTGATGATTACTCTAGAATGATATGGTTTACTTTTCTTGGAGAGACTAGTGTTCAGGTGTCCTCCATAGATCTCAGAGCGCATGTACAATATTTCTAAACAAATATCTATGCAATTTTAGATATTGTGTTAATAAAATCACCAAACACATAATATGAATGATAGTGAATAATATAATTTTTTTGGAAGTTAGGATCAGACCTTTTTAAAGGATCACCTTTGATATATCAAATTCACAATTAAGTAGCCATGGTAGATCTCCATAAAGTAAATTTAAAATAAAACTATTATGGGATAAATTTAAGACTTAATCTCTTGAATTCTTAATGATAAAAAATAAATATATGATGTTTTATAGGGATCTATTATGTAGATTGATCTATCTTTTATTGCTATAAGTTCACAAAAATCTTATTTTCATGAGAATGAATGGTCCACATAGGAATTATTACATCTAAGTGGTATTTCCTAGAGAGTTAAAGCATTATAATTTTCTAGGAGCTCCCATGAGTAGAATGAGTTCTTCTTTTTCAATTCAATTCTTTATCACATATGCCTCTCATAGATGAAATCTAAAATCTGACTCCCTATAATGCACACAAATATGTTTTTGATGGTTTAAGCTTTGTTCAGGAGTGAAATTTATCATATATTTAATTTTTATGTTAAAAATTGGTGTGAAAGAGAAAGGAATAGTAGTAAAATAACTTATTATAATATATATTCAACCTACCATCCAACATAAACTCACACACTACTATCATTTTCTAAGAGCCACTTCCTACACTAGATTATATTTAAAGTGGGAAAGAGAATGAGGATTGCTATCATACTAGTAATACAAATAATTTTAGTTATTAACAAGAATAGATATCCAAAGAAAGACACAAAACCTTAAATGAAGCGAGGTAAAACTAAAAAAGTGTTTTTTTAAATGTCATTAGAAAATGTCAATATCATCCTTCACTACTGTGTCCATAATACATATCCAAACTATAATGAACCACTAAAATTTCTCAAGATATTTTGTTTTATTGTCTTTCATTATTTGACTCATGTAGATAATAAATCAAAAAGGTGATTTAACTAATTCTACAAAAAAATCTATACATGGGATTGTAAAGTTGTCACAAATCACTACTTAAGTTTTGTGTTTGTAGATTCCTCCTTGCACACAATTATTTTTCGTATTATTCATATAAAACCTAGATAGATGACCTTATATATAACCTATCATGGAATACCTAAATAATGTTGATAGCATATTATTAGGTTCTTGGAAATGAAACCAAAATAATAGCTAATTTATATATTTATGCAACATACCTATTTCTAAGCACATATTAAGCCTCATACACTACCATATCAATTAAAGGCTGCTCATTTGAGGCATACAAGAGTCTTAGTACCCTTATTTAAATCTATGCACTATTAATCATAATTTAATAAAGCATGTAGTTTATATAGGAACATGTACCTAGTGCAGATTCAATTTAATACTTGAACTCAAGAAATTTGCTTCATAGTTTTGATCCATATCGACATATTTTCTCTCAATAACACTTAGGATATATGCATATTGCACTCTTTAGATCACACACACCTGCATTTTATAGTCACTAACTTAACATTATCACTTTCATGCATTGGTTCATTTAAGTGCCTCTATAGATTGATTGCATCACACACATGATGAAACTCAGTAAAAAATTTAGGAAAATAAAAAATTAATTATATATAATATCAGTGATAATATTCCAACATTAATTATAGAACTAAATATGATAATCCTCTCATTTAATTCACTTATTATTAACAATTTATTGAATTGTTTTTAATGATTGCTTTCCTAAACTTTCTTTTCTCCATGCTAGACCAATGCCTCATGATGTGGCTTTTCTCTCTCCTATCACGTTAGTACGTGAGTTTCATGACTTACCTAATAAATTCACCTTGATTTAAGGATACAACCTCAAACATCACGAGACGACAACGACAAGAAATGATAGCCCACCTGGATAAAGTGGCACAATCGTTTGTCAACAAGCTCCTATCAATTCTAAACTTGATTTGAAGTTGCTTGGAAAACTTGTGATCTGTCATTTTCAAATCAATTTGCCTGAGGATACCATACAATACAGTATGGAAGGGGTTTCATGGAGTCTCAGTCAATGCAGTATGGAAAGGGTTTTATGGAGTTATTCTACGAATTATTCCCGTGGAATACGGATGTTATGCATGGAAAAAAAGTATTTATGTGTAAGAAAATAACCCTACTTTTCAGATTGTATTAATCAAATCATACCTGTTCCTTCTGCTGCTTACCCCCTATTCCCATTCAGAATGCTTAGTCAAGTTGCAGTTATTTCGATTGGCAAGTAGTTGTCAACAGCTTGATTTGTATTGTTTTGGTGGAATGTAGGCCTGGAATTTGATGGTCTATTTGACCCATTTTTGCATTTTGGACCAGATATTACAACTTAAAAAAATTTATTAGGACCAGATATTTAATTTTACGGTATTTTTATATAACCGTAGTCATGACAATAAATATATTGGAAACCAGAAAATTTATTGTATGGCGTATATATATACTGTTTTGAAAATATAACAATAGAATTGAATAATTCTTTTAATTTCACCTTTATATATTAATATATATGATTTAATATAAATATGTTTTATTAATTCAAAATCTCTCTCAAAAAAGGAATATTTTCTACATTTTAACATAGTTCTTTCTCTATCTTTTAAAAGCGATTCTTGATGTTTTACCAAATAGTTACTACATCGCTTTTATTAATATATGATTTCATATATTTTATTTATGAAAATATATTGGTTCCCAAAGTGTCCTTTCTAAAAATTGTGGAATAATTTATTCAACTCTCGAATGATTTTTAAATTGAAGATTTGCTCTTCAAGATAATTTAGAACTTCGAAACAACTGAATGAAATTTAAGATTTTAGATTTATTTCAATTTACTTATTTTCTAATCTTACATTTTTAAAAATATATATAGGATGATCCTTATGACAATGATAACACAAATTCAATCGTTGTTTCAAAGATTTATTTTATAAAAGCATTGTGAACTTGTTTTTCAGTAATTTACATGGATTCTTTGTACCATCAATATTGACATATGCTTCCATCCTCATAATGAAGTTTGAGGGCCAAAAACCATGTTTTCACTATTCCGCTACTGTTTATTTCCAGAAAGGATCCTTTCAAAGCAAAACATTATCAAAGATGTTAGAAAGTCAAAGTTGGGTTTGGATACATTGGATGCATTAATGAGAGTGTCTTTAAATGGACCTCAAGAAAGTGATGTAAATTGGAATAAAGTATATCAAATATGGAAGAATACAAAGTCAAGAAGTGTTCTTGACCTTTGATAACATTTATTTTTGTTTATTTTCTATGTAATGCATCATTAATTTTTGCATCTCAATTTAAAAATAATAAAAGAAAATAGTTCTTTTCTTTCCAAAAAAAAAAAAATTATGTTTAAATATATGCAAATTATATAATGAAGGTTTGTATCAAATTATTATTTTTTTATTGTTTATTTTGGTATTTCACAATTTGATTCCTACATAAAGAAAGTTGCTTTGGCCTCTTTTTAAATTTAAAATTATAATTTATTTTTAAATGAACTTTTAAAATTTTGTTTATTTTTGTTATTATATATTATACATATATATTATGGTAATAGTATATTATATATATTAATTTCATATATTATATATATAATAATTATATATGATATAAATATATAATATAATATTATTAAATAAAATTTTTAAATAATCAATTATATATATATATCATGTATTTTTTGTTTTAAAATAATTTGTTCATGGAACTTTAAATGGGGATTAAAGTTTATATTTAAATAATTTATTTTATATGCAAATAAAATATTTTACTTGGCATATTAAAATAATGATAAATACTATATAGAGAAATAATGTTATTTATTAAATGGAAATTTTAAGATGATTATGTGATTAGTATAGTTGAAAGAAATGGATATTTTAATAAATAGACGTAAAATTTTAAGAGAGTTGTTTGTAAGCAATTGTTTTAGATGTATATTAAGACATATTTTGTTTATGAAAATAATGAGGAATAAAATATGATAAATTGAAGTATATAAAATTATTAGATATATTTCAATAAATGGGGCTTTAAATTAATTGATAGAACTTAATCTGAAATATATATCACATTGCTATAGAGGGAATGAAATTGATGTATAATCAAACGTTTTATTTAAAATAATGTTTTTGGTTAATTAATTTATTCTATGTTAAAATATAGGTTAAGAAAATTAATTAAATGCTTATTTATTAAAATATTAGGATTATGAATTTAATGGATAACTTAGAGATAATGAATGACTCTTTTGAATCGGATGAGTTTCAGTTAATTTATTTAATGCAAAGTTGAAATAGAGACTAATTTTGGTTGATCTAAATGCTTAATTATCCAGATGTTTTAATAATAGTATACGGTTGTGGAACTTTGAGTATAGGATTGTTTTAATCTTAATCCGATGATGTTATTTATTTAAATAGTTTGGATTATGGGATATGATAATAAAACTAAGGAATATAATCGGGAAACTTAGAGTTAACGAATGATTTATATAAATCAAAGGAGTTATTAAATTATAATATTTAGTTCATGCATATAATGGTTAAACTTAGAAGTATTGAATGATTTAATGAATCATGTGAGATTGAGTTGTTGATTTATTGCTAAGTTGAGACGAAGAGTAATTTAATTATTCCAAATGTTTTATAAATCAAGTGGGTTTATTTACAGTATATGACTGTGTGAAGTAGAGTTATTGATTGGTTTAGTTTCAATGCAATGATGTTATTTATTAAAATGTCTTGATTTTTGGAATATGGTTGTGAAAATTAGAGTTAATGATCTATGCCTTGACTGTTTCTATGTCATGAAAGGAAATGAGTTTATTGATTGGATAAATGCAAGTCATGAATACTGTGTTTGATTGGATTTAGGAGATCCGAACACTAGCTCACTTCATTGTCTGAAATGTTCTTAGAGGTTAATTGTTCATCTTTGATGTTGTGGAATTAGTGTGAATGTTTTGAAAGTCTTCCAGATAGGAGTTCATTTATTGGTATCGGTTGTGGTATGTGAGTCAACTTTGGTGTGTTGTGGGAAAATGTGTATAGTTACACCATGTGTTTCGCCCGGTTTTCACGTACGGGAGTAATTTGTGCCTCCTTGGGAATAGGAGAGGGGTTTGTAATTTATGCCTCCTTGGGACTAGGAGAAGGTTTTGTAATATGTGCCTCCTTGGATGGAGTGGTTTTGTTATGTTGTTTTCCTCTAGTGTTTGGAGAGGGTCTTAACCTTGTTGCCTCTAGTGTTGGAGTGAGTTCTTGATTTGTTACCTCCTTGAATGGAGAGGTTGTATTTATCTGGATACCTATTGTGGTTATTATTGTGTGTGTTGTCTTAGGAGAGTGGCTTGCAAGGACCTGGCCGGCGCACAAAGTGGTTCCAAGATAACTCTTTGCAAGTTAATTAATTCGGTGATAACTAAATAAAATTTTAGAAGCTTAGGATGCATCAAACATTAAACAAGATTAAGTATGCCTCGCTCATGGACCCAAGGGCTTGTTGTAGACTTGGGATGAGACGGGAAGGCCTGGAATGGCAAGATAATCTATCTCGTCTTCATGAGAGGTATTTGGTTCTGCATGAGTAAGCATGGGTGCCGAGATTTCAGTAGAGGCTACCAAGATAACCCGTGGAGTGGGGGCCGGGGACTAGGAAGGTTCCCAGAGGATATCCCTTGATGAACTATGTGATGACACTCTTCCTAAGTCAACAGTTTGTACTTGATATTTGTGACGCTCTTGATCTATTGTTTGTCTAGAAGCAATGTAACCAATGTTGGTGTTGTGAGAGTTGTATTGTGAGTTGTACGTATGACCTTTCAATTTCATGTGATGTGGTACTTGTATTTATTTCGTATCAGTTTTGTGTAGCCTGTGTCTAGTGGTAGATGGTCTTGGGTAGGAATTCCTTGTTACTATCTCCTAGCACGGAGGGAGTGGAACCTTTTGGATTCCACGTGGTTGGGTGGCGTGCATCTTGAGTCTGTTGGTTCTTCTTCATGTTCGTGTGTTCATGATTTCCAGCTGGAAAGCTCGTGGGAATCAGTTTCTTCTCATGCCTTGTTCTCTGAGTTCTTATTGTATTTTATTACCCCTCAGTTGTTATCAAGGTGGAATTGTATTATGTAATCATATTTGTTGCACTTGCCTCATTTGGGGAATGAGTATTGTAATCTTATTGTAAATCATGTTATTGGACTCAAGGGGTATTTCATACTCTTGGATGTAAATTGTATAGTTTTATGAATGGAATGTATGTTGTCTCATTTCCTTAAGTGATTAATGTTTCAGTTTATATTAATGTTTGTTGTTGTTTAGGTTCTAAAGTTATCTTTGTCTCATGGCCTTAGAGGTTGTTGGCAATGTGTATTCTTCTTACATGTTATTTGTACTTAATCAAAAAAAATTTGGTGCATTTACATAGTGTATTGCAACTTCCTCTAGGGTTGCGTGGCGGGGCATTACATTTTCTTCTTTTACTAGTCTTTGTATGAACCGTATTGAGGTATAAGGTTTATTAATTTGTTGTTTCTTTATGAGTCAGTGAATCACTCATCAACTTGACGTGTTTTGAAGTAGATCCATTCAATTTGGAGGCTTTTGAAACTAGAATTTGTTAAAGCCTCAAAACAGGGTTTGAGATTCCTTTAAGGAACAAGACCTCCATCCTATCAAAGTAGGAATAATAGGTCAATGGGATGGATTGAAATAATTTTATTTTATTGTGTTTAGTGTTTTTGTGCGGTGGCAGGATAGTAGGAGATGAAGGCGCAAGAATATGTTGTTGATTTAAGAGAATTTCTGAGTTTTCCCACTCAAGAATGAAGGATACAAGCAAGGCATTGAAGAAACAACGCGTACATGGACTTGGAAATGAATTCAAATGCTTTTTCAAACATATTAAAGCCTATCTCAAGTGGTGTCTGGAGGTATTGAGGTTTGCAAGGGTGATATTCATGAAACCCTCAATGTGTGTTGGTGTTTTCACCCTATAATCAAGGGTTTGATAGATTGGTAAGTTTTTAAGTTTCTCCACTCCTAAAAATGTTGAAATCTTGAGTTTTATGACATTTCTAAAGAATTTTTAAGGTTTTTTGAGAATTTCGAGTGGTTTTGAAGGGATCTTCTTTGCAAAATAGGTGTATTTTAGTAGCCTTTTGACAGTGTATAGTTGGAGAATCTGACAATTTCTTGAAGAAAGTCTATTGAAAGATTTTGTTAAGTTTTCATGGATAGGAAAGGGTCTCTAAACATGTATTTAGTTTTTGGTATTTTCATTTGGTTGAGGGATTTACCTAAGTTAGGGCATGGAGTCCTATTTGTCAAATGATGCCTTGATTTCATGGATAGTAGGAATATGATGGAATAGTGGAAACAATGATTATGAATGTTTGAACATTGTTCTATTTATGTTGAGAAAGATTTTTCAAAGTTAGGATAAGGTGTAGAAGACAGTAATGATGATTTTGGTGTTTGCATTATCTATATGTGACAATGGTGTCTTGACTATAGAGTAGGGAAATCTAAAGTTTCCATACTATGTATTGAATTGTTTCAATCAAACATAATGAACATTGTGTATTGAAGGATTGATAACAAGTTGGTGGCAAGAAAGGGGTATGTGTAGGATCATGATGGGCCAAAAACTGGCAATATGATGGGTATGTGGTTGATGACTATTTTTGTACCCAAAATTGATGAAGTGAAAAGGGTTTTTAAAGGAGATTTTCAACTTTCCACCTACATAAATTATGGTTTACTTTGAATTTAATAAGTAATTATTATTCATTTTCTATTCAAATTATGTCTAAAGTCCTGATTGATAGGCTAATTGCAAAACATCTATAGCTTTCAAATGGTATCACATTTTTTTAATCCAAAACATGTGTCACATTCTATGTTTCACATACTATGGGATTAAAAAATGAAAAATTGAATTTCATGAAGTTTTGACTAAGTTAAGGTGTCAGACATACGAGCTTTTATATTTTTTAAAATGTTGTAATAAAAAATTCATAACTAATTATTTACTTGGAAAAAATTACAAAAAATATGCATCACATCGGCATGAGTCCCTCTACTTATATCTAAAATATTATACAAAAATATTATCATTTTATTGTGGTTAGGGGTGGATGACATTACTTATTTTTTCCCGAAATTTAAGTACCACTACATTGAAATTTCAAATTTTCACCAAATAGATTTTTGTTTTAAACAAACCTAGTAGTTTAGAAACTACATTCAATTTTCTATAGATTCTATTTTTACATATTTTTGAAATAATATAGATAACTTATTCAAATTTTTACGTCAAGTTGCCTAACTCTGTTTTTTCTGAATTTTTTGCCACTTAAGGACCTATTTTTTCCATGATGATCCTGCACATACCCAAGGATTGTATTTTTTTTAGTTTTCCTTGTAAATTAAGTTTCTAAGGTGAGTGAATTGGTGGATGTTAGACTGCTAAACTAGTAGATTTGGATAATACAGTGCTCTGTCAGTATGACAAGGTTCATTTCAGTCAAAGATGTGATGTATACAGTGATTTGATGGTCTGATAATGGCTAATAGTAGAGATGCATGGTTAGTTGTCTTATGGCCTTGGGGAATGAGTATATTAGTGATTTCTTGATATACTATGTTGTGGTTTGTTGAGTTTGAGAACTTGATGAATTTTGTAAAGATGCTAATGAGCATGGTAAATGAAGGAATTTTTTTCAAAGGTTCTGATTTTAGTTTTTTATGATTTTGATCAACTTGATATGGAATATGGTTATGGTGGATTGGAATACTAATTTATTGTCTTGAAGTTTTGTAGAATTGAAGAATTAAAGGAGAGTTTGATGAAAAGAATAGTGAATTAAGGTTATTTGTTTAATTTGATGTTCTCCTGATTTGTTTACAATTAAAGTTCCTTGATGAAATGATGTTGTTGAGGGATTCTTTGCATCACATGCTTCAATATTTTGTGTACATGTGCATTAGAATAGTGACAACTACAAAATTTTATAAAATTCCTCTATCCTTTATTTTTTTAATGGATGTTGATTCCTTGTTCCAAAGATCCAACTTTGACATAGATTTGGAGTACACTAGTAGATCTAAATTGATTTGGGTAGGAGATAGGCTATGCATATGGTATTTAAAAATGTATATGATATAGATATATTGATGGACCTACTCCTTTCCAAAATGCCACTTGGTCAATGTACTAATATATGTCCACTAATTTTGATTATGCTAAACACTTGTAAAATAGTTATATATAAACATTACATAATAGTTTAATTTCTTATATATGTGATTTGATTGGGAAAGTTGGGTATGTGCAGGATCATGATGGGCCAAAAAGTGGCAATATGATGGTTATGTGGCTGACGACATTTTTGTTACCCAAAATTGATGAAACGAAAAGGGTTTTTAAAGGAGATTCTCAACTTTCCACCAATATAAATTATGCTTTACTTTGAATTTAATAATTAATTATTATTCATTTTCTATTCAGATTATGACTAAAGTCCTGATTGATAGGCTGATTGAAAAATATTCATAGCTTTCAAATGGTATCACATATTTTTAAATCCAAAACATGTGTCACATTCTATGCTTCACATACTATAGGATTAAAAAAAGAAAAATTAAATTTCATCAAGTATTGACCAAGTTAAGGTGGTCAGACATACAAGTTTTAATATTTTTTAAAAATTTATAATAAAATTTTCATAATCAATTATTCTCTTGGAAAAAAATATGCATCATTTCGGGACATGATTCTTCTACTTATATCTAAAATATTATAAAAAAATATTATCATTTTATTGTGGTTAGGGTGGTCGACAAACACCTACTTCTTATTTTTTCCCTAAAATTTAAGTACTACTACATTGAAATTTCATATTTTCACCAAATAGATTTTTTTTTTCAAACAAACCTAGTAGTTTATAAACTACATTCAATTTTCTACAAATTCTATTCTTACATATTTTTGAAATAATATAGATAATTTATTCAAATTTTTATGTCAAGTTGGCTAACTCTAATTTTTCTAATTTTTTTGCCACTTAAGGGCCTTTTTTTTCCATGATGATCCCACACATACCCAACTTTTTATTTCTTTTTGTAATGAAAAATTATAAAACTAACAAAACTCTAGTTGGCCTTCAAAAAATTAGACCATAATTATTTTTGAGGAATAAAAATTAGGAAGAAGCAACAAAACTAGAATAATAGATTAATTTTCCCCATGTAAAATGTTTTAGAAAGAATTAATTGAACAATGAAGTACTAAAAAATATTTAATGTGAAAATTTAATATCCATGTCATAGGTAGGACTAATAAAAGGAAATATAAAAAAATACTAAGCAATATGAATTATCTAAACAAAAACATGTCTCATTAAGTTAGAGAACCAAGACCATAAATGACATGGATAACCTAGGAAGAACATAAATTTAAGTAGACCACAGGATGAGTATGAAAACCATTTCAAAAAGAAATTGTAAGAAGTTTGCACAAATAATAGGAACCCTTTTAAATTTAAATTGATTACCCACTCATAACCTAATTTTGATAGCAACACAGACCTAACTCAACACATACACACTTAAATAATGTCAACATCACTATGCATATATGATATTGAAATGTGGCTAATGTATTTAGAAATTTAAAAGGGTAACCTTATTCATACAAAAAAGTAACTATAGTGAAAAATATAGCAAGAAAAATGTGACTTCAATAAAATCAACCATGGTTATATCAAGGCTCCAAGAGAGATTATGATTAAAACACCAAATCAAATGTGAGGGGAGAATGTTGTGGAGGCCATACCAAATGCCCCATTGAAACCACAACATAAAAGCACATCAAGATGTGTTACATTGAAGACATAGTAATGTAATCCAATCAACCCATTTTGTTGCATAAATTTTGAAATCCTTATGGATATTCTAGATCAACCTATTTATATTTATAGGAACATGCCACAAGCCTCTTTAAATTTACATATTTTTTTTTAGCAAATGTAAAATTGTAACAATAGAATTAGAGGAGATATCAAAAATAATAATTTTAAAGGGTTGAAATAAAATAGTGGGTATTTTTAGTACCTTTTGAATGCACAAACAATGCCACTACTTTATTAAGAGAAACCTTTAAAGATGTATGCAAGGATAAAAAATGGGAGATAAGATAATTTGGTGTCATGTATTGCATACAGTTGTAATTTCATATTATATTTCAAGCCCACTTTGGTGTCCATCACCTTAGTGTTTGTGTCGGCACATTTTAACCATTCCATCAACCTTTATCGTACTTAAGATGGTTGAGCCCTCTTTTTGAGGGTCAATTCTTTATGTCACTTTTTTGTTTCCCATATTTTCTTGTCTTCTATTATTTTTAAGCCAAAATTGTTTGGACACTAGTACTTAGCATGTGTGTTCATGCATAAGAATAACAACCCATGATAATTTATCATTTGAAGGCTATTTTCCCATATTTCTCTACTTGTCAGATGTCTCCCATTCCAATGGAAATGACTCATTATTCTTTAAAGAGGCTCGTTAACTTGTTCCTCTTCCCTCCTCTCTCTATTTTTGAATCTATTTATAATTTTAGAAAATAATTCTAGCTTCTCTTGGACCTCTTACAACACTCTCAAGTTTTAAACAACACTCTGAAGCTTACACACATATTTCTCAAGATATTTTATAACATTATCTCCAATTCTTCTACTCTCTTTGGATTTCTCAAACCTCTATATTAATATTGGCCTTCTATTATTATTAGTATTTACTCTCTTGTTCCCCTAAGCACATTGGCATTATCACATCTCTTCTCTCTCATTTTGTCATTATTCTTATTTATAGATACACAATAAGAATATAAACATTATTTTCTATATGGAGTTCAAAAGATAAAAACATGGGTTTTATTGAGGAAATACCCTAAAAAATCTAAATATTTTCTCATTTTGTTGTGTTTGTAGGTTAGGTAGATTCTAGAACTTGAGTCATGTATTTTAGAAATTTCTACTCATGTTTATGTCAAATAATAGCATGGTGTGAGGACATATATGTGACACACTGGCATCCTTGGCAATGAATTCCTCCTCATGACTCTAGGTTCCTTATTTTATATGATTTTTAATTTTATTTGTTTGAAGTTGTAATTATTTTTATATCTTCATATATTTTCACCAATTCATTCTCTTCAATAATTTTAGATAGTAAATTTGATTTGAGTGTAATTAGCCAAATTTCCACTCAAAGGAACTATCTTTCCTTTCGTTAGAGTTAAAATTTTCTAAATTGTACAATTTATATTCAAAATTCAATAACATATTTTTAGTCTCTTTCTATTATAGAGGTGGATTAAGTGGATATTTATATCATTTCATTATAGGCATTCCTAACTTTGGTAGTAAATAGTTCATTTGTAATGCTCCAAGTTGACACACCTAGGATAAAATTGATAGAACAATATTTTGGAACAAAAATATAGATTAAACAACAAATTAGAATTGTACAATATTGTGCATAAAAGTGTTATATGGAACACAATGATATAAGGGTACTAACAAAACCAATGACCTCAAAATTTCTTCAAGCAAGCTAACATAAACATACTTGACTTACCATTTATGGGATAAAATTGTTGCAAGTATGAAGGTGCTCTCATTGATGTCAATCATATGCTATTGTCATTGATGTTAAGGAAGCTGGTTATTGGTTGAATATGTTAAGGATATTGAGAAAATTGTAATAAAGAAGTTTTGCAAGTTGTGCATGCATAGTTGAGATTTTGAAGAAGTGCTATGATTATATGGAGTTATCCTTATGTTGTTATGTCTAGAGGTATGTTAAAGTGAAGTATGTGCTACTGTGATGTCTCTGGTACTTGGTTTCCAAGTGCTTTTGAGAAAATTTGATAAATATAGAAAACAATGTCATGTAGGTATTCAGTGTATGATCTGGGATGTGCTTCGTGTTTCTTCTGGGTTGATTCTATGCTTGTGAAAATTTGAGGTATTGTTCATGGCTGTTGGTAGTTGCTATATCTAGAATTTTGGCTTTTGGATCATTGTACTATGTGGGATATTTTAACCAGTATGTGAATTGTGCATCTCAATGCATCTTATTGTAGTCTATGAGAAATGTGTTTTATCTGCATTTCTCCACATTATGGTTTTAGGACATGTGGTTTTAAGAATAAGTTGATAAGGTTTCTCTCTTGCTTTGTTCAAGAGAAATTGAGTTCTTGTGTTGCTATTGATGAGTTTCTTAGTTACAATGTATTTCATTGGTTCACAAGGTTATTCAAACATATAAAATATTCATACTCTTTAGGTGAGGTTTGTTGCAAAGCTTCTGGATGGATTTCCATGTGTTCATTACTTACTCTAGACTATGTCAAGTAATGTTTTCTATCCAGAAAGATTGGACTGAGTCGAGGATGTGTGTACTTAATTGTTTTATGTGTTTGCATAAGTGTTGGCTAACCTTGTGTTAAACACTACTTGTGAGGTTCATGGAAGTGTGTTGAGGTGTGTTGGGAATAATTTTGGTCCTCATTAAGAATTTTATTGGGTCACCCTCATTCTCTTCCACCATGGGAATGCTTTGGCATTGACGTAATTTAAATTTGTAAATACAAAATTATGTATGATCGACCTTGGAAGGGTTTTAAGGCTAAATAGAGTATAAGTATGAGTTGAGATGATTTTGAGAGATATGGAGAGATGTGAGATATGTGTGTGTGATCTAAGTTTGAGAATATTAGTGTGAATTTCAAAGTGTTGAGTTCCTTAAGGCAGTGAGTTGAACATGTACTCTATCTTTCAAGCTTGTCTGCAAAAGTGTGAGCAGATTGTGGTGGAATCTATATTGCATTGACATAGTTTTCTCTCTGTAAAATCTCTCTCTATATTCTTTGTAATTTTGTGGTAGTGATCCCTCATTGGACAGTGTGTCCTATCTTGGAAGTGAACCTTTTTGGGAAATGAGCCTTTGTATTCAGTTTTGGAATTCTTTATATTGTGAGCTAATCCTCACTATGTTTTTTCCCTTATTGGTTTTTCCACATAAATCTAGTGTTCTTGTGTGTATGGTTTTGTTGCTTCTATTTTTTGTTCTACCTTTAATGATTAATCAGACTAGTAGTGCAAATTTTATATGAATACTTGTAAATTGCACTTATGTTGAGGGTTTTAATTGTTAAAATTGCTAGAACCGATTCACCCCCTCTTAGTTTTCTTGTTCAATAATTGGTATCATAGCAAGGTTTGTTGGATAAGAGCTTAAGGGTATGTGCAGGATCATCATGGAAAAAACAGGCCCTTAAGTGGCAAAAAAATTGAAAAATCAGAGTTAGGCAACTTGACATAAGAATTTGAATAATTTATCTATATGGGTATGTGCAGGATCATCATGGAAAAAATAGGTCCTTAAGTGGCAAAAAATTCAGAAAAATCATAGTTAGGAAACTTGACGTAAAAATTTGAATAAGTTATCTATATTATTTCAAAAATATGTAAGAATAGAATCTATAGAAAATTGAATATAGTTTCTAAACTACTAGGTTTTTTTTTAATCTATTTGGTGAAAATTTGAAATTTCAATGCAGATAGTACTTTTTGGGGAAAAAATAAGAAGTAGGGTTTGTCGACCACCCTAATCACAATAAAATGATAATGTTTTTATACTATTTAGATATTGAGTAGGAATCATGTCTGATGTGATGCATTATTTTTAATTTTTTTCCAAGTAAATAATTACTTATGAAATTTTTATTACAACTTTTTAAAATATAAAACTTGTATGTCGACCACCTTAAATTGGTCAAAACTTTAGGAAATTCAATTTTTCTTTTTTTAATCCTATAGTATGCAAAGCATAGAATGTGATGCATGTTTTGGATTCAAAAATGTGATACCGTTTGAAAGCTATAAATGTTTTTTAATCATCCTATTAATTGGGACTTTAGTCATAATTTGAATATAAAATGAATAATAATTACTTATTAAATTCAAAGTAAAGCATAATTTATATTGGTGAAGGAATCTCCTTTAAAAACCCTTTTAGTTTCATCAATTTTGGGTAAAAAATGTCATCAACCACATACCCATCATATTGCCACTTTTTGGCCCATCATGATCCTGCACATACCCATATTATTTTTAAAATATGTAAGAATAGAATTTGTAGAAAATTGAATGTAGTTTCTAAACTACTAGGTTTGTTTAAAAAAAAAATCTATTTGGTGAAAATTTGAAATTTAGTGCTTAAATTTCAAGGAAAAAATAAGTAGGTGTGTCTGGACCACCTAACCACAACAAAATGATAATATTTTTTATAAGATTTTAGATATAAGTAGAGGACTCATGTCCAGATGTGATGCATATTTTTTTGTAATTTTTTTCCAAGTAAATAATTAACTATGAATTTTTTATTACAACTTTTAAAATATATAAAAAACTCGTATGTCTGACCACCTTAATTTGGTCAAAATTCATGAAATTCAAAATTTCCTTTTTTTAATCCTATAGTATGCAAAGCATAGAATGTGATGCATGTTTTGGATTCATAAAATGTGATAGCGTTTGAAAGCTATAGAAGTTTTTCAATTAGTCTATCAATCAAGACTTTAGTCATAATTTGAATAGAAAATGAATAATAATTACTTATTAAATTCAAAGTAAATCATAATTTATATTGGTGGAAAGCTGAGAATCTCCTTTAAAAACCCTTTTCATTTCATCAATTTTTGGTATAAAAAAAGTCGTCAGCCACATACCCATCATATTGCCACTTTTTGGCCCATCATGATCCTGCACATACCCTTAACTACTTAAGGAAGGTACATGATGAATGAGATCACTATTGAGTTTCCTAGGTTTGATGGCACTGACAATGCATTTTGCAAAACAAAGATGGAAGGATATTTGGCATACTATAGATATGAGATCAAAAATTCTATTCAGAACCATTATGTTGCTCCAACAAATGGTACAAGTACTACTGATGATATCAAAGCACATGAAATCAACAAAAAGGTAAGGTTTATTATCATAAATAGTATTTCACATTCTAAATTAGTTAAAGTTATGAATTTGAAGATTGATAAAGAGGTCTAGGATAAGTTGGAAAAGATGTATGAAGGAGATGAAAAGGTTAAACAAGCATAGTTGTAGAACTTGGAGGCACAATTTCAGATCCTACGAATGGGTGAAGATGAGAAGATCAAATCCTACATGGAGAGAGTAGATGAGTTGGTAGGTGGAATGAGAGGACTTTGTACACAAATAGATGAATCTAAGATAGTGAAGAAGGTACTCAAAACTCTCCCTAATATATATAGTGAAAAGGTATCTACTATAGAGGAAATGGTAGATTATAATACTTATACTAAAGATTATTTTATTGGTACTCTAACTTCATTTGAATTGAGAAAGCTTGGGTTGGAAAATGGAGCAAAGACATAAATTGCTTTCAAGGCTACAAAAGTGGAAGATCCAAATGAACAAAATCTTGATGAAGTGGAAGAAAATTTTGTAAGAAGAATGAAAATGGGCTCTAGTAAGTATCAAGTTAAATCACCATTCACATTTTTTAGCTTGGGAGGAATAGGTCATTATTCTTCAAGATGTCCAAAAGGAGCTACAAGAAATAAACATAGAGAAGGTAAAGAAAATAAAGAAAAGATGATCAAAAGAGCATATTATGTCAATGAAGATGCTGTCATTTCTGATGATGAGTTTGATTATGGAGATCTTTATTCTAATGAATGCTTGTTCTTGGTGTTAAACTATGAATCTACTCCAGAAACATGTGTGAAGGAAAGTGCTCTGGAGAAATTTGAAGGTATTTTGGTCTATACTTTTCATGCTAAATAAGAAAAGAACTATTGGTTCGTTGATAGCGGTTGCTCAAATCACATGATTAGTGACAAGAGTAATTTTGTTAATCTTGAAAAATATGATGGAGGCTTAGTTAAGTTTGGAGATGATTTTCCAGTGTTGGGATTTGTGGGATAGGTTCAATCAATTTTGATGGTAAACATAATACTAATAATGTCTACTATGTTAATGGTTTGAGACATAATCTCTCAAGTGTCAAATAGATGTGTATTAAGGGATATAATCTTGTGTTCAAGGATGAAAAATGTTAAATTAGAAAAGGGTCTAAAACTACAAGTATTGTTGACAAGCGGATTGAAGGAAACATCTATCAACTTAAAGGTGCTCATGGTAATTTATTTATGTCTCATATTAATGGAAGTTGGCTATGGCACCGAAGGATGTGTCATATGAATTTTGACAACATGGTGAGACTTAGTGTAGTACAAGTTGTGAGAGATTTACAAAGAATTACTAATCATGTTAATGTAGTTTGAAAGGAATGTTAGTTTTGAAATCAAGCTTGAAACAACATTAGGTCAAAGGAACAATATACTACCATAGTACTGGAATTGACTAATACAAATCTTTTTGGTCCTATGAGGGTGAGAAGTCTACAAGGTGATGGGTATTTTATGTTTTTGATTGATGATTACTCTAGAATGACATGGTTTACTTTTCTTGGAGAGACTAGTGTTCAGGTGTCCTCCATAGATCTCAGAGTGCATGTACAATATTTCTAAACAAATATCTATGCAATTTTAGATATTGTGTTAATAAAATCACCAAACACATAATATGAATGATAGTGAATAATATAATTTTTTTGGAAGTTAGGATCAGACCTTTTTAAAGGATCACCTTTGATATATCAAATTCACAATTAAGTAGCCATGGTAGATCTCCATAAAGTAAATTTAAAATAAAACTATTATGGGATAAATTTAAGACTTAATCTCTTGAATTCTTAATGATAAAAAATAAATATATGATGTTTTATAGGGATCTATTATGTAGATTGATCTATCTTTTATTGCTATAAGTTCACAAAAATCTTATTTTCATGAGAATGAATGGTCCACATAGGAATTATTACATCTAAGTGGTATTTCCTAGAGAGTTAAAGCATTATAATTTTCTAGGAGCTCCCATGAGTAGAATGAGTTCTTCTTTTTCAATTCAATTCTTTATCACATATGCCTCTCATAGATGAAATCTAAAATCTGACTCCCTATAATGCACACAAATATGTTTTTGATGGTTTAAGCTTTGTTCAGGAGTGAAATTTATCATATATTTAATTTTTATGTTAAAAATTGGTGTGAAAGAGAAAGGAATAGTAGTAAAATAACTTATTATAATATATATTCAACCTACCATCCAACATAAACTCACACACTACTATCATTTTCTAAGAGCCACTTCCTACACTAGATTATATTTAAAGTGGGAAAGAGAATGAGGATTGCTATCATACTAGTAATACAAATAATTTTAGTTATTAACAAGAATAGATATCCAAAGAAAGACACAAAACCTTAAATGAAGCGAGGTAAAACTAAAAAAGTGTTTTTTTAAATGTCATTAGAAAATGTCAATATCATCCTTCACTACTGTGTCCATAATACATATCCAAACTATAATTAACCACTAAAATTTCTCAAGATATTTTGTTTTATTGTCTTTCATTATTTGACTCATGTAGATAATAAATCAAAAAGGTGATTTAAGTAATTCTACAAAAAAATCTATACATGGGATTGTAAAGTTGTCACACATCACTACTTAAGTTTTGTGTTTGTAGATTCCTCCTTGCACACAATTATTTTTCGTATTATTCATATAAAACCTAGATAGATGACCTTATATATAACCTATCATGGAATACCTAAATAATGTTGATAGCATATTATTAGGTTCTTGGAAATGAAACCAAAATAATAGCTAATTTATATATTTATGCAACATACCTATTTCTAAGCACATATTAAGCCTCATACACTACCATATCAATTAAAGGCTGCTCATTTGAGGCATACAAGAGTCTTAGTACCCTTATTTAAATCTATGCACTATTAATCATAATTTAACAAAGCATGTAGTTTATATAGGAACATGTACCTAGTGTAGATTCAATTTAATACTTGAACTCAAGAAATTTGCTTCATAGTTTTGATCCATATCGACATATTTTCTCTCAATAACACTTAGGATATATGCATATTGCACTCTTTAGATCACACACACCTGCATTTTATAGTCACTAACTTAACATTATCACTTTCATGCATTGGTTCATTTAAGTGCCTCTATAGATTGATTGCATCACACACATGATGAAACTCAGTAAAAAATTTAGGAAAATAAAAAATTAATTATATATAATATCAGTGATAATATTCCAACATTAATTATAGAACTAAATATGATAATCCTCTCATTTAATTCACTTATTATTAACAATTTATTGAATTGTTTTTAATGATTGCTTTCCTAAACTTTCTTTTCTCCATGCTAGACCAATGCCTCATGATGTGGCTTTTCTCTCTCCTATCACGTTAGTACGTGAGTTTCATGACTTACCTAATAAATTCACCTTGATTTAAGGATACAACCTCAAACATCACGAGACGACAGCGGCAAGAAATGATAGCCCACCTGGATAAAGTGGCACAATCGTTTGTCAACAAGCTCCTATCAATTCTAAACTTGATTTGAAGTTGCTTGGAAAACTTGTGATCTGTCATTTTCAAATCAATTTGCCTGAGGATACCATACAATACAGTATGGAAGGGGTTTCATGGAGTCTCAGTCAATGCAGTATGGAAAGGGTTTTATGGAGTTATTCTACGAATTATTCCCGTGGAATACGGATGTTATGCATGGAAAAAAAGTATTTATGTGTAAGAAAATAACCCTACTTTTCAGATTGTATTAATCAAATCATACCTGTTCCTTCTGCTGCTTACCCCCTATTCCCATTCAGAATGCTTAGTCAAGTTGCAGTTATTTCGATTGGCAAGTAGTTGTCAACAGCTTGATTTGTATTGTTTTGGTGGAATGTAGAGCTCAAGAGGAAGCATCTGGACTTTCCACATGAAAATGGGGTTCATGTTTAGTACATCCAGGCCTGGAATTTGATGGTCTATTTGACCGTTTTTTGCATTTTGGACCATATATTACAACTTAAAAATTTATTAGACCGTATTATTTGACTTACTATATTTTTATATAACCGTAAATATGACACTTAAAATTATTATTAAACCGTAAAAATTTATTGTATATATATAATAATGTTTGATAAAAATATAAATTAGTTTAGAATTGGAATAATTTTTTCTAATTTCACTTTATATTAATATATATGATTTATTATAAATATGTTTATTAATTCAAAATCTGTCAAAAATAGAATATTTTCAAGATTTAATATAGTTCTTTCTAATTTTTTAAAGATTTTGACGTTTTTACTAATAGTTATCATTGCTTTTTATTAATATATGATTTATAATATTTATTATAAAAATATATATTAATTCAAAAAAATCTTTTCAAAATAGAATAATTGATTTTTAACTTTTTGAATATTTTAACAAGATTTATTTTCTACATAATTTAGAAACTTCTTGTTACAATTAACAGTAAATTTAAGATTTTTAGATTTATTTCTAATTATCAATATTTTCTAATCTTACATTTTTAAAAATATATATAGGATATCCTTATGAATAACATAACACAAATTCACTGTTGTTTCAAAGCATTTATTTTATAGCATTGTAACTTGTTTTTTCAATTGCAATTTACAGTGATTCTTTTGTAACACAGAATATTGACATAGAAGCTATCCTCATATAATGAAGTTATGGCAAACTATGCTTACTATTCCTGCAAGCATTGTTGATTGTGAAAGAGGATTTTCAAAGAAAACATCATCAAAGATGTTAGAAAGTCAAAGTTGGGTTTGGATACATTGGATGCATTAATGAGAGTGTCTTTCAATGGACCTCAAGAAAGTGATGTAAATTGGAATAAAGTATATCAAATATGGAAGAATACTTTGATAACATTTATTTTTGTTTATTTTCTATGTAATGCATCATTAATTTTTGCATCTCAATTTAAAAATAATAAAAGAAAATAGTTTTTTTTTCCAAAAGTTATTTTTTATGTTTAAATATATGCAAATTATATAATGAAGGTTTGTATCAAATTATTATATTTTTTATTGTTTATTTGGTATTTTTAAGAATTATCATTCCTATATAAAGAAAGGCTTTTGCCTTCTTTTTAAATTTAAAATTATAATTATTTTTTTTTAACTTTTAAATTTTGTTTATTTTGTTAATATATATTATATTATATATTTAATATGGTATATATATATTATATATATTAATTTTATATTATATATATAATATGATATTATTAAATAAATTTTTTAAATAATCAATTATATATATATATATATATATATATTATATATATGTACATCATGTATTTTTCTTTTTAAAATAATTTGTTCATGGAACTTTAAATGGGGATTAAAGTTTATATTTAAATAATTTATTTTATATGCAAATAAAATATTTTACTTGGCATATTAAAATAATGATAAATACTATATAGAGAAATAATGTTATTTATTAAATGGAAATTTTAAGATGATTATGTGATTAGTATAGTTGAAAGAAATGGATATTTTAATAAATAGACGTAAAATTTTAAGAGAGTTGATTGTAAGCAATTGTTTTAGATGTATATTAAGACATATTTTGTTTATGAAAATAATGAGGAATAAAATATGATAAATTGAAGTATATAAAATTATTAGATATATTTCAATAAATGGGGCTTTAAATTAATTGATAGAACTTAATCTGAAATATATATCGCATTGCTATAGAGGGAATGAAATTGATGTATAATCAAACGTTTTATTTAAAATAATGTTTTTGGTTAATTAATTTATTCTATGTTAAAATATAGGTTAAGAAAATTAATTAAATGCTTATTTATTAAAATATTAGGATTATGAATTTAATGGATAACTTAGAGATAATGAATGACTCTTTTGAATCGGATGAGTTTCAGTTAATTTATTTAATGCAAAGTTGAAATAGAGACTAATTTTGGTTGATCTAAATGCTTAATTATCCAGATGTTTTAATAATAGTATACGGTTGTGGAACTTTGAGTATAGGATTGTTTTAATCTTAATCCGATGATGTTATTTATTTAAATAGTTTGGATTATGGGATATGATAATAAAACTAAGGAATATAATCAGGAAACTTAGAGTTAACGAATGATTTATATAAATCAGAGGAGTTATTAAATTATAATATTCGGTTCATGCATATAATGGTTAAACTTAGAAGTATTGAATGATTTAATGAATCATGTGAGATTGAGTTGTTGATTTATTGCTAAGTTGAGACGAAGAGTAATTTAATTATTCCAAATGTTTTATAAATCAAGTGGGTTTATTTACAGTATATGACTGTGTGAAGTAGAGTTATTGATTGGTTTAGTTTCAATGCAATGATGTTATTTATTAAAATGTCTTGATTTTTGGAATATGGTTGTGAAAATTAGAGTTAATGATCTATGCCTTGACTGTTTCTATGTCGTGAAAGGAAATGAGTTTATTGATTGGATAAATGCAAGTCATGAATACTGTGTTTGATTGGATTTAGGAGATCCGAACACTAGCTCACTTCATTGTCTGAAATGTTCTCAGAGGTTAATTGTTCGTCTTTGATGTTGTGGAATTAGTGTGAATGTTTTGAAAGTCTTCTAGATAGGAGTTCATTTATTGGTATCGGTTGTGGTATGTGAGTCAACCTTTGGTGTGTTGTGGGAAAATGTGTATAGTTACACCATGCCGTTTCGCCCGGTTTTCACGTACGGGAGTAATTTGTGCCTCCTTGGGAATAGGAGAGGGGTTTGTAATTTATGCCTCCTTGGGACTAGGAGAAGGTTTTGTAATATGTGCCTCCTTGGATGGAGTGGTTTTGTTATGTTGTTTTCCTCTAGTGTTTGGAGAGGGTCTTAACCTTGTTGCCTCTAGTGTTGGAGTGAGTTCTTGATTTGTTACCTCCTTGAATGGAGAGGTTGTATTTATCTGGATACCTATTGTGGTTATTATTGTGTGTGTTGTCTTAGGAGAGTGGCTTGCAAGGACCTGGCCGGCGCACAAAGTGGTTCCAAGATAACTCTTTGCAAGTTAATTAATTCGGTGATAACTAAATAAAATTTTAGAAGCTTAGGATGCATCAAACATTAAACAAGATTAAGTATGCCTCGCTCATGGACCCAAGGGCTTGTTGTAGACTTGGGATGAGACGGGAAGGCCTGGAATGGCAAGATAATCTATCTCGTCTTCATGAGAGGTATTTGGTTCTGCATGAGTAAGCATGGGTGCCGAGATTTCAGTAGAGGCTACCAAGATAACCCGTGGAGTGGGGGCCGGGGACTAGGAAGGTTCCCAGAGGATATCCCTTGATGAACTATGTGATGACACTCTTCCTAAGTCAACAGTTTGTACTTGATATTTGTGACGCTCTTGATCTATTGTTTGTCTAGAAGCAATGTAACCAATGTTGGTGTTGTGAGAGTTGTATTGTGAGTTGTACGTATGACCTTTCAATTTCATGTGATGTGGTACTTGTATTTATTTCGTATCAGTTTTGTGTAGCCTGTGTCTAGTGGTAGATGGTCTTGGGTAGGAATTCCTTGTTACTATCTCCTAGCACGGAGGGAGTGGAACCTTTTGGATTCCACGTGGTTGGGTGGCGTGCATCTTGAGTCTGTTGGTTCTTCTTCATGTTCGTGTGTTCATGATTTCCAGCTGGAAAGCTCGTGGGAATCAGTTTCTTCTCATGCCTTGTTCTCTGAGTTCTTATTGTATTTTATTACCCCTCAGTTGTTATCAAGGTGGAATTGTATTATGTAATCATATTTGTTGCACTTGCCTCATTTGGGGAATGAGTATTGTAATCTTATTGTAAATCATGTTATTGGACTCAAGGGGTATTTCATACTCTTGGATGTAAATTGTATAGTTTTATGAATGGAATGTATGTTGTCTCATTTCCTTAAGTGATTAATGTTTCAGTTTATATTAATGTTTGTTGTTGTTTAGGTTCTAAAGTTATCTTTGTCTCATGGCCTTAGAGGTTGTTGGCAATGTGTATTCTTCTTACATGTTATTTGTACTTAATCAAAAAAAATTTGGTGCATTTACATAGTGTATTGCAACTTCCTCTAGGGTTGCGTGGCGGGGCATTACATTTTCTTCTTTTACTAGTCTTTGTATGAACCGTATTGAGGTATAAGGTTTATTAATTTGTTGTTTCTTTATGAGTCAGTGAATCACTCATCAACTTGACGTGTTTTGAAGTAGATCCATTCAATTTGGAGGCTTTTGAAACTAGAATTTGTTAAAGCCTCAAAACAGGGTTTGAGATTCCTTTAAGGAACAAGACCTCCATCCTATCAAAGTAGGAATAATAGGTCAATGGGATGGATTGAAATAATTTTATTTTATTGTGTTTAGTGTTTTTGTGCGGTGGCAGGATAGTAGGAGATGAAGGCGCAAGAATATGTTGTTGATTTAAGAGAATTTCTGAGTTTTCCCACTCAAGAATGAAGGATACAAGCAAGGCATTGAAGAAACAACGCGTACATGGACTTGGAAATGAATTCAAATGCTTTTTCAAACATATTAAAGCCTATCTCAAGTGGTGTCTGGAGGTATTGAGGTTTGCAAGGGTGATATTCATGAAACCCTCAATGTGTGTTGGTGTTTTCACCCTATAATCAAGGGTTTGATAGATTGGTAAGTTTTTAAGTTTCTCCACTCCTAAAAATGTTGAAATCTTGAGTTTTATGACATTTCTAAAGAATTTTTAAGGTTTTTTGAGAATTTCGAGTGGTTTTGAAGGGATCTTCTTTGCAAAATAGGTGTATTTTAGTAGCCTTTTGACAGTGTATAGTTGGAGAATCTGACAATTTCTTGAAGAAAGTCTATTGAAAGATTTTGTTAAGTTTTCATGGATAGGAAAGGGTCTCTAAACATGTATTTAGTTTTTGGTATTTTCATTTGGTTGTGGGATTTACCTAAGTTAGGGCATGGAGTCCTATTTGTCAAATGATGCCTTGATTTCATGGATAGTAGGAATATGATGGAATAGTGGAAACAATGATTATGAATGTTTGAACATTGTTCTATTTATGTTGAGAAAGATTTTTCAAAGTTAGGATAAGGTGTAGAAGACAGTAATGATGATTTTGGTGTTTGCATTATCTATATGTGACAATGGTGTCTTGACTATAGAGTAGGGAAATCTAAAGTTTCCATACTATGTATTGAATTGTTTCAATCAAACATAATGAACATTGTGTATTGAAGGATTGATAACAAGTTGGTGGCAAGAAAGGGGTATGTGTAGGATCATGATGGGCCAAAAACTGGCAATATGATGGGTATGTGGTTGATGACTATTTTTGTACCCAAAATTGATGAAGTGAAAAGGGTTTTTAAAGGAGATTTTCAACTTTCCACCTACATAAATTATGGTTTACTTTGAATTTAATAAGTAATTATTATTCATTTTCTATTCAAATTATGTCTAAAGTCCTGATTGATAGGCTAATTGCAAAACATCTATAGCTTTCAAATGGTATCACATTTTTTTAATCCAAAACATGTGTCACATTCTATGTTTCACATACTATGGGATTAAAAAATGAAAAATTGAATTTCATGAAGTTTTGACTAAGTTAAGGTGTCAGACATACGAGCTTTTATATTTTTTAAAATGTTGTAATAAAAAATTCATAACTAATTATTTACTTGGAAAAAATTACAAAAAATATGCATCACATCGGGCATGAGTCCTCTACTTATATCTAAAATATTATACAAAAATATTATCATTTTATTGTGGTTAGGGTGGTGATATTATTTATTTTTTTCCCTGAAATTTAAGTACCACTACATTGAAATTTCAAATTTTCACCAAATAGATTTTTTGTTTCAAAACAAACCTAGTAGTTTAGAAACTACATTCAATTTTCTATAGATTCTATTTTTACATATTTTTGAAATAATATAGATAACTTATTCAAATTTTTACGTCAAGTTGCCTAACTCTGATTTTTTTGAATTTTTTGCCACTTAAGGACCTATTTTTTCCATGATGATCCTGCACATACCCAAGGATTGTATTTTTTTTAGTTTTCCTTGTAAAGTAAGTTTCTAAGGTGAGTGAATTGGTGGATGTTAGACTGCTAAACTAGTAGATTTGGATAATACAGTGCTCTGTCAGTATGACAAGGTTCATTTCAGTCAAAGATGTGATGTATACAGTGATTTGATGGTCTGATAATGGCTAATAGTAGAGATGCATGGTTAGTTGTCTTATGGCCTTGGGGAATGAGTATATTAGTGATTTCTTGATATACTATGTTGTGGTTTGCTGAGTTTGAGAACTTGATGAATTTTGTAAAGATGCTAATGAGCATGGTAAATGAAGGAATTGTTTTCAAAGGTTCTGATTTTAGTTTTTTATGATTTTGATCAACTTGATATGGAATATGGTTATGGTGGATTGGAATACTAATTTGTTGTCTTGAAGTTTTGTAGAATTGAAGAATTAAAGGAAGGAGAGTTTGATGAAAAGAATAGTGAATTAAGGTTATTTGTTTAATTTGATGTTCTCCTGATTTGTTTACAATTAAAGTTCCTTGATGAAATGATGTTGTTGAGGGATTCTTTGCATCACATGCTTCAATATTTTGTGTACATGTGCATTAGAATAGTGACAACTACAAAATTTTATAAAATTCCTCTATCCTTTATTTTTTTAATGGATGTTGATTCCTTGTTCCAAAGATCCAACTTTGACATAGATTTGGAGTACACTAGTAGATCTAAATTGATTTGGGTAGGAGATAGGCTATGCATATGGTATTTAAAAATGTATATGATATAGATATATTGATGGACCTACTCCTTTCCAAAATGCCACTTGGTCAATGTACTAATATATGTCCACTAATTTTGATTATGCTAAACACTTGTAAAATAGTTATATATAAACATTACATAATAGTTTAATTTCTTATATATGTGATTTGATTGGGAAAGTTGGGTATGTGCAGGATCATGATGGGCCAAAAAGTGGCAATATGATGGTTATGTGGCTGACGACATTTTTGTTACCCAAAATTGATGAAACGAAAAGGGTTTTTAAAGGAGATTCTCAACTTTCCACCAATATAAATTATGCTTTACTTTGAATTTAATAATTAATTATTATTCATTTTCTATTCAAATTATAACTAAAGTCCTGATTGATAGGCTGATTGAAAAATATTCATAGCTTTCAAATGGTATCACATATTTTTAAATCCAAAACATGTGTCACATTCTATGCTTCACATACTATAGGATTAAAAAAAGAAAAATTAAATTTCATCAAGTATTGACCAAGTTAAGGTGGTCAGACATACAAGTTTTTTATATTTTTAAAAATTTATAATAAAATTTTCATAATCAATTATTCTCTTGGAAAAAAATATGCATCATTTCGGGACATGATTCTTCTACTTATATCTAAAATATTATAAAAAAATATTATCATTTTATTGTGGTTAGGGTGGTCAGACAAACACCTACTTGTTTTTTTCCCTAAAATTTAAGTACTACTACATTGAAATTTCATATTTTCACCAAATAGATTTTTTTTAAAAACAAACCTAGTAGTTTATAAACTACATTCAATTTGCTACAAATTCTATTCTTACATATTTTTGAAATAATATAGATAACTTATTCAAATTTTTATGTCAAGTTGGCTAACTCTAATTTTTCTAATTTTTTTGCCACTTAAGGGCCTTTTTTTTCCATGATGATCCCACAAATACCCAACTTTTTATTTCTTTTTGTAATGAAAAATTATAAAAATAACAAAACTCTAGTTGGCTTTTAAAAAATTAGAGCATAATTATTTTTGAGGAATAAAAATTAGGAAGAAGCAACAAAACTAGAATAATAGATTAATTTTCCCCATGTAAAATGTTTTAGAAAGAATTAATTGAACAATGAAGTACTAAAAAATATTTAATGTGAAAATTTAATATCCATGTCATAGGTAGGACTAATAAAAGGAAATATAAAAAAATACTAAGCAATATGAATTATCTAAACAAAAACATGTCTCATTAAGTTAGAGAACCAAGACCATAAATGACATGGATAACCTAGGAAGAACATAAATTTAAGTAGACCACAGGATGAGTATGAAAACCATTTCAAAAAGAAATTGTAAGAAGTTTGCACAAATAATAGGAACCCTTTTAAATTTAAATTGATTACCCACTCATAACCTAATTTTGATAGCAACATAGACCTAACTCAACACATACACACTTAAATAATGTCAACATCACTATGCATATATGATATTGAAATGTGGCTAATGTATTTAGAAATTTAAAAGGGTAACCTTATTCATACAAAAAAGTAACTATAGTGAAAAATATAGCAAGAAAAATGTGACTTCAATAAAATCAACCATGGTTATATCAAGGCTCCAAGAGAGATTATGATTAAAACACCAAATCAAATGTGAGGGGAGAATGTTGTGGAGGCCATACCAAATGCCCCATTGAAACCACAACATAAAAGCACATCAAGATGTGTTACATTGAAGACATAGTAATGTAATCCAATCAACCCATTTTGTTGCATAAATTTTGAAATCCTTATGGATATTCTAGATCAACCTATTTATATTTATAGGAACATGCCACAAGCCTCTTTAAATTTACATATTTTTTTTTAGCAAATGTAAAATTGTAACAATAGAATTAGAGGAGATATCAAAAATAATAATTTTAAAGGGTTGAAATAAAATAGTGGGTATTTTTAGTACCTTTTGAATGCACAAACAATGCCACTACTTTATTAAGAGAAACCTTTAAAGATGTATGCAAGGATAAAAAATGGGAGATAAGATAATTTGGTGTCATGTATTGCATACAGTTGTAATTTCATATTATATTTCAAGCCCACTTTGGTGTCCATCACCTTAGTGTTTGTGTCGGCACATTTTAACCATTCCATCAACCTTTATCATACTTAAGATGGTTGAGCCCTCTTTTTGAGGGTCAATTCTTTATGTCACTTTTTTGTTTCCCATATTTTCTTGTCTTCTATTATTTTTAAGCCAAAATTGTTTGGACACTAGTACTTAGCATGTGTGTTCATGCATAAGAATAACAACCCATGATAATTTATCATTTGAAGGCTATTTTCCCATATTTCTCTACTTGTCAGATGTCTCCCATTCCAATGGAAATGACTCATTATTCTTTAAAGAGGCTCGTTAACTTGTTCCTCTTCCCTCCTCTCTCTATTTTTGAATCTATTTATAATTTTAGAAAATAATTCTAGCTTCTCTTGGACCTCTTACAACACTCTCAAGTTTTAAACAACACTCTGAAGCTTACACACATATTTCTCAAGATATTTTATAACATTATCTCCAATTCTTCTACTCTCTTTGGATTTCTCAAACCTCTATATTAATATTGGCCTTCTATTATTATTAGTATTTACTCTCTTGTTCCCCTAAGCACATTGGCATTATCACATCTCTTCTCTCTCATTTTGTCATTATTCTTATTTATAGATACACAATAAGAATATAAACATTATTTTCTATATGGAGTTCAAAAGATAAAAACATGGGTTTTATTGAGGAAATACCCTAAAAAATCTAAATATTTTCTCATTTTGTTGTGTTTGTAGGTTAGGTAGATTCTAGAACTTGAGTCATGTATTTTAGAAATTTCTACTCATGTTTATGTCAAATAATAGCATGGTGTGAGGACATATATGTGACACACTGGCATCCTTGGCAATGAATTCCTCCTCATGACTCTAGGTTCCTTATTTTATATGATTTTTAATTTTATTTGTTTGAAGTTGTAATTATTTTTATATCTTCATATATTTTCACCAATTCATTCTCTTCAATAATTTTAGATAGTAAATTTGATTTGAGTGTAATTAGCCAAATTTCCACTCAAAGGAACTATCTTTCCTTTCGTTAGAGTTAAAATTTTCTAAATTGTACAATTTATATTCAAAATTCAATAACATATTTTTAGTCTCTTTCTATTATAGAGGTGGATTAAGTGGATATTTATATCATTTCATTATAGGCATTCCTAACTTTGGTAGTAAATAGTTCATTTGTAATGCTCCAAGTTGACACACCTAGGATAAAATTGATAGAACAATATTTTGGAACAAAAATATAGATTAAACAACAAATTAGAATTGTACAATATTGTGCATAAAAGTGTTATATGGAACACAATGATATAAGGGTACTAACAAAACCAATGACCTCAAAATTTCTTCAAGCAAGCTAACATAAACATACTTGACTTACCATTTATGGGATAAAATTGTTGCAAGTATGAAGGTGTTCTCATTGATGTCAATCAGATGCTATTGTCATTGATGTTAAGGAAGTTGGTTATTGGTTGAATATGTTAAGGATATTGAGAAAATTGTAATAAAGAAGTTTTGCAAGTTGTGCATGCATAGTTGAGATTTTGAAGAAGTGCTATGATTATATGGAGTTATCCTTATGTTGTTATGTCTAGAGGTATGTTAAAGTGAAGTATGTGCTACTGTGATGTCTCTGGTACTTGGTTTCCAAGTGCTTTTGAGAAAATTTGATAAATATAGAAAACAATGTCATGTAGGTATTCAGTGTATGATCTGGGATGTGCTCCGTGTTTCTTCTGGGTTGATTCTATGCTTGTGAAAATTTGAGGTATTGTTCATGGCTGTTGGTAGTTGCTATATCTAGAATTTTGGCTTTTGGATCATTGTACTATGTGGGATATTTTAACCAGTATGTGAATTGTGCATCTCAATGCATCTTATTGTAGTCTATGAGAAATGTGTTTTATCTGCATTTCTCCACATTATGGTTTTAGGACATGTGGTTTTAAGAATAAGTTGATAAGGTTTCTCTCTTGCTTTGTTCAAGAAAAATTGAGTTCTTGTGTTGCTATTGATGAGTTTCTTAGTTACAATGTATTTCATTGGTTCACAAGGTTATTCAAACATATAAAATATTCATACTCTTTAGGTGAAGTTTGTTGCAAAGCTTCTGGATGGATTTCCATGTGTTCATTACTTACTCTAGACTATGCTCAAGTAATGTTTTCTATCCAGAAAGATTGGACTGAGTCGAGGATGTGTGCACTTAATTGTTTTATGTGTTTGCATAAGTGCTGGCTAACCTTGTGTTAAACACTACTTGTGAGGTTCATGGAAGTGTGTTGAGGTGTGTTGGGAATAATTTTGGTCCTCATTAAGAATTTTATTGGGTCACCCTCATTCTCTTCCACCATGGGAATGCTTTGGCATTGACGTAATTTAAATTTGTAAATACAAAATTATGTATGATCGACCTTGGAAGGGTTTTAAGGCTAAATAGAGTATAAGTATGAGTTGAGATGATTTTGAGAGATATGGAGAGATGTGAGATATGTGTGTGTGATCTAAGTTTGAGAATATTAGTGTGAATTTCAAAGTGTTGAGTTCCTTAAGGCAGTGAGTTGAACATGTACTCTATCTTTCAAGCTTGTCTGCAAAAGTGTGAGCAGATTGTGGTGGAATCTATATTGCATTGACATAGTTTTCTCTCTGTAAAATCTCTCTCTATATTCTTTGTAATTTTGTGGTAGTGATCCCTCATTGGACAGTGTGTCCTATCTTGGAAGTGAACCTTTTTGGGAAATGAGCCTTTGTATTCAGTTTTGGAATTCTTTATATTGTGAGCTAATCCTCACTATGTTTTTTCCCTTATTGGTTTTTCCACATAAATCTAGTGTTCTTGTGTGTATGGTTTTGTTGCTTCTATTTTTTGTTCTACCTTTAATGATTAATCAGACTAGTAGTGCAAATTTTATATGAATACTTGTAAATTGCACTTATGTTGAGGGTTTTAATTGTTAAAATTGCTAGAACCGATTCACCCCCTCTTAGTTTTCTTGTTCAATAATTGGTATCATAGCAAGGTTTGTTGGATAAGAGCTTAAGGGTATGTGCAGGATCATCATGGAAAAAACAGGCCCTTAAGTGGCAAAAAAATTGAAAAATCAGAGTTAGGCAACTTGACATAAGAATTTGAATAATTTATCTATATGGGTATGTGCAGGATCATCATGGAAAAAATAGGTCCTTAAGTGGCAAAAAATTCAGAAAAATCATAGTTAGGAAACTTGACGTAAAAATTTGAATAAGTTATCTATATTATTTCAAAAATATGTAAGAATAGAATCTATAGAAAATTGAATATAGTTTCTAAACTACTAGGTTTTTAAAAATCTATTTGGTGAAAAATTTGAAATTTCAATGCAAGAGTACTTAAATTTCCAAGGAAAAATAAGAAGTGGGTGTTTGTTCCGACCACCCTAATCACAATAAAATGATAATATTTTTTATAATATTTAGATAGAAGTAGTGGAATCATGTCCTGATGTGATGCATTATTTTTTAAATTTTTTCCAAGTAAATAATTACTTATGAAATTTTTATTACAACTTTTAAAAAATATAAAAACTCAGATGTCCGACCACCTTAAATTGGTCAAAACTTCAGAAATTCAATTTTTCTTTTCTAATCCTATAGTATGCAAAGCATAGAATGTGATACATGTTTTGATTCAAAAAAATGTGATACTCGCTTTGAAAGCTATAAATGTTTTTAATCATCCTATTAATTGGGACTTTAGTCATAATTTGAATATAAAATGAATAATAATTACTTATTAAATTCAAAGTAAAGCATAATTTATATTGGTGGAAAGTTGAGAATCTCCTTTAAAAACCCTTTCGCTTCATCAATTTTGGGTAAAAAATGTCATCACCACATACCCATCATATTGCCACTTTTTTGGCCCATCATGATCCTGCACATACCCATATTATTTTTAAAATATGTAAGAATAGAATTTGTAGAAAATTGAATGTACTTTCTAAACTACTAGGTTTGTTTAAAAAAAAAATCTATTTGGTGAAAATTTGAAATTTAGTGCTTAAATTTCAAAGGAAAAAATAAGAAGTAGGTGTCTGTCTCACCACCCTAACCACAACAAAATGATAATATTTTTTTATAAGATTTTAGATATAAGTAGAGGACTCATGTCCCGATGTGATGCATACTTTTTTGTAATTTTTTCCAAGTAAATAATTAACTATGAATTTTTTATTACAACTTTTAAAATATATAAAAAACTCGTATGTCTGACCACCTTAATTTGGTCAAAATTCATGAAATTCAAAATTTCTTTTTTTAATCCTATAGTATGCAAAGCATAGAATGTGATGCATGTTTTGGATTCATAAAATGTGATAGCGTTTGAAAGCTATAGAAGTTTTTCAATTAGTCTATCAATCAAGACTTTAGTCATAATTTGAATAGAAAATGAATAATAATTACTTATTAAATTCAAAGTAAATCATAATTTATATTGGTGGAAAGCTGAGAATCTCCTTTAAAAACCCTTTTCATTTCATCAATTTTTGGTATAAAAAAAGTCGTCAGCCACATACCCATCATATTGCCACTTTTTGGCCCATCATGATCCTGCACATACCCTTAACTACTTAAGGAAGGTACATGATGAATGAGATCACTATTGAGTTTCCTAGGTTTGATGGCACTGACAATGCATTTTGCAAAACAAAGATGGAAGGATATTTGGCATACTATAGATATGAGATCAAAAATTCTATTCAGAACCATTATGTTGCTCCAACAAATGGTACAAGTACTACTGATGATATCAAAGCACATGAAATCAACAAAAAGGTAAGGTTTATTATCATAAATAGTATTTCACATTCTAAATTAGTTAAAGTTATGAATTTGAAGATTGATAAAGAGGTCTAGGATAAGTTGGAAAAGATGTATGAAGGAGATGAAAAGGTTAAACAAGCATAGTTGTAGAACTTGGAGGCACAATTTCAGATCCTACGAATGGGTGAAGATGAGAAGATCAAATCCTACATGGAGAGAGTAGATGAGTTGGTAGGTGGAATGAGAGGACTTTGTACACAAATAGATGAATCTAAGATAGTGAAGAAGGTACTCAAAACTCTCCCTAATATATATAGTGAAAAGGTATCTACTATAGAGGAAATGGTAGATTATAATACTTATACTAAAGATTATTTTATTGGTACTCTAACTTCATTTGAATTGAGAAAGCTTGGGTTGGAAAATGGAGCAAAGACATAAATTGCTTTCAAGGCTACAAAAGTGGAAGATCCAAATGAACAAAATCTTGATGAAGTGGAAGAAAATTTTGTAAGAAGAATGAAAATGGGCTCTAGTAAGTATCAAGTTAAATCACCATTCACATTTTTTAGCTTGGGAGGAATAGGTCATTATTCTTCAAGATGTCCAAAAGGAGCTACAAGAAATAAACATAGAGAAGGTAAAGAAAATAAAGAAAAGATGATCAAAAGAGCATATTATGTCAATGAAGATGCTGTCATTTCTGATGATGAGTTTGATTATGGAGATCTTTATTCTAATGAATGCTTGTTCTTGGTGTTAAACTATGAATCTACTCCAGAAACATGTGTGAAGGAAAGTGCTCTGGAGAAATTTGAAGGTATTTTGGTCTATACTTTTCATGCTAAATAAGAAAAGAACTATTGGTTCGTTGATAGTGGTTGCTCAAATCACATGATTAGTGACAAGAGTAATTTTGTTAATCTTGAAAAATATGATGGAGGCTTAGTTAAGTTTGGAGATGATTTTCCAGTGTTGGGATTTGTGGGATAGGTTCAATCAATTTTGATGGTAAACATAATACTAATAATGTCTACTATGTTAATGGTTTGAGACATAATCTCTCAAGTGTCAAATAGATGTGTATTAAGGGATATAATCTTGTGTTCAAGGATGCAAAATGTTAAATTAGAAAAGGGTCTAAAACTATGAGTATTGTTGACAAGAGGATTGAAGGAAACATCTATCAACTTAAAGGTGCTCATGGGAATTGATTTATGTCTCAGATTAATGGAAGTTGGCTATGGCACCGAAGGATGTGTCATATGAATTTTGACAACATGGTGAGACTTAGTGTAGTACAAGTTGTGAGAGATTTACAAAGAATTACTAATCATGTTAATGTAGTTTGAAAGGAATGTTAGTTTTGAAATCAAGCTTGAAACAACATTAGGTCAAACTACTACCATAGTACTGGAATTGACTAATACAGATCTTTTTGGTCCTATGAGGGTGAGAAGTCTACAAGATGATGGGTATTTTATGTTTTTGATTGATGATTACTCTAGAATGACATGGTTTACTTTTCTAGGAGAGATATATGATGCATTGGAAAAATTCAAGGTAATTAAGACAATGGTTGAGAATGAAATATATTTGAAAATAAAATGTTTGAGGTCTAATAGAGGTGGTGAATTCACCTCCAATTAGTTTAACATGTTTTATGAAGCCTATGGAATAAGAAGACAATTGTTTTTCCCTAGAATTCCTTAGCAGAATGGAGAAGCTGAAAGAAAAAATAGGACAATTCAAGAACCTACTAGAACAATTATAACAAAGGCAGGTCTATTAGAAGTTTACTAGAGAGAAGCAAGTCACACTATTACTTACATGTTAAACTAAGTTCAAGCAAAAGATAAGAGCACTAAGACCCCCTATGAGCTATGGTGTGGAAAGATTCCTACTATCAAGTATTTCAAGGTATAATTTGGAAGAAAATTTTATATCGGGAGAGATGAAGAAAATCTAGGAAATCTTGATGCTAGATGTGATGAGGGTATTTTCCTTGGATACTCTACTAGAAGTAAATATTATAAGTGTTATAATGAAAGGTTCAGAGAGGTTGTTGAAAGCACAAATTTCAAGGAATATGAAGCATTGAAGAATTCAATTGAAGTTGTGGATATGTGTCGAATGGACCTAATTACAGAGAAGTAGAATAAATAGTTAGACAACAAGAAGTTTAGAATGAAGAAGAAGCTTCTAAAAGGGTTCCCAAAACCCCTAAGTATGTTCAAAAGAATCATCTAGAAGATTAGATCATTGGAGACAAGAGGAAAGGTGTATTCACAAGAAGCAATGATGTTGAAGTTGAGGTAAATTATTGCTTACATTCTAAAGTTGAGCCTAATATAATGAGTGCAGCAAGTAAAGATGAACATTGGATGAAAGGAAGGGAAGAGGAACTTATGAAAATTGAGAAAAATCAAACTTGGGAGTTGGTTCCTAGACCATAAAACAAGAACATATTTGGAAGTAAGTGGGTTTTCAGAAAAAAAAACTGAATGAGAATGGAGAAGTAGTAAGAAACAAGGAAAGGCTTGTGTGTAAAGGCTACTCACAAGTGGAACATATATATTTCCAAGAGACATTTGCTTTGGTGGCTAGAATGCAAGCTGTTAGAATGTTTTTGGTATTCGTTGCTCGTAAATACTTTAAATTTTACTAGATGGATGTGAAATCTACATTTCTAAATGGTGAGTTAGAAGAAGTCTACATGGAACAACTAGAGGGATTCCATTTTTCATATCAACTAGATATGGTCTGTAGATTGAAAAATGCTTTATATGGTTTTAAGCAAGCTCTTAGAGCTTGGTATGCAAGATTAGAAAAATATTTAATTTAGCAAGGTTTCAACAAAGGTACCACATATAGCAATTTATATTTCAAAATTGAAGATGAAAAGATCTTGATAGTAGTTATGTATGTGGTTTTGTGTCAAAAAATATCATTTGTGACATTTTGACACTTGTTTGGACCCTCCTTATAAAAATGAGATTGATGTTTCCTTGACTTAGTGTTGTCATGTGTTTAACACACTCACATTAGGTGTTGGGCCCTTACAAACTAAATGAACCAAGTTGTACCTTATTTAAGGTGTTGTAAAGTATTGTTCCACACTTTCACACTTATCTATGGTTGTCACTAATTAATTGAGCTTCTTTATTCCTTATTTGGCCTTATTTTGCATCCACAATCCTTAATTAATGCATCTTTTCAAGGATAATCCTGACATAAACCAACATACAATCATTTTTCATGTCTTTTTAGGTTGTGTGGCCCAAATTTAGTGATTTGGGACTCATACCTCACCTTAGTTATATGGGTCCCACCTAAGTTTTAGGGTCTCGATCTTGATTTAACATGAATCTAAGTATTTTTTTAAAATGTGTCCCATAGATAAGCCTAACAGGACTCATATGCCACTTTTAGCATATGAGTCTCATGTGGCCAAAAATTAAATTTAATTCAAATTATTGCTAGGATTTTATCCTCCTAGATCTAATGTTGGCTTGGAGTGTAGTAATTTTGGGAAATTTGGCATAAACAAGTATAAATATAAGGTTATTTCACTCATTTTACACCTAGCAACTTGAGTATTCTTGCATTATAGTTGAAGAGTTCACAAGAGAATCCAAGTGTTTACCAGAGCATTCAAGTGTTGATTATCAAGTTTTTGGAGCATTGTTCAAGTATTAAGCATCATGCAAAAGTCATCATGCATCATGTCTATTTTTGAGCTAACATTTGTGATATAGGGTCTCATGATTCAAGCTAGCATCCAAGTCAAGATCTATCACATTCAATAAATATTCAAGATCTACATCCATTGGATCCATTTCATACATGTTTGTAGCCTTTTACTGCTAGAAGAAGAAATTACCTTCCACAATTCAAATAGGGACAAAAATCATTGTTGTGTTATTAGGAATGTTGCTTCCTCAAAAATATAATGATCTTGGAAGTCCTGTAATAACCTTGAGTATTAATGGAGTAGAGATATCCAATGTTCTAATTGATTTGAGAGCTGCCATAAATGTTATCACATCTGATACTGTTGAAATGTTAAGAATGACAACTATTCATCCAACAACAAATGTTCTATAGTTGGTTGACCAATCTACTACAAAACCTGAAGGTATTATGGAAGATATAGTGGCAACCATTGACACGTGGGATTATCCAGTTGAATTTTTCATTCTTAAAGCTAGGAAGAAAGATTCTGGTTATCCAATTATCTTAGGCAGGCCATGGTTGGCTACTGTTGCAACATTAATTGATTGCAAATCTAGAAGTATGATCATTTCAAATGGTCAGAAAAAAAAAGAGTTGTCACTTTATCCTCTAGCACAACCACCAACCCATACTAACACTCAACTTTGGGTTGATGAGGATATAGAATAAGAGGGTGATGGTATTGTAGAGTTGACTATGGTTACTTTTTTTGAACATGTTAATGAATGTGAAGAACAAGATTTTACTTTTGAAGACATTAATCAAATTGAGAAAGGAAACTATCAAGCGACATTGCATCAAAAATGATCTTATCCTTTGAATACACTTGTTGAAAATTCCCTTGATTCTAAAAATGGCACTAAAGAAATTACAATAACTGGGGATAAACCTCTCAACATTAATTCATCTTTATCCCCAGCACAAGAAAAATAATTGAAGGAAACTTTAGAAAAAAATATTGAAGAATTTTCTTGGGAGTATATGGATATGAGACGAATTCATCCTTCAATTTGTAGTCATCACATTTACACTAAAGATGTAAGGCCAATCAGACAAGGTCAAAGGAAAATCAATCTTGTTCTTTCTGATATTGTTAAATAAGAAATTGAAAAGTTGCTCAAAATAGGGTTCATTTACCCAATATATGATAGTTAATGGGTTTCTCCACTGGTTATTTTCCCCAAGAAAAATGGTAAATGATGTGTGTGTGTGGATTATAGGGAATTGAATAAATCCACAAAGAAGGATCATTATCCATTACCATTCATTGATCAAGTACTTGATAACCTAGCAAACAAAAATTATTTCTCTTTTCTTGATGGATTTAGTGGATACAATCAAATCCAATTAGCTCCTGAAGATCAAGATAAAACTACGTTTACCTATCCTTGGGGTGCATGCACTTATACAATTTTACCATTTGGACTGTGTAATGTGCCAACCACTTTTCAAAGAGCAGTCCTTGCTAATTTTTCTTATTTTACCACTTCGTGTGTTAGAGAATATATAGTTGACTTAAAAATTCATGCAAAAAAATTTTAGGAAGCACTTAAAAACTTAGAATTTTTTTTGCAGCGATGTAAAGATCATAGGTTATCCTTAATTCATGAAAAAATTTCAATTCTAATGACAGAAGGTATTGTTTTGGGACATCACATCTCAACAGAGAGGATAAAAGTTGATCCCAAGAAAGTTGAAATTATTCAAAACATTGAGATCCTTAGGAACCAAACTAGTGTTCAAAGATTTCTTGGGCATCTCAAATATTACAAAAGATTTATTGAAGGATTTACTAAAATTTTTGGACATTTGTTTACATTGCTCAAGAAACAAGAGGAGTTTGTATGGACTGAAGATTGTCAAAAATCTTTTAAGGCAATTAAAATAGCTTTAACAACTTCCCCAATTATCAAAGGACCTATTTGGGGAGATCCATTTCACATACATGTTGATGCATTCAATTTGGCTATTGGAGTAGTATTAGGACAAAAAGATGACAATGATTCCATGCATGCAATTTATTATGTTAGCAAAAATCTAAATATTGCTGAAAGAAATTATACAATAATTTTGAAAAAAAAATAGTTGTCATATATGCAATAAACAAATTCAGGAATTACATTATAGGTTACAAAGTTTATGTACATATAGACCATGCTACAATTAGATATTTGATGAACAAGGCTATGTAGGTGGATGCATTATCAGATGGTTACTGTTGTTGTAGGAATTTGATGTGACTATCATAGATAAGCCTAAAAAGGATAATGTTGTTGTCAACTTCCTTTCTAGAATTTTTTTGCAAGATGATCAAGAACCAATGGATGAAACATTTCCAGATGAACATTTATTTGCAATATCAATTCATCCGCCATGGTTTGTTGATCTGTCAAATTACCTTGTAACATGGAAGTGTCCAAATCACTTCAGTCATAAACAAAAAGAAGGTTAATTCATGAAAGTTCTAGGTCTCAATGGATTAATACTTTTATTTAAAATGTGCCCTGATCATGTTCTTCACATGTGTTGCTGAGTTAGATTTCTATGATGTAGTACATGTCTACCATCATGAGCTAGAAGGAGGACACTATTCGGTGGTTAGAACAGTTCATAAGTTCTTAGGAGTTGGTTACTTTTGGATATCAATGACAAAGGATGTTACATTCTTTGTTAAGAACTATGATGAATGTCAACAAATGGGAAGACCTACCCCAACAATGCAGATGCCATTTCAGCCATAAATAGCTCTGGAACAATTTGAAAAATGGGGAATAAATTTTGTGGGACCTATGGATCCACCTTCTAAAGGGAAGTAGTATATACTTGTTTGTACCAAATATGCAACAAAATGGGTTGAGGTTAAAGCATTTCCAACAACAGGAGAGGATAAAGTCACATATTTTCTGTACAAGCAAATTCTTCATAGATTTGGTGCACCAAGAGAAATTATTTTAGACAAGGGACCACAATTTGTATTAGTGATGATGGAAGCCTTCTTGCAGAGATACCATATGACACATAGGAAATATTCACCATATCATCCTCAAGAAAATGGACAAGTTGAAGTCACTAACCGAGAATTGGAGAATATCTTGACAAAGACTATTTCATTAAGGAAAATAGACTAGGTAGAGAGGTTAGATGAAGTAGTATGGGCTTATAATACCACGTGGAAAACAACAACTTTATTTTCTCCATATGAACTTATGTATGGGAAAAGACCAGTTATTCCTATAGAATTTGAATTAAGAACATTGAAAATAGCATTAGAAGTTGGAATTGATTTACTTGAGTCTGAGAAAAGTAGAATTTTATAGCTAAATAGACTAGATGAGATTAGAATGGAAGCTCTTCAACATACTAAGGTAATTCAAATGCAAAGGAGAAAATTGCACAATAAGCATATTGTGTCCATATGGTTTAAGGAAGGAGATTGGGCATTATTATTTGAATCCAGATTTGAAGAGTTTAAAGGGGAGTTCCATACAAGATGGTTAGGAACCTATGGGATAGATCAAGTATTTGAAAATGGAGTTGTTCAATCAGTACCAATTGATGGAGAAAAGAGAGTTATGCTAGTTAATGGTCATCAATTGAAAACATATCATAAGCCAACAACAAAGGAGGAATTTTTAGATGATCTACAACACAAAATTGAACATTTTTTGGATGACATTTCTTCCATGAGAGAAGATATTTGAACCTTTGAAGAAGTCATGAATAAACAAGGTAAATTGAAAACCAGTAAATGGTGGTTTACCTTGGGAAAGAAAATAAAGTAAATTGAAAATCGACAATGGTGGTTTACTTTAAAAAAAAATAAAAAAATGATGATGAGATGGCTGAAAACTAGCAATGGCTGTCTATCTAGGTTAACTTTTAGTAGCTCCTGAAAGCTCCTAAAGACTCTAAAGACTCAAGATGGCTCGATAGCTCCTAAAGGCTCTTGAAGCTTATGAACTCCTGAGAGCTCATGAAGGCTCGTAAAGGCCTCAAAGGCTTGCAATAAATAAAGGTGCACATTTAATGTGAATATTGTTCTTGAAATATTATTTTCTAAGGTAGTTAAACTAATGTAAAATAGATAAATATTTATGAGTTTAGACATCTTCGCCATATTGTTATTAATAACTATAATAAATGTACTTTAATCATTTTAAAAAGTGGTAGAAAAGTTGGTATAAGTATGATGTGACATTAGAATGATGTTCGTAATGATTGCGGCTGATATTGAGATTCACTTGTCCTTTCAAAATATTTTCAAATTTAAGATGAAATGTGTAAGTTGTGCCCCAACTTTGCAAATTTAATTGCAAACTGCAAAATTGTTGCTTCAAAAACAAGAAAAGATCATTCTAGAAATTGTTAAACAACTCAGTCCACCAAGTTGAAGTTTTCCATTTTTGATGGAAAAGATGGGAAACAAAAGGAATGTGGAACAAAATAAAATTACTCTTTATTCTAAAACCAAGAGGTTGCTAAGGGAAGAAAGATGGTTGGATTTTATTATGAAATATGAAGGTTTTTCAGCAAAAAATTGGGGAGGAATTCATAAGGAATTTCCACATGAATGTCACAAGAGTAAGGGATGAGATCATTGAAGTTACTCCTAAAATAATTGTAGATATCAAATTTTGAATTTGCTCAAAACACAAATTAGCATTTTCATTTAAAAAAAAGAAAAATAAGAACATCCCTATGAAATAATGAAACATGTTAATCATGCAATGAAAGGAATTAAGGAAACTAAATAAAACACATAATAACATGAATCAAACCCTATCTCATAGTGGATTGGTGTTTATATGGAAAGAAGCCCTTTCTCAATCCTTTGCTAAGCTCCATGATATTGATGATATGAAACTGCTTTGAAGATGATATGAGGTGGAAAAAATCAGTTCTCAATTGAAGAGAGTGACTTTGCATGAGATTGTGGAGTGGAAAAAATTTGCTCTCCATTGAAGAGAGTAACTTTGCATGAGGATTGTGGATCAAGTTGTGGAGACGAAATGATAAGATTGTGGAGGATTTGTTGAAGAATGAAGCCTTCTATTTAAAAAATTTCAAATACTAAGAGTGTTCAAAATAGAGCAATGTGGGATAAAGATTTGACCAATTAGATGAAGCCTTTACTCACATTGTGATAGGTTGAGGGATGAGCACATTTTGGTCAATGTGCCAAAGAGAGGGAGATTCAAATTTGAATTTGAGAGTTAAATGTTGAGTGGGGGACATGTAAGAGAGAATTTATTGTCATGTTGGATGTACATGTCAACTTGTTTTTCAATTCAAACTTGAGGGAATATTCCTCAAACATGCCATGTTGATGGAAAATGATGAATTAATAAATCAATAAATTGATTTATTTATGCAAGTGGGAAAAGCTAGAAGATGTGATAGGTGATTACATTAGATTAATCAGTATTAGATTAACCTAGATGATGATTAGTTGATTGTGACATTCAACTTAAATACTTGGGTTTATTTAAATTAAATTTGAAGAAATTGATCATTAGAGATTTCATTAAATAACTTTGATCGATTTAATTAAAAGGAGATCTTTAGAAGATTAATTGATTTATTTAATATCCTTTAGGAGATTGATTAAATAATCTTGATTTATTTAATTGATGAATGAATATGATTTAATTAAATGAGTAATGTCAATTTTGTGTGTCTACATTTTGCCCCTCTTTGAAGCAATGTACTTGCTACGTTGGTTCAAAGAATAAACTTTCAGCAATCAAAATTAAAACATTTTATGATATTTTCAGATGCCCTAGTAGAAAGATGTATACTAGTACATTGCCCCCTCAAGAGATCAAGTAAAAAGATTCAATTTGAGGATCGATCTCATGATAAAGAGGTTCAAAATGGATGGTTATGATGGTGATGCAAATGAGATGATTTTAAGATGCTTAGAATAACCAATCTATATTATCCTAAACAACTTAAATGATGATATGATGTGAGATGGATGAGATGGATGATGCGATAATGCCTATATGATTATGCAGTAGATATTTTATGCAAATATGTGATTTTTATGAGATGCTTAGACTAGCAGAACTATATTATGATGATGATGTGAATGTAATGCATGTGAAATGATCGATGTTTCCTATTATGTATGATATGGATGATGTGGTATGATGACGATTTGTGGATGCATGATGGATGCATTGGTGATGTTATGTTAGCATGGAGAGAAGAGAGAAGAAATAAGATGATGACAAGAGGATCCAACAAGTCCATGATCTGAAGAGACTTTATTAGAGATGATGATGATGATAGATGATGATTTGCTTATCAAGGATTGGCATTTCAAAGGGGCCACTTACCTTATGTTTGATAACACACATAATCATGATGCATCAAAGTATGAAGGACCAGGATGGCATTGCACTTAGTGTGATGGAATTTGACTCAACAAATAGATAGGAGTATTCTTGTTCACACTTGACATACAAAAACCTTGCTAGGACGTACCTAACAAAGCAAGTATTTGCCAAGTTATTTTACAAGAACATCCAACAAGCACAACAGACAAAAGATAATGATCATTGCCCCATTCCTATCTCTCTAAATACTTTGTTTGGATATCATCGAGAGGTCCTTAGAATGAGCGCAATAAGATAAATCAAAAGAAAAGATAAAGTACACAAACAAGCCAATGTTCTTCATACCTCTAGCCAAAGGGATTTGTTTTGATAGGATAAGAATCCAAAGTGATATCCAAAATGATGCCCATTGTCGGAACGATATATCCTAGGACATACATTGTATAGGATGATGATGGGTTGATAAGTTGATTGATAGCCTGTTGATATAAGGTTGACTGACATGTTTGAAAATGATCAAGAGTTTGATTTTACATTTCAAGGTTTGTTGTTTCGATTTTGATTTTATATTTGAAGTTTTCTTCTACTGATTGTTGTGATTGTTTCTATTTGTTTTTCCAAAGGAGGAAGGTGACGATTGATTTATTAGGAATGATTGATTATGGCGACTGAAAGAGAAATGGGATGGATGGATTTTTTTTTTTTCAAATATTTGGATGTTTTTGATGTTTTTGGAATGTTTTGAGGCTATTTTTGGATTTTGTGTTTCCAAATGTTCTTGAATTTTTTGGATTTTTTGAATGTTTTTGGATTTTTGATGGTTTTTTTAATATTTTTTGGATTTTGATGTTTTTTGAATGTTTTTGGATTTTGATGTCTCAGGGGCTGATTGAAGATTAGCCTTGCCTACGTTTAAGCTCAGAGACAATGTAGTTCGGATTTCCATGTTTTGACATTTTTTTGTTTTCGTCTTGTTTTTGGATTTTGATATGTTTTGAATGTTTTTTGGATTTTTTGATTTTCTAATGTTTTTGGATTTTTCACACAATTTTGATGATTTGGATATGGACATGTGTGATGATATCAGTGCTCTGTTTAGGATTTTGTTGAAAACCAAGCTAAGTTTGATTGATCAAATTGATGGGTTGATGATGATAACATTGTTGAGGATGTACACCAATGCAAGGATTGGATTGATCTAACGATAATATTGTTGAGGATGCTCAACAATGCAAGGATTGGATTGATCAGGATTGCTAATGATAATATTGTTGAGGATACACAACAATGCAAGGCTAGTCTTAAGCAACACAAGGATTGGGATGGATATCCCAAGATGATGATGAATTGATTGGATTTGATTGATCAAGACTGATGATGATAACATTGTTGAGTATGCACAACAATGCAAGGATAGTGTTAATTAACACAAGGATTGGGATGGATATCCCAAGATGGTGACAGATTGATTGGATTTGATTGATCAAGACTGATGATGATAACATTGTTGAGGATGCACACTAATGCAAGGATAGTGTTAATCAACAGAAGGATATCTTGAGATGATTATTTTTTGATTGGATTTGACCGATCAGGATTTTGAAGCTTGATTTAGAAAAAAATTTGTTTGATTTGATGTTTGACATGCAAATTAGATGTGACTGATAGTGATTATTTGGATTGATGCTCAATGAAAGATGAAGACTGATAAGGAATGTATTCTCATCAAAATATGCGATGGGCTAGTGATTTGGAATCTTTCTCACAAATGTTTGACCAATTTGATTTCACATTTACCAATGTTTGGATCACCACATAAGTTGGAGGATATAGACCAATATTTATTCTCGAAGCAAGATGTACATATCTGCCCCCAGTGTCTAGCAATATATGGAATGTGATGAGTGGATGGTCGAATAGGTGTATAGATGGATGGATATGACAAGCATGCAAAGGATGCCAAGGATTATCTTGCAATAAGATAAGGTGTTTAGATAAAGAATGCTCATTGGATAATGCTTCATGGCTTAGATAATGCTAGGTAGGATAGGATCAATGAAAGTGACCCATGTCAAGATGTTTACCATAAGCAAGTGTAAAGTGTGCATCACACTTCTACCAAGATCAAGATAATTTGGACTATGGATGAAGATGGATAAAGATGGATTGGATAAATGGCTCATTGATGACTAGATTTATTATGGTTGAGATGGATGGAATGCAGGATTTATTATGGATGGGATGAGATACTTCCATCTGAACTAGCGCACATAGATGCTTTGATTCTACTCATGATGCCTATTTGCTAGGTTTTCATCATGGTCTTGCCCAAAGTGGCATTGTAGTGGTTTTCACTAGAGGACGATTTTTTCTCTTAACTGTTTTCAATCCTTTTATTGATTTTTTTGTATTTTTTTTTAAAGATTCATGCTCACCCACTTGGTGGTGTTGATGTAGAAACTTATGTCATAATGTGCCATTGGTATCCTACCTGAAGAAGTTGGTTTGCTAAGATATGTGCACTTGAATGCAGCTTTTGGGATTCCTAATCTGCTTTGTTGATACCAGAGTTAACTTTGTCTTTGTGTGCACATCTCGATAAAGTGCCTTCTAAATCCTTATGATGAAGGGTCATTTCCAACACATGGTCAATGTGATAATTGGATATCATGCGTGGAGATGTGGACGGAGTGTGTTTGGGGATAAGATATGGATTGGTTGATAGTTTGGAATCTTTGACTCTCCAAACTTGGGAAGATGAGCAATGATGGGTGGATACGAAAGTGTGTGTGAAATTAGGACCAACTGCTTGATATACTTTTTACGTCGCTTGGGAAGCCTGCTTTTTCCATCGTGGACATCTGTGATGGATACTATTTCCTTTTTAATTTTACCCCATACTCTCTTTGACTAATGGAGTTTGATAGGGATAATCTTTCTTTGTATTCTTTGGTATCCACTTGTATTTTATTTTTCCATTATGCTTCTCAACTTCTTTTTATTTGATAACATTCTTTGTGCTTTGATTTAAATCTTTATTTTGACATTGGTCCCAATTTGTGGATGGGGTGATGGGTGGATGAAGATTCATGACATGGCTGGTTGTAGTATCAACATTGGTTTCATCACAAGGATTCTTCGTGCTCCCTATATTGACACTTTCTTGAGACATGGTTACCCCCAGTATTGTGGAAGTAGTACCTTCATGCTTTGATTCTGCCTGTTCTAAGATGTCTTGTTCAGTAAACATGCTCTGACAAATGACCACTGTAGATGACATCATTTGAATTTTTGGCATTGCTAACTCTAGATTATGTTGTTCTATCTGACTTGTTTCCTTGAGTGGATAATGTTGGATATCATTATTCATGATGTCCTTAGTCTAAATTCGGGATATGTCTAATCCTAATGTTGTCAACTCAATAAACTGCTCTTTTTGTGTAATAATGTCAAGAGTAAAAGAATCTTGTTCTGAATGAAGATCATATATGGGTCCATCCATAGAAAGCATCTCATGGGTAGATGGAGGAGTATGTTCTATGTGGATATGATCATCTTGTGTAGATAGGAGAGTGTCAATTAGATCATTGTAGTATCTTGGAGATATGAATTCTTGATCTTGAACAATTTTGGAATTGCTTTCGACATGCTTTGGATCAAGTTCTTAACATGGGTCAATTGCAAAGGATGGATTGCTTATAAAGGGTTCTTGGATATCTTTATTAGGCATAGGAAGTGGCTCAATATCCTCTTGATTTTTGAGTGAATTGGGATCAAATGTTGAGCTGAAGATTCCTTCAATATCAACAATCATGAGGTCAAAGGATGTCAATATGTCTTGGAAAGGACCATTGCTAGACTTTGGTGAGAGATATTGCTCATGCTTTAGAATAAATTCTTGAGATATTCCCTCTAACTCATTAGGTTATGTAAAGACATTTTCAACATGATCATTGGTCGATGCCTCGTTGGATGAGGCAAAAACATCTTTATTGATGGATAGATCTTGATCATTGTTCTCAACAATTGTGGTGGAGGGATTTCCAATGTATTCAACCATAGGTTCAAATGATGTTAACATTTCTTGAATTGGATCATTGTTTGGTATTGTTGGTGGATTTTGATCATCATTTAAAAGTGACTTTTGATGTATGTTGATTTGATCTTCGAATGAAGTAGACACAACTTCAAGGTGCTCAATGATGGATTGATCTTGATCCTTGTTCTCAATAGTTGTGGTGGAGAGATTACCAATGCTATCATCATCCCCAATAGTGATTATCTTTTGACCAATCAGGTCTTGGATGAGTTTTTTGAGTCGAACACAATCTGATGTTTTGTGTCCCTTTATTCTATGATAATCACAAAGGTGCTTCTCATTATACCTTGGCGATTTTATGTCTGGTTCTTGATAGTTCACATAAACGGGGATTTTGATGAGATTTTCTTGTACCAGTTGTTGTAGGACTAATTTGATTGGTCTCTCAAGTGGTGTGTATCTTCACTTGTTTCTTTGTGATATTTTCACTTTAAATTGACCTTATGGTGATTGATTTTTGAGATGTAGTGATTGATCTCTAAGATGTGGCGATTGATCTTCAAGATGGGATTAATCTTGACGTCCAAATCCTTGACATTGGAAATATTGTTTTTGATGTTGTTGTGGACACAACTCACTACTTTTATGACATGGATTAACCAATGGATGGGTGTATTGGTTTTGGAGGGAAGATATCTCCTAGCTCAATAATTCAATTAGTTTGGCATGTGAATCAAGTTTCTCTAGTGAAATTTGATCTTGATTTTGAATTTGATTCCCTTGATTTGGCTTTTGTTGAAGTAGATTTGGAATGTACCCTTGTGGTGTTTGAATGGGATCATGGACAAACTGATCTTGGATAATGTTCTGATTTGGGATGATGTTTAAATTTAGCATTATGGGTTGAAGTTGAACTTTGTGGGGAACCACATTGCCTTGATTTAGGTAACTTTGATTTTTCATGGTGTTACCTTGACTTGTTAACATCTTGTTTGGACATTGAACAATATTCGTATGATTTTTGAACATATTTATCACAAAGTTTACCAAGTTTGGTAAATTTGTACTTGGTACATTCTCATTTGGCATGTAGGGATTTGATGGGATGATGTTCATTTGAAGGCTCATGCATTGATTGTTCGGTTGATAGACTTGTAGGTTTGGATTTAGATCTACCACCAAGAAAGGTGTTCCAATTTTTTGACTAGGAATACTCACATTTGTTCTACCATTGATGTTTGTAGGAGAGAATGATCCCCTATATGGATTCTATAAATGTGGGTTTTGATAATCAATCAGCATTGTAAGGCTTTGAAAGTTTAGTTGACTTGGATTACTCGTGATGTATGGATCAAGTTTATATTCCATGTTCTTCTTGTGTTTTGACCTTGTTGACATCTAAGGTGTTTAGGACCAATGATGAGATGAATGATGAAAGGGGTGAATGATATGGGTGTTGAACATTTAGAAACTTTGAATCAATGCTAGACTTAGGATTTGATTTTGATTGGTTTGATTGGATAATGAACTTGTAAACCCTAAGATGTTAGATGTTATCTTAGGATGAACTTGTTCAAAGGGGTGCCAATTTAACTAGAGGTATGAGAAAGGATGCATTCCCATACTCCTAACTAAACAAGGTGATTTTAATTTTGATGATCTACCCAAGTCTAGAATGATGTTTCCAAAGCTCTAAAGTTGTTTGGTGGGATGGGATGATAAATGTTTGGAATGGATGAAGTGTTTGATTGGATCCTAAATGAACCCAAGAAGGACTTGTTTACGAGACCAAGATAGTGAAGAACATGCCTTTCTCTAAGAGTAATTCAAACCAAAAGACCAATGTTTGCTCGAAAAGATGATAAAAAGATAAACAAGCACATGTGTGGGATTCAATTTGAGTTAATCTTGGTTAATGAATTACTTTTACCACAAACACACTTCTTGCTTAGTTTTCAAACTGAATGTCTATGTCTTAATTCCTTTTCATTCCACATGGTCCATTATGTGAAAATCAAGGTTTCAAGAGCATAGGTTTCGTAATGGTGAACTTAGTAGGAGAAAATTGAGATGAAATCCAAATGCTTAGAAGCCTCTAAGGATAAAATCCCAAGGGCAAGCAATAGCATGTGAATTTTTTCAAGGATATTTGCTTCTCCTAAAGGGTTTGAGATTTGATGCTCATGTTGAATGTTGGTTTTCCAATGTTTTCGATCAAAGCACTGTGTTTTCAAACTGACTCACAAGCAATATAACATCCTAGCTCAATTGGTACGTTTTTCTTGGTGGGCTTGCCTCATGCCCTTTGTAGTAGTTAAGAGATGATTTTACATGCAACCGAGGAAAAATATAAAGGTATGTTAAGAGTGAAGTCTTAACCTTTATATTTTAACCAAGATTGGACATGGAAACTAGCTTCTTTGAATCTAAGTTCCAATTCACCACTTTGATAAACTCATTGGATGGACTAGTTGGCTACTACAAAAAAGGGTTTTAGTTTGGACTTTTCGTTCATGGAGATTGACCCATACGACGAGAGTCCCTTTTCATATCCATCTAGTCGGAGCCAACCACGTGATACTGGCATTTACTCCAAGGGTATGTGTAGGATCATCATGGAAAAAATAGGCCCTTAAGTGGCAAAAAATTCAGAAAAATCAGTGTTAGGCAACTTGACGTAAAAATTTGAATAAGTTATCTATATTATTTCAAAAATATGTAAGAATAAAATCTATAGAAAATTGAATGTAGTTTCTAAACTACTAGGTTTATTTAAAAATAAATAAAATCTATTTGGTGAAAATTTGAAATTTCACTGCAGTAGTACTTAAATTTCAGGGAAAAAATAAGAAGTAGGTGTCTGTCTGACCACCCTAACCATAATAAAATGATAATATTTTTTAATAAAATTTTATATATAAGTAGATGACTTATGTCCAGATGTGATGCATATTTTTTGTAATTTTTTCCAACTAAATAATTAATTATGAATTTTTATTACAAATTTTAAAAAATATAAAAACTTGTATGTCTGACCACCTTAACTTGGTCAAAACTTCATGAAATTTAATTTTTCTTTTTTTAATCCTATAGTATGTGAAGCACATAATGTGATGCATGTTTCAGATTCAAAAAATGTGATACTGTTTGAAAGTTATAGATGTTTTTCAATCAGCCTATCGATCAGGACTTTAACTAGTAGTAATTCTAATAGAAAATGAATAATAATAATTTATTAAATTCAAATTAAAGAATAATTTATATTGGTGGAAAGCTTAGAATCTCCTCTAAAAACCCTTTTCATTTCATCATTTTTTGGTAAAAAAAGAGTCGTCAGCCACATACCCTACAAATACCCATAATATTGCCACTTTTTGGCCCATCATGATCCTGCACATACCCCCAATCCCCACATTTATATCCCAATTGGAAATACTCTTGGTTTTAGAGTGTTACCAGTTGAGTCATTCCCCTAGGTGAGTACTTTTTCCACAAGGTAGGCCCTCTAAGATTAAAAAAAAAAGTGAGCAAACATATTCATAGTTCGATCAACCTTCGTTTAGAAACAAAGGGAGAACACATGCAATAGGTTTACTCATAATCGCAAAGTGTTTTGTTCAAATTTCAATCCAAACTAAAGTGTGGAGGTGATTACTTTATCTCAACCTAAGATCACAAAAAAGGCCTTTTGATTCTCAAGATCGTTATGAGGCACGAGAGAAGCATATACATCTTTTCGATGGTGTTAGTTTGAGTAAGTAATCACAAAATGAAGTTACACATGTTCTTTTTAAAACCTCAAAGCAATGATTTTTGTTCCTTTTAGTGCACTAGAATGAAATGTGGAATTTTCTTTGTTTAATTCTTATCCTCAAACAAAATCTAGTGGATTTGTTCTAAGATTCATTTTAAGCCCCTTTTTGTAAAAAGAAATTGAAGTGTTTTTTTTAAGAGCCCAAAGAAAAAGTGTGAGTTGATTTGAAATAGAAAATTAAAGTATGAGATGGACACTTCAAGCTATTACAATAAGCATTTAGAAATGCTTTTTTCAAATTAGATGCTTGATTCTCCAATTCAAACATTAATTCTTCGAAAAGTGTTTTTCTGTACTTCAATTTTTTTTTCAAGTTCCATGTGCAAACAAAACCCACAGGATAAAAACATATAATAATTAATTGTTAAGAAACAATCCAAGAAATAAGTATTGAAAGAAAATCAATTTGAAAAATGTGGTCAATTTAATAATGATATCTAATTTATAATCTTCCGCCTTGGTCAATTCAAGTTCAATGCTTGATTCTCCAACTCAAACATTAATTCTTCGAAAAGTGTTTTCTATGCTTCAATTTTTTTTGCAAACTCCTGGTGTAAACAAAATCCCCTACAAGATCACAATATCAAAGTCAAATCTTAGAGCTAAAATATTTGGTCATGTAACAAAGATCAACACCTTCTTTATTAGCGATCCAAAATTAGATAATTTAATGTAGATAAATAAAAATTCCAGTGATTTAATGTAGACAAGATTTTGATTTTTATTCACTTGGCCTACAGGATGTCATAAATGAGCAATACCAATCAATGAAGATGCTTAGCTATAAACTTAAATCCAACAAAGATTATGATATCCCTCAAGAATCATTGTATTTATTGCAGAGCTTGGATAATGAGTGAAGTAAGTGTAGATCCACTTTATCACATTAGAGAGTAACCTAGTAGGATATCTCAAGAGAAATGTAAAATCACATTCACAATCATAGCTCATATCACAGTCGTGCTACTGCTAAGGCATGATCTAGTTTAGATATGAGACCCTCTACTAAACCGCCCATTGATGCCATTAATTACTCAGTCACTAGAATTAGATAGCTATCAATATGGTCTTTATCTCATCAACTCCAAGGATTCTATTGTATCTTGGAAGATTTATAGATTCTCAAAGCATGCTCAGATGGATTTAATTGTACCAATCTTGTGATTATATTGCTTCATATCTTTTGGGAGAGATTTTGCTTGAATCGTAACACAACGTGGAACCAAACAAGGGACAAATGAATGAGATCCAAAGGAGGGATTTATGTCTCAACTACATGCAGACCGACATATTTAAGAAGTTTTGAAAAAGCGTGGAAAGAGTGATAAACTACTTGACATAAAATTTTTAAGAAAAAATGCGCATTTATGTGCTAGTGGTCTTTGTAGCCTTTCAAAGTCTTCAACCACTTCAAAATCAGTTGGGAATCTTATGCCTGGGGATATGGAATATGACAAATAGTGATATTGATGAGATAAATAATGATCAAGGAAATGGTAAGAAGACTGGTGTTTATTCTACATTATAAAATAATGAACTAGATCAGTTCCTAATGGCTAGAAGATTTTCATTCATTGATATTTCTTATCATATCCATAGCAGCCTAACAAAAGAAGATGACATTGTGTATAAAGAGTGCAAGCTAACTCCAAAGAGAAAAGACATATCTAGGAAAAAGATTTAGAGAAAAATCCCCCCTGAATGTGAGGGGACAATCTTCAAGGAGAAGCAAAAGAGATACACACTTTTCACCAGGTTCAAGAAAGATATCTTGCCTTTGCTTTCTAGTTGCTTTCATAATGGTGGTTGATGGCTATCCCTGAGCATCATGATGGCTTGAAAAATACAATCCCTGCCTCGTTGATGTGATTCTTCTATCATCAATTGTCATTTAAGGCCCACTAACATTCTTCTGGATGAAGGATTTGAAGTTCGTGTGAGTGATTATGGTACTACTACCATAGTATGGAGTCATCTCCAGCAAGAGAGCAAGGCGACTTCTTACCACCCAATAATTTTATGATTGAATAGAGGAGTCTTTTACTGACATTTGATGGTGCTTCATAGAGAGATCAATAAACTTTATCATGGACAAAGAGACTCAAACAAAAAACTTTAGAGAAAATGAATTGAAACTACTAATTGTCCGCTATCATGTACGCAAAATTGGAACCATAGAAAAAATCACGCAGATTGTATGACATATTTCCCTTAAAGAATGCGTCCTCATGGAATGTGAATGATAGCGAGATCTGCATAAAATGGATTTATTTGAATAGGCTTTAGAAACTTTTAAAAAAAATCCAAGAGAAGGTGTAACGCAAATTTTATCAACCTTTGTGCAGCTTCCTCCCAGCACAGGTAAGATACTTCCTATTATGTTCATGTGCTACGGCTGAAACAAGTTGAAAATGGATTCAGAGAGATTATTTAAACCTCTACAATATTATATTTTTGAATGCTGTGGATGAGACAAGTTAACAAATTTGTGAAGGCTAGAATGTATTTTAATTTACCACTTGGGTTTGACAATGTGTAGATGTAGACTGGTAACTCCAAAACATAGAATTATTCATCACTTCCTGCTAACACTATGGTTGATAAGGGTAAAGGGCCTAAAAATGCAACTTGGGTAAGCTCCAAAGTATACTCTGATGTTGCATACACATTCAATGACAATGATGATGAAGGGGTAGTGAAACAAAAAGCAAAGGCTGAGGTAAATGGAGGAGAATCAGGTGTCTCAAGGAATGGGGTAGAAAATTGCAGAATGTGGACAAAATGGATTTTGTAAGGATGCTCTAAAAATATTTGATCTAATGAAGCACTCAGGGACACGTCCTAACATTGAAAGCTTTTCTTGTGTTCTAGGTGCTTGCACCACTAGTGAAATCTCTTTATTGTAGCCTTTTGCTGGGGGCAGTGTCTTGTATTTCAATCAGTCTGTATTCCATGCTAGATATTTTCTTTATAACTGAGATTTAAATTTAAGGGACCTGCAGACCATTGGTTAGCATTTCCACCCCAACCCCTAATGGCTCAAAATAGATAACAAAAGAAGCTTATAAGAACAATAAGGAATAGCATGTACATTTGCTAGGGTTCAAAATAAAAGAAGAACAAAGTGCTTAGTTCCAAAGCTAGTGGGTCGAGCTCTAGCTCTTCTCTAAATCTAAATCTAGTCCGGATGCATTATTTCTAAAGACAAATATTGACCTAGTTATCTTTCATTAGATATTGACAAATCATACAGATAGGATAGAATAACCATGCCTAGAAGCTTATTTAAACAACAAAAAGAAGAGAAAGACTTTATGGCACACGTACATTTATGACTTTATTTGGGCAGCAAACAAAGAAATTTCAGATAAAATACATGAATGCTATTTTATTTTTTTACTGTATTTTTAATGATTCAATATTTACTGTGTGCCTTAAGCAAGATGCAAATAGTAACAACAATTTTATTTTCCTATCAAAATAGCAAAGATTCAAATAAAATGCATACAATAAAAATGATATATAATTCCTATTGAAAGCATTCAAACTCTAGCCCTCCTTCTAGCGCTAATATGTAGATGTCAAATTCTGCATTTGCTCAAAACACACATTAGCATTGTCATTTAAAATAAAGAAAAATAAGAACATCCCTATGAAATAATGAAACATGTTAATCATGCAATGAAAGGAATTAAGGAAACTAAATAAAACACATAATAACACAAATCAAACCCTATCTCATGGTGGATTGGTGTTTCTATGGAAAGAAGAACTTTCCCAATCCTTTGCTAAGCTCCATGTTATTGATGATATGAAACTGCTTTGAAGATGATATGAGGTGAACAAAATCAGTTCTCAATTGAAGAGAGTGACTTTGCATGAGATTTTGGAATGGACAAAATTAGCTATCCATTGAAGAGAGTAACTTTGCATGAGGATTGTGGATCAATTTGTGGAGATGAAATGCTAAGATTGTGGGGGATTTGTTGAAGAATGAAGCCTTCTATTTAAAAAATTTCAAATGCTAAGAGTGTTCAAAATAGAGCAATGTGGGATAAAGATTTGACCAATCAGATGAAGCCATTTGTCACATTGTGATAGGTTGGGGAATGAGCACATTTTGGTCAATGTGCCAAAGAGGAGGAGATTCAAATTTGAATTTGAGATTTAAATGTTGAGTGGGGGACATGTAAGAGAGAATTTATTGTCATGTTGGATGTACATGTCAACTTGTTTTTGAATTCAAACTTGAGGGAATATTCCTCAAAGATGCCATGTTGATGGAAAATGATGAATTAATAAATCAATAAATTGATTTATTTATGCAAGTGGGAAAGCTAGAAGATGTGATGGGTGATTAGATTAACCTAGATGATGATTAGTTGATTCTAACATTCAACTTAAATATTTGGGTTTATTTAAATTTAATTTGAAGAAATTGATCATTAGAGATTTAATTAAATGGAGATCTTTAGAAGATTAATTGATTTATTTAATAGCCTTTAGGAGATTGGTTAAATAAAATTGATTTATTTAATTGATGAGTGAATATGATTTAATTAAATGAGTGATGTCAATTTTGTGTGTCTACAATAATAAGTGAAATTTAAGGAATTCCTACTTAAGAGAAACCAGTTAAGAAGGGTTGAGTAAAGTTTGATAAATTGGTTGTGGCATTTCATCAAGAACTGAAAAAGAACCCTGAAATTGTTATGCATAAAGGAGATCAACATGGAATTTCTCATAACAGCTTGGAAGAGCCTTGGAGAACTTCTACAATGTGGGTAATGAAATTCTTCACATGTGAGGGACAATACGACACTGTATTAGGGCCAGGAATGAAACTATTGATACATTTTAGGTATGGAAACACAAAACCCTCCGCTAGAATCAATTTACCAAAATTTTTGTTTCAACAAATTGCTTCAATGATTTCCTGGGTAAAATATAGAGGAGAGTCTTCCATAAAATACCATGTTTTAATTCATTTGATAATTAAATAACATTTATTAAAGAAAGAATCTGGGAAGTAGGGTTGGCTTGAATTTTTGTTCGAACCTATTGAAAAACAAAGAGGAAAACCGACAAAGGGGCCCGGGGCGAAAAGGGAAAAAGTAGAAAAGGGTGAATCTTCTAAAGGAGAGTAGAAAAAGGGAAAAAGAAAGCTATAGGAATCCACTAGAGTGACCATAGTGCCTCCAAAAAGATAAAAAAAGACTTGACTGAAGAAATTCCGAGTATTGTTGTGACTATTGTGTTGACTCCTTAGGAAACCCCTATATTTGAAACCCCTGTCTTTGAAATCCATAAAGAGAATTTTGAAGTCCATGAAGAAACCTAAATGCCAATGTAGTCTCTTCAACAACCACAAAACCCTATAGAAGGCCCAGTGCTATCTCCTGAAAGAACCCATGTAACTGAGGTCCATGACTCTATTGAAGAGTTTAAAGCACAGTAAAAAGAAAGGGAAGCCTTAGAAGAATTTGAGGAAGAAGAGGCTGAAAGAACACCTTCACCTTCCCTGACTATGGAGAGAAGAAAAAGAAAAGAGTTGTTAATTGAAGAAGAAGAATTTCATGAAATATAGAATGAGGAATAATTAGAAATAGAGCAATTGTTGAGAGCAATGAAAATTTATAAGATTGAAGATGAGTTAGAGCAGGAAAGGAAGAATATGCAATTTCTTGAGGAAAAAATCAAAATAAAAGAGGAAGAATTATAGCACTACCTCAATAGAGCTCAGGAAAAGGAAAAATAAATTGAACAAAAGGAAGCAAGGTACAAATAAAAATTGAATAACACTAAGGAAGCTTTACAGTAGGCTAGTGTGCAAGCATTAGCAAGTGCAAAGGAAATAAAAAAATTGAAAGAGGAATTACAGTTGAAGGGAGAACAATTAAAAAATAGTCCATAAGGTTTTATTCTAAGGATGCTTCTACTTCATTAGCTTCACCAAATTACCTTTCTTTTCCTCCTATTCCATCTGATATTCCATCAGATGTTCCACAGAGAACCCAACTTGGATATCTTTCTTTGACAACCCTGAAAATGAAGCATGAAAATGACCAGTTAAAAAGACAAGTACAACAATTGGAGGAAGAAAGAGATGAAGTAGAAAGAAGATTTGATCAATCAATTGAGATATTCTTTGCAATGTTATCAATGAGGAGGCCATCAAAGATATATGCATTATTTTTGCGGGAGAAATTTTTACAATGGAAGCTCAATCAATTGGTTTCAAGGAGAAACCTTGATTATCATAATGGCAAAGATTTTCTACAGGATTATTTCCACAACCATCCTGATATTCAAAACCAAATTTGTGAATTTTTATAGCATGGGTTTTTTATGGGGGATAATGATTATTTTTTGTTAAATGTTTATCTTGGAGAATTACAAATCCAATCATTTATCTTTTTAATGCAAAATCAAGTTGAATGGTCGAAGAGGATTGAAAAATACAAAGAGGCACAAAAAAGGTACATATTGCCAATGAGACTCGAAATGCCTCATGCAAAGAAGTCTATTACAAGAGTCTAATCTATAGTAAGGAAAAATAATATCAACCCTCTCTATGTTTCCAGCTTACTGAAATAGTATATCAAATTTCAAAAATGTTGAAGGAACACTTCCTCCAGTGGCAATAAATGCATGTCAAGAAAGATATTTCACCATCCTTGAAACATTAAGAAGGAGAGAGCCTATAATCCCAAATAACATTAGATGGATCTTAATAAGAGTAAGGCACATGATGTCTTTGATAGAGCAACAATAGGAATTCTGGGTTGCTATGCAGTTTAGGATGTTGATCATCATACTGCCTGCTCCAAATATCAATGCACTTGACATTATTCTAGTAGAGGTCTTAAAAACCTGGTATGAGAAACTAAAGGAGAAAAATGGCTTTGCACTCAAGACTAGATTACCACCACTATACAAGGAAGGAGTGTTCGACTGTGCCATATGGATGGAAGTAATGAAAAAAGAAAAACAAACCACTATAATTATTGACAAAGAACCATGAGGACATGGTTCACAATAGGTGGGGGAGAATGATGAGGGCTCATAAATACTTTCAAATAATCATTTTATGGTTTAAAAGACTTGTTTATATTGTTAATTAACATGACTGGTGGTAGACTATATGATGATATATTTACTTGTTTTAATTTATGTTGGCTAATTTGGTAAATATATTAGAGGTAATGCTTTATATTAAAATGTGTTGCTTTTTGTGGTGATAATGATGAACTTTAATTATATAGTTTTAATCTTTTACTGTCATAATTTGTATCTTATTCTTAATTATCTTATTCAAGGTATTTAAAGACTGATGACTAATAACTTAGTTCAAAGACACATTTAAACTCCCTGTCTAACCACATGAAGACAATCACACCACTGATCACCCCAACTGGATGATGAATCACTGAAGTTTCAAATTAGCTCCTTTAAATCAATTTATGAAATTCTCATACCAATGTTGATCTCACATTTTCCCTCTATCTATTTTTAGTTATGTTTTAGTTATGTTTGTCTTTAGTTTAGATGCCTTGTATCTTGGTAGTTAACACCATGTTTTGAATTCAATAAGGATATAGTTATAAATATCCATCTTTAGGTTTTAGAAAGCAGTTAGATGATTTTTTATCAGAATTTGTAATTGTTGCACTAATTTTTTTTGCATCCCTATTTTGATCAATTTGAATGAAAATAATAAGTTAACTCAAATCACTGTGTTTGAGGTCTCACCAGAGGAAGAGCAGGGCCCGCTCAACCAAAGGAATTGACCTTGTGTAGTATTTCTCTGAGTTTATTTTATTTATGTTCATTGGATATTAAATTTGGAATGTTAATTTGGTTTGAATTGTTTTTAGCAAATGTGTTTAATATATTTTAAGCTAAGTTCATCATGGTTAGAATGGTTTATTAGATTGGTTATAAAGTTTATTAAGTTAATCAAGCTTTAGATGTTGTTTGTAGAAATTAAGTTTGATAATTATTTGCTAGGTTTAATAATAGAAGCAATCATGGAAACTTATGGAAAGATGAAGCTTAAACTTGTTGGGAATCTATTCATGGAAATTAGTGTTTATGTTTTCTAGGTTAATACTTATTTCCTTGCAATTTATTTCTATTCTTTAAAATAGCATTTATTTTCTAGCAAATTTTAAGATAGATTTCTTTTGAAGTAAATTAGAATTAAATTTGGATTTCAAATTCTATATTAAGAATTAAGGTAAATGTTAGTCTTTTCATGAATTAGTCTCAATCAAGTCAAGTGAAGTCAAAAATAAGTTGAAAGAACTTTAAATTAGGAAATAAGATAGAATTAATCCTTAGGAATTAGTCGCTAAAGTTAAGCTCCTGAGAGCTCCTAAAATCTCTTGAAGGAGAAAAATTGAAACCAGAAGAAACTATTTACAATGCAAAAGCCCCCAAAAATTTGTGACAAACATCCTTATCACATATAGATCTGAGACACACCTATTTTGATAATTAATTGACTAAATGATGCAAATTGTGACACCAATGACCTTGCCCATCATAGAGGTTAGGTTTTGAACTTTAGATTGATATTTGCATCCATCATTTTAGGTTTGGTGGCTTTGAACAGATGCGAGCGATTCTTCAGTCCATGTTGGGGCTTGGCTTGGCAGATAATGCTATACCAGAGGACTCTTTTTCTGTGGGGGCCTATGATGTTGGCCCCCTTGTACCATGATTTGCATGATTTTTTCTATTTATATGGGATAGCTCTCGCTGCAGATGTGACACTCCTCCATATTTGGGCATGGGAACACATTGCAGTACTTCTTCCTATTGTGCAAATGGCGGATGTGGAGCCAAATGATCCCATTATTTGGAGATACTGAGGTGCCATTACCCTCAGGCACACAGGACAAATTGGGCTCCTATACTAGCGATGGGTTATAGATGATATTCATGACCGTGTTTCAGTGGTGGCCATGGCTTTAGATGCTACCATGGTTCGATGATATACAACAGTTATATTTTTCTAGGGAGACCCGATATATGTAGGGTCGTGAGAAAAATATGATTGAGTGATACCTTCTTGATAGAGTGGCCAAATAGCTTGGCAATGTCTAGGATAGGCCCGATGATACTTATAGGGCTCTTTTTGCTAGAGCAGATAATCAGGTTCCAACATGAGGACCCACGATTCTAACCAGAGGCCATTGGCAGTTTTTGCCAATTGGTTGCCTAGCTTTGGGCATATGATATGGGCCAGCCCATTACTTAAACTACTCTTGCGTACGATGCATGGTTTGTCCCTTTGAAGTGACTTACAGATCTTGTAGGGGCTCCTCCCAGAGGGAGGCCATGTGGCAGAGTAGTCAAGGGTAGTGGACAAGGTGGCTAGGATGGCCATGATGGTAAAGTTCTGTGGGATCCTCTAGTGGGATAGTAGCCTCCTCAACAACCTCTAGTGGTACAACCCAGTGCCACCACCACCACTACCACCGCCACAATATGCTAGAGATCCATAGATACAAGAGCTGCAGGTTTTGATAGGTGAGTGGGACTAGGCCCACCAATAGTTTTTGGTTTTGACTATTGAGTGAGACCAAGCTCAGCAACAGGTGGTTGCAGTTACAGTTGAGAGGGATGATGCTTTATAGAGACTTCAGCCTATTACTAAGGAGAGAGACTAGGAGGTGGCGAGGTGGTAGTAGATTGAGGTCATGGTAGCAACCACACATGGTCAAACTATTTCGGCCAGATTGTACCGAGAGGCTATCATGAAGGATGGATATTATAGGAAGCATTATCATGGGATGTTCTGGTGGCTCTTCGTCAACTTGATTTTTCTTATCTTAGTGATGCACATCCCTATCCAGAGGAGTAGCCTGAGCGGCAAGCTAAAGAGGGTAGAAGCCACTAGGGCTAGCTCTTTTTTGATGTATAGACACTTTTTCATTATGTCCCATTCTTTATACTGATATACATTCATGGGATTCTTTTTGATAGCCTCATGGATATTGTACTTATTATCGATGTACATACACTAATCCAAATTTTGTACCATGACAATATTTTTGATATATATATGATATGGATGCGGATGATTCACACTATGATATGTTCATTTTATTTCATGTATGTATGGATGATGTAGGATATGGATGCTTATATATGATCATTATATGGATGGATATAATGATATAATTTTTTTCATTATCTTTTCACGATATTATGAAATGTAGATATTATGAATGTAAATGATGTGGATGCATTTTTTTTGTATATTTTCTATGCATGTTTTATGATGTTTAGATCATCATGGAAAAATTAGGCCCTTAAGTGGAAAAAAATTTAGAAAAATCAGAGTTAGGCAACTTGACGTAAAAAATTGAATAAGTTATCTATATTATTTCAAAAATATCTGTAATAAAATCTGTAGCAAATTGAATGTAGTTTCTAAACTACTAGGTTTGTTTAAAAAAAATAAAAATATATTTAGTGAAAAATTGAAATTTCAATGCAGTAGTACTTTAATTTCAGGGAAAAAATAAGTAGGTGTCTATCTGACCACCCTACCCACAATAAAATGATAATATTTTTTTATAATATTTTAGATATAAGTAGAGGATTCATGTTCCGATGTGATGCATATTTTTTTGTAATTTTTTTCCAAGTAAATAATTAATTATGAATTTTTATTACAACTTTTTAAAAATATAAATACTTGTATGTCTAACCAACTTAACTTGGTCAAAACTTTATGAAATTCAATTTTTGTTTTTTTAATCTTACAGTACCTGAAGCATAGAATGTGATGCATGTTTTGGATTCAAAAAATGTGATACCATTGGAAAGCTATAGATGTTTTTCAATCAGCCTATCAATCATGACTTTAGTTGTAATTCGAATAGAAAATGAATATAATAATTACTTATTAAATTCAAAGTAAGGCATAATTTATATTTTCGAAAAGTTGAGACTCTCCTTTAAAAACCCTTTTCATTTTATTAATTTTCGGTAAAGAAAATGTCATCAGCCACATACCCATCATATTGCCACTTTTTGGCCCATCATGATCTTGAACATACCCAAAAAGAATAAGAAAGAAGACCTAGTAGTGAGTCTTTTCTATTGCTTGGTTGACAGCCAAGGGCACCTCTTGAGTGCTTTTGCATGTTACTCCTTCCTTTTTAATCTTTTTCTTTTTAACTCCTTTTAGGCTCACTCGAGAGAGTCTCATGCTTGAATCTGAGCCTCGGGCTTGCATATATGTCAAATTCCTAATAAATATAATACAAGTTACTTATTTCTTAGTGTCCTTAGATTTTATTCTAAAAAACTTCAAAATAATTACAAAATTTTACATATGATACATAATTGTTAAAGTTTTCAAAGAACTATGCATTCTAATGGAAAATTTTTAGATAAATACCATTCACCAGTATACCTAAAGCATTTCCTTCCATATCTTCAAGTTCATATGCATTATTTTCTTTACATGCACTGATTCAGAAGGGTCCCTTCCATAGTGCTTCAAATTTTTTGCGTTGTCCTAGTTTTGTAGTACGTTCATCATATTTTAGCACTAATCTCCCTTCCTTGAATTCTAGACTAGAGGTATTTTTGTCAAACCATTATTGAGCTGCCTATTGACAATTGATCATGGCTCCATGGGTGTTTTCTCTATCTTCCTCCAATTTGAGAAGTTCTACTAGTTGCACTTCCATTTCATCATTTTCTTCAACTTCTAGGGCCTTCATTAGTTGTAGAGCACAAATTTATATGGAAATGGGAATTACTACCTCTTTTCTGTACACCAAATCCTAAGGAGAAGTTTTAAGAATCTGGTTGGGGGTAATTTGGTCCACCCATAGAGCTGCTCATAGATGCTTGTGCCAGTCTCTTTGTCATTCTAACCTAATGCTTTTAATTAACCTTATTTGGTTTTTTTTATTGAATCTACTAGTTTGTTCCCTTGTGGGTAGTAATTTGATGAAGTTTTAGGAAAAATTCCATGCCGGATAGAAAAATATGACATCCCTAACCCAAAAAAAACTTAGGCATTGTCGGATATGATGGTTTTGGGCAACCCAAATCTGGTCACAACTTCTTCAAGGAAAATAACAATTTCTCCTTTTGTTGCATTCTTTAGGGCTACAGCTTCCTCCCACCTTGTAAAGTAATCAGTCATTGCAAGGATCCACTTGTGTCGAACACTAGAAATAGGATTTATCATACTGATAAAATCCAAACCCCAATGGGAAAAGGGTTCCTCAGTTACAATTGGGCTCAGGGGTTGAGTGAAATTCCTCCTTTTGCTAACAAAAAATTGGCACTGAGTACACCTTTGTACTAGATGATGTGCTTTAGTAAACATAGAGGGCCAAAAATATCTTTCCCTCATTATTTTCAAAGCAGTGGTCTTGGTAGAAAAATGCCCACCCTCAGGACTATGGTGAAATTCATTAAGAACCCTCTCTACTTGTAGTGTGTCAAGACATCGGAGTAGCACACCAACATAATTCTTTTTAAAAAGTACATCTTCAATTATTGCATACCTTGCACCTTTAATTAGACAATAGACTGGTTGGGTAATATCCCTTTTACATGTTTCATGTCTGATTAGTAACCTAAGATTTCTCAGACTCGAATTGATTCACACAGACCTCTTCCCTTGACCAACTTAGTTGGTGAGATATCTACATCATAATCTAGGATCTTAGTGATCTAGTTTTATCTTTTTTCAATGATCTCGCCCTTAGTGATATACTCTCGCACAGTGGGATGTGCTACAAGGATAGTGATTTTATTGGCCGACACCAAGTGTCAGAATTTCTTCAAACTTTTAACTATGGAAAAAGCTTGTTTTTCCACAAAGTTGTACTCCATCTCATACCCTTTCAAATTTATAGAATGGAATGCATAGGATGTTCTCCTTCATTTTGATCACCTTTTTGAGTGAGTACTAAAGCTATGCTATCCTGACCACTATACACATAGAGTAGGAAATCCTTGGAAAACTCTGGATTAGCTAAGACCAAAGTAGTGGAAATTGTAATCTTTATTTGTTCAAAGGCCTCTTTTCCATCATAGGTCCACTTGAATGGTAGATTATTTTTAAGCATTAGTGTAATTGGCCTTACAATACCAATGAAGTCAGAAATGAACTTGCTGATGAAATTGATTTTCCCCAGGAATGACTAGAGTCCTTTTTGGTTCACTGGCAAAGGTAATTCCATTATGGACCTAACCCTTTTGGGATCTATTGATATCCCCTATTTTGAGACTACAAAGCCAAGTAGCTTACCTTGAGGCACTCCAAACACACATTTTTTTGGATTTAGAGAAATCCAAAATTGTTGACATTTCTGGAAAACCTTTTTCTAGATGGTCAAAGAGATCATCTTTTTCTTTTGAAAATACTATTAAATCATCTAGATATATCAAAATGACCACATTAATTAAACCTTTGAAAGCGATATCCATTGCTTGTTGAAAGGTTGTGCCAACATTTGACAAGCCAAATGGCATCTTAGCATATGCAAACGTTCCCCACTTAGTGGTAAACATTGTTTTGTGTTGGTCACTCTCCTTCACATATACCTGGTTATCTCCCAAAAAACCGTCAAGTAGTAAGAACATGTTAGACCCAGCTACTGTCTATAGAATTTTCTCCATTGAAGGAAACATGTAATGGTCCTTAAGTGATGCCTTATTGAAATCTTGGAAATTGACACAAAGTCTGATATCACCATTCTTCTTTTAGAGAGGTACTAGGTTTGACACCCAGGTGGAATGTTTAATTGTATATGTTATCTTGGACTTGACAAACTTGGTAAGCTCTTGTGCCATTAATGCCTCAACCTTTAGGTTGATAGGCCTTTGTTTCTGTCTGACAGGTTTAGACCAATTCTCCAAGTCGATGGTATGTTGAATTATACCAGGGTCATAACCTCTAAGGTCGTCATAAGTCAAGGCAAGATCTCTTAGTCTTTCTTTATCTTTAGTTGGAACCTCCTTTCCAACTTTTAACTTTCTACCACCGCTGACATCAAGCTCTTCATAATCTCTCTCATCTACCATGAACCTTCATTTTTTGTTTCTTGCATCTTTATAGTCAAAAAAATTCTCAAGGGAAATCAATCCTCTCAAAAGCTTATTCCCTTTTAATTAGATGACCTTCCCATAAAAAATTTTTGTTCCTAGGGTTGGAGTGTCAAGAATCATTCCTCCCTTTTCTATGAAGGTAGCTATCTGAGTGTTGTCATTAAAAACATGCCAATTTTTGTCATTGTCTAGAATTGAGGGTCAGATAATGACCTATATTGCATTTTTCCTAGTTGAGTCATAAGTTGGTTCGAATTACGATTTGACTAATGCCATTAAGTTAGCTATGCTATTCTAGGATCGAGGAATAACTTGTACATTGAAGGCTTCAAAAATATCAATTAGCTCCTAGACTCAGTGTTTGCATGATCTCATTTAGGTATTCTTTGTTGCCACTTCACTGCAGACTTGGCTCACCACCAACTCTCAATCTCTAAAAACTTGTATTCTCTTTATACTAATTATTTATACAAGGTTTAGGTCATGAACTAAGGCCTCATATTCAGCATCATTATTAGAACATGAGAACATGAAATGGTAAGCTCTAAGTGTCTTGGATCCCATTGGAGAGAGTAAATGGATGCCCACACCGACACTGGCCTTACACCTGGCATCGTAAAAAAAGAGGGTCCATAGTTGATAATGAGACTGGTCATCAAATTTCTCTGCATCCTTCATTAGTTTCAAAAAAATTTGATTTCCATCAAATATTACATAAGTGTCAAGCCTAGTTGCATGGAAGTTGTCGAATGGATCAAAATCAATGAATTTGTTAAGCAACACTTCTTCACTAGTTTTCTCACTTGTATCCTCTTCATCCTCTAATATTTCAACATAATATTTCTCCTGTTGAGATATAACAGTATGTGTGGCTTCAAAGCATAGGAATGCATTTTTTGCAATATGTTCAGGATGTAAAGGCTTTGAAAGAATATTCATCTTTTCTCATTGCTTATTCCTCAAAATCAAGTGGGACCAGTCAAGTTCTAGATATCTGCCAAGTTTTGCAGTGAAATCTCTTGATAGACACATCGCAAAAATTGATGGAATGTCTATTACTACCACTTTCTGAGTGAATGTTTGGCTCAGGCAGGAGAAAAGGGTTAGAGACAGATCCTTTATCTGACCAATGGTCAGGACCTTCTTTCTATCTATCTACATGATTCCCCTTTCAAGGGGTTCATACGTAAGCCTTAAAGCATCCACCACTTTTTTTGGCATAACAGTCGTGCTAGCCCCTGAATCAATCATATTATTATGCAACAATTTATCTCCTACTATAAGTGTTAAAAAGAAAGGTGTGGGATTTTTTCCACTTACCTCTTTTTCCTTCATGCTACTCACATTATTTGCATAAGTCATTGCTTTCAAAGCCTAAGGGAGAAGCATGGATCTATCATTTCTGCTTTGACTGTTCAACTGAGTCGCGTTGGCCTACAAACTTTTCCCTTCCACCTTTAATGCTTCTTATAGGGTTTTCTAATTGGGGATTGATATGACATCCCATCATGACACATTGGTAGGTGCCTTCTTCAATTTCTTCACTATGTTAAGTGTCCCAACTATTTGGGCCTTTGGCTTAAACGGTGGTATTTCTTTTGTTTTTGGAAGAAAATGTTCCATCATGATTGGGCTTGGTGCTTTATTTACCTCCTTTTCCACTGATGTTATGCTATGTGGCTGCGAATAAGGTCGGATGATGGGCGGCGAAGCTTTCCTCTCCAGGGGGACCAATTATCATGGCTACAGACGTGGTGGGGGCTATTGTACATATTCCCCTATAAGTCTTCTTTTATATCTTTTGTTGTAATCAGATTGTACCAACAAAATGCCAGTCGTCAGAGTCCCATTTGCATACATTGCATCTTCTTCCTCCAACCATGAGAAAAATTCTTGGTAAGGTGCTATGTCTACTTCTTGTTCCAAGGACATCCCTTGCAATTGCACTCCAAAACAAGCATTGTCCATTTCAGATGACCTGCATTCGTCCACATTTAGGGGTGGGCCTTTTCCTCTTTGTTCTGCCATCAATTTTTGCATATTTCCCTTTAGGAAATTTTGTAGGAAATGACCGTCATTGTAGGTGAGGTGCCATGTGTCATCTTCTTCCACCAAATCATTCTGGCCTAAGATCAATTCTCTGCTTTGACTGCCTTTTACCATTTGAAGTGGCAAGGTGACTAGAACTATCTGGTTTGTGGATGTCGTCTATTGGCTTCCTCCCCAAGAAAAACCTTGGTATGAGTTATGTTAATAAGGAAGCTTCCTTCCACTAGAGGTCTGACCATTCACCTTCAAAGGAATTGCCTGCTGTCATTTGAGAATGACCAATTCATTAACAAGACTCTACACGAGATTCTTCATGACATTAATGTTGGCCATGGATGAAATTGAACCCAATGTGTTGCTTTGTGTAGAAGGATACATATCCATAGACCGGGGCATATTCGATGTACTCCTTTGTAACATTCTGGAGGGTTTCACGAACGTAGGCATAGGAGGTCGAGGCAGGAACTTCCCAATATCAATTAGACTATTTTCTGCTCACACCGCCAACTCATAAGCATCAGGAAAGATATCTCCCCCTATGGAATTTATCATAACTATCATGTCCAAATTGATAGCCTTTAGATATAACATGAATGCGATCAAAACTAGGGGGCAAGCAGTCAAGGGAATCCTCCACCAAGTTTTATCAAACCTGGTGTTGAAGTCACTCATGGCTTCTCTTAGAGCCCTTTTAATGGTAATTAATTGATGTAATAGTGAGGAACGGTCTCCTTTTTCTGAAATTTTTTTGAACAAGCATCCTCTGAGTTGGTCCCAGGAGATGATAGAGCCTAAGACCAAAGATTGATACCAATCTTGGGCCTTTCCTTTAAAAGATGTGGCTAATAGCCTTAGAGCGACATTTTCCTCTGCTATATTATGTAATCTACATACCTCTGCTATATCTTCAAGGTGTTCAGAAGGGGTTTTATTTTTTTCTCCATAAAACTTTGGAATAGCCTTGAGGGCATTATCAGGTATGATAGGCCATACATCCGGGGGTGTTAGTGGTTGTAGTGGGCTATCGCTATCCCATGTTATGAAATTTCTAGGAGGAGGAGGTACATGATCCATGGAGAAAGGATTCCTATGAATTGGATATATAGGTAATATTATCTAAAAAGTTAAGCCTCTGGGTGGAATAGGTATGGCTCTAGATACTGGGCTTTAAATTCTTGCTCTATTATTCCTTATAGGTGATACAAAACTTGTAGTTCTTCTCCTTCTAGGATTTTAGGTAGGTAATTGAGAGTACTAGGAGTGACCTCTCGAGGATGCTCTTGTTTGGACTCTGGGCATGAAATTTCCAGTTTCCTTCCTTAGCCTTATTTAAGAAATGTTTCTGACTTTTAATTAGGCAATTGGAAAAACTTCGGTCCCACCAAGCATGCCAAAAAAAAACTATTGATCATCAAAGTGTGTTCTTCTCTAACAATCTTATGGGAAATTCAGTGAGTGGGGGACAAATTGTGTCTCACTGACTACCTCAAGGTTTCTTATATAAATCTAACTCTTCTTTTGGGGTTTTGAGATAAGGGAGAAAGAAAATGTAAATATAAAACTTAAAAGGTGATGCACCTAAGCTTTTACAACATTTCAAAACCAAGTTATTTCTATGACATATATAAAGGACACAAAATGCCACAACCCCTCATTTTTGGAAAGAGAATGAACAAAAAAGCTAACTTCAAGCACAGTGCAGACTTTTAGATCTTTTTGTAAGCAGTGTTCATTAAGGTATAATCAACCATAAAGATTCCTTAGAGTAAAATAATAATATTCCAGAAATTACAGGAACTATATCTCCTAATACAACATAGCATAATAGAATAACAGCTCTAAGGAAAACATAAAAAATTTCAATGAAATAGTCCAATTCTCCTAAGCCACTATTACATCACACAAACATAAAGCATATAAATCTGCTATTTAAACTACTAGAATATAGCTTGCAAGACATAGTGTTTCATTCAAAACAACAATATAGAGAAAGAAAACTTGAAAAAGGCCATACATGCACAGTCTTAATAAATTCCACTTAATAGTTTGTGCTTTAATTAAAACTAAACTTTGAAACAAAGGTTGGATGCCCATCTAACAATAGTTTAAAACTTAATAGATAAAATATTCTAGAATAAAGTAGTTCTATAAATTGCTTCTAGAAACAATTCTTAAAACTTTAAGAAAAATAAAAAAGAAAACAGTTCTTTTTACAAAGAAAATAGTTCCTCCTAGAAAAATCCTTTCTTTTTGTTTCGTCACTGTCCTTATATAGCTGTCAAAGAAAGAAACACTACGTCAGCTTATAAGTAAATGCTGCTAGACATTGATACTTGATAGCTCATGATCTAGTTTGTAAGCCCTTGGTTAGGCCGCAAAAGATCTTTGCATTAAATCTTTAGCTACTACATTAATTTCTTTTAGATAGTTTAGAGAGAGAAACCTACACCTAATGAAATCCTAAAAAAAATAGTTCAGCAAAAGAATCCTATTGAATAACCACATCATCTCAAAGCATCAACTCGAAGCTTCCATCCTGGGAAACAAGAAATGAAAAGCCAACAAGCTTTGTCGGTCTTTAAAATATATTTAGTCTTCCTTTGATAGAGAGATGACACATCACGCAGTTAAAACCTTAAGCTTTTTGAAGAATATTTTTGCAGAAAATTTCTGTCATCCCAACATGTATCTTGGGCGCTAATCTAAAAAGAAAAATGATAAGGAAAAGTCATGCAACCACCTCATGGCATATTGCCTATCTTCCTTACGAGCCTTACATTATCCTGAACACTTCCACAATTAAAAAGGAAGCCGAAAACTGGAAAGCTAGGGAAATAAATAGAAAAACCACTTCACAACATGTATTGATGATATATTGATATTACTTACATTAATATTTAAGATCGATTTATTATCCCTTTTGTATCTTTAATCCATCATCACTTTGATCACATACTTGGAAATGAAAAGAAGAGGATGAAGATTCAACCTATACACATATGTGGAATACATGTAAATACAGGTACTTGTGTATATATATAGTTTTATATAAAATAAAATTACATGTTTTATGATATATTGATATTTCTTGTATCATTTTAAAATCACGTGGCATGAAAGCTTGCTACATTTTGATGATTCCGCACAATTTTTTTATTTTCTTGAGATGACACAACCACATTTTTTAAACATTGTTTTGAGTTGGCATATATGTACATAAACAATTATACAATTACAAATTTTGTAAAAATTTATATACATGTACATACACAATTATACTCTACCTTTTTATATATCAAAATCAATATTTTATATTTTTTTTGGTTAAATGTGCATGTTTTCCTACTTTGAGAGTTTAAATTTGATTCTATATCACTAAATATCATGTATATTATTGTTCAATTTGGTTTCCTTGGGAGACTTCACAAAATTTTGAGAACTTCTTTGATCCCCTTAAGACAACCTATTAGGACCCTTGAAGACATCCTATTACGATATAAATTTAATAAACTTGGATACTATTTTTGTATAGAATGTGATTTTTACGATGAGTCATCCTAAATTCAAATACTTAATTATATCAATTGTGATCCAACATGAGCCATGTACTTTGAAGTATTTGATCCCCTTAAGACATCCTATTAAGACATATCCTATACAAATATTTAATTATATTATAATTTGTTATGATGAATCACCCTAAAGTCTAATACTTAATTATATCAATGGTGATCGAACATGAGATATGTACTTTGAACTATTTCATCCACTTAATAAGTCATGTTAGGACCCATTAATACATACTATTATGACATAAATTATATTAACATTAACATTATTTTTGTATAATTTTTGTGATTGTTATGATGAGTCATCCTAAATTATGCTACTTAACTATATCAATTGTGATTAAATATGAGACATGTACTTCGAAGTAGTTGATCCCCTTAAGTAAATTTTGAGAACTTATTTGATCCCCTTAAGACATCTTATTATTTCACATTTGCATAATTTCACATTAATTTCCTACTAATGTCTTGACTATGAATCACTAAATTTGTAAAGTACAAATATTTTAATTTCCTATTAATTTCAATTTTAATTTGATATTTTATTTAATTTCACATTAGTGTCCTATTAATTTCTTGACTATGACTTTTTTGTAAAGTGCAAATATTTGAAAGTCCTATAAATATCATATTAATTTCACATAAAATGCATAAATGTAGATGTGTAAATTACTATTTAACAATAATAAAACATAAAATATTGAAACATATATATATATATATACCTAATCCATGAAATTATATTAAAATACTCAAACTTGTAAATATATGTAATCCATGAAATAAGGAAACACATGTATATATATCAAGTCCATGAAAACCCCTCAACATGTATAGAAAGCATCAAGTACAGCCCATGAAATAATCTAACTCATATTGTCTCTATAATCAAGAGACCTCTTCACATCACACGAACTACCTAGATGACTTGAATCACTCTATACAAGAGATAGAAATTTGAAACTAGATTTAAGGTGATTAAAAATGATTTAATAACAATTTAATTTATAATTTATAATAAAATTAAATTATCACGTGAGGTTGCTCTACATGCTCTAGTCCACCTAGACTTGTATCTACATGCTCTGAATCAATCTACATATAAGTGAAAGAAAGTTGAATTCATATGTAAGATGATTAAAAATTATTTAATTAAGTTTATTTGTAATTTATCATATTTAAATTACCATAAGAAGTTGTTGTGCATGCTTTAGTGCGAGACTTGTCTCTACATGCTCAGCTATAAGACATGTCTCATGCTATAAAATAAAAAGAGTTTAACATGTATAATAATATATATATATATATTCAGTTTTAAATTTAATTTAAGTTATTCACAGTGTATTATTTGTCACTAACTTTAAATGTAATCAAAATTTTAAATTACCATATATGAGGATGCTCTACATGTTCTATTTGAGATGGTGTGACATCATCAAGATGGAAAGCGCCACCAAAAGTTCCTACAAGCTCAAATTTAAAGCACATGTGTACTTGAATTAGGTTAAACTATATATATTTAAGTGTACTAGTAGGTGTTTTGAAATCTATTTAAAATATCAACAAATTGCGCACACATGTGTAGAAATTTTTCTAAACAACCTAAAATTTAGATGTCTCCTAAATTGTTTGTGCATCAAATGGGTGTCAAATCCCCATTCTCATGGTGGTGTCAACCTATACATAGACATGCCACTTATAATATTTAAGTACATATATGTTTCATATAGTTAATTCAAAATAAAAAATTATAAGTATAGTTTGAAACAAAATAATATACATATGCCCGCTCCTCATGCGAGATGCCCAAAAATGGAGGAGCACTTGACAACCCCTCTAGTGGAACTGATGTGGAAGTTGATTGAATCCCCTGATCCAACTTAAATATCTAAAACATATGTTCATGATTTAATTACAAATTAAAAATTCAAGTTAAAAAATTATTTCATATATTTATAAAGTCAATCAAAATACCCCATAAGGGTTACTGACTTGCATTAGTGTCAACATAAAAACTAAACAAGAAAAACATGTCCATGTCGCCACCATCTAAACCAAACAATTTGATTGTTAAAATATTACAATATTTTTAATATATATGCTCATTATAAACATGTGTACTTAAAAAATTATTATAAATTCAACATGTACATGCATACTTAGACCTATGTAAAAATTTCTATAGGGTGATGCTCTGTAGTAAGAAAATAAATATATGAACCGATTCTACTAGTAACTCCATGTGCACCCAAACTAGGTGTAGCCTGATCAGGTCCATAAGATAGCTAATGTGAATTGGTACATACATGAGGCATCAACATTAGTGGAGTGGTACTAGGAATAGCTCCATACAATGCTCCTCTATAGTCACAATCTCTATCCCTAGCCACCATCATAGAAGTCTACTCTTCATGGTTAGCTATGAGGGTACTCAAAGATCCTAGTGCAGATACCACCACACGATGATGCACATGTGTAGTAATGGCAATAGCAGGAGGATCTACAAGAGGTTGAGAATGCACAGGGCATTGGGGATCAACCCGTGCCCCTAATATTTATTGTGGCATGCCACCACCAACACCATAAAATGATTTGAAATCAAAATAATTGGGTTTTTACCCCCAAAACAAACTATGTATATAATTTCCTCAAAAAATATAAAGGGAACTCCAAATTAGAATGTGGTGGTTGATAAAATACCATCCGCCATCATTCCCAAATATTTTAAGACATATATGGATGTCTACACCACCTCGTTAATATTCTTGGTTTATTTGTAGGAATGGGTTGGTTGGTGATAGGGTTGACAAAAGAATGTACAAGATGTAATTTTGTTATTTTAAGGTCCATAATTTTCTTGTAGGAGAGAACATCAGAATAAAATTATTACCTCTCATCTCACCATCGTTGATGCTTCTCTAAGTCGACATCAATGGACCTAATGGTATCAACAACATTTTGCATCAGAGATGCAAAATGCTTCAAGTGTGGTTGATTCAATGCTTCATTTTGAATAACATTGATTTGATCTTGAATGGATCTAACATTATCAATGATCCATACTCACAAGCGAGCCTCACCAGATCCAAGTGGAGGAGGTGGGCTTATAAAGTTGGCGTGGTTGAGGTAGAGGTGGAGATGGAGGGGGTGGAGGTGAAGGGGAATGAGGTGGTGGATTGAGGATATCATTAATATAAAATTCTTCCATGATCTATATAAGTGAACCTACAAAAATTATAAAAAATTAACAAACAAGTACAAAATTACACGAAATAGTTAAATTTAAAATGCACATGAGTGTTTAAATAGGATACATGTACATACACTTACATACATCATTCAACTTTAACATACATACAAATTTCAAAATTTAAGATACATGTTTAAAAGAAAAAATAGGATGTCCAATCCATATATACATCATTCAACTTGACCATGTACATACAAAATTCAAAATTGATGATCTATCTATGTAATTTTAATACATGTGCATACTAAACAATAAACTAAAAACATACACAAAAAGCTCATTTATGCCCAAGGAATAAAAATGAAAAATAAAATAATTGTTAATATGATGTGGAATGTAATTAAAAATTACAATAAATAAGGAAAAATTATGATGGCTTAAGGTGTCCTCATAGGATGGGTTAAGGGGAAAAAATTTGTGAAGTTGCCCAATGCAACCAAATTTCATTAGGTTAAATATATACTATATACACCTAAAAATGGTCTGGATAAGCTAATTAATTAAATACAATTTATTTGATTAATTAACCCTTCAATTTTAATCTACTTATAAATAAATAGAAATATTTATTTATATAGTTCACATTTAATTCTTTTATCTTTATCTTATTATTTCATCTTAATTAAATAAACAAATCACATACTTGTTTTATTTAATTATTATTATCAAATTCTTCTATAATTCTATCTTAATCACATCATCCATTCTAAATTAAATAAACAAGATACATACTTTGATTTATTTAATTATCCATTTCTTTCATATTTATTTAATAAACAAATTTCTATAGTTTGTTTTATTAAATTAAATATCCTCTTTTGCTAAAATTGAATAAATCCAAATAATTCAATTAGAGCATATTTCTATAGCTATTTCCTCTTTTCACTTATCATATTCACCTACCAAATTAGATATTTTATATCTAATTAATTCAACTCAGTCTTTGTAGACAAATTTGGAGACAAATTGGACACAAATTATAGACAAGCTTCATCTTCTTCCATTGATTCTTTGTATCCTTTGTCTAAATGCTTTTGTTGGGAGGAACAATATCCATAATCTTCTCATATTTCTTTATCCTTCATCATTGAATCTTTCAAATCAAATCCAAACCGTTTTCTTGCTGCCACATCACAAATATGCTCCCAGAAATCTATAAATACAGCTTCTTTCCATAGGAAATGGATCCCAAATTTTTGCAATCTTACTCTGTAAAAATAACATTACAACATTAGAGCATTAGAGTATTCAAGCAATTAAGCAATATCAATTAGCAAATCATTTTAGAATCGCAATCATGGATTTTCATTTAGTTACATCTTAGTTTACAAAAGCTTCTTTTATCATTTTCATGTCAATTTCATCTACAGTATCATCAACATATCATTTAGCAATCATCATATAGGATTAGATTCCTGCATTTAATAGTAACTCATTCTCTAGCTTGTCATTTTAACAATAACAATGCTTACCAACTTGAGAGCTACAGTGATTTAATACATATTTCAAGATAGAGAGCAATAAGATGCGTTTAAGAGATTTCCTACTTTAATTAGATTAGTTGTTGTTTAAATATCTTGATATAATGTCTTATTTAGGTGTGTTTGTTATTCATTACACATATTTTACTCACAAATAAATTGACACTGACCGTGGGGCCCAAAAACTACATTTTAGCATCTTTTTTTGAAAAGTATGCTCACAAGTTTCTAATGTGTTTTGTTTTAGAACGATCAAGATTTTTTATGGTGCATACGAAAGATATTTTAGTGTATCTAAGTACTGTTATAGTGCATCTGACAAATATTTCAGCACATACGACCACTGTTATGGTGCATCCAATATTCTATTTCACCATTTAGGGAGTTTTCTTTTAGTGCATTGACCCTTAATTTTAGCGCATTCATCAATTTATATAGCGCATAGAACTCTTATTTTAGCGCATTCACTTTGTATTTTAGCACATCTAATGACTATTATGGTGCATCTGAGTTTTTTTGCAGAATTTTAATAATCTAAGAATTAATCACTGTTTTCTATGTTGTAGGTACAAAATACATTTGTTAAAGATGATTGTTGGAAACAATTATGTCAGTCAAAGAAAAAAATTACAAATTACTAATGGTTTTTGTAGGGATTTGATTTTATTATTGTGTTTCCTTTGGTTAATATAGTGCATCTAGCTTAATTAAAGAAATAGTTTCAACCCCATGTCCACTGTGTTTCGAAAGCAATAGGTTGATTCTCTCCCCTTAATTGTGTGATCAGAATGCTAGACTTGCTATCCTACTTTATTAATAGCTTTATAAGTCATTCCCTAGTGGGAAAAAGTACTCACCCTATGAGAACGACCTAAGTGGGAACAACCAAAGCCAGGGTTTCCAACCCACTCTAATCAAAAGTGAATTTGGTGAAACCCACAATTCAACGACAGTGTGCAAGATAACCATCCCCAAAACCTTTGTTCTAAAGGTGGGGAGGTTTCCTGAGGGAGTTTATCTAAGCCATGCTGAATGAAAACCATTTCTAGGAACTTTAGTATAGAATCCAACTGTGTCAATTTTCGAACACTTTTTATATCATGGTGCAAGGGGAGGGAAGAATCTATGACAAAGACACTCACCATATAACTATCAAAGACCTTGGCCAAAAGTGGAGGATTCGACTTTTGTTAAGACTCGGGAAAGGAAAAACCATTGGTGCCATGTAGGGGGTTACAAGGTTGTGTGAGCTAACATAGTTACAAGCTTTGGGTTGTGCTATTCTAAGTGACCTTTTGAGATAGAAAAGTCCTTGAACTATATTATCTTGTGTTAAACCTATGGAAATTGAAGGAATCCAACCTAATTCTAGAATACACACTCTTTGTTTAATGTGTAGTGTTGAAATCAATGTTTACAAACTTGCTATTTTGTGTGTAAAGTCATTTTCAAAGGTATCATCCAATTAAATCATCAAATTCCCAGATTTACAGACAAAATACCTCTCCAAAATTTTCATTGGTTAGAAAATTACACCCTAGAATCAATCCTTTTACTAAGAAAAAGCAGAAAAAATGGATAGAACTTTGACCACTTCAAGTTTAGCACAACCAAACTCTATTTCAGCACATCTTCCCAATCATTTAGTGCATCTGGGTTGTTTAAACAACACATTAAACCTTTGTTTCAGTGCATTTGTCTAGTCTTTTAGCACATTTGTCCTATTTTACAATGCATACACCTTGTTTTTCAGTGCATAGATCCTCTTTGTCAGTGCATACACCTTGTTTTACAATGCATACACCCTATTTTGTAGCACATATACCTAGTCTATTAGTGCATTTAGTCAGTTTACTAGTGCACTCATATTCTGTTTTAGCACATCTGAGGTCTATTATGGTGCATCCACATAATAAAAAACTAGAGATCTATTTTTTCTACTTATCAGACAATGGACATTAGAATTCAAATCTTTATCAAAACAAAAACATTTTCTTAGTCAAATCAGTGTCTTAAACTTGTGAAAATAGGACCTTACAAGTCAAACTCTTCCAAATTAAACCAAGATCTTACACTTATAAAGTGCCTTATCATCAAACACAACTCTTGATTATGAATTTAAGTTTCATTATAAGGATCAGTCATCCTACAATCACGAAATGAAATGGTATAAAAAAGAGAGAAATATAACTCAATCTCATCAATAGAATTTATCATTCTATTTGACATAGTTATTATCTTTGGCATTATTTCACAAAAATATCAAAGTTTAGCGAGAACCCTAACACTTGTATGCCCATTTTAACAAGGTTACAAAGACAAAAAATCTTGGAAAATGAAATTAAATCTCTAAATATCATGGCTAAATAAAATCCATTCTATAGATTCCATCAATCCGATCCTAAGGATATAACTGATGAGGATATCCAAAATACACAATAAAATCCTAACTTCCACCAATTCATGGAAATTTTTTTGGAAAAGGATGGAGAAAAATACCTATTAATGCTAGCTAAATTAGGTGCAAAACTTCCAAAGAACTTTGACATTAATTAACTAAAAGAAGCACCTATAAAAACTGAAACCAGACCACAAAACACAAATCAAGTGATTTCCCTAACACATCAAATGCAAAACTTGCAAAAACTTCAAGATATAGAAAAAGGGACAATGAGAAGGTACTTGTTACAAGACATTTGTTCCTATCCATTTGATCCAAGTGTGGACATGATACCATTTCCCAAACATTGTGAGTTCCCAAATTATGACAAATACAATGGTAAAACTAATCCAATAGATAATGTGAGGAAATTTAGAACCATGAGTTTAGAATTTGCACAAGAGGAAACTTATTTGATAAGGTTGTTTCAAAGAAGCTTAGGAGGTCAATGCATGAAATGGTTCTCTAAACTATAACCAAGAATTTGATCTTTTGAGGAATTAGTCAACAAGTTTATCCCACAATACTCCTATAATATTCAACATGAGACAAAAATAAAGGATCTTTACAATAAAAAACAAAAAAAAGGTGAAACATTCCTCACATTTCTACAACGATGGCAAAGGTTATTTGCTAGGTATCCTCGTTCCATACCTGAAGAGGAAAAGATGGAACTATTCATTGACAACCTAACTGATGAAATGAGCTACAAGCTTGAACTACAATGCCCACCTACATTTGAGAAAGGGATTGAAAATGGGCTCAAGATTGAAGAAGCTGATGGCAATTTCAAATTTTGCATAATTCTAGAGTGCTCATATTAAAACCCTAAGAAATTTTATCCCAAAATATTTTTTACATTTGTTGTAGGGTTCTTATATGAGGTTTGGGGTTTTTCATTATTTTGTGTTCTATTCTATTGCTAGTTGTGTATTGCTTACTATCGGTTACAGAAAAAAAATATCATGATCATTAGTGTCATCATGTGACTGGCCTTTCTCGTGTCTAGGTCTAAATTGCCCAACTTTTACATCTTTTGTATGGTGTGATTCACAAGTCTTAAGCATACTATTCTCATATCATCCTAGAGAAGTCACCTATTTTAGAACAACTAATGAGCGCATGCTTAAAAGTTCCCACTTAAGTCCCAATGGCCCTCATAGCTATATCACCCATCGCTAATTTATTCATAGCTTCACACCTTGAATTAATGAGGAGTGATGGAATGATGTTTTACTTTAACGTAGATCATCGCCAATGGCTTTTGACCCTTCAAACTTATATTAGCAATGAGCGATACCCCAATCTTATGTTCTCATCACTCATCTAGGATTTGTTTTAGAACTTGAGTTCTAAATTAATGATGAGCGATATGATGTGATATCACTTGATCACAGATATATTTTGAATGTAAAGTATTTCATCAACGATACACAATGGACCTTATAAATGTTGTAAATCTTCTCATTGCTAATTTCTTGCAAAATATATGAGGAGAATTAGCGATGAACAAGGTTCTTAGGTAATAACTTCATCGCTCATCATGGATTTTTTTTAGAACTTACGTTCTGAATTAACGATAAGTGATGGATGTCCTCTAAAGGGTTTTCTATTTAACTAATGTGTTATGATCCTATGAACAATGTCTTCGGTGCCATTTTTTCTATGCAGGTTGTATGTGTCCAAATCTAGTGGTATCACAAAATTTTCCATCATAGATAGAATCCTAAGCATAAGGTTTGAATTAGTAATGTGCAACTGAGGGATGAATATGACCAAAGGTCAGGCTATAGAACCAACGGCTAGAGATCATCGCTGGGATGTTTACACTATTGATGGAGTTGGGAAAAGATGAAGTAGATCAGAAAAAAGTGATGACCATAAATGAAAAGGGCAACGTGGCATGATCCTGGGGATTTTGCATAAATCAAAAAGGAAATCAGCGAGAGAAGTGGAGAACCATTGATAAAGTTTTAAAGTGAGATGATCCAATGGACTGAAAATCATCACAAAATTGCACCCTAAATTTTGGGGAGGATCAGCAATGAAGCATATAAAGAAAGTTTCTCTCTAAGAAACCGGTCCTATGTACTTCACTAATATTAATGAAAAGCATGAATTAGGTTGGTGATACATGCTAATTGTCAGATCAGCTATCATTAATTAAGGTTAGGAGGAAATGTGACAACATTTGAAATAGCCTCACTATTTTCAAGGAGCAAGTTGATAATGGTAAAAAAAAAATGCTCATGGCCACCTTAGATGAAGTTTTAATTTCTCTAAGATGAATGGCCCAAATTCAGAGCCAATCTGATAAGTTACCAATTCACTCGTGTAAGGAATTCTGAATGATTAATTCTGCATGCTTAAATTTTCTATTTAATGTAGGTTGATTACTGTTTATTCACACTTTCTTTTTAGATTACAGTAGAAGTAAGGCATGTGTAGTAAAGAAGATTTAAATGGTTCTAAGTTTTTTTGAGCAAAGTTTCAGTGTTTCCATCCTGAGTAAATTGGTATGAAATTAGATTATTTATGTTGCTTGAGTTATCTGCAATTATTGGGATTGGGGTGTTTCTCTTGTGGGTCTTGAGTTAAAAATATTTTTAATCATCCCTCTACTAGTTTTAAAGAAAATGGGAAAGGTCGGTGCAACAATTTCCCCTGTTAGGAGGTCTAGCCAACTAAGTGTGTTTGAGTGTTGTGAAGACATAGCTGAGCAAGAAGCCATGTATTCTCCTAAGATTTCAAAGGGTAAAAGGAGGGCTAGGGGGCATAAGAGGAAGTCAATTGTGTAGAGTACTTACCGCTTGAGGAATAGGACCCTTCCAGGTGAAGTGGTCAAATGAAAAGGAAAGGAACTAGCACTGCCATTAAAGAAGGCTAGGAAGAAAGAGAAAATCCATAGAGCCTGCCTAGGTAAACACAACTCTCCTATTGTGCTTTCGTACTCTCCTTCGAATGTTGAAGCTGATACCAACTCAAACTATGGAAATACCTTCGCTCCCTGGTGCCATATGGGAGCTCTGATGATGACATACTGGTAATCCCTCCAATTACATTGAGGACAAGGAGCAGTCGAGCATTTTTAGATGTCGATGACTCTAAATAGGGTCACCTCCTATTTTTAGTTTTTGATGACACCATGGTCTTTGCATAGGAGGATTTTTTTCATATGTCCTTGGTTTATCTTTTATTTTCTCATGCTGATGTGGAAGTCTTTGAGAAGATATGAATGGAATATTTTGTTTTTACACAATGAATGTTGTGACACTGACCACAAATATCCTGCACATGTTTTTTTCCTTTTGTCCTCCCCTTTTCTCAAATGATTGCATATGAAACTGCCTTGGATTTCTTCAAGGAGTCAGTTAGAATTAGTTTTTTGAAATGAACTCAAATGAAATTTAAATGGTAATTCAGTTGGATGCTTGTTGATCCCCTATTTAAATAAAGGGGATTTCACAGTTGAAAAGAGAGAGTTTAGAATTTTGAGTCTAGACACGACCACAGTAAATACTATGCTCTAATAACATAATAGAATGTAAATAGATACTATAGTAGGTATATTAGAAGCAATTTTAAAATGAAAGTTATACTATGTATGAATCTTAAATATGGTTTTACAAAGACATAATAAATGAAGGGTATGTGTAGGATCATCATGGAAAAAACAAGCCCTTAACTAACAAAAAATTCAGAAAAATAAGAGTTACGAAACTTGACATAAAAATTTGAATAAGTTATCTATATTACTTCAAAAATATGTAAGAATAGAATCTATGAAAAATTCAATTTAGTTTCTTAACTACTAGGTTTTTAAAAAAATATATATCTATTTGGTGAAAATTTGAAATTTCAATGCAGTAGTACTTAAGTTTTAGGGGGAAAATAAGAATTAGGTGTCTGTTTGACCACCCTAACAACAATAAAATGATAATATTTTTTTATAAGATTTTAGATATAAGTAGAGGACTAATGCACCAATGTGATGCATATTTTTTTTAAATTTTTTTTCCAAGTAAATAATTAATTATGAATTTTTTATTACAACTTTTAAAAAATATAAGAACTCATATGCCTGACCACCTTAACTTGGTCAAAAATTCATGAAATTCATTTTTTATTTTTTTAATCCTATAGTATACAAAGCATAGAATGTGACACATGTTTTGGATTCAAAAAATGTGATACCATTTGAAAGCTATAGATGTTTTTCAATCAACCTATCAATCAGGACTTAGCTGTAATTCAAATAGAAAATGAATAACAATTACTTATTAAATTCAAAGTAGATCATAATTTATATTGGTGGAAAGCTAAGAATCTCCTTTAAAAACCCTTCTCATTTCATAAATTTTGGGTAAAAAAAATTCATCAGCCAATACCCATCATATTGCCACTTTTTGGCCCATCATGATCCTGCACATACCCTGAAGAAGCATTTTAGTTTCAAAATATTACTCTCCTTGTATTTTCTTCCAAGTTATGAATGAAGATTTTTAATGACAATTTCATTTGTCTTTTTTCATTTGCACAAAATGAATGAATTTTTTTTATGCTTCAATTCAATGAATTGATTAAACGCTGAAATGAGCTCATTAGTTTATAAGAAAATAATATAGGATTTAGTAAGGAAGTGATATTTTGCAGACACAATGAGTTAGATGTTACAAAGTGACACTTTAATGGTCCATTAATTTTAGATGTTCAGTCAAAATTGTATTACTAGTTGATTACTAGTTGTAACTCATTTTCTACCTTGGATAAAGAAATGATTATTTTATTAGTTTATCTTATAGTCATTTGAGCCAATATTGAATTGGGCCTAGGATTCAAGATGAGGAACGATTCAAAATACTTTAAATTAAAATGTCCCAAATCTAAGTAGGAAGGCGTACTCCTTGAAAATAAGTGACACTTTTATCTGAGGTTTGTCGAGCCTTTGATAGAGCTATTTTTCATGGAATAGTCTATCTATGCAAAGAAATACTCTTGACTAAACATGAGATATTATGAGTATGCATGGGATTACCCTCCCTGGGTTTCATAGAGCTCGAAGAGAAGAAGTGAAGTACTAATTACTTTACTTAAGTGTTGGCCAATCCTCAACCTCGCTGATAATTGGGTTGTGGCAAGCCCATAGGTTAGGACTAAGATTAAGTTTGGTTCTAAAAAAATAACCAACATAAGCTTTGGTCAAGATAGGGGTAATAAAAATCTACAATGACGGATCAAATAATACAAATTCCCCGAATTACTACAATAACAATGATAAACTAAAGTTTTGGAAAAAGAATAGAAATACTGGTAACAATGATGCACAAATGAAACACAAAATGCAAAATCGGTATTTAATTTGATGAAAACTACTACAAAGACCAATCAAAACAATGACCAAAACATCAATCAAAGTATCAATCAAAACAACAATCCAAACAATGGTGAATCTAAACCACAATCATATAAAAAACCATCAAATTGAAGAAGATTCACACCATTGGGATAGACATTGGAATCAACCATGAGAGAACTTCTTACACATGGACTTATCACATTACCTGAAGCAAGAAATTGGGAACCAATAGTAAAGCCATCTTGGTGGAATGATGCAGACTATTGTGACTTTCATAAAAACAAAGGACACAAAATAAATGATTTTATGCAATTGAAACATCTCGTACAAGATTTGATTGATAACAAGAAAGTATTCATAGAAGGACATCAAATGAAAAATGAACATAGTGCATTTAAAAATCCTTTACCAAATTATGGAAAGGAAGAATCTTCTTCTGCAAATAGTAAAGGTAAAAATGTAAACTACATTTATGATAACACTATTCATTATATTTTTGTGGTTGAGAATAATGGTGCCACTAATAATAAAACTAATAACATTGGAATCAATGACATCATACCATTAAATCTGATCCCAAACATGGTCACATCCAATAATCAGATTAATGTCATAAAAATTAGGGAAAAGCAAGATTACCAACCAGTCAATGTGTCAACAAGGGGAAAATAAAAAGTAATAATGAAAGGAGTTTCATCTAAAACACTACTGACCCATCAAATTAGTACAACATAGTCAATTAACTGTAGAAAATACCAACCCAAATATCAATTTTAGAACTCCTTAAAATCTCACCATCTCATAAGGAGGTTTTGGAACAAGCTCTTGTGGCCACCACAATACCCAATAATCTGGAAATTTTCCAATTCCAAGCTATGGTGGGGCACTTAACCACACCTCATTTCCTATCATTTTCTGAATAATGATGTATCACTTAATCATCTGCATAATTCCCCTCTTCACATTGAAGTCTTAATCCACAAACACCATGTTAAATGTGTCCTAATAGATGGTGGAGCTAGTTTAAACATTTGCACTTTAAAACTAATCCATGCAGTAGGATATTCTAATAATGCTATTGATTCCAAAAGGAAAATCACAATAAAATCCTATGATGAAGAAGTGAGATCCTCCAAGGAATTGATCGTCTTTCCTATTCAAGTATGACCAATTGTGACGAATATGGTTTTCCAAGTGTTAGACAAAGAGCTGACATATAATATACTCTTGGGATGTCCTTGGATTTACAAAATGCAAGTAGTACCTTCAACTTATCATTAGTGCTTAAAGTTTCCTGTCAATGGACAAGAAGTCTCTATTTTAGCTAACTACAACAATCCCTAATATTGTAGCATGCTTAAAATAGCTCAAGACACTTTTGTGCCCCATAATAAGGAACAAACACTTCTAGTTCATCCAATAGTGAAAGGCAACCAAATGTGGTATCTAAATGGGTTGAGAAAAAGGACCAGTCAAAAGATACAATTATTGTTGACTCCACTCCATCAAACAATGAAGGTCAATTGAATTCTCTATCACAACAATTCAAAGAAAATATCCAGTTAAAGGATAAAGCAATGGGAGAGTATTCCATTGAGAAATCTTTATGTTTTTCATAGCTACTACCATCTCCAAGATCATATGGGTAACTGTCAGCATTAACACAGCAATTGTCACAACCTACCATGGTTTTGGATGATATATTTGTAAAGGCGGGTACTTTAGAAGATGAATTTGAAGATAAGGCCATCCTCAATTGTCTCTACAAAGAGAGGAAGCATCTACATCGACAACTATCAGGATAAAGATAGATCAATATGGAAAGGGAAAAGTAATATTAGAGAAAATGGAGTATGAAGGACAAGGACCTATTCATAAAAGAAAAGAAGGCATTGTACAACCCATCCAACCTCTCACACTTCACTCAAAAGACAAAATAGGACTAGGTTATATAGGGGAAAGAAAAGAAGAAATCACTCATAGAGTTGTTGAAAGAATCCTTCAGATGCAGGATAGTTCTAAAATAGATTCCAGTGAGTATGAATGGGATTATTTATCTAAAACATCATACAAAGATATACAAATTGATGTCATAAAAGAGTACATGCACCCACATGTGAGGAGGGACAAAGCTCAGGGACTAGACCCCTTTTATTTGGATCACAAAATATTGATGACTCAAGTGAGGATGGATAGATGTTGAGTGAAATAGATGACTTGGAGGAGAGTAATATCATAGACCTTGACATCGCTATTGACCACTTTGACAACATGGCTATTGGAACCCTCACTACTATTAACCTTAGCCAATCTAATGACCTTTTACCCTTAATACATCCTGAATTTATCAATTGGGAACCAACTGAACCTATCAATGTACCTATCTTTGTGAATGATGATGCTATCATTAACTTCCTTTGTTGTGAAAAACTTGACACAAGTTCTACTCATAAATCTCATAACAATGCTTTGAGTCAGGCGGGTTTCAAATCTTCTAGTTGCAAAATTGAAAATAGGAATAATGGATCTAATGATGAAAACCATTTAATGGCAGCATTAAATCTCAAAAACGTAAAAATAAAGAATGCATCTAATGGTGAAAACCTCTTTGAGGCACCAAAAGATGGGATATTTGAGACTCTTCTAGAACACTATCATGAAAGATCATCAGTATTGGTGGAGCCTACTTAGTCTATCAATCTTGGCACAACAGAAAAAGAAAAAACTCTACACCTAGCAACATCTATGACTGAACAAGAAAAGCCTAAATTCACCAAGTTCTTTGAGGATAGGCATGTTAACTTTGCTTGGTCTTACTCTGATATGCCAGGTTTAGACCCAGATCTTCTAATGCATCATTTATCTCTACTATCTGGGATAAAACCTTTGAAGCAAAAGCTAAGGAAAATGCATCAACATATTGCCTTGTTGGTAAAAGTAGAGTTGAAGAAGTTGTTAGATGTAGGATTAATTAGATCTATTGATTATGCTGAGTGGATTTCAAATATTGTACCTATTTCTAAACCAAATAATAGTATTAGAATATGTATTGACTTTAGAGATCTTAATAGGGCATGCCTAAAGGATGATTTTACTTTACCAAACATTGACATTATTGTAGACTTAACAGCAAGACATGCCATGTTATTACTAATGGATGGCTTTTCAAGTTACAACCAAATCAAAATAGAACTAGAAGATTAGGAGAAAATAGCATTCACATGTTCATGGGGAACATTTTGCTAGAACACCATGCCCTTTGGATTGAAAAATGCAGGGACTACATATCAGTGAGCAATGACCACCATTTTCCATGGCATGATGCATACCTTTATGAAGGATTATGTGGATGATATATTAGAAAAGTCATATACCAAAGAAGGAAATATAGAGATCTTGGACAAAATCTTTACCAGATTAGACAAGTTCAATGTCAGATTAAATCCTAAGTAATGTGTGTTTGGTACATTGCATCAACAAAGCTTCTCGGATACATTGTTTCAGAAAATGGTATTGAAGTGGATCCTACTAAGGTCAAGGCCATAATGGAAATGTTGCCACCAAATAACATCAACCAACTACAATCTCTACAAGGAAGGTTACAATCAATCGGGAGGTTTATCTCCCAATTAGCAAACAAAAGTCATCCCTTCAATCATTTGCTACATAAGAATGTCTCTTTCAAATGGGATCAAGGATGTGAAACAACTTTCAATCAAATAAAGCAATATTTGATGTCACCCCCCATACTAATGCCACCTATAGAAGATATACCATTAATACTATACATTGCAACAACTGAGATTTCTTTTGGCACTCTATTAGCATGGGAAGATCCTATAGGAAAGAAATAGGCTATCTATTATATCAACAAGACTTTGAATGGTTATGAGATAAATTACACTTTCATCGAAAAAACTTGTTTGGAAGTGGTATTTGCTACTCAACAGTTGTGGCATTACGTGTTAACCCACACGGTCAAACTCATAGCAAAGATTGATCCATTAAAGTATTTACTCAGCAAGGCTGCCCTAACGAGAAGACTAGCCAAGTGGGTCATGATCTTGAGTGAATTTTTCATTCAGTATGTAGATTGAAGAGCCATCAAGGGTTAGGTGATAGCTGATTAGTTAGCTAAAGCTCCACTACTAGATGATCGTCCATTGAGCATTGAGTTTCCTGATGCAGATATTTTTACTATGACAACACAACAATGGATGCTTTATTTTGATGGGTCCTACACACAACATGGGTTAGGTGCAAGAATTCTATTTCTTACTCTTCAAGTACATACCATCCCAAAGTCCTATAGACTCATGTTTCCATGTACAAATAACATAGTTGAATACGAGGCATTAATAATTAGCATCAATGTGGCAGTTGAATGGAAGATCACAGAGCTACAAGTATATGCAGATTCACAACTAGTCATTTATCAGGTAAATGATGAATATCAAACCAAAGATGAGAAGTTGATGTCGTAAAAGAAAATGGTGGATGATTTCAAAAAGTACTTTGTGGATATCAAATTTGAACAGATTCCAAGGGAAAAAAACAAAGTTGTTGATGCTATGGCGACAATTGCTTCTCTCTTACAGATAGTAGAAAAGTGAGGTCATTATGAGTTTATGGTGGAGCAAGTGTTTAATCCTACTTATAATAATCTTGAATCTCAAACCATATGCCATATAGTTGGCATTGAATCCTCAATTTATGGATCAACGATGTTGGACATGATTAGCACATTCAACTAAACCCTGCTCCATGGCCATACAGAACCAACATCAGAACACCTATAGGGGAAACACCATATGTCTTGGTATAGGAGTCATAGGCCGCCCTACCTATTGAGGTGGAGATACCATCACTCAATATGTCACTAAAGGGAATTATTTCAGGTGAGGATTATACAGTCTCTAGACTTCAAGAACTAGAACTGTTAGATGAACGTATTCAACAAGTTGTGCATCATTTGAAGGCATATCAACAAAGGATCTCCATAAGCTACAATCATAGAATCAAACCTAGAGAATTTTAGGTTGGTGACTTGGTCCTAAAGGAAAACCCTCGAAATCAACATGACAGAGAAAATAAAGGGAAATTTGAACCTAACTGTCTAGGTCCCTTTGTTGTCATATCAGTGTATGGATCTAGATTCTATCAACTATTTACACTTGAAGGAGATTTGTTTGATGAACCTATCAATAGTCTTTGTCTCAAGAAATTATACACTTGAATCATCTAATGCATGGTTAAAGTTCTTGGAAAATGGTCACCTTGATGAAAACCTCGCAAACATGCGTCTTGGTGACACAAAAATACAAAAAAATCAGAAAAGAGAAAAATACAAAAATATCATAAAATCTGAAAAAGTGCAATAAAAACACGTAGTGAAAACCTATAAATAGGCACTACTTGTGATTTAAATTATCTTTTCCATCTATTAGATGCATGTCTTGGCCGTTTTCTTTTTCTAGCTTTCCACCTATCATTGAGAGGGGAAAACCCATGTACATATCTTGGAAATTTGTGGTCGTGTCTCACCCTAGCTTGGGGGGAAAATATTGAACTCACTAGGGGTAATAAACTTTGAGCTAAAAAAATGAAGAAATAGCAATATGACAACAAAGCAAACACAATGATCATAGGGAAACTCAACATTGAACATACATCAAACATCAGAACATTTAAAAAAATCAACCATCCATATCAAATAGCTAAAACCAAATCAATCAAAACAAAGTTTAGATTTATGATATTCTTTTGAATCATGATTTTATTGGTTTATCTTGAATGTTCAAATGTTGTACTTTGATTTCTTTTTATCATTTGTTTGGAGCAACTCGATGATGTATTAAACTAGAGAAGCTGAGAAGAATGGTTTTTTTCTTTTTCTGTTGACAATGAGTTGATCATTATTATTGTGTGAATTTTCATGAGACATGCTCTACAAAGTATCACTGATGACATTCAAAATTCACATAGTAAAATGATTGATTCATGTCTGTTTATGCAAGAAATGCTTAGGACATCTCGGTTTAATTATACCTAGATGCTTGTGTTAACTTGCAATATCAAAAATCATGAAAGTAGTACCCAAGTCATCATTGGCCTAAATTATACCATTGGTACTTATACTCACATTCAACATTGTAAAGGCTTGATGATGATAAAAAGCATGATAAATGGACTATTAAGGTGACAACTTGGACATATATAGATTTACATGGTAAACTAGATTGCATTTATGTTAGTTTCACATATGCAAATTATTTTATCCCAAAGACTGGTGGAGAATTTAAAAACAATGTTATCTTTTATCATTAATGGATTGAGTATACTTGACATTAACAAAAACATCATCATTATCATTTAGTTTCATAATAATTTGCATTGCATACATTGGAAAGCTTTATTATATCATTTAATCATTCATACATTTGATCATATATTTTCATTTATCATACCATATTTTGATATTTGTGCATCACATCATCTAATTGCATAAGAAAAATATCAAAAACAAATCATCTACATAGTTTCATTTTCATTAAAATTATCATATCATACATCTACATTAAAAATAACATCATATTGATCATCATTCATCCATTCGTTATATCATATATTTGTATTTGAAATACCAAAAATAAAGTGCATCGTATCCCATTTGCATCATTGTGTCATATATCATAGGAACATCATATCCAAAATCTTACATATAGTTGCATTATCATATCATTTGGATATATACATGAGCATACACCTATAGATCCTTGTAAATACTACAGGCACCATACATCCATACATCATCATTATAAGCATAATCTCATTTAACATCATAAAATCATAGCATGTTATCATGATCATAAATTGAATCCATAACATCATCATATAAATCATCACATGGCATGTAGAACAAGAAATTAAATACATCCATCATAAGTATTCATCATATACATCCATCATAGAATCATATAGAATACATATAGATCGATAAATCCACTGAATATCATATAAATATCCAAAATCATAATGTCAAGTATACAATGATATCTAAAATGTAAAGAGATACAACATCAAAAAATGGTTGTGCATAAAAAATCAGGGTATACATCATGTGTCTCAAAATACATCAGGGAATCCAATCATCAAGCTATGTGTTGCTATCCCCAGATGGTCCTGACATCTCTAGAATAGTGCCTCCCCCACAAGACGTACCAAGATCTCTTAGATCTCTCAAAAGAGCCTTTGTCACACCCCTTCTCATAGTCCTGGAGTGAGTCCTACCTGATCGAGACTGAGCATAACTAACTCTCTACTCTACATGAACTACATCATGGTATCAGCCTCTATAGTACTTGACCTCTCTACCCACATGAAGAAACTCTCTCATATAATCAGCTACGAAGGTACCATCGACTAATCTCTATAGTCTATCAATCAATCCCTATGCCTACTCTGTAGCTCATCTAACTACATCTCTCTTTGTTGTCAAAGAGCCTATATGTTCCTGTGCAGCTATCAAATGTGCCTATATCTATGAGAGACCCTGGACATGAGCCTATGCCTATGTCTGCATCTGTGTCTATTTCTGTGTCTAGACTAATAACCCGTAGGCCTATGCCAGTTGACCTTATAATTTCTGCAGCTGAACCTATAGGCTGGTAATCTGGGTGTGCTACTACTTTGAAGGTACTCCAATCTACACACAGTGCTCTGTTGGAGCTACAAGTGATCACCTCTTACGAGGCACCATGAAGTCTCTAACTTCAAACGTCGGGCCTCCTCCACCCTCATCTCCTCCACCCACATCTCTATTACCATCTCCATCTCCCTCCTCATCACCACTTCTCTCCTCATCATCACTACTCTCCACATCCTCCTCCTCCTCCTCCTCATTTCCCTCATCTCTCCTCCATTAGCGTATGTGTAGAATTGCAATCTCCTCCTCACCTAGTAGTAGCATTGGCTCATCTGGGATGGAGATCCATGTGAATGGATGTAAAGTGAGGTATTGTGTGTAATCCATGGTAATTGGAGCCTTGATGATCTCAGGATGAATATCCCAAACAAAGGGTTGTAAACCATGGTACTCTTGCATTGCAACACCATATGATAGGTCGGGTCCCCACTCAGTGGCATCTATCTGACACTAGGTATAATGTGCAACACCCTAGGGAATGCCTTGTATAATGGGATACTGTCTAAGCACCCTCCTCAACAAAAATCTCTCAATGACGAAATGTTTCCTACCAATCAGGTACATGGACTGGCATAAGTATGGCATCTCTATATCATCATCATCCGAGTGCTCATAATCCAGATAAGGCTTCCATGTAATTATCTCTACATCATCAAGGACTCTCCTCCAATGCTCTAATTTTCCTATTCTAGGTTGAGGAAGTTGACCTACATATACGTGAAGGTATGGCCTCATGACAGGTCACTGTCTGACCATATTGTGATGAGTAACTGCTATATGCTCCCATGCCCACACTTGCAATAATGTAACTGCTGAAGATAAAATGGCCCCTTCGAGGTAGACCACCTAATGAAAAATATAGTATAGATGAGAAAGCATGCACATACCCCATGCATATCTAGTACCATGGACGATCATACTCTTCAAAACACAACTCCACCCAACTAAAATTCCCTTTGACCTATGATCAGGACAAATGAATCCTCCAATGAAACCAACAAGAACTGAGGACTAGGTAGTATACTCATCAAACATCTCTCACCATGGAATATCATATCCACAAATTTGGTCATACTAAAACACTTAGTGCAATGAATCAATCCCACCATGCTCAAAAGAATCATAAACTACTAGCTCCCTAACAATAGGTATCCCCAAAATCTTCCATACATCCTCAAGAGTCACTGTCATCCTACTAGTAGGAAGGTGGAAGGTATTGTGCTCACTATGCCACCTCTCTTCTAGGGAAGTCAATAGTCCCTGATTAATCCTAATTTGGGGCATATCTAGAAGAGAGGACAAACTGGACATCGTGTGATAACTATTGTCTCAAGCTACACTAACTGCAGTATCAAATAAAATGTCCTAGGAAACTACTCTCAAATCTATATGCTCATCAAAGACTCCTATCATCACAGAATATCAAAAGTCAGTAATCTTTGTCAGTTAATCAAACATTAATCAACCTATCAAATCTAATCAACTCTGGTGAGACTTTGATCGAATCTCATGAGAAAATATCATTGAACCTCACCTATCATGAGGTCCATCATCAATCTATTATTGTACGTCACCTATCATGAGGTTAATTATCATCAATTAATCAAATGAACCTCACTTATCATGAGGTTTATCAATCAAACTATAATTATTCCTTGCCTATCATGAGGTTAATTATCATCAATCAATCATCAAACCTCACCTATCATGAGGATGATCATCATCTAAACTATCAGGATCATCAATGAACATCAACTCAAAGACTGACATGATAAAAAATCAACAAAATCAAGGAATTAATTGACAAAATCTCGCATTTTGACTTCAATGTGCCAAAACAGAATTTCAATGCGCCAGAGAAGTCAATGCACCATTCATATCCATCAATGTGCCAAAATAGGCAGTCATTGCGCTAAATCTATTTATGCACCATTTCAAGACATCGATGCGCTCATTCAGACGACCAATGTACTATAACATTCAATGTGTGATTTTAGTGATTGAGCACGCTAATCTAGGTCATCTGTGCACCATTTTTTTCAATTCCCTAATCTAGGAGGTCTATGCACCACATCACTTATCCTATGCGTTGAAATAGTTGATGCACTAATTTAGCCTATCTATGTGCTACAAAATCTAATTTGTGTGCTAAAGCAGTCAATGCGCTAGAACATCAGCTCAATGCACTACATTGACATATTAATGCACTAAAAGAAAAGAAAATGGATTCAAAATAGAAAAAAAGGGGAAAAAATTGAAATGGACAAATGATGAAGAGGTTTTTAGGGTACATACTAGAGGTCCATATGCACCTGAGTGGTTGTGTCATCACACACACTCAAAACAATGAGTGTGGTATGTAATAGACATTTTGATCAAGATCACTCTCACTCCAAATTTTCAAACTCAATATGCATAAATGAATTTTGGAAATAAACTTTTTAACCTTTTATAGGTTAATTAAGAGGGATTTTGGTGGGATTTGTTTATTTTAATTTCCAGGGAGGTTAATTCATCAATTTCACAGTTGGCAGAGTAAACATCATTTTTTTTAGGAGATAAATCAATTTTGCGTCATAAAATTTGAAATCTTTATCAAATCATCGAAAAATCATAAAAATTTCAAAAAGTCCAAAAAATAAAAAAATTCATCAACTTATCTCCCAAGGGGGCATATATCCATCATTACCTAAAAACTAAACATCTGGGGCATACTGAAAAATATTCATCAATACTTGCAGCAGCAGCAAAATTTTCTTTGAAGCAATGCGTAAACACATCACTTCAAAGAGGAGAAAATTACATACACCTAAAAATGGTGTAGATAATCTAATTAATTAAATACGATTTATTTGATTAATTAACCCTTCTATTTTCTTCTACTTATATATAAATAGAAATATTTATTTATATAGTTCACATTTAATTCTTTTATCTTTATCATTTTATTTCATCTTAATTACATAAACAAATTATATACTTGTTTTATTTAATTATTATTATCAAATTCTTCTATAATTCTATCTTAATCACATCATCCCATCTAAATTAAATAAACAAGTTACATACTTTGATTTATTTAGTTATCCATTTCTTTCATATTTATTTAATAAATAGATTTATATAGTTTGTTTTATTAAATTAAATATCCTCTTTTACTAAAATTGAATAAATCCAAATACTTCAATTAGAGCATATTTCTATAGCTATTTCCTCTTTTCACTTATCATATTCACCTACCAAATTAGATATTTTATATCTAATTAATTCAACTCAACCTTCACGGAAAAATTTGGAGACAAATTACAGGCAAACTTCTTCATCTTCTTCCATTGATTCTTCCTATCCTTTGGCTATTTTTTTTGTGGGGAGGAACAATCTCCATAATCTTCTCAAATTTCTTCATCCTTCACCATTGAATCTTTCAAATCAAATCCAGACATTTTCCCTACTGCCACATCACAAATATGCTCTCGGGAATCTATAAATACAACTTCTTTCCATAGGAAATGGATCCCAACTTTGTGCAATCTTACTCTACAAAAATAACAATAGAACATTAGATCATTAGAGCATTCAAGTAATTAAGCACTAGAAGTTAGAAAATCATTTTAGAATCACAACTGTGGCTTTTCATTTAGCTACATCTTAGTTTACTAAAGCTTCTTTTATCATTTTCATGTCAATTTCATCTACATATCATCAACATATCATTTAGCAATCATCATATAGGATTAGATTCCTACATTTAATAGTATCCCATTCTCTAGATTGTCATTTTAACAGCCACAATGCTTACCAATCTAAGAGCTACAGTGATTTAATATTTTTTTGGGGATAGAGAGCAATAAGACACTTTTAAAATATTTCTTACTTTAATTAGATTAGTTGTTTAAATCTCTTGATGTAATGTCTTATTTACGTGTGTTTGTTATTCATTACGCATATTTTACTCACACATGTACTATTTTTTAAATGTATATTTAGGAGGTAATTAATAACATATGATGGCTTAAGGGGTCCTAAGTATTGTTTGAAGGGGATCTATGGATTAACTATCCCAGGAAAAAATATTGGCTTAAGGGGATAAAATTTGGTGAAGCTACTCAAGGCAACCAAATTTTATTAAGTTAAATATAAACTATTTATTAAAATGTACATTTAGGATGTAATTAATAGCATATGGTGGCTTAAGGGGTCCTAAGTATAGTTTTAATAATATCTATGGCTAAACTGTCCTAGGAAAAAAAGATGGCTTTAGGGTTTAGGGTTTAGGATTTAGGTTAATAAGATGGCTTAAGGGGATAAAATTTGGTGAAGTTGACCAAGGAAACTAGAAATTTCAATAAGTTAAATATATACTACTTTTTAAAAAGTATATTTAGGAGGTAATTAATAACATATGATGACTTATGGAGTCATAAGTATAGTTTAATGGGGATCTATGGCTAAACTATCCTAGCAGAAAGTGATGGCTTTTGGGTTTAGGGTTTATGATAATAAGATGGCTCAAGGGGATTTAAGAATTAAGGTCCTACAACAAAATTATGGCTTAAGGGGATAAAATTTGGTGAAGTTGCCCAAGGCAACCAAATTTCATTAAGTTACATATATACTATTTATGTAAATGTGCATTTATGAGGTAATTAATAACATATGATGGAATCAACAAACATGACCTCATTTGCATAAGCTAAGATTGTTTGCTCTTAGTAAATGAATTACCTCCTCAAATTCTATATTATGTATTAAAATGGGCCCATATTGGAATAAAACTTAAAATTTAATGGACCATGGATCCAATGAAAATATTTATGTTAAGGAATTATTCAGATGTCATCAATGTGACTATTAAATTTTCACCACAATTTGAACTTATCATCAAAGAATTTGACAATGTGTTTAATTAAATTTATTATTTTAAATTACTTTACCTATCACTTTGAGATCCATCACACTTAATATTATGTTCTTTGTAATCTATAGTGCTATATTCTCTCTATATCAGCCCATTTATGACAATTTACGATAGTCTCTATGGTGTACCCTTGAATTTATAGAAATGCCTATATTTAGAGAAAATCAAAACGTGTCTTGAAAATTTGTATTGAAGAATTGGGTAGTATTGTTAATTTATATTCCTTCCCTAATCCTCTCCAAAGTCTATGAATAAAAGGAGTGGAAGGAATTGTTAAGTAGAATGCCTTAATTTTTAGATATTACAAGATATTGATGTAAGTGCATTTAAGCTATCATGGACTCATATGTGACACAACTCAACATAAAAGAGTATCTAGAAAGTAATGGAAACATGAGGGATATTACACCAAAAACCTCGAGGGAAGTTCCTCAGTCGCATTGAAACCCACATGTTAGGGTTTCATGAAAAGCCCAAGCTAATTGAAGAAATAAGGCCCTCCTTCGAAAGCCCTATAAACACAACTATAAATTATTATTTTTTCAACAACCTTTATCTCCATATCCCCTTCAAGGTTCCAAATATTTCAAGCAAAAGATTCAAAAATTGGTAAAGAGGGACAAATCCCCACGAACTTACATATCAATGTGTGATTGTGGTGCACGGGCACCTACAACCATGTTTCAAAATTTGACATGTTGATATGTAATAAGGTGAAGTTTTGGGTGTCTAGGGAGTATTCAAAGCTTTTTTGATCTAAATAAGGTCTCAAAAGACCACTTTAAATGTAATAAAACACTTGGAAAGGTCCCTTAGAGGAAGTTGGTTATAAGTTACAAAGTTGATATTATAAGTTGTCAACTTACCATTTTGTTTTGTAGTAGGCTCTTAGTGTTTTAAAAAGTTGTTTAAAGGAAGTTGTGGAAGTTGGTCATTGTATTCTTGTTTCTAAATGTATTTAAAGCCTTGAGAGGCTTGAGATTTTGTTGTTGTATTTGGAGAGAATAAAAGAAAAGCTTTGAAATTACTCTGTTTTCATATTTTTCTCTAGATTTGTGAATTCTCAGCCTATGTATAGGCCGTACAATCTTTCCTTGTATTATTTTCTTATGTGAAATAGTAGATATATTCCCTAACTTGTATTTTTTTCCTTGGAAGGGTTTGTTTTGATCATTTAGGGCCTTAATTCATCAAAGTTCTCCTACTAGGTTCCTAATCAACTTTAAGGGTTTGGGGTTGTTCTAATGACTTAACCATCATCCCATAGACTGTATTTAATTGTAACTTAGTGGGATGATGTATTAGGATATAGAGAGTGATATAGTGGAAGTAGAAGGCATGGGAAAGTGAGCCTTTGGCTGGAAGGATGAAAAACAAGGTAGGGAATGTGTGATTTTCCTTGAAAAGATGATGGCTCAGACCTAAGAAATGATGAAACAACATTGTCAGAGGCCTAATGAGTGTTTCCTAAGAATTATTGGACATATTGAAAGTTTTTGGGCAGTTGGTTTGATTAGGGAAGGCTTGGAAGTTGGAGAATCAATAAGGGTGCTCCAAAACACTAGTTAATTAGGCTATAAGGAGCGTTTTTGCATTGAAGGATTATTTGAGTGTTTGGGGTCATGAGACCTAGAAAATACTTGGTTTGGGAACCTAAAATAACACTTTTTTTATGTTAGAGGGTCTGAGGTGGAGATTTAGAGGTAGGGCCTTTGGACAAATGGCCTAATTTGAGGGGTTTGGTCTTGAAGAAGCTATACTTGGTTTTCTAGTATGTTATGCATCTCTAAAATTGGTATCTAAATCCATGAATGGTTCCTAAAGTGTTTTGGAAAGATCTAGACAAAAGGCTGAAAACAGGTTTTCCACTACTATAAGGAAAGTTGGTGTTAAAAGGTGAGTTTTGGATTTTTCACTAAATTTGTCTTGGAGATTGTATTTAATTGATTCAATTGTCATTATATGCTTGTTGAGGACCCTTTTAAGGGTATTGGTGAATATTTTTTGTTGTTTTGCAAGATTGAAGGGTTGAAACCCTTGAGGGTGAGTTGATGCCTATTAGGCTGAAAGCATTGCAAAGAAGAGTTCTTTGTTTTAGAATTGATATTTCCTTTGTGTGAGTGATATCCACCTTGGCTCTACATCATAGTTGTATCAAAGTAGGAAGTAGATTTTGTTTGTATTTTGTAGGTTAAAGAAGAAGGAGAAGAGGCAAGGTTGACAAGATGCCTCCAAAGAAGAATGATATGGCGAAACAGATGAAGGAGATGAAAGATAGGAATGCTAAGGAACTCAAAGATTTGGAAGAGAGAATAATAGCCTTGTAGAAAAACAAAAGAAGGGATGCTAAAGAGAGTATTGAGATAGATGAAGAGGAAGATGAGGAGTTTGAAGATATGGAAGAAGAGCTTACTCCAGAGGATCAAAGAATTGCAAAGTTGTTGAAGGCAGTGAAGACTGATAATCCTAAAGTAAAGATTGATGTTCTAAAGTATGGTGGTAGTTTAAATGATGAAGATTTACTTGATTGGATTGCTGCATTAGACAATCATTTTGAATGTGATGAGGTTCCTAAGGAGCAAAGAGTAAAGATTGCAAAGACAAAGTTTCAAGGCCATGCTTTGGTATGGTGGGATTACTTTCAATCTGAGAGGAGGAAGCAAGAAAAGTCTAAGATCACATCATGGGACAAGATGATATCAAAACTCAAAGGTAATTTCTTACCCAAGGACCATCAAGTTCAAATGTTTAAGAAATTGTAGAGTTTAAGGCAAAAAGAAATGGATATTAAGTCTTATACTGGGGAGTTTTATAAATTAAGTCTAAGATCTCAGCATCATGAGAATGAAGATGAAAAAGTTGCAAGATACATGGGTGGTTTAAGATTAAACATACAAGATGAATTGTTTTTGGCTAACCCTAGAACTGTAGAGGAATGCTATCAAATGGCAATCAAGGTGGAGGAGAAAATGAAGAGAAGAGAAGACAAAGTAGTGAGAGGTAGAGGTAATGCATCAAGAGGAAGAGGATCCATGCCTAATTCAAAGCCCACCAATTATAATCAAGAATATTTCATGAAAGGACAAGAGCAATATGATTTCAGAGGTCGATGGAGAGGCACAAGAAGCAGATTTGGAGGAGGTAGGAGTTTTAACAATATGTTTTCAAGTAGATGTTATACTTGTAATGAATTTTTCCATCCATCCTTCAAATATCTTGAGAAGATTGGTGCTTCATCAAGTGGAAGTAAAGGTGAAAAAAGGGTTAAACTTGTGCAAGAGGATGATGTGGAGAGCATTGGTTCATCAAGCCATCCAACAAATCCTGTGTTTGGAGAAGCCTTGATGTTGCATAAACAACTTTTGAAGACTTCCAAAGATGTGGAGCCATTTCATAGGAAGAGGCTTTTCAAAACCACTTGCAAAAGTAAGGGAAAGTTATGTAAAGTTGTGGTTGACTCTAGTTCAACTGAAAACATGGTTTCTTGTGAAATGGTGAACAAATTAAATTTGAAAAGGATCCCTCATGATTTTCCCTACAAGGTATCTTGGTTAAGTAATGGTCAATATTTTCTAGTAAATGAACAAGCTATGGTAGATTTCCAGATTGGTGAGTATAAAGAAAATGTTATTTGAGACATTCTACCAATGGACTGTTGCCACATACTCCTTGGAATACCATGGCAGTATGATAGGTGTGCTTTGTATGATGGAAGAGAAAATAGGTATACTATAATGAAAGATGGTAAATGGTTTATTTTAACTCCTTGTGTAGAGGATTAGAAAGGAAAGGATAAAGTGATCATATGTGGGAGAAACAAGCCTATAAATGCTGAGAAGGAAATCAAAAATTATGATTTTGGGAAACATTTTAGGTCTGATAATGCAGGGGAAGTGGTTATAAGGACTGATCTATTAGCAAAGAAGGTAATGAAAACAAGTTTGTGTGAAATTATTATGGTAGGAACCATAGAGTTTCCTATTCTTGTAGATATGAGAGTGAAGCAAACAAGGTTTGCAAATACAATGATAAATAACCCTGATAAAATAGTGAAGAAGCATGGTGGCAATGTGTTGGGACTGGTGATAGAGGTACAAGGCCAGTGTGAGCAGAGCAAACCGAAAAAAATAGTTGATACAAATTTGAAGGTAGTGTATGGTAATGGTTTTTATAACCCTTGTTTGTGTGCAAGTACAAATGATAGGAGACAGGTGAATTCTTAACCAAGAATAAAGGAAGAGCAGACCCTAGGTCTGATTATGCAAACACAATTATGTGCAAGTGTAAGCACAACTACATGTGCAAGACAGTTTGGAGTACAAGTACTAAAACATTGGAAAGATATTATTGATCCTCAAATCATATATGGTGGATGGTGTGGTTGGTATCAACCTCCACTCATGAGTCACAAGTTTCTTTTAGGGGGGTTGTATGGTGCAAGGGCACCTACAACCATGTTTCAAAATTTGACATGTTGATATGTAATAAGGTGAAGTTTTGGGTGTCTAGGGAGTATTCAAAGCTTTTTTTATCTAAATAAGGTCTCAAAAGACCACTTAAAATGTAATAAAACACTTTGAAAGGTCCCTTAGAGGAAATTGGTTATAAGTTACAAAGTTGATATTATAAGTTGTCAACTTACCATTTTGTTTTGTAGTAGGCTCTTAGTGTTTTAAAAAGTTGTTTAAAGGTAGTTGGGGAAGTTGGTCATTGGAGTCTTGTTGTTAAATGTATTGAAATCCTTGAGAGGCTTGATATTTTTTTGTTGTCTTTGGAGAGAATAGAAGAAAAGCTTTGAAATTACTCTATTTTTAGATTTTTCTCTAGATTTGTGAATTCTCAGCCTATGTGCAGGTCGTACCATCTTTCCTTGCATTTTTTTCTTATAAAAAATAGTAGATATATGCCCTAACTTTTATTTTGTGCCTTGGAAAGGTTTTTTTGGTCATTTAGGGCCTTAATTCATCAAAGATCTCCTATCGGGTTCCTAATCAGCCTTAAGGGTTTTGTGTTGTTCTAATGACTTACCCATCATCCCACATACTCTATTTAATTGTAACTTAGTGGGATGATGTATTAGGATGTAGGGAGTGATGTAGTAGAAGTAGAAGGTATGGGAAAGAGAGGCCTTGGTTGGAAGGATGAAAATAGGGCAGGGAATGTGTGGTTTTCCTTGAAAAGATGATGGTTCAGACCTAAGAAATGATGAAAGAACATTGTCAGAGGCCTAATGAGTGTTCTATAAGCATGAGTGGACCTATTGGAAGGTTTTTGGGTAGTTGGTTTGATTAGGGAAGGCTTGGAAGTTGGAGAATCAATAAGGGTGCTCCAAAACCCTAGTTAATTAGGCTACAAGGAGGGTTTTTGCATTGAAGGATTGTCTTAGTGTTTGGGGTCATGAGACCTATAAAATCCTTGGTTTGGGAACCTAATCCAAGACTATTTTTGAGGTTAGAGGGTCTGAGGTGGATATTTAGAGGTAGACCCTTTGGAAAAATGGCCTAATTTGAGGCCTAAAACAATGAAAAACCTAAATTTGATGGGTCTAGTCTGAAGAATTTGTATTTATTTTTCTAGTATGTTATGCATCTCTGAAATGGGTAGCTAAATCAATGAATGGTTCCTAAGGTTTTTTGCAAAGATCTGAACAAAAGGCTGAAAAATAGGTTTTCCACTACTACAAGGTAAGCTAGTGTTAAAAGGTGAGTTTTGGAGTTTTAACTAAATCTGTCTTGGAGATTGTATTCAATTGATTCAATTTTCATTATATGCATGTTGAGGAACTATTTAAGGGTCTTGGTGAACATTTGTTGTTGTTTTGCAAGATTGAAGGGTTGAAACCCTTGAGGGTGAGTTGATGCCGATTAGGATGAAAGCATTGTAAAGAAGAGTTCTTTGTTTTAGAATTGATATTTCCTTTGTGTGAGTGATCTCCACCTTGGCTCTGCATCAGATTGTATAGGTATGCAATGTACTCTGAAATAGTCTCAGGTTCTAGAACCAAGCCTAGACATTCATGGATTCTCTCTAAACAAGCATTCACTTTCTTAATTCTAGAGACACCTTTCTCCAATGATGAACCTTCAAAAGAATAATTTTTTTTTTTAAATACTCCATGGGATTTGCAATCCTATAATGGCAAGGATTATCTAAATCCATCCTACAAGGAGGTTCCAAAAAAAAGAGAGCTCCCCACAATAAAAACATAGACCCCAAAACCCCAACGCAACCTATGAAGGAAAAAAAACAAAGAGAAAACAAGAGTTTGAAGAAACCCCAACCCAAAAAAACCCACACAACTCAAAAAATGAATGTATCCACCCAAGCAATATCACTCCAAATAGACCCCAATACTCTCCCCACATTGAAGAAGCAATAACACAAACAAGAAACTACAGATTAGATGCAGCTAGGGTAGAGCCTTAACCCGCACAACCACCCGCATACACAACCATCCTTTCACTAAAATATAACTCATGTTATGCGCATGTATCTTTTTTATTCTTCTAGTCATGATTGGATGATTTTTCCATCCTAGATGAAAATACACTTCTTATGCTATTATTTCTTGAGTTCTTTGGTTTACCCTTACCTTGTTGGAATTTTTTAACAATTATTATTGCTTCCTCTAGCTAATTTACATGTGTTGAGCATGATAGGTTTTACTCAATATTTTCCATAGAAATGTGAGTTTGTGTGTTGATATTTATGTTTCCAAAAAATTTAAATAATCAAACACACATCCAAATTAGAAATATTTTCCATACCAAACACATTGTACCTTAACTTTCCCAATACTTGATGTTGGTGCTATTTTGTTAATAATATAATTAGGGACTACCCATTGGTTATTCCTAGGATGAAACCAAATTTAATCTTGCTAAGGCTTATCCTTCAAAAAATGAATAAAAAATAAGAATATTAGTTATGGTGGTTCCTAGGAAAAAATATAGACAAATCCTAATCACCTAGCTAGTAAGGTGCAATCAAGAGAGGTTTCAAACCCATTTAAGAAGGGGGGATAATTTATTCCATATAGTTGGGATCCTACCACTAGGACAAGATTATCTCAAATGCCATGATTGGAATCTATTTTATCTTTTTGTTTAGAATCTAATATTCATTCTCCCCCTTCCACTAGGTATCTTTGATGTTCACACAAAACACCTAGCCAATTGTAGGAGGGGGATTATATTATAAAAAAAAAATGTTAATTACTTACATCTACTTGAGCATTTCTTCATCAAAAAATATTATAAAATTACTATTCTTCCCTTCAAGAGTCAAATAGTGATGGTATAGCTCTTAAATTTCATTAATGAATTTCATCTCTTAGAATTTTCAATGTCTCATTAGCCTTTGAAGAAAACATATAGTAGTGGATGCTCATCAAATAATTTAACTATAGATGTTATTTATTTATAAGAGGTCGAGATTTCTAGTTTTTTTCTTTTTTCTACTTAACATATTTTTTTTCTAGCTAGCTCTATTTTTATAAAAATCATGATGCTAGTCATGGAGGGGTTGTCACATTTCACTCTCCTATTTGGATTCAACATGTTGTCAACCATGGTTTAGACCCCACTAACTATATGATCTAGATCTTATTAAATATTTAGAGTCATGATCCTTTTGGTATTATAGATATTTATGCTTTTAATGATGTTATTCAATGATCCCTATTATAGTAAAGTGTTCTTGATTTATTGCTCATTATCACTTGTGTCATGTTTGTAGAATTCAATATGGTTGAGATGACATATGATAAATATGGGACTATACCTTTATATTGAATGGCTAGCAAAAGGGAGTGTGGAACTAGATGCATAAAAAAACTGGTCCTTTTGATCTCGATATGGGAAACTATGATAATAATTCTCATTAACGTACATGGAATAATTAATTGGTTGTACATAATATCTAGTCATTAAATAGTTGTATAATTTATTATTTTTACACAATCTTTTCTTCTTGTGATAGTTATTTTTCATTTCTATTGGATCCTTCATTAGGTGTTTCATGGTTAGACCACAATCACATCGAGTTCAAAATTCAATGGGAAGTGGTTACACCTCAAAGTGGTAGATATTAATTACTTTCTAATACTTTATTGCTAACTCAACAATCCTAGTTATCCACATGAAATAACTATGGAATTTAGAAGCTATGTGTACTCAAGAAATTGGCTAGATTACTTGGTAGAATAGAGTCATCACATGCACTTATTTTTTTCTCCACATATATGGGTGTCAACTAGCCATATTTCGACACCATCCATATGAGGTCACAACTTGGAGCTTAACCAAGCTACTAAAACTCTTTAATTTTATATCTTCTATCTTATTTTGTAGGTCCACGGGTTGAGATTCACCATGATAAGAAACATAATAACAACTATTCAGATGGAGAAACTCAAATAAAAGTCAAAATTAATTGGAATTATATTTTGAGATAGAGACTTCAAGTAATTATTTGAAGTTCTCATATCTCATCACACTTCACGTGCCAAAAAATAGATCAAAGATGGTGTTGGTTCCCAAAATCTACATACACTGAACCCTAAAGGTGTGAGATGCCTTATTCTTAGATTCAAAGAGAGATTTATCCAATATATGGGAGAGTGATTTCACATTTCCTCCCATACACATCAGGCTCTACAAAACCTAGGTGGATTCACATAAATGATACTAAATGTAGATATCAAACAAAGTTTTATTCTAGCACCTAGCAGATAAACTTCACACAAATGAAAAGGGTTCATGTATTTGCAAAATGAAAGGCAGTATCCTTGTTTATGAAATCCAGGTATGAAGTTGAAACATGAAATAACTCTAAACTTAATTAAATTATGGAAATGATTTTTTAATTTGAAGATTGTTTATGAGAGTGAAATGAAAACATTCAAAATAAATTGGTGTTTATCAGGGGTTGCAAAGTCAAAATACATATACACATCCTTCATCACATTCTAAACATATCTTGATGATCATTCAACCATTAACATATTATGTGAATGAGACCAATTTATGACTAACATTGCAAATTCTACTTAATAATCCAACTCACAACAAAATATTCTCATTATTTTCATTGAAATAATTTACATTGGTCATTGAGAAAATGGTAACCCTAAAAATAATCTTGATGTAGAAAATATGCATGGAAATCTCTACAACCATTAATTGTATTAATAGAATAAATACTTCATTACATACTGGAGACAAGATACATTGAGAGTGTGCAAGAGCATGTATTCATATATGCTACAATCAAGATATATAATGGAACTATAAGAGCATTTCTATAGCATGAGTCTCTATTTTCCTACACAAAAGTAATAGCCTACCGCTTATAGCTTCTTCAAAATCCTAGAACCCTTAAAAATGAGACAAAAAATACAATATAAAGAAGAGAAGAAAACTAATATTGAATCTATGTCTGACACTTATCACTAAGTTCAAATCTTTATATCTACAACAAATTTGCATTTAGAGAATGCCTCTTTACTCTCCATTTCCCTTCCTTAGTTGCAACCCAAGTTTGTGCATCCTTTCCAACTTGAAAATCTTGTGTAACCTTTTACCTGATCTTAAGAACCCATTTATTGGTTCTATTTTCACTTTCAAGTGAAAAATATTACCTCTAGGTAAAAACCCACATACCTAGTTGCCTCTTTTTGCTCTATAGGTAAATTTTTTTAGTCATATGCTAATAACTTGATTAATGATACTTAAAACATGTTTTGAATCATGCATTTTAACCATCTAGAGCCTTCATTTCATTCTTCACTTGGTATGCCATTTTTTCAAATAGTTGTTGTGTAATCCACCTTCATGTGCATTTTGTCTGCTATGGTTTTGTTCCAACATGCTCTATCTTAGATCTTCTATTATAAAAAAATACCATAGATATTCCCATATTATACATGATTATTTGAAAGTGTATGACTCTCTTTTTTAGCACTTCATTGATTCTAGATGCATTAAAACATGTACATGCGTCTGAGAAATTGTTGTAGGCTATTTTCCTCATGCTCGAGCTTTCAAAAATCATTTCAACAATGAAAATATTTTCACCCAATCATTATAACAGCCTTAGGAAACAAATGGGAGGTAATAATTATACATTGCAACTCAAAAATAGCTCCAAAATGGGCCACAAGAAGCTACAAGTCATGATTTGCATCTAGGACATTTTAGAGCTTGTAGGCACCCAGAAAATGCATAATTTTTTTTTAAAATAACTTCCTAGGAATGGGAAATGGTTCAAACATCCTTTTCCAACTTAAAAAACCATTTTCAAGCTTTATATACCCATAAGAATCCTTTCAATACATCTACATGCCCATTACACTACTTCCCCACTGCAAAACTTTCATTGCAACAATAATTCCTTCTACAGGATAGCGGGAATACCATATGAGAATAGAGGAATACATATTCTATTATTTTAATAAAATATTTTCCAGCATAAAAATCCTTCATTTCATTCACCCCACCCCTATAAGGCTTCATTAGTAGTAGCATTTGATTGTAGTGGGTTGGAGGGGAAAGAAGAAAACTTTATAATATTTGCAAAGTTTGTAAAGATTGCAATGTATTAAGTATTATATTTTCCCTCTCCAAAATGAAATGTGCATTGCCATGAGCAATATTTGAATGAAGCTTCAAAATTTTATGTGAAATTTGTTGACCAATAAGAAGCAAGAATTAAATATTGTTTTTGACATAAACATTTAAAATGTATTTCCAATTTTCCCTAAATTCCTTTTTCATATTTGCATAATATTTAAAATATTTAGAATATTTTCAATATTAGCATTTGAAACATTAGAAAAAATGTAAAATTTAATTTCGCTTGCCAACCAAATGGTAGAAATACACTACGCATAAATGAAAACCCCTGGAGCTGATATTTTTTGCAAGCGGCCATAATCAATTAAATAAAACATGGGTTTTAAATCATATTTCACCCAATAATTAAAAATTAGGTACCTCCTTTGTAAACGAGTCTATTGAATGTGTTCACTGCAATTGAAAAGCATTAAAATAATGCATCAATTGACCTTGGATCTTGATGAAATTGGAATAAAATAGGTTTTAGACCAAAATTTGAAATCATGGGTTGCCCTCAAAATTTTGACATTTGCAAATTTCCAAAACACCAAATTTAGCTCAGTCGTTGTCAAAAAAGCATTAAATAGCCCATCAAAACTCATCTAGGAAACATGAAACTAAGCAGGCACACTAGTATATTTACCAAGAAACTTTTTAACCTATGGATTTGCAAGATGACCTCTGAGTTGCAAAATTTTAATCAGTGAAGATGGGCTCTGGGGTACATTTGACAAGAAATAGACCTTACCTTTGTCATCAAACTGAAATGGAAAAAAAACTTCAAATTTGAAAATTTTGAATGTGCCTAAAATGGATTGAATGTTGTTAAATAAATTTCATATAATTTTAAACATTTTTCAAACAATATGAGCATATTTTCAATGCATACGAAAATTATCCTAAACATGAACTTGCTTTATAGGGGATCCTCTAGGTTGTTCCTTGTTGGATATCCTCTACTAAGACTTTCTTTTATTTATTGTTCTCTATTTGGAATCTCAAAAAGGAAATCTATACTATGGCCAATGATAAGGCTCCTAGCTATGATGAATTTTCTTATGTAATTTATAAGGCCCTTTTGGATTATGTTAGGATGACCTAAATAAATTATATATTGAAGCCTTCCACTCAAAATATTTAGAATGAGTTACTAATAAAGAGATTATTAAACTCATACCTAAACCTAGCAACCCAAATAAACTTTTACTTAGATACTCATCAACTTACTCATTGTCTTTTATAAGATCATTAGAAAATCATTCGTTAGTAAGTTGTTCCATCTCTTTCCTAAAATTATGAGGCCTACTAAAACTAGTTTCATTAGGTCCAAATATATATTACATAATATAATTGTAGTTTGGGAAGGCATGCATTATGCTTCATTCTCTAATCAAAAGGTGATGTTGACAAAAAATAATTGACGAGGCTTAAGATCACGCTGAATGGTCGTTTATCATATCCATGTTATGAGATTGAGGATTTAGGCCTCAAAACATTTAATATATTATAATTATTTTAGTGAATTCCTCTTCTTGAATGATTATCAATGGTAAAAAAATATTTCTTTTAGGGTTTTCAAGTCCATTTGAGAATCTTGTCCTCTAGCTCTAGCTCTATATGTGCTTTCCAATAAAGGGTTTGATTACATTTCAAATGATTTTTTTTTCTCAAGGTCTAGTCAAATTTATTTTTCTACCCAACCCCTTAGCTTAGATTATTTATGGCCATTTTAACACAAACTCTTTTCACACTCCCTTTTAAGACAAGAAATATATTAAACATTTCTTGCATTTCCTATATATTTTTTTTTGTAAATCCTTTGGTTCTTTGATTCAATGGCATAAGACCTAATGTTACAAAATATCATTCCTATGTATTCCTTCTTGAGTCAATTACTATGATTGTAAATGGACTTATTGTGGATAAATTTTCAAAAAAATTATAGTTCCTTTATTTTCTAGGCATCACAAGCATCTTTATGGAAAGTTGTTCTTAAAAAAACTTAAAATAAAGTGGCTTATTAGGTCACACATTATTTATATCTTGTAGAAAAACATTAGTTTTTTTTAGATCTTTTTACCAGTAATGTGTATTATTAGTCATTTTAGATTTCCTTTAAGGCTTCCTGCATGAAGCTAGAAAAAATCCTTCATGATTTTATTTTTTTATCCTTAGAGAACCATTGGATATTTGATCAAGTGGTTTGGGAAGTTTTCTAATTCCTTTATGAGTTTTTAGGATTGGGATTGCTATCCACTCACTAATATAATTTGGATATTTTCACTAAGTGATTTATTTTTTCCCTTTAAGACAATGACATCGAAATTTCTTAGCATAGTATTGTATTTGTTCTAATCATCCTATTGGGTGGGCTTCTTAGAAGTTGATTGGGCTTCGTACCATTTTTATCATGAAAAAACATATTTATATATGAGGTATTTTTATGATAAATAAATTTGAATAGCCTAGGATTTCACGTAACCTTGGTTTCTCTAGATTGGTTCTATTTTTTATAATATTTTTTCGATAAATTAGTATAATATTTTGTGGTCTCCTATTTTTCAAGGAAATTATCATCCTATTGTAGAGATTCCATAGCTTCTTTCCTTAGTTTTGAAAGGAATTAAAACTACCTAGTACCTTTTTATAAAGCCTCCATGATTCTCCTTTCTTGGAATGAAGTTAAGGATGTTTTTGACCTTTCTAACTAAGATCATAAAAAAATTTCTATAATCATAGGGACCATTTTATCTAACATGGTTGAAAAAATTAGTATCAATTTCTACAAACCTTAATGGAAATGTTTGAATTGATATTGAGAAACCATATTCTAGAATTATAAATGATGACAAGGATATCAATGGATCGTTCATTTTCCCATGACACCCAACTTCAATAAATGATGGAATTTGTATTCACATGTTTTTATTTGGAAACATAAATTTCACATGATCAAGGCCCTCCCATTAGCCCCAAGTTATCCCATTGAGGAGTCCCTAACCCTTGGTGTCACTTTTTAAAGAAAAAGTGTCTCTCAAACACCTTTTTTGGTTTTATCCTAGATCTTAGAATGTTTGTACCTAGATAAATGACTTTGTTAAGCCATTCAAACTAGTACTTTTTATCATAGGATTCTCATAGTTGTATTATTCATTACATAGTATTCATTTATCTACCTCTCCACTAATTATGAGACAAAATTTTGGCCACTATAGGGAGGTGCTACTAGCAGGTTCAATTTAGTAAATTCCTTAGCTATCTCTTGCTATTTCACCTATTGATGAAATGAAGAAGGAAATAAGGAGAATGATAATCATGGGTGGGACCCTCCCATTGATATTATATCCACCTCACGAATGTATGGGGTAAATTAGATTATATCCTCAACCTACTATTACTACCCTAGTCACTTAGTAACTATTTTTTAAGTTATTATACATTGAGTTCTTTCCCTATATAGACTTTGGGGATATGAAAATTTTTACTTTCATTTTCTTGTCAATATGTGTAACACTATTTTAGAAATGGTAATATATACATATATATGTTTGTATATATTTATATGTATATATATGTATATGTATATGTATTTTTATTTGTACATCTATATGTATATGTGTATGTATATGTATATGTATATGTATATATATGTATATATGCATATATTTATATATATGCATATATACATATATATACACATATACACATACATATATACATATATGTATAAATTGTTAGGATAGGTGACATTATAATTGCTATCCTAAGTTGATAGTTGTGTGTCTCCACATTCTTTGAAATGTTTTCTAGAGGATATGAGAGGAAAAATATTTATTATTTATTTTCCGATGACAAATTATAATTGTATTTAAAAGGTTGGACCCATCAAATTGACAATTATAGAGCATCTCAAGAGCATATTCTCTTTGGGCTTCCAAGCTCTAGGTGGGGACCACTTTACAACACATGTCCTCGTAATTTTTTTTCATTTTTTTTATAGCAAGGTTCTGAAGTTTGCATGTTGGTGCATGCTATTGTATGAAATCGTCAGAGACATTGAAGAGTTATGGAGCACTTGGTACTGGAAAACTTTGATTGGCTATGTGTTAGGCACCCATGTGAAGCCCATGTGATAATTTAATATTTTTCTCCATGTATATTAACTATCCAATAAGGTGGGAATGGTTTTCTTCCAAGTGGTTTTAATTATTCTTTTGGGATACCATTTGTGGTATTCTCTCCCACAATCTTCTATTTATTGGGGTATTGTGATGGTGGTTTGTATAGTTTATTTGTAGGTTGTCAAAACAATGAAATGGTGTCAAAATTCAAAGAGGAGTGTTGTACTATTGTACCTCATTTGAATATTAATACAAACATTAGTTCTCTTTAGGTGCAAAGTTTTTTTGAAAAGGGTTTATCCACATATACCTTGCCTCACTTGTGTTTGGCAACTTGTTGTATTATTGATTTTTTATTTTATTTTTGAATTGTTAATCACATAATATCTTTATGGTAACCTTGGATACATAATTTTAGATTTGAAACCATTTACTTAAGTTCACATTTTTGCAAGTTTTTCCTTATTTTTTAACATTTGGTATCAAAGATAATAGTTTTATTAAGAGAGGGATTCCTTTCTTTTCAGTGTTGAAGGTTTTTTGTTTGAATAGGGATTTTGTGGATTGTGGGTTTTGAAAATTTGTGAAGGAGATTAAAATCCATGGCTTCTACCTCTCATCTATATATTGAGAATTTCAATGGAAATGGTTACAGGGTGTTGAAGTTGAAGATGGAGGATCTACTTGAAGAGAGAGATCATTGGTTGGTAATTTTGAATGAAAATAAACCATCCAGTATGTCTGATGAAGATTGCAACAAAATGGACAAGAAGGAATGAGGAACCATTTGGTTATGTCTTGCATATTCCATCCTCTGAAATGTTTCAAAATAATCTATCACTTACAAGTTGTCGAGGAGGATAGGTGATATTTACCAAACCAAAAGTCTAACAAATAAATTGTATCTCAAAACATGTTTGTATTCTTCAAAATAGAAGGATGGTGATTCTATTGTAGAATATTTAAATGCTTTTAATATGATTATAATTCATCTTTGCATTTGTAGATATTAATATAGAAGAAGAAGATAAATATATTTTGTTATTTTTTTCCTTACTTGAATCTTTGGAAAATCTAATTGTTGCCATAAGTGGTAGTGGTATAGAACCAAATATGGATAGTCTCATTTCTATACTTATTTGAAATGAGATGAGGAGGAAGTCCATGAATATGGGATCCCAAGATGCCTTGCATGTCCAAGGAAGATCCAAAGAAAAAGGGGGGCATGAAGCGTACAAAAAGAGAGAAAACTGTAAAGGACATTCTAAAACCCCCAGGAAGAGTAAAGTAAAGTGTTGGAACTGTGGTAAGAGATAACACATGAAGGAGTGCAAAATAAAGAAAAAGAGTTCAGATACTTTAGCAAAAAATTCCTTAGAAGATGGTGCTTTTGATGCTTTGTTTATTTATGATAACACTATTAGTAACAATGCTTTTCTTATTAATTCAAGTTTTTCCTACCATATAACTCATCACAATGAGTGGTTTACTTCATATTAATCTTATTATGGGGGGGAAAAATTCTTGGTTATAACAACACAAAGAGGATTGTTGGTAAGGGAAAGGTTACATTGTGTTTTAGTGATGAATGGGTTAAAACCCTTAATGATGTTTTACATATTCTATAACTTGTGACAAATTTACATTTAGTATTTAAGTTTAATGATTCAAGAATGCAGTTGACATTTGACAAGTTTAGTTGTAGGTTGGTAAGAGGAAGTTTGGTGATTTCTAAAGGACCTTAGGTAGGGACTTTGTTTAGTGTTAACTCCTCCACTTTTTGTAACTCTTCCAGTGTAACTGACAATAAAAATACATAAATATTTTGGTACCATAGGTTGGGTCACATAAATGTTAAGGGTCTTAAGACTATTTTGAATAAAATGTTGGTTGATAGTATTTGTAATTATTCTGTGAGCATTATGTGTTAGTTAAATATAATAGATTGTGATTTCCTAATGACACTAATAAAGCTAAGAGATTATTAGAGATCAATCATTTGGATGTGTTTGGACTAGTTGATGTTGAATCTTTTGGAATATCTTCTTATTATGTTACTTTCATTGATGATGTATCAAGATACACCTAAATTTATTTTATGCATGAAAAATTTGATGTTTTCACCAAGTTTGAGGAATTAAAAGCCTTAGTTGAGAAGTAAATGGATTATAAGATAAGAGTGTTGAGATTTTTAAATGGGGATGAATATTTTTCAATGGAATTTGATGTGCTTTGAAAGCATGCAGGTATTGTTCGATAAAATATAAACCATATACACCCCAACAAATGGGGTAGTAGAAAGAATGAACTTAACCTTGTTGGAAAGAGGTAGGAGCATATTGAGTGGGGCTAATATTGATAGATTATTTTCAATAGAATTTGTAAGTACTATATGCTATTTTTTAATAGACCTCCTTATTCATCTCTTTATTGATAAAATTCCTTACGAAGTGTGGATAGGTAGATAGCCTCTAGTGTCACATTTAAGTGTCTTTGTTTATAAGGATTTTATTCATGTGCCTCAAAAGAAGCATTCTAAATTGGATTCAAAAGCATAAAAAATGTACCTTTATTGTTTATGGTGAGAATGTAAAAGATTATAAGCTTTGGAATCTACTAACTTGAAAAATGGTTTTCTCTTGAGGTGATTTTCAAGGAGTTTGGAGCTTATTAGGGGAAGAAAAACTTGAGTAAGAGAAGGAAAAAAAATTGTAGTTTGAGACAAATATTAAGAATCATGAAGATTCACATGTGGAAGAAAAATCAATTGGATTTGATGATGGAAAAGAATAAGAGGTTTCAGAGAATTCAAATGATGTGCAGGATAAGTGTGTAGAAGAAGAAGAGCAACAAGATCCTCTTCCTCCCACCTTGTGAAGATGCACAAGACAACATAATCTAGTTGATAGGTATAGCCCATCTAATTACCACTATGTATTTTATTTATTGAGTGTTGATGATGAATCTATATCTTACAAGGATCCTCTTTCTTTAGAAGAAGCTAAGTCTTGTATCCAAGTCATGCAGAAGGAGATGATGGCTTTGGATAGTTGTGATACGTGGGATCTTGTGAGTTTTCCCAAAGGAAGGAAGCCCATTGGATGCAAGCTGGTATCTAAAAATAACTTTGGTACAGATGGTCGGTTAGAGTACTACAAGGCTAGATTCATTGCTAAGGACTACTCCCAAAGAGAAGGAGATTATTTCAGCTAACTTTTATCTCTTGTTGCTAAGTTAACTTCTATTACATTCCTACTATCTATTATTGTTTCTTATGATTTTTAAATAGATAAAATGGATGTTGAAATGGTAAAAAATAGGGGGTTAAATTATAACCCCTTTAAAGGAATTTTAGATTTATGTGCCCCCCCATTTCTACAATTTAATTAAGAATCACCAAAAAATTGGAAATCCAAGAGACTTTCAACCTCAATGGTGAGTCCCTTATATCTAAATTGTTAGGGTTTCTTTGAGGACAAGGGCCAGGAATGATTATGAATGATTTCAATTAATGTAACTAGATTAATTAAATGGCCTAAGATGGAAATTACAAATTCCTGGATGTACAAAATATGAAACAAAAATTTGTAGATAGGTCTGAGAAGGGTTTAATAGCATGTACCTATCAACAAAAGATGTTTCTGAGTAGTGCAGAGGGATAGGGCCACCCTTAGGAAAATAGGTCCCTGAGATCCTTCCTAAAACTTTAAAATATAATATTGTAGCCCTTTGTTTGTACTTTGTTCTTGTACCTAGAAATCTTCATTTTTGGATTTGAACCTATAATAAATCTATAAAATGAAACTATTTGTTTGTTTGTATGGGGGTTTTCCTTGGTCAAACCCTTGTTTTCTAATTAAATGTTGATAAAATTATAATGATATGATAATGGAAATATGTGATCTCTACCCTACTATGTGCCAAAAGGTTGTTAAAAGATCAAATGCAAACAAACCCTACTCAATTTTGTTAGAGTATGATTCCTATATGAAAATGATGAGATGCACTTAGGGAGAAGTCAAGAACACCCTAAATAAATCTAAAAATATAAAGATACCTTGCTTAGGTTGCAAAATATAATGAAGAATGAAGATTAGAAAAATAGAAACAAGTCATTAGGTAGAAGGAAGTGGCAAAATTCCTTGCCCAATCCTAGAATCCATCATGTTATTCTATAGAAAACAACCTTCAATCATGTGAAAAAGCTTGATCAAATCTGAAAATGGGCTTGAACACCTATAATATCAAATAGTGCTACTCTAAGACTAAATTTTGCTTGACTGAATGCTCTTTCTTTCTTCCTAGATCTTATTCTTCTCATTCCTAGTTGGAAATAGTGAAAAGAATAGGATTTTATAGGCATTTCTCTAATTTCCTAACCCAACAACTACAAGTTCAATTTTGAATGTTCAAAATTTTCAAATAACCTATTAAAAGTTGGGTCCTAGCTAATGAAGGGGGCCCATTTTCCCATTAGAAAATGGGTCCTGGCCTAAATTTGTAGGACACACATATTTCAAATCAATTTAATGGTAGGTTGCTCTTTGTCATTGCTTGTTTTAGTGTTGAAAATGATAAAATTAGGCCTTGGGATGCATGATAAAGGAAATTAGAGAATATTTGGAAAGGGTAAAAATGCATAAATGCAAGGTCACTAAAATAGGTCAAAAATATGTGTGAAATTATACTATCACCTATAAGGGAGTACTATTTTCTACACTACATCTAGCCCATACATTAGTAGCCATATGATGCTACATGCGCATGTAGTCCATAAAGTACTAATAGTAAATCACACTTTATAAAAGGATCTTCTCATATGGATATTAAAACTCATTTGATAATAGGGAGAATGGAGCCCCCAATATAGTTATGTGTAAAATCACAATATTAGGAACCACATCCTACAAAACTGATACATTATCTATTCAAAATCATCTTATTGTTTGAAATAGACATTTCAAACTTCTATGAATAATCAAATTGAGGGTAGATTTATTCCCCCTTATTTTTCTTGCTTTATGGAGGTGGAATCAGGGTAGCAATCTAACCTTATCAAATTACTAGTTTTGTTGATAGAAATGCTTAAGATAGGTTCATGATATCACAACACCATCTATAAAAAAACATTGGAGAAGATTGAGGATGAAACTATGAACCCAAAACAACATACAACATCAAAAATAGAGTTCACTAACCCTCATTATGGTGATTTGTGTGAAATGTATTATTAAGAAATTTTACTATATTTTAGTGAAAGATCAACTATTTTACTATCATTTCAAAATTTACCATTTAGGGTGATACCTTGTTGCAAAGGAGTGCGGATTTTGAGCTGACAACCATACTAGCCCCCATGATTTGAGCATCTTCAAAAGGAGTTTGTGAGTGGCACCATCAAAGAAAAGGTGAGTCCATTGTACCTTGTCTCTACAATTTACCTTCATATTTTGCACTAATTTTTAGTTTCTCCAAAAATTATTGTGACCCTACCCAAAATGGTGACTCGATCCCATTTTGGTGACCCTAAATGGTGACCCTATCCTATTTTGTCTATAGTGTCTAGGGGTAGTTTAAATTTTCTTGTAACTATTTGGTTAATTGATTTTTCTATTACTGATGACTTTATTTGTTTATTTTAGAGTCTATTATATGCTTGAAAACATTTATCAAGACACATGTTTACCTTTCTCTATGAGCAAGTTACCCAGCTAACTAAGAAGGAGGAGGAGGAGGAGGAGACATTTTTCATTACCAGATTGTTCTAGATAAGCCTCATGCCACCCATGAGGTATGAGACTATTTTGACATCATTGGTTGAGCATTGGGATGCAGATACTTGCACATTTCATCTCCCAAAAGGGGAGATGATAGTGACATTGGAGGATGCCCACCACATTCTTAGGATATCCATCTGGGGTTAGACCTTTCATCTTGATGAGGATGACACACCATAAAAAATGAGGTGAGAGGTTTAGTATTGTACTGGCCCCTATAGTAGAAAGGATATATTACACATCAAGATTTCATGGCTTCTCTATGCATACATTTCAATGATTCAACAGATTATGTTGGTGACTGTTGCACTAGTTCTTTTCCCAAAATGGTGACCTTGTCCCACTTTGGCCACACTGTCCAAGGGAAGTTAATATTTTCTTGTAACTATTTGGTTAACTAATTTTTCTATATTATTGTTGGTTATATTTGATTCTTTTAGAGTCTACCACACATTCAATAGTGTTTAAGAGGATACATGTTTACCATTCTCCATGAGCAGGTTACTTAATTGACTGAGGAGGAGGAGGAGACACTTTGCATTACTATATTGTTCTAGATATACTTGAGGCAAGATGTTTTGTATTACACTAGCAACTACAATAGAGAGGTTATATCACACATCAATCTTTCATGGCTTATGTATGCATCTTTTCCATTGATTCAGTGGATTATGTTGGTGACCATTCCACTACCTCTTGTACTATATGGATGAGGCACACACCTTTAGGGAGGCCTCGTGTGTATTGTGAATGATATGGAGCAACATTAGATAGTTTTTGCATGGTGATGAATCATGATTGCTCACCTTTATTATGATCTTGATCAGTTTGTGCATCAAGAGAATCATAGCATAATACTTTGAACACTTCTTTAGGTGTGAGCCTTTGGCCATATCACATGTACTAGAATGACATGATATCTCACTATAGAAGTAATTGGCTATCCATGAGATTACAACTAAACCTCAAGGAGATCCTTTTAGTGTTGAGATCTATTACACTAGAGAGTTAGATTTTATTACCTTGAGGATAATGATATAGTATGGAGACCATATAGAGCTTTGCCATAGTAGCTAGACCTTATACAATAGTTGACTAGAATGTAGTAGGATATATTGTTTGTTTGATGGCATGACTATATTATGATTTCATTTTATTATGATTGAGTCATGAATGAATTTGGAAAAATTTAGGTAGAACCCAAGCCACAACCTACATTCTTATGATTGATAGTGACTTAGATGGTGAGGACTAGGATGCACCCGTAGCATCTAATTTAGACTATGTAGGCACCACTATAGCCTATGAGAGATGGTGGGAAAGAGTAGGACCTCCACACATCTTCCCTAGTGATCACCCATAGGCGATGATGGACCTCTACCATATCGAGGAGATAAGAGACAAGACGATAATGTTGATGGGGACACAATTAATGATGATGATGAAATAGAGGATACATAGGATGATGAGGACTAGAAGAATATAAGAGAGGAGTTTGATGGGCTAGTTGAGGCCATAGATTCCCTCGATGAGAGATTAACATTTCATCCTAGTGTCACATGAGTGTATACAATGAGTGTACATTAGGTGTCTCATCCTATGAGTGTGCAGAGTGCAACAATGCTACTCCTACTACCCTTCCTACCCTAAGAGGATTACCATTAGATAACCTATAGTATCATATCAATACCTCGACTGGTGGGCTGATGATCTAGGTGATGATGTGTTATTTATATTCTAAGTTTGAGTTTTGCATTACTTGTTATATCTTTGTTTGATTTATGTTATTCTTTCCATTTTTTATTTGGGACACAAGAGTGATGAGACTTCTTCAATCGACTCACTATAGAAATATAGCAATCACCATGCCCCCATAGCAACCAACACAAGTTGAGTATATGGCACCATCTAGTGTAAGGTGTTATGCTGACCTCTTTGAGGCCTTATCAAGATGGAGGACAACTGATGAAAATACTATGAGTAATATTGACTTGTGTAGAGCTAAGATTGAGGAGGTCAAAGCTAGAGAGGAGATATGTATAGAGTTTTACATGATGATCTTAGGACTTCCTACGAGGAGATCAAGACTATATATGAAGAGCTTCAATCCACCTCAGTTCCTTTCAAGAGTGAGGCATAGGATTTCATGGGGTCAAAACTCAATAGTTTGCAAATAGAGCTTTCAAGAGTATGAGTGGACAGGGATAAGATAGATCAAGAGCACATTGCAACAATCATACGTGAGGGGATTTCCATAAGTGAGGTATGTGGACCTTGAGATAAGATGAGTTTTATAAGCTGATCCCATACCATTTTCTCTCAATGACCACTAATACCAGGCCTCAAGGAGTCTAGTATTGATAGAAATTTCTAAATGTATTATGTTGTATCACACTACATTTTGATATGATGGTGATCGTGTTTATAAGTGTTATGGTTACTCTAGATACAATGCAAGATTAAATAGAATACTCTACATAATTCAATAAACACAACAATGTTTTTCAAGAATGACCCAATGCAAGATTAAATAGAAAACTATCTACCTAATCTAATAACATGCTTTAAATATGGGTATGTGCAGGATCATAATGGAAAAAATAGGCCCTTAAGTGGCAAAATTTTTAGAAAAATTAGAGTTAGGAAAACTTGACCTAAAAATTTGAATAAATTATCTATATTATTTCAAAAATATGTAAGAATAGAATTTGTAGAAAATTGAATGTAGTTTCTAAACTACTAGTTTTATTTTAAAAAATATATATTTGGTGAAAATTTGAAATTTCAATCTAGTATTACTTAAATTTCAGGGAAAAAATAAGTAGATGTTTGTCTAACCACCCTAACCACAATAAAATGATAATATTTTTTTATAAGATTTTAGATATAAGTAGAGGACTCATGTCCTGATGTGATGCACATTTTTTTGTAATTTTTTTCCACGTAAATAATTAATTATGAATTTTTTATTACAACTTTTAAAAAATTAAAAAACTCATTCTAACCACCTTAACTTGGTCAAAACTTCATCAAATTCATTTCATTTTTTTTAATCCTATAGTATGCGAAGTATAGAATGTGGTGCATATTTCATATTCAAAAAATGTGATACCTTTTGAAAGCTATAGATGTTTTTCAATCAGCCTATCAATTAGGACTTTATTTGTAATTCAAACAGAAAATAAATAATTACTATTTATTAAATTCAAAATAAAGCATAATTTATATTGGTGGAAATCTGAGAATCTCCTTTAAAAACCCTTTTAGTTTCATCAATTTTGGGTTAAAAAAAAATCGTCAGCCACATACCCTACAAAAACCCATCATATCACCACTTTTTGGCCCATCATGATCCTGCACATACCCATATACACACTATTCAAAAATATTGCTAAGTGTAATATTTGCATAGATGCGCAACATTGATAGGCTCTTTGAGAGGTGTTCCATCCTTTTTTTTAGTGTATATGCTCTAGAAGCGTAATTGTCTTTGATGATATAAGATTCTAACTAATTCAGACTAAATTTTCCTTTTTCTTTTGAAGTAGTATTAATATTTCTTTTTATTTTCATATAATACTAAATCTCATTTTTTAAATGAATGAGAAATAGCATTATTGTTGTAATGATGCTACATTCCTTTGGAATAATCTTGGAGATTTTCAAGAGAATTTATATGCTGCTCATCAAGCATTTCAAGTTATTGTAATCATTTATGTTATAAGTGTTATCATCCACAATTCCCCTGAGAGAGATTCTTAAGGAGGGAATTTATAACTCTAAAGGAATGATTTCATCACCACAATAAATCAGATTGTAAGGAGTGTTTCCTACAAATTTTCAAATACTTCTACATTAAGCCCATAATGTAAAAGATAGTTAGCTATGCCAATCCTTATTATGTTTATTTACCATTTCTTGTAATATTTGCTCCAATGTTTTATTTTTTTCTTTTGCTTGACCATTAGATTGTGGGTAATAAGGTATTCAAAAGTGATGTTGAATGTGAAATGTTTCCAAAAATTTCTTGACATCCCTATTTTTTAATGGTGTGCCTTTATGTGACAATAACACAAAAGGATAGCCAAATCAAGAAATGATGTTTTCCAATATGAAATGATAGATTACATCAGAAATCATGGAATGAAGAAAAATTGTCTCTACCCACTTCATAAAGTAATATATAGTAGTAATTATAAATGCATATCTAGAGGAATACTGAGGAGAAATGTTTCCAATTAGATCCAAAACTCATACCAAAAATGGCTTAATACGAACTTGGGCATGAAGTTTGGAAGCAAGAGCATGAATCAAATTGTTATGCTCTTGATATTTATGACATTTTTTAACATGATCAATTTTTATTTTTTTTTCAAATAGTATCCTATGTGGATTAACTTTTGAACTAACGATCTTCCCCAAAAACTTCCCTTGCAAGCACTTGCATCAGATTCCTTAAGGGCTATAGGGATTTCAAATTGTTTAAGGCATTATAAAAGGATACAATAAAATCACCATATATACAACTGAATTGTAGACTTTTGGCTCTTAGGGACTCTCTAACTCTTCTAGGGTTTTTCACCTAAAAGGAGAGAGTTAGGCAAAAAATGCCATCGAGTTCATTCAAATTATGTTATGTATGATGTTGTCTAAGCTAAATGAAGTAAACTAAATGCAATTAAAAGATTTAAATGATTAAATATGAATGCAAAACAAAGATTTAAACTATGTTTGAAAACACATTATGATATGCAAATAATGAACTAAATGATGAAATAATATAGAACCGAAAGAGATAAGATGAAATAGAGCACACCTGGGAAAAAATTGATGAATTTGGATTGTCGTGAATGTTGACTAAAGTTATTGAAATTTCACAGTGGGACTCATTTGCCCAGGGTGGTGAATTAGTCATGCTACTGGTGAAAGTGTTAGAAACTAGTTTCTAATAGTCAAGATCTAGAATTTGACAAAATTCAGATTTTTAATCTTAATGTGGGACTCATTCGCCACTGGTGGAAAATTAGTCCTCTCCCAAAATTTTGAGAAATCAAGAGACAACTCTACAACACTAGATCTAGAAATGTCTGCTTGTCATATTTTTGAAGTCAATTCTATAGGAAACAGACAAAAAACCTTCTCCAAGCTTGAAATATGATTGATTTGACTTGAATCACCTATTTGACTTGTTGACCAACCTTCAACACCTAAATGATTGTTAAATCTCCACATAGAAGTCTACAAACACACATGCAAGAGGGGGAAAATGGTTGAGGGTTAGCAAATAAGGGTTTTCCTTGCTCAAACCCCACTTGTGGTAATAAAACCTTTAATGAAACAATAAAATGAAAGAGAATGATAAACTAACAACATGCAAATGCTATCAACTTACCAAACCCTTGAATGACGCAAAATCTAAAGTAATGTCAATGGATGCTCCAAAGTGCTTGAATAATGCTTGGTGAGATGTTGTAAGATGTTGGAGTACTTGAGATTGCTTGAATATGATGTGTGAATGTTGGAGGATGTAAAATGAGGTGAAAATCACTTATTTATACACACTTGTGCCTTAGTTATCTATTCATACCTCATCATAGGCCAACATCAATTGTTTTTGAATAAAAACCCAAAAGGAATTTTGAAATATTTTGAATTTGGGGCCAAGGGGGACTCATTCGCCACACATGGTGAATGGGTCCCACCTAGGACCTAAAAATGGGTGTTGGGAATTATCTTGTATTTAATGTTGTTCTTCAGACTTACATTTTTAAATGCAGTTAATTAAAGCATATGAGGGCATAAAGGGGTCAAATAAAGCATAAGCAAGGGATAAATAGTGAAGTTATGCCTAGAAAAGCATGAAAGCTTGTTACAATAATTTACAACACTTCAAAATAGGACTTGATTAGTGATAAAAAGGTGATTTTTAGGTGAATTGTAATAAATAGAGTCTACAAGAGTGTAGAAATGTATTACAACACTTCACAAAACCTTCACAAGACGTCATTATTTGAATTTTAGTTCCTAATATGCATGTTCAAGCCATGCTACAACATAAAATCATAGCAAAATAGATCAAACATCATGAAACAAGACCTAAAAGGCCATGAAAATGGCAAGGGGCCATTTTTCTATGGCACAATAACACATATGCTAGGATTATATATTAGGTTGTAAGTTTTTGAATATGAGTTCTAGTATTCTTAGTAGCTATTTTAGAAATGATGCCTTCTTTTAAGCAATTAAATATCATTGTGTACCATTCACTAGAAACCTCAGTATCAACAACCAATACTTATTTTATTGGCTCATCTATTGATTATTTTGTGACCATGTAGATTACGAATGTAAAATCTATGAAAGGATCCTCGAGAGATATAAGTAGCACTTTTCATTGCATCTACATGTTGATTATCCTTTCATAGAAAATTAACAATGGTATAAGATTAGGAGTGTTCTAGCAATGTCATCATGAGATTTTTGTATTGGGATCACTTGTCATGTTTTATTTGATAGGATCCATTAATTTTATTAATTATCAATTGAGAATCATCAAATATACAAATTTGTTGAACACCTAAGGATAAGGCTACACATATCTAATCAATAAGACCATCATACTTTGTAGTGTTGTTTGTACATAGGAAATTTAGATGATAGGATAAGGTAATTGTCTTTCCTAAAGGTGGAATCAATATAATCCCTTCTCCAAAGCTATTTCGACACTTAGAACCATAAAAATATATCTCTTGTATTTCATTATCATTTATTTTAAACACATTTTTAGTAGGGGATGAGTCATGATTGTAAGGAAGCTAAGGTAGTAGAACAACTTCCCACACTAATCTTGAGAGGACGATAATGCAAAAATTCTACAAATATTTGATAGTTACATAAACTAAACTAAAAATAAACATAAATATCATGCATACAACACAATGATTTACATGAGAAAACCCTTTTGGGAGAAAAACCCCACACTCCAAAAGTCGCCCAATATATTATTCAAAAACCACAAAGATTGCAATATACTTGCAAAGGAAGTTTCTCATAGGATTATCACCAACTAGAAATTGAAGGTCATCATGACTACTATCATAATCTCAAGATACATCATAATACATAGTTGTAATGGAATTCCCTCATAAAATAGGGTTTTCTTATAGGGAAAGTCAAGCTAATAAAATATCAATTGTCAGATATAAGAACTAATGATGAATGGTCTAGATTTAAAAAAATAAAATAAATATAAAATATCCTTTCATGGGTGCTGCCCTTGAGCCCCTATTGGGGTGCACTATGCCTAGACCCCTCATAGGGGAAACCCCCTTGTGCCCCCTCTTCACTAACATATCAATAGTACTTTATGTAATTGCAAGGTTGAGACACATTATACCAACAATGATTGGGTAGTGTTAATGGTGAAGGAGCATCAACTAAATGGTCGATCAATGCTTGACCTTTCATTTCTTTCTAGGCAAGGAACTTAAGATTGACATAACAACACAACCCATTTAGCTAAGCATCTTGATAAATCTATTTTAGCAGGAAATGAATAAACATAAGATTTTATGAAAATTAAATGAGTATAATGCACCCCATTTCTCCTAATTTCATTCAATATGTGTGTTATAAAGCATCAATAAATAAAAAATCAAATCTAACCCAGCTAACAGTCAAAAGGTAGATCTTGAAATGGTCAAATGTTGTGTACCTTTCACCAAAGATTCATTTTCAGTCCTCATTGAGGACTCATTTTCCCTGTGATGAATGGGTCCTGACTAGGGCTCCTGAAAATTAGTTTCTAGGTTCTATTCTTCTATGTTGATACTCCCAGATTATAGTCGACCACTGTCAAAAAGCTAGAAATAAAACCTGCAGCTCAGTTTCTGTGATTTGAAAACTTTTCTTGTAACTTTGACAACTTTGCAACTTTCTTCAAATTTTCTCTTTGATTGATCATCAACCTAAATTTTTCAATCACACATGAAAGAGATAAAAAAATTGTTTGTTAGGGAATGGGGGTTTGCTTTTCTCAAACCCCATTTTGGTAATTAAACCTTGACATGAATAAAAGAATGAAAGCAATGATGAATGAAAAATCTATGTAACAACTCACCAAACCTCAATTGAAACCTTGGAATATAAATATTTAAACTAGCATGAAGTTGCATCAACATAGATCGAGCTCTTGATCATGAAACTTGATTAGAGATTATACCTTGAATATGCTTGAATTGATCTTGAACACTACATCCACATATTAGCTCAAACAACATGCATGATATAATGCATCTTTGATATGACAATGGAATCTTGATTGCTACAATATTTTTCTACAAATCTACCATTGAATGCCTTGTATATGCTCTTGAATGCTTCTATAATTCTCTCTTGAAAGTTCTCTTAAAATAACTTGAATTTTGTAGAAGGTCTTAGGATGAAACATAGTGAAATAACCTTGTATTTATACATATCTTAACATTAATTCTTGAAATTCAAATATCACAAGCTAAAATTGAATTATGGATTTGAAATCACTAAAATACCACCAAAAAAATATTTCAAAGAGGGTTCCTAGGTCTAAGTGGGGACCATTCACCATAGGGTGAATAGGTCATAGGCCACTTACCTAGGAAATGCATTGGACAAGGTGAAATGTCATGTAAAAATAAGGTCTTATGACTAATTGAGTACCCATTCATCCTATGGTGAATGGGTCCTAGGTCACTTATCTAGGACACACATCTTCAAAAATTAAGTGGTGCATAATGGCATTTATGAATGTCGGGTTTCATCCCTCAAAATTTGTGCTAAATTAGGCTTGGATTTGAATTAAAGGGGTGAATTAAGGAAAATTAACCTCAATTAATTAATAAATCCCTAGATTAATGTGAAAGTGTAAGGGTACACCTTACAACACAAAAACAAGGCACAATTAAGTCCATTTTATTAAAAAGGGCTCTAAACTTAATGTGAATATGAAAAACATATTACAACACTAAATTAAGGCAACATTAGGCTCATTTTATTATTAATTATTTCCCAAAATAAGCGTGAAAAATGGATATTTTTTCCCACAATACATTGTTCAATCACTTTAGTGAGAGTATGACCCCATGTCAAACTCACACTACAATAGACATTTAAGAAACTTATGTTTGCATCAATGACAAACATACACAATCACACAAAATCAAAGACCAAGAAGATCAATCCTAGACTGTCTGATCATTGTGGAACACATCTAAGTCATTAGTTTTGTATTCTCATGCTCACTATGGGGTAGTGGAACCTCAGGCTATCCACTAGGAGAGTATCCCAAAAGGGTTGAAAATGAGAGAATCATATTATTCTCCCATACTGTCACAAAACTATGCTCCTAACAACTTCAATAAGGTACCACAATGCTAGGAAAGGATCCACTGGCAAGAAAGGTGTGTTATGATTGGTGGTATTGAAATTAGAGTTCAAGCTTTATATGGCTTAAAAAGATGCATTATGCTAAACACCTACAAATTAGGCAAGCCTCCACTGGCAAGAAAAGTGCATTATGCTTGGTGGCCTTGAATTAAGGGTTTCAATGTTCATAAGGCTAACAAGCTACGTTATATTAACAATTATGAAAAATAATGGTAGTAAAAGTTTTTTTTCAAAGGAATTTTTCTTAGTTCATGTAAGATATTCTTCTTAGGGAACATCATGCCTAATGTCTCCATGAGAGGACAAGTCAACAGTAAAAGTTTGAAAACTTAGGGAATGCAATGCATTGCATCAGTGCCACTAAGAGGAAAGTCGTATGCTAAGAATTATCACACTCTTGGAGGACATCAAACCCAATAACACCACTAAGAAAAGGATGCATCATAAGAAAAAATAAAATCACACCATGAAACATGAAAAATGTTAAAATATATTTCAAACACATATGCCCCCACTTTAAAATAGTTGCTAACACTATTGTTGTGAGTAATTATTTTAAAGAAGCCAATGTTTAGTCCTAAGACATGATAGCTTCCTTAGAAAGCCTTATGCCAAGTCATATGTTTCTGAAATAAAGCTATGCCATGAAAAATGAAGGAGGGGTTTCTCCCAAAAATACAAAAGGGATCTATGGATTTGAGGTCAGTATGTCTTTGCTACAATGTGGTCATAGAGCTTGAAAATTTCATCATTCCCTAAATACTCATAGAAGTAGAAGAATGATACAAAAATAGCGAAAACAAAGAAAAGGGCCTTTTAGGTCAACATGGAAGAGACATAAATGTCTCAATGCCTTGCATCATCCCCAAAAGGAAAACACAAGAAAAATGAAAAAAAAATATTTACGACATAGAGAATAATGTAGATACAAATAGAAGAATACACAAAAGAGAGTGAGATACATCAAATGAAACAGTACAAGGGATCACATTAAGCACATGCAATCACATAAAGAAATATGAAAAAAAAATACTAGTAACGCACATGCAATTCAACCTATAGTAGGTCATCCACATCCCAATATTGATCAATAAATTCAAAGGTGAAAAGCTTGCCAAAGCGACAACATCAAATGCCAAAACTAGGACAAGGCTAACTAACCCCTTGCGCCCACTAACTGCAACACAAGGATGAGTCGAGATAAATGTTGAGAATGTGCTCCTTGCAATAAAGGTAATGATATGAAATGAATGTAAAACATGTAATAGTGAGGATGCTATGACCTTATAAATATTACATGGAAAGGAGCGAAGAGAATGTTATGTAACTAGTTTGTCATAGAAATCATCATCATCAAAATAGAAATCACTCTGTATCAATTTTAATGCACAACACTTGACAGTAATATGCCCAAGAGTTCTATGATATGTGCAATAATTCATGTTATTCTTAGGTAAACCACTTCTACTAGCAGGTGGAAATTTGATCAAACAAATTGAAGGAGGTGCTACATCTTTTGTTTAATTTCTATTTGAGTATGTAAGAATGACAATTTTTTTAGTTTTTAAGGTTTTTGTTGCTTGCTTGATTCACCAACTGATTGAGGTAGATGTTGAGGAGGAGGAGCTAATATTCACTTAGCATCCTTAAGAGGCATTGGCTATTCCTTAGGAAGGATGACACTTATGTCATGAGGAGGATCTTGATATCCTAATCCTTTGGTTTCTTCAATAGGAAGTTGCTCTAAAAGTTTGTGAATTTCATGCTAATTAGCTATCACATCGAGTTCACCAAAATGATAAGGGGGGAAATAGGTTCACTATAATGAAACATATAATTCACCTATTTTTCTCTAATTTCATTCAATATGTGTGTAACAAAGTGTTAATGAAGGACATAAATCAAATCTAACCAAACTAACAGTCAAAAATCACATCTGGAAAGGGTAAAATGTTGTGTACCTTTCACCAAAGATTATTTTTTAGTCCTCACAAAGGACCCATTTTCCCTATGGAAAATGAGTCCTAGCTAGGGCTCCTAAAAATTAGTTTCTAGGTTCTGTTCTATTTTTGCACTCCTAAATTCCAATCAGTCACTGTTGAAAAGCTAGAAATAAAACCTATATCTTAGTTTCCATGATTTGACAACAATTCTTGCAACTTTGATAACTTTTCAACTTTCTTCAATTTATCTTCAACCTAAAATCTAAAATCACACATCAAATACAAAAAAATGTTGTTTGTTAGGGAATGGGGGTTTTCCCTTGGTCAAACCCCGTTTTGGAAATTAAACCTTGAAATGAATAAAATCATGAAAGTAATGATGAATGAACAAATATATGTAACATCTCACCAAACCTCAATTGAAACCTTGGAGTAAAAATCTACAAAGTAGTGTGAAGTGGCCTCAATGAATGTAGATCTTGATCCTGAAACTTGATTAGAGATAATGCGTTGAATATGCTTCAATTGATCTTGAACACTACATCAACATATTAGCTCAAAAACCATGCATGATGCAATACATATTTGATATAAAAATGGAATCTTGATTTCTACAATATTCTTCTACACATATTCCCTTGAATTCCTTGGAAATGCTCTTGAATTCTTCTATAATGTTCTCTTTAAATTTCTCTTAAGATAAATTGAATTTTCTAGAAGGTCTTAGGATGAAACATAGTGGAATAACATTGTATTTATACATATCTTAACATTAGTGTCTAAAATTCAAATATCACAATCCAAAATTTAATTATAAATTTGAAATAACTAAAATACCACCAAAAACATATTTCAAAGAGGGGTCCTAGGTCTAAGGGAGGACCCATTCACTATAGGACGAATGGGTCTTAGGCCACTTACCTAGGACGCACATCAAACAAGGTGAAATATCATGTAAAAATAGGGTTCTAGGACTAAGTGAGACCTATTCACCCTATGGAAAATGGGTCCTAGGTCACTTTCCTAGGACACACATCTCCCAAAATTAAGTGTTGCATAATGGAATTTATGAATGTTAGGTTTTATCCATCAAATTTTGTATTTTATTAGGCTTGGATTTGAATTAAAGCCTAGGCCAATTAAGGAAAATTAAACTTAATCAATTAATAAAACCCTAGATTAATGTGGAAGTGTAAAGGTACACCTTACAACACCAAAAAAAGTACAATTAAGTCCATTTTATTAAAAGGGCCCTAAACTTAATGTGAATATGAAAAACATATTACAACACTAAATTAAGGAAAAACTAGGCTCATTTTATTATTAATTATTTGCAAAATTAAGCATGAAAATGGATACTTTTTCTTACTCTACATAGCGAAAAGGGTGTTTTAATGGATCAAAATCAAAATTTGTGATGACATGCGCCACTATATTGAACAAATAATGTCTCAATTTATTTGTAGCAAACATAAGAACAAAAAATTGTTTTTCTATTATTGTATATTGGGTTTGATAATCAATGAATGTTTGGATAATGTAATAAATAGGATGTTTTTTCCCATTCTCATCTTGTTAAGATAATAACATAGCTAGAGAATGCATTGATGATGATATGTAAAGGATGAAATGTTTTCCTTGAACTGAAGGTTGCAGGATGATAGGATTATCTAGATTATTTCAAACTTTCACAAGCTTTTTGACAATCCTCATTCTATCTAAGTTTTAATTCTTTCTTAAGGATCTAAGTATAAGGAAGAGTCTTATCCGCCAGTGATGAAATAAATTCATGAATAGATTGAATCTTTCCTTAAAAGCTACATAATTGAGAAATGTTCTTAGGACGTGGCATGTTTATTAGAGCATCAATATTCTTTGTTTCCACCTTAATTTCCCTATGTGATACTATAAAACCCACATGTTCTTTGTTGTCCACACAAAAAACACATTTCTTTGGATTTAATCTCATGTTGTATTTATGTATTCTTTCAAAATCTATGAAAGAATTTTAATCCGGTCTTGATGAGTTATAGATTTAGCCAAAATATCATCACCATGGTCTTCTGAAAATATTGTGTATGAAATCATGAAAGATTAATTTCATAGCTCTTTAATATTTTTCTCTAACATTTTTCAATCCAAAAGGAAATTACCTAAGAAAATGTTCCCCAAGGTGTAATAAAAGTTGTCTTGTATTGATCTTGGGGGTTAATAAAGATTTAATTATATCCTGAAAAATCATCCATGAATGATAATAAGGCATGTATCGCAGTTGGATCCACTATCATGTCAATATTAGGAAGAGTAAAATCATCTTTGAAAGATGCTTTGTTAAGACCCCAAAAATCCATGCACATCCTAATAAAATTATCAGGTATAGCCACTACCACAATGTCAGATATCCAAGGTGAATAAGATTGATAGGGTGGATGAAACCCACATCTAAGAGCTTTTGAATTGCCACCTTAACCAATAAATATTTTTTCTTACTAGTTTAGCATCACTTTCTAGGATAATGTTGTGTGTGACTATTTATGATGAATTCTCGGCATGTCTAAATAAGTCCAAGTAAATTTTTTGAGAAAGTCATGTAGTAATATTGCATGATCTTCTTATTCATCATCATCAAGGAAATTTCCTATTTGAATCATTTTATCTTCATTATATTCATCCATTGGTATGTTTATAGTATCTCCCACAAGCAATGTACTTTGATCTATAACCTTAAGGATTTGTTCATTTTTGTCTTGCTTGATATCACTTGATTTGGTTTCTTCTCCAAGTTATCCCTTATTATTGAAATAATAGGTGAATATTTTATTGTGATCAACATCATAAACTCCAAAAAATTCTACCAATGATTCATCACTTTTAAAGTTACCCATTGACATGTCATTACTTGTGGTGTCTGTTAATTTAGGATGTATCGACTCAAGGGTTTCCTTAGGAGAATATTGCATTATAACATTAATATTAAGCAAAGGACTTTTTGATTCTTTTGTTATATTTGAAGGGAAATACCAAAGACATTTTTTTTTCTTGTATGTCATGCTCTATTTAAGAACTCTAATGCCTTGCTCTTTCACTCCACATCCTTTTCCATTATATCCATATTGTTTTAATAGTTAATATCCTTTTCTATAAAGAGCTTCCACTTCTTTTGGAGATGTAGGTTTATCATGATCTATCGCATCATATATGGATGTGTACTAGTTGTAACTTCTTCTTTGCTAGAAATTATAGATTCACATTCTTTTGATGACTTCACTATAGATTTGGTTGATATCATCATTGTTTTTCTTTTTCTTTTTCAAATGTCATTCTTGTGATTTTATATTCACCCATAAAGATAGGTGTGAAATTCAATAAACCCCAATCATCTTCGAATAATTTTTATGCTGATGAAAGGAATATATTTTTATTATTCTTGTGAAGGTTCCACTTTTGAAATTGGTATAAATGTCTTCAAAGGACTTCCCAATCCTTTGTCAGCTTGTAAACAATTTTCTGATTTTGGATTAGCTTTTATTGTGTAAACCTTCTTTTTTTAAGTGTATTTCAATAAATAATCCAATGTTGAAGGAACCACGATCATGTCATCAATCCATGGTCTACCCAAGTAAAGATTATATGAAAGATCATTGGGCATGATATGGATTGTAGTTTGTAATATAACCTTTCCAATTTTTATAGGCATTGTTATCACACTAAGCAATTGTTTTCCCACATTATCAAAAGCATGAATAAACATAAAATATGGTTGAATCTGAGTCATATATGCTCTAATTTTATCCAAAAGAATAACACTACAAACATTGAGGGCTAGCCCATTATCAAAAAGAGTGTGCCTAATTCCAAACTTGTTAATGATAGCTATTATCATCAAAGCATCACTTTGTTTTTTGGCTTCCAATGGGGGTAACTCATTCTAATGAAAGAAACTATCAATATTAACTGAATTCATTCCTTGAATTAGGGTTATTACATTATTTAGTTGCACATTAGGAGTAATCACAACTGTTTGCAAAGGATCCAAAATACAATGAAGATACATTGCTTAGGCTGCAAAATAGAATGAAGCTTGAGAATGAGAACAATTAGAGACAATTCATTAGGTATAAGGAAGTGGCCAAATGAATCTCCCTATCCTAGAATCCATTATGTTCTACTATAGGAAACAACCTTCAATCATGTGAAAAAGCTTGATAAAATTTGAAAATGGGATTGAAGACCTGTAATATCAAATAGTGCTACTCCAAGACTATGAATTTTTCTTGACTAAATGCTCTTTCTTTCTTCCTACATCTTCTTATTTTCATTTCTTAATTGAAATGGTGAAAAGACTGGGTTTTTATAGGTATTTCTCTAATTTTTTGACAATTAGGTCCTAATAGCCAATAATTGCAAATTGAATTTTGAATGTTAAAAAGCCACAAATAAGTTATTAAAATTTGGGTCTTGGCTAATGAAATGGTTTTCTAGGACACACATATTTTGGGGAAATTTAATGATAGGTTGCACTTGTTCAATGCTTTTTTAATGTCAAAAAATGATAAAAATAGGCCTTGGGATGCATAATAAAGGAAATTAGGGACTATTTAGAAAGGGTAAAAATGCATAAATGAAAGGTCACTAAAAAATATCCAAAGTAAGTGTGAAATGGTACTATCACCTACATGGGAGTACAATTTTATACATTGTAGATATTAAAACTAGTTTCTTGCATGGGGATTTTGAGGAAAATATTTATATGGGATAGCCTGATGATTTTGTTTTGCAATGGGATATTTATTTTAGTAATACAATCAAGGGTTGTAAAGCTTTCCATGTACATTTTTTGCATTTGGGTTATCTTCATTGTTATTTTTGTTCAAGGAGAAATTTAATTTCTTTCAATGAAAATAAAGAGAATACTTTATTCTAGATTGGAGTTGCAAGTAGAGTTTACACTCTTAGTCATTATTTGATCTCATTAATACAAGTTTTTTAATAATTGAATGATCATCAAAATATTTTTAGAATGTGCTCAAAGATGTGTACATGCATTGTGACTTTGTAGCACTAGATAGACACTAGTTTATTTTGAATGGTTTTCCTTCAATCCTAGAAATACTTTTCAAATATAAAACCAAGATTTACTTTTTTCAATATTTATCTTTAATTATTTGCATACATTATAACTAGGTTTCAAAGAAAACAAGGATAGTTCCTTCCATTTTCTAAATTTATATAAACCCTTGTCATTTGCAAGAAGTTTATTTGCTAGGTGTTGAAATAAAACCTTATTTCATATGCATATTCAATACCATATAGGAAAACCCACCTAGGTTTTGCAGATCCTAAAGTTCAGGGGAGAAAAGTGTGAGGTTATTCTTGCACTCATTGGATAAATCTCTCTTTAAATCTAAGTATAAAACATGGAATACCATTATGTTTAAATGATAAATACATATTTGGGAACCAACAAGGATCTTGACGAAAATATTTATGTGATAGCTTGATGGTTTTGTTTTGAAAGGAAAAGAACACTTGGTTTGTAGGTTAAATAGACCTTTCTATGGTTTAAAACAATCACTCAAGATGTGATACTACAAGTTTTATGGCTTTGCATTGAAGATGGGTTTTGTTAGAAGTGAAGATGATTGCAATGTTTATATTAAGTTTAAATTGATGATTAGATACTATTCATTGTCTTGTATGTTGACGACATGATGTTTATGGGTAACAACAACATGATGATTAAGGAGGTTAAGACTCACATTTTTGGAACATTTAATGTGAAGTATTTTGTGGCTACAAAATATATCCTTAGGATGGAGATCCATGGGGACTAGGCTCCTAGAAAGCTTTGGTTAAGTCAAAGTAATTATTTGATACCATTCAATGACTGTAAACCAATTAATATTCCATTTCATGTTGGTACTAAGTTGATTTTAGACATGTTTCCTAATTTTGATGATGATTTTACAGAGATTTCTAACATTTCTTATGCTAGTACATGTTATTTTTTATGCTGTTAACCATGTTGGTCTTCTAATCTACCTATGGAATTGCCAATTCCAATCAAGGGTAGCTCGAAGGACCTGGACCAACTAATGAGGATTTTAAAATAAACTCCTACACTTCGGGCTCTGCAAGACCTGGGAGGGGAATCCCTTAATGTGTTTACAACCTCTGCACCATTATCATAAACAACATTAATAATAACAGATAATCCCACTTAATAGCTCAACATAATAGGATAATATAAAATAAAATCAGATATTCTTTGACAATATCAACTATATGGAGCATGGGATGACTACAACACAATCCAAAATATAGAAAATAGTCATTGATTTGCAATTTGTAGCAAGCTCTAGGAAAAGACACACTAATACTAAATCACACGAATGAATGCTACCTAGATTAGTGCCATATATCCATTAGGGAGTCAAATTTATAAGCATTTAAAGGTTTATAATAGATGAAATACATGACATATAAGGTCCCTAACAATATTGCATTACAATTTTATTAGTATGTATTCTAACTCAATACTACTTATCAAATCCTTATACATAACACATTTTCTTATAATCCCATTCAAGAATTTTAATTGATTCCTTGAATTAAAACTAAAATAGAATCATACACACCACAACAATGAGATGAATGAAACAACCCTTAGTTATTTTATTCAAAGTTCAGATATGAGCATACAATGGAAAGACATGAGCTCAAATTTATCATTTCAATTCAAATGCTAGTACTGTTATACAACATTAAATTCTCATGAACTCAAAACCTATCACAGAATGACTCAAAAACCTAAATTGCATTTATCTCTAGAAACATATGACTTTACAATCTGCTCTGCAACTTCACCTAGACTCAATCAAAATTCTCTAACTTGCTAACCCATACTTCTGTCCTTGAAATCCTTCTTATAGAAAATGAAGGAGCAAACAAGCTTCGGGCTAGAAAGTACACCTGTCACTAGCCAATTGTGACACCTAATGATATTCCAAAAATTATTACAATAGCAATCATTCTGTAGCATATTTTTGTCCATCATCCCTGCGGAGGAAGGTTGATGCAATAACAAAAAACCATGCGAAATGCACGCCAAGAAAACCATCAACACAAAACTGGAATCGTTGTAACTACAACATCTAATTTTCCACCTATCGGTAACCAAATAATTTTACTCATCATCATTCAAATACTTGGCTACCCACCTCTGGTATTCTTCGTCAGTTTTCCAATAAAAATTAATCACCTCACTTACCTTTGTACTATATGGCATATACTTTTCTGCTACCTGATTAGCATCTCTTTCAAAAGACTCCAAAAATGAGCCAGTATCGATAACCTTATCCATACAATTTACCAACAAATCATAATTTGAGTCATCACAAATTATCTTAATTTGATTATTGATGACTTTACTAGCTTGATCCTACCATTTTTAGAGTGTTATGACTTCCCCCTGCTCATTAATTATATCAGGTAATAGTGTGTTACCCCAATCATTGAAGTTCTTTACCAACTCCCAAATCTTCCTACTTAGATCATATAGTAAGGTTTGAAAACCTTGCAATGATTTTACTAATATAATTTTTTATTGCTTCAAATAGCAAAGAATACAAATAATGTATAGAGGGTAATTTATTATTTACCCTTTCATTTAAATGCTCCAAAATGGTAGTAACAATTTCTTTTTGCTTTGAAAGAAAACCCTCCTCTTTTACCCTTAATGATGTATGCAATTCATCAATTTTCCGTATGAGCTGCCTCTTCGTTGGATCAACAAAGCACTTTGTTTCTTCATCAAATTTTTCTAGAGGAGGGGTGGGATCAGGAGTTTGAATGGGAGACCATGGTGTGGAAACATTTGGAGAAGTAGGAGGCATTGACCCTGTTGTGGGAGGTAATGTGATGGTTCCTGGAGCATTGGATGATTCCTCAATGTTTCTATACTTGAACCTTTCTACTTCAATTTGTAGCTCAAAATTTCTCTATTGCATCTTACTATATTCTTCAATCAAAGTGTTATACTTCTCCATTAGGCTCTTTCTTTCAGCCTCCTCCCTCTCAGCAGTTTTTTGGGCCAACTTGCCCACATTCACAGTTAAATTGGTGGCCTTAGTTGTTGAAGTATTTGAAGCCCTCTTTATTATTATCCCTCCTCTAAAATTTAGATTAATATCAACAATATCTGGCTTTCTTCCCTGTGGATCCAATGCCCAAATAGCCAAGGTCTCATATTCCTCACTGAAGGCTAAATTTTGCAATGTTGCCTTAACTTCTTCTTCATGATTTTGAAAATGATTCTTCGACTTCATAATGGCATTGAAAGCAACTACATCTGCAATGTCCCATTCAGGAAAATCATAACACCAACCTGACTCATTAGTTGTCTTCCTTCTTTAGGAGTGATGTTCTTGAACTCTTCCATTAGTTTAGCTTTTACTTCTTCATCATTCTCCTAATTTGACCTGTCAGGCCTTAATTCTCTTCTCTCCTTGCATTTATTTTGATACTCTTCAAATTTCATTCTCCATGCCAATTACAAGAATACATGAGTCTTTACGAATTCATTGTCATCTAAGAACTCCTTGCAAGCTTCCATTCTTGCATCTTGCACACTTTTACCCTTTATGTCCAAGTTGGATAGAACCAACTCAACTGACCTGGGAGGGGAAGGCATACCAACCTGCATGTCCTGATCAATAACAATAATTTCATCTATCAGATCCTCAGGTGGGTGGTTAGTTCTTTGCCTCTTAGGGCTCAACTCAGATGGTGGTGATGGGGGATTGCACTATGGTGAAAATGTTAATTCAATGATTTTGGACCTAGTCATGGGGGTGCCTTCATTATTTGCTTCCCCTTTCTGTCTACTTCCTCCTCATCACTACTAGTATCCCTTTTCCTCCTATAGATGGGTCTCCTCTCTGTAGGCTAATGTACTGACCTTGTTTCAATTGGCATATCACTTTGTCCTTGCATACCCAAGCTTAGCCTTAAATTTATCTTTTTGGTTGTCAAGGTTTCCATAATCTCTTTGAAATTCTTCATAAAAAAATATATTTTCTTATGGTATGGAGTGAACCCCATTAGTGGATCATACTTCAGATTCATTTCATGCACAATATCCAATATCTTACTATAAGCTATCCAGTTTTCCTTGTTCAATTCCTGCTTATTTAAATCAAATTCATTTTTGATCAAGTCCTCAGGGAAATTGAACTCATGTGAAAATTTTCCACCTTTTATTCTTTGTCTGAAGAGAGAAAATAAACCTTCAGGATCATGCTATTGTGTTGGACCAAATCTCAAATGATAATCAACTGCCTTGTCATAATAGTGGTTTACAATTCCTGAGAGGAACAAATTTTAGCTAAAATCACATATTTTTAGAAAATATAATGATTTAAGCCTTAAAAAGTTCCATTTTAAGGATTCCAATTGAAGAGGGTTTGATCAAATCACCTTAGATCAAACCCCCTTGGATAGAACCTCGCTAGTTTTAAACCATACCTATAAATCGTCTCCTTTACACCTATCAAAATGCTGATAAAAAATTACTTTTGATTTAGCTTTTAGGGGATCAAATGAATTCATTTAAAATTTATTTGAAATGATTATGGTATTCCTCAGAACAAGCTATCCAATGAATATAATTTTAATATGTTTTGGTTTTGTTATGTATTTGTTTTTTAAGTTTTACTAAACATAGGTTTTCATCGAAAATGAATTTCTTTGTTCTTCACATGTGGAAAATAGAAGATTATCAAAAAAATTGAAAAATATGGTGCAAGATATTGAAGTCCTTAATCCAACAAAAAACTAAAATAAAATTTTGACATATACAAATAAAGTTCGCGTTATCAAATCGGCGTTATAATTGTAATTCGTTTGACTTTGAAACTTGATTAAGGAAAAATATTTAATAAAAATATCTAACCAAGTGGAAGCACTAGATATCAGAGTTACAAATCTAAATTTGAAAGAATTAGAATTTTATCCTTCATGGAAAAAGTTATGCGTTATAATTGTCACTTTTTAAAATGTTGTTTTCTGAAAAAATCAATTTTTGTGGGAGATGGAAAAAGAAGTGCAATTTGATTCCAACAATTTTGAAAAATATATTTTAGAATCTAAAGACAAAATTTGATGAGACTCTAGTTTACCATCTTCAAATTCCTCACAATTTAGCCGCTATAGGTGCCCGAATGTGAAGATTTAGTTAAAAATAATAATTTCAGTGTCCAGTTTGGCCAAAAATTGTAAACCACTATTATGGGATCACCCAAATTTTTAGAATTTGTCAAAATGTGTCCAACCTCCCTTTGAAAATGTAAAATCCAACACTACTGTATAATCATGGAATAATGTTCCCTTCCCTTTTCTAGTAAGGTTGTCTTCATGGATACAACCCATCTGCCACATAACTTCTACAAACCCTATTCTTGGTGGCACATTGTATGGTAGTGTGTTAGGGGTTCCCTAAAATCCATATATTCTTAAAACAGTGTTGACTGGATATGGGATAATGTCACCCTAGTTATGTAAAACCCTTAATTCTGGTTTCCTCTCTTTCAGCCTAAGGAAATCATGTACTTCCTCAGGGACCCTAGGTACATTTACCATCAATCTAGCCCTTAGTCTAGAAGCAAAACAATTATCAAATTGTACATAACTAGTGTTTTCCTTATTATAGGACAAACCTGCATCCCATATTTGTATTGGAAATCTTTTTCCATCAACTGATTGCCCCAAGTTCATCTTCTCAGTAAAGAAATCAACATTCCTAAACAAGAACATATGCATCAACATGGAATACCAAAAAATTGAGTACTAGTATCACCTTTCTACAGCTTCGACATCCCTTCATCTATCCTCTTCACCAAAAAAGAAGTAAAGTCATATGCTTCAGAGAAGTTAGGGTGTTGTATTTTCACCCTCATGAACATGTATGCAATTGGCATTACTGCACTAGGACTGAAACCCAAAATCTGACATAGTGAATAGAAAGTAGCCAGGAAAGGCTTTGCAAAAGAATTCAATCTGAAGGGTTCCTGGTCACTATGGTTGATGTGAAATTGTGAACCTCCTGCCTTAACCAGATGGGTTGGAAGCAGCTTAAGCCTAAAAAGAGATTTCAGTTTTGTATACTCCTGCTTCATTTCCTCAAGATTAATAGGAACCAAGTCATCACTCGGCTCACTCAAATCAAAAGTCTGTTGGATAACATCTCTGTTAATTTCCAATAGAACCCCTCCATCATTATCTCTAATTACTCGTGTGATAGGGTCATATCTCGTGGCCACTACTCTAAGTAAATCCACATCAGGGGACACATTTGGTACAACTAGCTTTCCCATGTCATACATCCATCTATTTGAAAAAGGGTGAGGCAAATTCCTCTGTCCATACCATAATCTGAACATTTCTAAGCCTGTGAGTGGAACCCTAGCATTAGCAATGTTGGAACTATTACACACCAAGCCCTCCCCTAGGATTTTCCCTTGCATCAACACTACACCTTTCCTTCTGTCATTTGTTGATAACGAAAATTGATCCAATAAATCATCATACAAGTTTCTTTTCAAACATTCAATGTGGCCAAAGTGCTGCTTGGGTGGTGCCATCTTATACAGACTAGGGCTTTGCTGCAATGTTATATTTCAAGTGGCTATGACTAAGCAAAGAAAGGAAGTTATAGAGTAAAAATACTGTAATTCCTCACAATTTATGATTAAAATATAGCCTTAACAAAATATTTTAATGAGCTTAGTGACAAGCATAGAAAACCCCCCTTCCCAAATTTAAGTGCAGAATAACTGGGAAACAATGAATATCAACTCACGGCCTTTTTTTGCACAAACTCCAATTTCTAGCTGAAGTTGCTCGCAATTTTGCCTTTGGCTCTTAAACTATTTTCACAAAATAATTGAATGCTTTGTGATACAAATGAGACAAGTAAATTGATTTTATGTTGACCAAATCTCACTAGTAGATGTCTCATCTGCCATTAAAGCTCACTCGCGGGCTGCACAAATGGCTCCAACCTTACTTGATACATATTTAAATTTGAGTTGTTGATCTTCTAGTTTGATCAAATCATTGACGACCGTCTTCAAAAAAGGCTGACATAATCACCAACACAGCAGTAAGGGATCCATCATGCCATACACCACAAAGGAATGCCACATGTTAGTTTCCCGTGATATCGAAATCCTTTGATTTACCATTGCAAGATGGCAGGCAACCGTTGATCTTTCTCATTAGAGATCACGCTTCTTCAAAAATGGTTGTCATCCTTTCCTTTAACTGTTGAGCAGCTTTTCCCTCGAAGTTATAACATCTGCATTGAAATAAAACACATGTACCTTACAAGTGCATCAGTAATCCACCCCTTAATACATTTAAAACCGGTGAATGCTTTCTTCACTCCTTAGGCTTCATTGGAAGAGACACGTGGTGGTTGCCCGTGATATCATGATCCCATAAATCCTGATCTTGGGATAGCAAGCACCTTTGATCTTGAAGAGATAGCACATCAATGATCACATAGATTTCATTCTTTAGGAAGGGTACATGGCACCTGCCTGTGATATTGTGATCCCTTTAATCCTTATCGTGGGATAGCAGGAGTTGTTGATATCTGCAGCAAATGGATCAACGGTAGTGCTAAATTCAACCTTCTGCAAAATAAAACACTTATTAAAAGGTAAGGGGACACCACTAGGTAGACGACAAACAATGACATAAGTTGTTTTAAAATGATAAAGCACGGGGTCAACCTAGACTTAGGAAAAAATAAAAACTTATGGAAGGCTGCGAAAATTAGAAAACGAAGGGGCCAATGTCTATACGAAGAGATGGGGAACAAGTCATTTTAAGACCCTTCAAAAATGTAACATCCAAATAGAACCTCAACCAGGGTAGAAAACAAACACTAGGGTTCAAAATGAAGACAATACTAAAACCCTAGCCCTTCAAAATTTTCAACATCATAAAAGCCAACAATATGAGGTAGGACCTGAGTGACAAACAAGGAGCAAAATTTGAAAGCTCCAACAGTACCATTAGTAGTTTGATATATAAAATGATTTTCACTAGACCAAATATAGCCCAAGTAGTGGGATTTTCTAATAGGCTTATGTATAACCATGGTAGAGATCATTGGAAGTTTGTTAAGAGGGATTTTAAATATTTGCATGGTACTTTAGATTACTAGTTGGTTTATCATGGTACTAATGATATGGATGGCATTGAACATATAGGGTTTTGTTGATACAAATTGGGTAGGTGACATGGAGAGTCAAGGTCCACTAGTGGCTATGTTTTTACCTTGTTTGGAGGTTTCGTGAGTTTGATGTGTAAGAGGTAACCTACATTTGAATTTTGTACCGTCAAAGAATAGTATATGGCTAGTACACATGCCTCTAATCAAGTGGTTTGGTTATAGAGACTTGGTAATGGAAATGGTTTTGACTATAGGAAAATAAGGATTGGATGTGATCATGAGAGTGCCATATGTTTAGCCAAAAATACAATGTATCATGCTCTTACTAAGAATGTTTATGTTTAGTATCACTTTTCATAAGCGATGGTTGAGAATGGTAAGGTATTGATTATGAAGTTGACACTTTAGACAATCTTGCAGATTTTACCATTAAGCTCAAGTGACCAAAAATAAGTTATCTTGGTTGAAGAAGGCCATGGGCCTTGAAAATTGTACTTAACTATATTTTATTTGCATCTCCTGGATGTAATTGAAATATATAATATCAAGTGGGATAATGTTAAGCTAGGTGACATTATAATTTCTATCCTAAGTTGATAATTGTGTGTCTCCACATTATTTAGAAAGTGTTCTAGAGGACATGAGGAGAAAATATTTGTTATTTATTTTCCTACATGACAAATTGTAATTGCATTCAAAGAGGTGGACCCACTATAATGACAGTTACAAAGCATCTTAGGAGAATATTCCCTTTGGGTGTCCAACTTCTAGGTGGGTACCACTTTGCAATGCATGCCCTTGCATGTTATTTGGACATTTTCCATAGTGGGACACCCATGTTTGTATGTTGGTGCATGTTCTTGTATGAAGCCATCAGAGAGTTATGGAGCACTCAGTGTTGACCAACTTTGATTGGCTATGGGTTAGGTGTTGGTGTGAAGGCCATGTGATCATTTAATATTTTTTGCAATGCATATTGGTTGTACACTAAAGGGGCATGGGTTTTTCCAAGTGTTTTTCTTGTTGTTTTGGGATATCGTTTGTTGTATTATCTCCCACAAAAATCTATATATTGGAGCATTTTCATAGTGGTTTGTAGAGTTTATTTGTAGGTTGTCAAAGAAATGATGTTCTACCAGAATTTAGAGAGGATTGTTGTATTATTACATCTCATTTTATGATTAATACCAACATTGGATCTCTTTCATTGTGGATATTTTTTCTTCCAATGGTTTCTCCATGTATATCTTGTATCACTTATGTTTGGCAACTTGTGGTATTGTTGATTTTTCTTTCATTGTTAAATTTTTAATCACATAATCTCTTTATGGTAATCTTGGATACATAATTGTAGAATTGTAACTACTTGTTTAAGTTAATATTTTTGTAAGTTTCACCTTGTTTTCTAACACATATTTATATATTTTACACACAAAAATACACATATACACATATAGATTATATATATATGTCTATATATATATATTATATTGTGCCATAGAAAATCAGACCTTCTTGAGAAAAGAGATAATTTAACGCATAATTAGACCCACTTTTAAATCCCTTTACATCATTTCCCCTTTAAAATAACATTTATATGCCCCTTAGACCTATTAATTTTGATCTAGAGGCCCGTTTCACATGTGAAATCACATAAAACCTGACAAACATCATTTAATAACGTCATAGCTCAACAACCCACCTTCCAATTTCAATAGTGGGACCCATTTGCCACCTTGGGAAAATGGGTCCCCTCTGGTGGGACACATTCACCAAGGGTGGAAAAGGGGTCCCCTTTGAGGGAAAATTCAAAATCAAGCAGCAATTCAATTAATTTAATTATTACTTTTGGTGAATGTCGGCCTCTTAGGTCTAATTAATGGGAAAATAAGGAGTTTTTACCTATAAATACACATTTCAAGTCATTTTTTCATAATATTTTATCATCTATTATCATCACATTACCATTATTCAAGAGTAATTTCAAAGCATTCAACAACAAGTTGAATCATCAAAAGTTGAAGTTTTAGGACAAAAAACTATGGTTTTGCAGGTCTTGAAGCTCACTAATCTTGTTGAGATCCAACATTGCAAAGGGTTGATGGTGGATTCCTATGGTGAATCATGAAGAAATCTAGGGTAAAGACATGCAACTAGCCACCAAATCATGCCTAAGGACTTGGCTTCCTATTGATTCCATCTTTCAATACACTCTATCTTCAAATTAAGGTTTGCATTTTATTCATTTAACATTTTCATGTCATTTCATATTCATGTTTTATGTGTTGGAAGGTTTCTTCGGTAGATATCTTGCATCATTTCAATCAATCTTGCATGTCTTGTTCTAGAACAATAGGATAGGACCTTTTTCATGTTTCAAAATTTCCTAGTCTTTAACACATCTAAGGTTAGGGTTTATGCATATTTTTCTCTATTCAAGTTTTAATTACCTACCTAGGGGTTTGACTAAGGAAAAACCCCCTTTACATCAAATCTTTTAAGCTATTCTGTAGAGATTTTCTGAGACCTAGAATCAGGTTTTCATCAGAATTTGTTGTACAGGTGTCAAGGTGCAGATCTGAGTTTTGAATTTGCAGGAATCAAAAAGTGGACTGATTCACCATGTGTAGAAAATGAGTACCACCTATAGATGAATATTTGAGTTAGATTCTATTTAAGATCCCCGACTATCAGAAAATAAGTTCTATGCAGAAAAGTCCTAGCTTGGGATTGATTCACCCAAGGTGGTGAATGAGTCCCAGTCAACTTTCATACATATTTCATCAATTTTCCAGTCTTTCATTCAATCCTCTACAACTTTTTAGGTGTACACATTCATAGAAACAACCTTTTGTTTAGTTAAATATTGCATTTTGTTCACTATTTCTATCTTTCTGCATAACACACTGTGTTTTCAAACAAAGCATAAATCTTAGTTTTGCATTCATTTTCAGTCACTTAGATTAATTTATTTAATTTAGTTAAATTTATTTACATCACATCACATCACACACATCCTAAATTGAGTGAAACACTAGTGCATTTTCGCCTCGCCTTTCTCCTTCGAGGTGAAAAACCCTAGGAGAGCTAGAAAGCAAAGTGGGTACCAAAATCTATGTTTCATTTTGGTGAACTTGAATTTTGAACATAGTAAAATCTTGATTTAAATTTGAATATTAGGAATTCATTATTCCATGCTATTGCATTGTTTTAGGGTTTTTAGAAACATTACATTAGTGAAAGTCTTCTTCACTTTACATCATTGCATTTGATTTATCTATACTTGTATTCTAGATTTGCATTGTATAGGGTTAAAATTATACAGGGAAACAAAAAAAAAAAAAAAAATTAAAAAATTCATCTCCTAGGACTTATTCACCACCTAGGGCGAATTAGTCCCTTTACAGTTTTTTATTAGCATTTCCAAATTTTGATTTCCTGAATCTGTCTCTTGTTATTTATTATAGTTTTAGTTCAACTTTTTTTGCTTTCTTAGTATAGCGTTCATTTATTTTCATGGCAATTATGGATAGTCTTAGACTCTTGCAAGTTCCATTTTTAGTTGTCTTTCGTATTCCATTTATATCATCTTACATTGAGGAAACTATAGAAAATCTTCAAAACCAATCAAACAACACATCAAATGATCCCATTAAACATATGATCCAAATTCACAACAATATCTCATCCAAGCCACTTAGTAGTGATGATGTTGATAAGTTAGATGAAACCCTGAAAGGTGTCCTCTCACTCACTTCATCCTCTTACACTTGTAATGAGAAACCTAAAAGATTTGTTGATGAACCCTCCCTCAAACCTTTTGATTGTGATGACTTTGCTTTGTTAGATGAAGCCCTCCAAGACATCATCTCGCATACACCATCCACTAAGGTTTGTAGTAGCTACCCTGCGATAAAAAGTAAACATCCTCACCCCATTGACGATCATGTACCACTCAAACCTTTTAGTACTGATGATTTGTGTTTACTAGATGAGTCTCTTGATGACTTCATCTCATCTAATTTATCCACTATGGTTTGTTGTGACACCTCTAACATCAAGGATGTTAATGCAATTCAACCTAAACTTACCCTCTACCCTCCTTCACATCCACTTCATCCTTCTAATAAACCTAAAATTACCCTTTACCCTCCTTCACATCGGCTTCATCCTTCCAGTAAACCAAAACTTACCCTTTACCCTCCTTCTCATCCCCTTCATCCCTCTAATGTATCGTAACAATCTAGTGATGATACTATTGCTCATACATATAACACACAATAACCCACAACTACCACAACCAATTCTACCCTCATTACCTTTGCCTAATCCACCTAGTGCTCCTTGTTATAACCCACCCTCAAAGGAATATGATCTTGTTAAACAATTAAAGAATAATCCTACAAAGATCTCTCTTTGAGATTTGCTTCAAACTTCACCAAGTTACAACACCATTCTTCAAACTACTTTAAAACAAATTACAATACCTCCTAGAACCACTCCAAATGATGTGGAAGATCTTGTTCAAAAACATAGTCTCGATATTATTTTTCATCAACATGAGCTCCCTCCTTTGGAATTAGAAAATTAACAAGATGCCTTTATGATAATTGCTCAATTCCATCGTAAAGGTATCAAACACACTCAGATAGATAATGGTTGTGTCCTTAATGTGTGTGGTGTGAGTCTCCTTGATCATTTAAAAGTTGATCATTCACAAATAATACTTGATTCTATTTCTATTTGAGGATTTGATAATACAACAAAGCAACCATTGGGGATAATCACTTTACCTATCACAATTGGAGTGGTTACTTTACATACTCCTATCCATGTCATGCCTTATGACTTTTCATATAATCTCCTTTTAGTCCAACCATGGATTCATGAGATGAATACAATGCCTTCAACCCTTCACCATTACATGAAGTATGTTTCTAACAATCGTATATATCAAATTGAAATTGACCCTAAGCCTGAAAGTTGCTTACATCTTGAAAAAGGGTTACCAGTCCTTTGAAAACATTCATCCTCTTGAAATTAAACACAACGACACAAAAGGAGTCTCTAAATTATTCGGTGATGATTGGGGATCCTTAGAATTTACACCCTCATTTATGGGAGAATACATACTTACACAAAATAAAGATGAGAATCCCAAACAACCAACAATTATGCCCACTCAAAATTTCCAACAAAAGTCTCAAACATTTATCTCTTATAACATATATGAAAATGAAACCTATACAACAAATATTGATGAGATAAATTATCAATCTCCACCTACCTTGTGCAAAATGGAAAGACTCTACGAGAAAGGTTATAAATTTGTAAAACAATTGTGATACACCAGAAAAGGTTGTGGAAAACATGAACAAGGTATTCATGTCCCTATTGAACCTAATATGCAAGATGTGGAAACAGGATTGGGATATTCATTTTCTAAAACAACCAAAGCCACTAATAGACCATCCTTAAACATTAAACATGGTCACATGTCACACACAACACAAACTCATAATCAAACATCCTAATTTGCTTGATCCCACCCTACCACCTTCATGGTTGTATTCCAATAGTGATGAGGCTTTGAAACACATATTAGGTTTTTATGATACCCCATCCTCGTCTACTTCCATCAAACACATTACTCGTGCTATGAACATTACTGAGCAAGAATCAAGTGATATCACTAAATATTTTTCTAAATCTGACAGTCCTAAATCCAATGCACTCCCTTAAGGAGACATGCTTGATGTGCTTATGGAAATCAATGACAAAGATAAAGTTATTAAAATTGGGAGGTTCCTTGATGATGAAGAACAAGAAGATACAACTACTTTACTTCATGATTTTCCTAAGAAAAAATTTGGAAATATTTCGATATGCTAGGAATTGACCCAAAAATTGTGATGCATAATATTGTCATTGATACCAATTTTAAACCTGTTCATCAAAAGATTCACAAAATGCATCCTAGTGCGGCCTTGCATGTTAAGGGAGAACTTGAGAAACTTCTTGATGTTGGATTAATTCACCCTATTGATTATTCTCCTTGGATCTCAAACATTGTCACAGTTGCAAAACCTGATAATCGTATTAGGATGTACACCAATTTTTGAGACTTGAATAAAGCCTCTTTAAAAGATGATTTTCTACTTCCTAATATCAATATGATCATGGATTCAGCTGCTGGACATGCTTTTTTATCATTCATGGATGGATTCTCTAGTTACAATCAAATCCTTATCAACCCTCAAGATCAATACAAAATTGCATTTACAATTATTTGGGGAACATTTAGTTGGGTTCTAATGCCCTTTGGTTTAAAGAACATTGGCGCAACTTATCAATGTGTGATGACCTTAATATTTCATGATTATCTTCAAAAAATATTGGAAGACGATGCCGATAATATCCCCGCTAAATCATTAACTCAGCAAGACAATGTAAATGTCCTTCGTAAATTTTTTGAAAGAATCAAATTGTATAACATGTGATTGAATCCTAAAAAGTGTGTATTTGGCATAGATAGTGGTAAAATCTTAGGGTTTTTCATTTCTCATAGGAGAATTGAGGTGGATACAAATAAAATCAATGCAATCATTAACATGCAGCCTTTGAAAACTATTTCTTAGTTATGCACGTTACAATGTCAAATTCAAGCTATTCATCATTTTGTCGCATCTATAGCTGATCGCACATTACCATTCCCGCATCTCCTTAAAAAGGGTGTTTCTTTTTATTGGGATGAGGATTGCAGACAGGCTTTTGAGAGTCTAAAAGAATATTTAGCTACTCCACCTGTCTTACAGCTGGCTATGCCACATATACCATTTATCTTATACATCTCTGCATCTTCCCATGCTCTTGCAACATTGTTGGATCAACACAATGATAATGGTAAAGACAACCATGTCTATTACATTAGCCACACCCTAATTGATTATGAGACACATTATTCACTAATTGAAAAACAATTTTTGGCTCTTGTATTCGCTACTAGTAAGTTGTGACATTATTTACTAAATGTTGAAATACAAGTTGTTACAAAATTTGATGCTAAGTGGGTGATGTTGTTAATAGAGTTTGATCTTAAATTTGTTTCACAAAATTCAATCAAAGTTTAAGCCTTAACTAATCATTTAGCTAATGCTCCTTCTCCCTTTGCCTTACCTACTCTTGATTCCTTCCATGATGATCATGTCTTGATCATTGATAATAAACCATGGGAGTTATTTTTCGATAGATCTAAGTGTAGAATAGGTTCCGATGCTTGAGTGGTCCTAATTCCACCTGATGGTAAACCTATTCCCTTATCCTATTGTTTAAATTTTCTATGTACAAATAATACAACTAAGTATAATCCTGCATTGATTGCAGGATTGCAAGCTACTTTATCTCTTCATGCTAAAAATGTTAAGATATTTGGTGATTCACAATTAGTCATCAAACAAATCAATGGTACATATTAAACTAAACTCAAGAAATTATTATGATACAAAGATCTTATAATGAAGCTATTAGAAAAATTTGATTCATTCACCATTGATAACATCCAATGCAAACACAATCAACATGCAGATGTAATGGCGAGTACCGTTTCTCTCATATCCCCACATGATCCTTCTACTGATTTCACGTTCACTATTCATTCCATCATGAAACCTTTGATCGATACTCTGATACAAGATATTTTGGTGATACCTCAAGCATCTTCATGTGAATGGTATGATAACATATATAATTACTTAAAAAATGGTACCCTTCCCAAACCCACAACAAAAAATAATTGAAAGTGCTTACATTAACTTGAAACTAAATATATGATTCTTCCAGACACGTTCTATAGAAGATCTTTCAATGGTATTCTATTATGTTGTCTTAAAGATTTTAAAATCCCTGTCACGTTTCAATAGGCTCATGCTGGTGCTTGTGGAGGTCATTTTGGACATAATTTTTTAGTGCAAAAAATTATTCATATGGGTTATTATTGGCGACATATGGAGAAGAATTGCTTCACCTATGTTAAATGATGTCAAAAGTGACAACAACATAGCAATTTGATTCATGCTCCTACCACTGAGCTCTGTGCCAATGTTCCTATTTGGCCGTTTTTAGTATGGGGTTTAGATCTTATTGGAAAAATTTCACCTCCTTTTGTTGGACATACGTTTATCATAACTGCAAACTGATTATTTCATAAAATGGGTTGAAGCTATTCCTCTTTGTTCAACAACTACTAAAGTATTTTTTTGTTTCATCATGGAACACATAATTGCTTGCTTTGGACTTCCTTCAACAATTGTTTAAGAGAATGGAACACCCTTTAAGTATAATGAAGTTCAACAATTTCTCCAATTCTTCAACATTCAATATCATTTTTCCACATTGTACTATCTGCAATCCAATGGACAAGATGAAAACACTAATAAACTTCCTGAACAAATCCTTATGAAAACCATTAGTAATAAGCATAAGGATTGGCATATGCAGCTTTCTTATGTGCCTTAGGCTTATCGAACTAATGTCTAATCATCTACAGGAAATACCCCTTATAACCTTGTTTATGGTATTGATGCGATTATGCCTTGGAGATAGAAATTCCTACTTTGCGAGTTGCTCTCCAAGATCTTTTTGATGATGACACTTATAAACCTCAACGATTACACCAACTTGAGATGCTAGATGAATAGTGTATTAACACTCTCGAACATTTGCAAGCTCACATAAAACAATTACAATGTAAACACAACATTCATGTCATTCACAGATCATTCTCTAAGTGATATTTTATTCTAATTCATAATCAATGCAATGTTAGTGTTGATAACGAAGATAAAGACAAGTTTATCCCTAATTGGTTGGGACCTTATATCTAGTAGATACCAATTATGGTTTTGGTACTTATCTCTTAAGACAGGTTGACGGAACACCCCTTAGGGATCCCATTAATGCCACTCATTTGTATCAGTATTATCCCTAATTCCCTTTGAATAGTGTGATTGGTATAGCAGTGTTGATGAAAGTTATTGGATATTTTTCCACATAATTTTTACATCGCCTTGTTCTTGATAACTAGCTTTGCATTTGTCTTGGACAACTAAGGTAATTATGTTCATTTTATAATTGCTTTAGGGCTTATACTATTCCTTTTCTTGTTGTGTTAAGTTAAATTCTTATTAGTGTATTTAATTTAACGTATTCTTTTTCTCATCCCCTATATTGTATCTATGATAAAACTACAATATGTTAAATCATGAAGCCATTAATTAAATACTTCTTATCATAGGATATTTAATTAATCCCATAGCATTTAAAATTCATATACAAAAAGTGATACATTATCATTATAACAAAAGTACATGTCTCTATATATATATATCAAAAGTTTTATGTACATCTCATAATCATCTCATGGTTTGTGAGAGCTAGACCCCTTAGGATTTGGCACTCATGAATTAGTCCCTAGACATATTGAGGTGGTCGTGTGTGATTGTGATCATGACCTATCGAGTCTCAGTACAGACTGCAGACCCTATGCTCGACCAATTGCAACAAGCCGCTCCTCTTCCATGTGATCCCTCTCCAGCTGTGTTTGAGCTAGCTCTGCACGAAGTCTCTCTAACTCTGTAGAAGCCTGTTGTGACTGTAGTGTACTCTCAGCCTGACAGAGTCACCTCCTCACACTCTCGTACACTGCTCCAAATATCGCAAATGGTCTGAGTGACTCTGGCTCTTCCTCCATGATTGGTGGGGGCACATAGTTAGGATCTATCTCATCCTCCTCGAGGGATGTTGGCACTATCTCTATGGTTGCCTAATGATATAACTCTCACCAATCTCTCATCACTCTTGCAAGATAGATCATACACACAATCAGTCACACATCATCATGATATATATATATAATGCATCAATCACTAAAGGACATGAATACAATCAAATATCATCACCTATGTCTCCAGACACATGAGGACTGTCTATCTCCTCATCTATGGGGGGCATGTAGGATGTGCTAGTGCCTCTCTAACTCTTCATGTTGATGTTTTTTGTAGCTATTGCTCGTGATCTAGTCCTATAAGTATGTGAGGACTCTCCATACTCATATCAATCCTCAATAGCTACCTCATCACCCTCACTCAGGGGAGGATCCTCCTCATAGTCCTCCTCCTCATCCTCTCCTCCCTCCTCATCCTCATAGTCAGGATCAACCTAAAACTAGTACTCCTCATTGATAACATTTGTAAAAATATCTGCTGGTCTATATTGTACCTCATCGATCACATTTATAAGAATATTTGCTGGTCTATATTGTACCTACTCTGCTCTCTCCTCTGGCTCATCATCTACTACTGTTACCTCTACATCACCTAGAGGGAAATCCATAGAGAACACGAGATTTGGTTGTGCATATGCCCACCACTCCTCATACTCATCTGTGCTACCGATTTCATCATCATTGGATGCTAGTGGTTGGTCGTGATCTAAATGATCAGAATCACTATCATGAACATGATGTATAGTCAATAGAATAGTATCCCCTAGCCTCTGAGAACTTTACACTGATTTTCTAATGAAGGAGCATGGCCTCGGTGGTGCCTAAGCTTGTCCAAACTACCGCATGACTCACCCATAGTAGAACGATTGTACAATGTAGTCATGCCTCCCTACTAGAAATCTATTTATCTACATCCTCTATAATTTTCCTGTGCAATATGGCCACTAAAGAGTCAGTAGATAAGGTATCCATAAGATCTTATCCACCTCTAGCCAGTCAAATCTCACTCTCCAAAAGTCTAAATCTCCAAACTACCATAGCTATCTCAAAGGATAGCCAAATGCTCGTGGGTACTTTGCTGCTATAGTACACGGATATCTGACAGGCCTGGTACATGTGATATGCTCAAGGAACCACACCTGTAGAAGCATACAATGGACCATATTGTTGATTTCTTGATATACAAATCTCCCAAGATCATAGTAAAAATGTGCCAAAATGTAGCAACCCCATGCATAAACTATTCGTTGATCATACATCCCTCGTACCAAGTGTACTAGTCCCCCATCCAAGAATGTCGCTCATCCATATGGATTGAGTACTAGTACCACCATGTGAATCACAATCTGTCTCACCATATGAGCTTGTGAGTACAACAGCATAGGCAGCTCAATCCATGCTCTAACCCACTCATAATGTATCGGTCCTCCTAGGTAGTACTACATATCTCTCTTCTTTTCATGGAATGATCGATCCCCTCAAAAATACACTCACTCTCCCTGGATAGGAACTTAGAGAATGTGATGTACGTCCTTGAGTGTGATCATCATCTCCCCGGTGGCAAGATGAAAGGTATAGGTATCTATGTCCCATTGCTCACACAAATCCATAAGCATCACGTCATGGTATCTCATAGGTGACATCATGTATGCCCAATAGATACCCATTGACTACAAATGTTTTGTCTCTACTGTTGATAGCGCTGGTGATACATCTCTCAAACATGATAGATGTCTTCCCCCTATCTGTTGTTGTGACCAGGTGGGGACCTATCAAAATCATCACAAAATACTCTAAAATTCCTCTAAAATACTTAATTTCATATATTTCATCATGCAATGTGTGCTAAAGTTATTCTAGCATGCTTTTCTAATGGCCCTAGCCACTTTAGAAGTTTTTTTGAACATTTCGTAAAGCAACAAGGACACTTCACAAAGAAATGAGACACTTTGCAAAGAAACAAGACACTTTTGCGAACAAAAGGGACACTTTACAAAAAAAGGGGACACTTTGTGAAATTTTTCCAAAGAACCCTAAATTAACCTATCCATACCTAATAATCATTACAATATCATCAAAACACATGGCAAAAGCTACAGAATCGACTCACCTCATGATATTGCTCGTCACTTGCCACCTGCTCACGAAGATCGTCTAACTAGGAAGGTGTGTAATCCCATTTGCTCGACATCTTCTCCTTCTACTTGTCACTCTCAAGCTACAACAAATGTGAAATAAATAATAAGTGACAAATTACTTTCATCCACTACTTTTTATCTCTATTTACTTTTATATATTAACGTAATGTTCTCCTCTTTTCCATAGCTTATAATGTAGTCATTCTTCACATTAACATAATGGGAGCTAGGGTAATCTATTTTTTAGGCCATTTGATGCATTGGAATCATGATTTTGCACCTGACATCCTCAATTTCCTATCGTTATGTGGAATGGTACTTAGAAATTCCCTATGGTATTGGGTTTCTTCTTCAACATGGCTAGATTACTACCTTGATTCCACCTTCATAAAGCAAGCAGAATCAAGGGGGAGGCATAGATCTACCCTTGAATTGAATTCCTAAGAGTCAAATAAATGGATTTTTGGAAAATTAAATATTTTTTGTTGCAGGATGCGATTCTTAACACCGTGGTTACACAGATAACTACACTGGGGGATTCATTCTCTCGTCTTCTAAATGAGTATCCTTTTATGTAGTAAGGTGCGTCGTTTAGAGTCCTTTAGCTTACATGTGCACATTGAGTCATATAGATGCTAAAGTGGGGGCTAAATGTGTCATAGAAAATTTGACCCTCTTGAGAAAATAGATAATTTCACACATAATTAGACCCACTTTTAAGTCACTTTACATCATTTCCCCTTTAAAACAACATTTATAGGCCCCTTATAACTATTAATTTTGATCTAGAGGCCGGTTTCACATGTGAAATCACATAAAAACTAACAAACATCATTTAATAACATCATGCCCTGACAACCCACCTTCAAACAGTAGTAGTGGGACCCATTCGCCACCTTGGGCAAATGAGTCCCCTTTGGTGGGACCCATTTGTCATGGGTGGCGAATGAGTCTCCTTTGAGGGAAAATTCAAAATCAAGTGGGAATTCAATTAAATTAATTCTTACTTCCAGTGAATATTGGCCTCTTAGGTCTAATTAATGAGAAAATAAGGTGTTGTTGCCTATAAATACACATTTCAAGTCACTTTTACACAATCTTTTATCATTTGTTATCATCACATTACCATTATTCAAGAGAAATTTCAAAGCATTCAACAACAAGTTGCATCATCAAAAGTTGAAGTTTTAGGATAGCAAACTAGGGTTTTTGCGATTCTTGAAGCTCACTAATCTTGTTGAGATCCAACATTGCAAGGGGTTGATGGTGAATGCCTATGGTGAATCATGAAGAAATCTAGGGTAAAGAGGTGCAACTAGCTAGCAAATCATGCCTAAGGACTTGGTTTCCTATTGATTCCACCTTCCATTTTCACTTTATCTTCAAATTAACGTTTGCATTGTATTCATTTAACATTTGTATGTCATTTCATATTCATGTTTTATGTGTTGTAAGGTTTCTAGGGTAGCGATCTTGGATGTCTTTTTCTAGAACAATAGGATAGGACCTCTTTCATGTTTCAATATTTCCTAGTCTTTAACACATCGAAGGCTAGGGTTTATGCATATTTTCTCTATTCAAGGTTTAATTACCTACCTAAGGGTTGGACTAAGGAAAACCCCCATTAAATGAACTCTTTTAAGCTATTTTGTAGAGATTTTCTGAGATCTGGAATCAGGTTTCAGTTAAAATTTGTTGTATAGGTGTCTAGGTGTAGATCTAAGTTTTGAATTTGCATGAATCAAAAAGTGGACTAATTCACAATGCTTGGAAAATGAGGCCCACCTAAAGATGCAGATTTGAGTGACATGTTGTTTTAGATCCCCAACTATCATAAACAAGTTTTGTGCTGAAAAGTCTTAACTTGGGACTGATTCACCCAAGGTGGCAAATGAGTGCCAATCAACTTTCATATAGATTTCATTAATTTCCTAGTCTATCATTCAGTCCTCTACAACTTTCCAGGTCCACATATTCTCAGAAACAACCTTTTGTTTAGTTAAATTTTGCATTTTGTTCACTATTTCTATCTTTCTATAGAACACACTGTGTTTTCAAACAAAGCATAAATCTTAGTTTTGCATTCATTTTCAGTCACTTAGATTAATCTATTGCATTTAGTTGACTTCATTTACATCATATCACATCACACACATCCTAAATTAAGTGAAACACTAGTGCATTTTGGCCTCACCTTTCTCCTTCTAGGTGAAAAACACTAGCAGAGCTAGAAAGCAAAGTGGGTACCAAAATCTATGTTTCATATATATATATATATATATATATATATATATATATATATATATATATATATATATATATATACTGTAGCGCCCCTCTGAATCGGTCTTTTTGGATTGTTGGCATAAGTGTTATTTGTGATTTTGTTGATAAATATGCCTTGTTCAATTAGCTAATTAAGTTAAATTGTTGTGTCAAGAGTAATCTGATCTTTCATTGAAGTTTAGAGCACACAAAATTATTTGGGTTTTGTTACACAAAAAAAAAAAAGGATTATATGTGCCTTGGAACATGATTATATTGTTTTCAAAATTAGCAATTATCTTATAATATTTGATTTTTCACTATTAGAATTGTGACTCGATCTATTCTATTTGTATGTATATAATTATATATCTATTCAAATATAGGAATGTAAACTTTAGTTTTATTGGAAATTATTATGCAAGTAATTATTTGGAATATCTGTATTAGATACCTTAAGTTGTAATTTCAATATTACGATTTAAATATGTCATAGTATATATATGAATTTACCAAGTGATATTATTTTGTAAATAAACCATAAAAAAATTTGCATATGTAAAAAGTAAATTGTATATATATATATGTACTTAATTGCTATATATATATATATATATAATTAAGTTTTATTTCTTGAAGTGAGTAAAAGTGTTTAAAAGGGATAAATATGTTGCTAATTGTCTGATTACTTAGTAATCAATTAGATAAATGATAAATAGAAATAAATGTTTATACATATATGAAATTGATATAATAATAATAATCTTGTACAAGAAGCGAAAGTCTAACCCTGCCACTTGCATGTACCCTCCACTTGCTACAAGGAAACTCCTTCAGCGTACCACGTGCCCTGTGTTTGCATTCTCTTCTGTGCATGTTCATTGCGTGGCATTCTTCTGGGACAGTTTGCATCCTCTTCTGTGCATGTTCATTGCGTGTTATTCTTCTGGGACAGAGGCTATCTTCTTGGGGGAGACCAGAAAGGGGGGAAAGTTTGTTCAAACCCCACTGTCCATCCTTTAGCAGCCGCGTGAGTTATGTGAAAGGGCGTGTGAGCATTTGTGGAAGGAACGTGAGCTTCCAGGTGTAGAAGCGGCAAAGTTTACCAGCTGTGAGCATTCTACAGGGGCAGCGTGCGAGCTATGAGAGTCTAATTTTCCTGAGGAAGGAGCATTGGGAGTGGAATAGTGGTGGTGGCTTGAGGGTTGCACAACATATACCTCCTTTTTCAAGGAATTTCGAACCCTTATCTGGCCTAGGCGTGCATATTCTCAGGTCTCAGTGATACTTGTCCATGCAATTGTTCATTATGGTTGCTCAGGTCAGTTTAGTATTAACTTGTAAACCATTTAATGCTACTGCACAAACTGAATATCGTTTATACGTAACCCTATTAGTTGATATTGCTCAATTTGAATGTGTATAAGACTATTGCTTCCTCAATCATCAATATTATTGTAACACTATCAATAGTATTGGAATGAGACATAGATCCGGTTATTAAATCTGTTTGTGCATTTCCATTGGATTCTGCAGTACTCAAAAATAGAATGTTGTAGAGGTTTAAATAATCTCTCTGACGCCATTTGCAACCTGTCTTAGCAGCAACACTTGAACATAGAAGACTGAGAGGAAAAACAACCTTCTTGTTCATGTAGGGGAAACTGTCACGTATGCAACACTTGAAAATAGAATGTTGTAGAGGTTTAGATAATCTCTTTGATTTCATTGTCAAATGATCTCAGCCGTCGTATTTGAGCATAATAGAAAAATTTAAAGGTTTAAATAATCTTCTTGATTCCATTTACTTCCTGTCTCAGCCGCAGCGCTCGAACAAAATAGGAAGTTAAAAAGTTTCAATGACCTCCATGATTCTATTAACAATCTATCGCAGATGCAGCACTTGAACTTAGAAGGGTGGAAAAAGTTTAAATAACATCCCTGATTCTTTTGGCAACCTGTCACATATGCAGTACCTGAATTTAGAATGTTGTAGAGTTTTAAATATTCTCTCTAATTTCATTGTCAACCTGTCTCAACCGCCGCTCTTGAACGTAATAGGAAGTTTAAAGGTTTAAATCACCTTCTCTGTTGGCGTAGGCAGAGAGAGGGTGCTGGTAAAGGTTGTGGAAATTGGCTTTACATCTGCCGATTGCATTTGCTTGAAAGTTTCTAAAGCCTTTTTTAACAAATCCAATATGTGCGCACCCTGCAACCTTGGACGGCCCTTCCTGGCAACATAAGGCTGCTGTAGAGTTCAGACTGTGGGGGGGTGTATAAATCTTAAATAATCTCCCTGAAACCATCGACAATCTCTCCCTGTTGTTGTTGTCTCAGGGCTCCTCCAAAATTCCTCTCTTGGTAATGACCTTTCACTTCTCCAATTTGGAAAATTTGCAGCCTAAAAATAAGGCTTTGTCGAAGGTTTTGGAGTATGTTTATTTAATTAAAAATTACTGCCAAGATCTTAACACTGCGTACATTTAGGTTTTAAAATTTCAGCATCCTTTACCCTGTGTACTTAAGTGTATTTCAGCATAAAAATAAAAAAAAATAAAAATTTTAAAAAATAAATAATTCCTGAATATGTAAAATACCCAGCCGCCTTGGGACCGCTGGAAGAAGCTGTGGAATCCATCTTTATGCCTTCCAGTCACATTTGCTTCAGTGTTACTAAAGCCTTTTCATCAAATCCATTTTGTGCATTCTGTCAAACAGCACGTATGCCCTGTCCTTGTGACCTTTAACCTTCATAGTTAAGTGTATTCTAGCATAAATAATAATTGATGTATACATTTTATATAACCATTTTTGAACAGTCCTTATGCCTTGCCCAGCTTCTACAATTTTTGCACACATTTTCTATTATGCTTGTTGGAAGTCTCTGCATCCTTAATGAATATCTAATACAGTGCACATTATTATAGCTCAAGTCCCTTTTCAGACTGTTTCTTTTAGCATCACCTAAATTCTCCACAAGAACATTGTACCTGAGTATTATGGATCTAACTCGTCTGTGGCTGCAACGTTAGTTTAGGTAAAAGCAACAGAATGGTAGTTATAATAAAAACGTTAGTTTAGGTAAAAGCAACAGAATGGTAGTTATAATAATATCCTTTATGGCAGTTAGAAAATGATAACAAGAGCTCAATAATCGTTAAAAAGAAGAGAGACAATGGAACCATTAAAATTACCATTAGTGCATGCTATTAACGATATCGTGTAAAGGAAATTAGTCCTTTGGAAATTGACGTATAGTCCTTAGTAAAAGAAAATACTATCAAAACTGTAGCACTCTTTGCACGCCTCCCATCTCCCTTAAAAAAATGGAAGGAAAGAAATAATTTAGTATACCATAAAACAAAACAAAATATAGTGTTGACCTAAAAGCCTTCAAAATATGTAAACAAAATACAAGTGGAAACTCCTTAAGTTTCAAAAAGGAAAACGTTGAATATAGATGGCAAGTCATCCGTTAGGGAGAAAGATATTTCTCTTAAAAAGGTAAGTTAAATATAAAATTAAGAAAGGTTTTCACTTTTTCCATTTATTGTTCAATTTAAAAGATATTTTCTACATTATGGGCATGTTAAATAATTCAGTCTCAAAATAAAGGATTTAAGTATTGCCATTTATGTTTCTTTTTCTTTTTTTTCTATATTAAAGAATTTAATATTTCTACTTTCTTTATATAATTTATTTTATTTGGCTAGTTCTTTTATTCAAATGTTTTATTTAATTATCTTATTTTATTCATTAAAATATAACTTAAATGCTTTATTAAATTTTACTCATTTAAAATATAATTTAAATATTATAGAAGATCAATAAAGGTCGATGTCAATGATAGGGTTCAACTTGTGATGTTAATAACTTCTTGAATGTATGTGAAAATTGATTTAAGTATTGTCATTTATGTTTCTTTTTCTTTTCTTTTTCTATATTGAAGAATTTAATATTTCTACTTTCTTTATATAATTTATTTCATTTGGCTAGTTCTTTTATTCAATTTTTTTATTTAATTATCTTATTTTATTCATTAAAATATAACTTAAATGGTTTATTAAATTTTACTCATTTAAAATATAATTTAAATATTATAGACGATCAATAAAGGTTGATGTCAATGATAGGGTTCAACTTGTGATGTTAATAACTTTTTTAATGTATGTGAAAATTAAACAATTAGAATAGCAGGAGTGTCAACTATGGTAAATCCATAGGAGCTAGAAATAGAATTTTAAATTAATAAGTTATCCTTAATTATGTTATTATGAAAGAAAGGTATTTTTATTGTGAGGTCGTAGATATGTTGATAAATCCTATACTTTGAGTTGCAATTGATTACATTAGGGTTGTTAGCTAAAGTATGTTAATTAAATTGAAGGGAGAAAAAAAGATATTGATTCGTTTCAGGAAGGAATTCTTAGAGTTGATAAATGTAATGTGTGTTTTAAAATAGTGCATATCATCCATTTGCATATTTAATGTTTTTGCTTTTATACATGGAACTATGGTAATTGTCTTATTCTAGAATTGTTTGTATATGAGAACGAGGTTTGTCTTATTCTAGAATTGTCGTGTTTAATGCTCGATGTTGATATTGATGCCTTTGACTATGTGGATGAGTAATGGTTTTATTGGTTATTGTTCAAATGAAAGTATTGTTTTATCTTGCTAACAAATAGTTTCCTTTGATGGATATAATAACCTTGATGGTCCATCATGTGTATATTAAAATAGGATAATGATTTAGTCTTCAATTTGATTAATCAAAAGTTTCTTATGATTTATTATTGTGAGTTAAAATGTCTTTGTAGTGAATGAATGAATAAAATATAAATCGAGCATCTATTAGTCTTCATGATTAGGAGTGTTTTCATATATTTAAAGGTGAAATTTTATGGTTATCATAATTGACTAGATTGATCTTTGAATTGAGATTGTGTATCATTGATTGTTGTCATTGTCATAATTGTTGTTTTTGTTAGGGGTGAATAGTTGCCATACTACAAGGGTATCTTGAGAGGAGAAATAGAGGTCTCCCTTGGATGCCCAGTTGAATTTGTGTCGCAATTGATTATGTTTTCCTTGGTTGAATCTGAAGATCTCTTTATGATGACGCCACTTTCATTCTACTCCTTTTGATTTATGATTTATGAAACTTATATAGTCATTTTGTGTTCACATGATGCAAATCTTCCCTTTGTGTTAATTTTGATTGAGGGGACTTTATGCAATGGCTTTCTTGCAATCATATTTTGGGATGGTTGGGAACCTAAGAGTTGAATTACCTTTAGTAGAATTTTGTGGATTTTTAGCATTTTAGACTTCCAGAGGCATTGGACAAAACTTGAATTATAATTTTTTTTCCATGGTTGGACCCTTGCGATTCATTGATCCTATTTTTGAATTTGAATTTTGTGGGTGGTACCTCCCTTGTTCTTGTTTCAGTGATATGGAATGGGTTTGTGAGATGGTTCTTGCCTTGCATGTTGTGAGTTATGTATACGTTGATTTTTTTTATGTGAGATGAGGTACACCCCTTGCTTGTAATAGCAGAATATCTAATGCCTTCATTCAATAGGTAACATCAGAAGGATTTTAGAATGAAATAAAACACAACCACAAGTTTTTCAACAATTGCAAGTTGAGCTTTTCAATTACAAAAGCAGTAAATAATAGCCTAGTAATATCCAATGCCTTCATTCAACAGGTAACATCATAATGATTTTAGAATGAAATAAAACACAACCACAAGTTTTTCAGCAATCTCAAGTTGAGCTTTTCAATTACAAAAGCAGTAAATAACAGCCTGGGAATATCTAATGCCTTCATTCAATAGGTAACAACAGAATGATTTTAGAATGAAATAAAACACAAACACAATTGACTCAGCCATGTATAGATTTCAAAATACATTAAAATCAATAAGACCATAGTGAGTGACTTACCTCATGATTCTACACAGATTGTAGAAACCTCAGTTTCCTCTAACTCTGAAATCTGACTATCTTTTGATTGTTTTGTGTATTTTTGGTTTTTTTAGTGTTTTTGCATAAATAGTGAAAGTTGCGATTTTGCAAGAAATAGATAATAAATTCTATAAAAATCATTCAACTCTGGAAACAATAGTATCTAATGAAAATACTAATGCTAGTCAATTTATTTGTCTTCTGGAATGATTACAAATAGGATCCAATAACATGCAATCAAAAAGGAAATGATATTTTAATAAAAGAACCTAGTTTTTGCAGCAATAAATGATCCTCTTGAAATGGTACGGCTGAGATGAATGAACCCTTTTCCTTGTGCCAGAAGAAAGAATCAACTGCTAGAGATATATGCACCTCTAATTATGAAGTCTGTCTGTCAAGAATGAAGGTGATTTGCTTTGAAACAAAAGTATACCTCTTTCACAGTTGGTAAAGCCTGGTACATAAATGTACGGCCTAAACACAGCAGCAATCAATAAATGAAAAGTACAGCTCTCTCTCTGGAATCTCTAGATCTAAAGAAATAGGTGCCTCAACTGAGAAAACTCCTCTGGATGAATATCTCTCTGAAAACTCTAAAGGTGAATGATCTCTGAAGTTGTATGATCTCTTCTAGATGAAGAAATCTCTTTGCCTAGCAATAAATCAGAAGATATTTCACAACCTCTGAATTGCTTTCACTGGAGATGGCTCGTTCCCCAATGCTCTGAGACTGAAACCCTTGGCTTCCGTGCTTTGGTCAAAACTTGATCAATTTTCAATAATCCATAACATAATGGCTCGACTTTCCAAGCAAAAACCTTATACTCTTGCAAAAGTGGGAATTCCTTAAAAATAGGGATCATTAAAATAATTCAACTTTCTTGTTTAATTTTTCCAATAGTCTCTGATCAAATTTTAATTATAAAATATAATTAAAAATTGGCCCCTTCTATGATGGGCGACCCCTTCACTTAAGTTATAATATTAAAATATTATAACTTTATATTATATGCTCAATTTAATTAATATTTAATTAATCAATCAAATATTAATAACTCCCTCAAGAAACGTCTGATGCACGAACTGTCTGAAGCTGGCAAACTAGGAAGTGATTCTGCACATGATCAAACTGTACTACTAAAAATAGCAGGGGTGCCTCTCTGAGTGCCAAATACTACTAAACATAGCAACTCAGGTAAACGATGTCCGAATGAGCCCGAACGAAAGCCCACTGATCAAAAACTGACAACTGAAGCCAAGCCAAGCTCCATCAAGACCCTCTATCCATCCTATCAGCCTACGAGGGTCACATAATAGGCTAATCCTGTGGTCTGAGAGATGTCAACTAGAAGGGGAGATGACAGTTCGCCCCTTTTGAAATTTCTTCTCCTCAAGCATTCTCAACTCCAAATGTTGCAGAATATCCTCGCTCTCCCATGTAGCATCCTCCACAGGCAAATCTCTCCATTTCACTAGATATTCCTTGATAGTCCTCCTACGCAACTGTCTCTCTCAGTACTCCAGGATAGACTCAGGTACTAAAATCAACTTTCCCTCATCATCTTAGGGAGGTAGAACTGTAAATGGTACCACACGGTATCCCAACGCCTTCTTGAGACATGATACATGAAAAACATTATGTACCCTGCTCTCTGCCAAAAGCTTAAGCTCATAAACCACCTCTCCTACACGCCTCAGGATCTTGAAAGGGCCGTAATATCGTGGCTTAAGCTTCTCTGACCCACTCTTCCAAAGAGTAGACTAATGATAGGGTTGCAACATAAGATAAACCATGTCACCCACATCAAAATGCCTCTCTATTCTCTTTTGATATGCGTACTACTTTTGCTAATTTTGTGCCTTGGCAATATTTTCCTTGAGAGCCCTCATAGTATCCTGACTCTCCTGCAACAAGTCTCCAGTACTCGGCACTCTACTGTCACTCAGTAGCAAATCCAGAAAACTCGGCGCCTCATACCCGTACAACGCCATAAAAGGGGACATCTGAATGGTCATATGGAATGTTGTGTTATAACAGTACTGACACAAATGAATCCATTTGACCCATGCCTTCTGCTGCCCTGCAATATAATTTCTGAGGTAACCTTCCACCCACTTATTCACTATCTCCGTCTGCCCATCTATCTGTGGGTGGTAACTAGTGCTCGGTGTAAGCTTGGTCCCACAGAGTCTGAACACTTCCTACCAGAAGTGACTCAAGAACTGACTATCCCTATCACTCACGATGCTCTGAGGCAACCCATGTAATCTGAATACCTCACAGAAAAAGACCTCTACTACCTGTGTAGCTATGTAGGTAGTGGTAATCAGAAAGAAGTGGGCATACTTCGTTAGCCGATCCACAACTACATATATGCAATCTCGCCCTTCGGCTTTAGGCAAGCCCGTAATGAAGTCCATCGACAAGCATTCCCACTTCCTGTCAAGAATCGGAAGTGGCTACAATAAACCTGCCAGGTACGTGTTCTCCTGCTTGTTCTGCTGACAAATAGGTCACTCACACACATACTGAAGAACATCTACCTTAAGTCCTTTCCATGTGAATCTCTCCCAAATCTGTCTATAGGTTTTGAAATACCCAGGATGTCTTACTGTAGGTACGTCATGAAAGACTCGCATGATAATGTTCTTCACCTCTAAACTTGGGACCAAATAAATCCTGTTCTTGTAAATGATCAAGTCATTCACAAGCGTATACCTAGTGTCAATCATCGATCCCTCTATAATGCTAGATTCCCATGAATCCTTGGCATACTCTGCCACAATCATATGCCTCCAATCCTCTAAAATGTGAACCATAGAGCTCAAATGAGGCCTGCGTGAAAGAGCATCAGCTGCTACATTCTATGTACCTTTGATATACGAGATATCAAAGTCATAGGCCTGTAATTTACTAACCCACTTCTGCTGACGATCATTGAGATCTCGCTGCCCTAGGAAGTGTCTCAAACTGTTGTGGTCAGTTTTGATGCAAAATTTGCTGCCAACAAGATATTGCCTAAATTTTTCTAAGGCATGCATTATAGCGAGCATCTCCTTGTCATAAATGTTGTAGAGTCTCTCTGGCCCTCTAAGTTTACGACTCTCATACACAATAGGGTGCTTGTCCTACATAAGCACCACTCTAATGCCCTCACCTGATGCATCGCACTGAAGCTCAAAAGGCTTCGAAAAGTCTGGTAGTGCCAACACAAGGAATGTAGTCATCAACTCCTTAAATCTCACAAAACATTCCTCTGTCTCAGGAGTCCAAAAAAATGCACCCTTTTTCAATAAATCTGTTATCGGGGCTGCATGACGTGAATAACCATTCACTAATCTATGATAGAACCCACACAAACCTAGTAATCCTCGCAACTATGTAAGGTTTGCCGGTGTAGGCCAGTCAATGATAGCACAAATCTTTTCAGGATCCATCTGCACTCCCCCTGCACTGATAATATGACCCAAGTATAACAATTTGGTCATCCCCAAATCACATTTGGATTCCTTGGTGTATAAGGACTCCCTCTCCAGAATACTGAGAACGGTCTCCAAATGAGCCAAATGCTCCTGCCATGTCCTGCTGTAAATAAGAATATCATCGAAGAAGACCAATACAAATCTCCTCAGCAGTGAATGAAAAACCCAGTTCATAGTGGACTGAAATGTAGCTGGTGCATTAGTGAGCCCAAATGGCATCACCACAAACTCGAAGAGCCCACAATGACAACAGAAGGTAGTCTTCTCGATGTCCTGCTCATGAACCCTGATCTGATGATATCCTGATCTTAAATCAATTTTCATGAAGTAGCATGCACCATGGAGCTCATCAATAAGCTCGTCTATACGAGGTATTGGATACCTATTTTTGATAGTCCTCTTATTCAGGACTCTATAGTCAATGCACATGCGTAAGGTGCCATCCTTCTTCTTTACCAAAACAATTGAAGAAGTGAATGGTGATTTGCTAGGTCGAATGTGACCCATAGCAAGTAACTCCTTGATCATTTTCTCGATCTCATCGTTCAGCCACTTAGGATGTCTATAGGGTGTAATCATAACGGGCTTAGCGCCCTCCTCAAGCTCAATAATATGCTCAATTCCCCTATTTGGAGGTCTCCCTGGTGGAATATCACTAAATACCTTATCATGCTTGACTCTCAACTGCTGTATGTCAGGATGATATTCAGTCTCCTGTTGTCCCTCCTATATAGGTGCCAATGTGCACTCAGCAACCCACTCTACCATGTCATGTCGCATGAGTCTCTCCATCCGACGAAAAAAAATTGTTTTGATGTTGTTGTCCCGAATAGCCTTTAGGATATGTGTCTTCCCATCAACATCAAAATGGATATCCATGTCCTTGAGACGAAGAGTGACTTCCTCAAGTGAATGAAGCCACTTCATGCCAAAGACCAAATCAATATCTCCCATGTTAACTACGTAGTAATCAGCCTTGAACTCATAATTGGTCAAGCATAAAGGGAGATCCTTAATCATGCGTTCACACCTAAGAGTGTAACCATCGGCCACCTTAACCCTAATGCCCTCGAACTCCTCAGTGATGATTCTGTGTTTCTCAACAAATCTAGCATCGATGAAATTGTGGGTAGTTCCTGTATCAAGAAGGGTAATGACCCTCTATCCTGCCAACACTCCACGAATCTTGAATGAGCCCTCCTGCTGAATGCTAGATAGGCATGCCTCCTGTATCTAAAGTTTTGACTCTGTCTTTGCCTTAGGCTCTAAAGCCTCTGACTCTGACTCCTCAGAACTCTCCTGCTATTCAGAATTCTCTGACTCTGAATCCTCGTAATACGCCCACATCACTCGATTTGCCTTACCCTTAGGCCTCAAAGGACAATTGTGATTGGCGTCATAGGGACCTTTGCAGTAGAAGCAAAGCTTCTTCCTGTGTAGATCATTAAGGGCCTCTTGATCCAAAGGTGGTGCTACTGATTTACCCTTTGAATCATTCTTAAAATCTAATTTTTCTTTGTTAAAATCAAACTTCTCTCTATTTTTGTTAAAGCCCTTATTATCCCTGAATGAAGAATTGCCTTTGGAGTTAAATCTAATAGATGGTGCTGCCAACTCCATGGTGTGTGCCTTCTTCATCGCTTCCTATAACGAAGGAGGATCAAAGGCTTTGATCCAACCTCTTAATGGCTCTGTCAGTCCCTCCATGAAAAGCACTACCAGTTGCCTCTCTGAAATGTTAGGAACCATAACGGATAACTTCTGGAAGTCACCAATATACGACTCCAAACTACCACTCTGTCTCAACTAAGCCAAGTCTCTAAAATAGGATTCTGGATCCTTCATGTCAAACCGCTCCACCAACCTGTCAACAAACTCCTGATATGAGGTGTCCGATCATGCTGGAGTGTCACCATTCTGTGGTGCCACCAGTCGTAAGCTACTCCCTCCAAATGTAATGTCACATACCTGATAGCATCTCTCTCAACCATCAGACGTAATGTGAGGAATGTGTCTAGCTTACTGATCCAGGCCTGAGCTGTGACCTTACCACTACCATCAAACATCACTAGATTGAGCCTGTTTGTAGCATGTTTCAGATCATTGTTCTGATATCTAGGTCTCCAATCCTGTCGACCTCTGTGATGTTCTCTCCTCTGTGTAACAAATTTGTCAAAGGAAATCCTCTCTCTGACATCAGGTGGTACTAACTCCCACTCCTCGTTCGTTGCCATAAGTGTATCTATGAACAACTCCTCATGCTCCTCACCTGCAATAGACTCATCAGGCTCCTGTCTCGCAAAAGTAGGCCTACTGGGCCTATCTCCTATCTGTGAAACAGTCCTGGGTGCTCTCTGAGATCCTACATCACTCCTGTTATCCTCACGCTGAGGTGACGGTCTCCTTTGTGTACCCAACCTCTGGATGGCTACTGTCAACTGTTGTAGCACATCGTTGGACTGTCGTTGACCTCCTCGTAAGTCTCTGAGAGTGTCTAAAACCTCTGATCATCTTGATCTATTGGATTATGAGGAATTTCTGTTCTAGGAATATTTGTTCTATCAGCCATTTTTTTTGGCTGTTGGATCAAACCCTGTTGCCTGTCAATTAAGGCTTGCCTGCGTGTGTAATACCTGTGAGACCCAATCTGTTGTGGCTACATAAGATTGCTAAACCCTCAGGATGGCAGGATTTGGCTCTGATACCACTGTAGAAACCCCAGTTTCCTCTAACTCTGAAATCTGACTATCTTTTGATTGTTTTGTGTATTTTTGGTTTTTTTGAGTGTTTTTGCATAAATAGTGAAAGTTGCGATTTTGCAAGAAATAGATAATAAATTCTATAAAAATCATTCAACTCTGGAAACAATAGTATCTAATGAAAATACTGATGCCAGTCAATTTATTTGTCTTCTGGAATGATTACAAATAGGATCCAATAACATGCAATCAAAAAGGCAATGATATTTTAATAAAAGAACCTGGTTTTTGCAGCAATAAATGATCCTCTTGAAATGGTACGGCTGAGATGAATGAACCCTTTTCCTTACGCCAGAAGGAAGAATCAACTGCTAGAGATATATGCACCTCTAATTATGAAGTCTGTCTGTCAAGAGTGAAGGTAATTTGCTTTGAAACAAAAGTACACCTCTTTCACAATTGGTACGGCCTAGTATAGAAATGTACGGCCTGAACACAACAGGAATCAATAAATGAAAAGTATGGCTCTCTCTGGAATCTCTAGATCTGAAGAAATAGGTGCCTTAACTGAGAAAACTCCTTTGGATGAATATCTCTCTGAAAACTCTGAAGGTGAATGATCTGTGAAGTTGTATGATCTCTTCTGGATGAAGAAATCTCTTTGCCTGGCAATAAATTGGAAGATATTTCACAACCTCTAAATTGCTTTCACTGGAGATGGCTCGTTCCCCAATGCTCTGAGACTGAAACCTTTGGCTTTCGTGCTCTGGTCAAAACTTGATCAATTTGCAATAATCCATAACATAATGGCTCGACTTTCCAAGCAAAAACCTTATACTCTTGCAAAAGTGTGAATTCCTTAAAAATAGGGATCATTAAAATAATTCAACTTTCTTGTTTAATTTTTCCAATAGTCTCTGATCAAATTTTAATTATAAAATATAATTAAAAATTGGCCCCTTCTATGATGGGAAACCCCTTCACTTAAGTTATAATATTAAAATATTATAACTTTATATTATATGCTCAATTTAATTAATATTTAATTAATCAATCAAATATTAATAACTCCCTTAAGAAACGTCTGATGCACGAACCGTCTGAAGCTAGCAAACCAGGGAGTGATTCTGCACATGATCAAACTGTACTGCTAAAAATAGCATCTCAGGTAAACGATGTCCGAATGAGCCTGAATGAAAGCCCACTAATCAAAAAATGACAACTGAAGCCAAGCCAAGCTCCATCAAGACCCTCTATCCATCCTATCAGCCTACAAGGGTCGCATAATAGGCTAATCATGTGCTTTGGGAGATGTCAACTAGAAGGGGACATGACAGTGTCAAACTATCAAAATGTCAACAATGCTGATGAGAAAAAAACAAATAAAGTTTGGAGGAAAAATATTACACAACACTACTAAAGCAGATCTTAACCAATTCACTATATTATCTTGAAATAGCCATAGATCTCCCCCCCACAAAATCCATTCCTTGCCTTCTTCAGATACCAGCCGAAATCCCCCCAAGCTCTCTGAGTATTCCCGTACAGTTACATGTGAAGGCCAGAGAAAAATGATACCATTTTTTTTTAAATCTAGAGTATGAAGGCTAGAAAACAATGTAAGAAGTTTCCAAATGGAGAGCATGAAGGATAGGAACAACGTTAGAGGTTACTAGATGGAGAGCATGAAGGATAGGAACAATTTTAAAGGATACCAGATGGAGAGCATGAATGACGCCTCCTTTTCCTCTTAATCTATGTAATTTGAAATACAATTATTTCTCCCATATCAAAAAATCTAATTCCCCCACTACTACTTTAACTTCCCAATCTTCCAACAAAATTTTGAGTCAACCATGAAGTAAATACACCATCCATAGTTAATGCTTATTGCAAGAATAGGGCAGGGGGAAAATAAACGCATCCAGGATGCTTCCACCAGTTTGAAATGGAAGTTTCCCCATTCAATGAAATTTATACATCAATAATATTTTCAATTAGGCTACAAATCCCCAAGTTTTGATACTTTTACTTAAGTCTTTTATAATAGTAAATTAAGAATAATCTTAGAGACATTTGATATTATTAATAAATGATAACCAACAATAATATCATCATTCACAAATCAAAATTTATGTAGTAATAATAATATTATAATTTAACCCTCATTAAATATAGTTTATTATTCAATTAATGATTAGGTCTTCCCAAAAAAATATTGATATTATATATTTACAACATCAATTTATTTATCTAGTGTAGCAAGAATAGTTATTCCAAAGATAACATTATTTCCTTACTTTAATATTATTTATTATTATTGTCATTCTCTTTGGCCTGTATAAATGATAGTTTATGCATTACTAAGTTCATTGTATACTATTATTCATCTAACAATGATTATCTGAAATAATATTAAATACTCTAATTTTATTTTTCTTTAACTATGTCAATATTGTATTTATTATAGGAGATAATGAATTCTTGGTTAATTATTTTAAAGTCAAATATATAGTTTGGATGAGGGTGATTAAATGTGAAAGGCGGTGTTAATATTATTTGATGATAATAATAGATAATAATATAAATGAATATTATTTGGTTATGTATTATTTATAACTTTTAATTCCTCTATTCTATATATGACAACCATAAATATAATGCCATTAAATGTGAAAGGCGGTATTAATATTATTTGATGATAATAATAGATAATAATATAAATGCATATTATTTCATTATGTATTATTTATAACTTTTAATTCCTCCATTCTAAATATGCCAACCATAAATATAATGCCAACATTACTTAGGCAATGTTATTAGATCTACGTTGTCCAAACAATTAGTATTTTCTCTATTCTTGATATGAACAATAACCCACATAATCCATTTAAGCCAAATTTAGGTACTTAAAAAGTCTTAACACTTAATTGTTAGAACATTAATCATAAGTTATAATACAATGGCTAATAATATCTTCTTTTTGTATAATGAAAATTATGAAATAATGCTCACGAAGTTCATTATCACCATGCAGGTAACATAATCTACAAGTAGCACATAAACCTACCATAACTATAAAAACTCTAGGTCACATACTATAAAATCTCTACATACATTATGTGGGGGGGGCGAGGAGGGTTGATCAGGTGGCCTTACACAGTAATTACCGTAATGAATTGTATAAACGTTCTATCTACACCAAAAGGGATAGCAATATATTCATAAATTCCTCAACTCATAATATACAACATAATCATTCACCCTAATCTTTGAGGATTTACATAAGTTATTGACTTAGAGATATACCGATACACATATATAAATATCTATAAGTATAAAATTGGATGTTCAAAATTATTAGATACATATATATATGCATCAAAAACTAGAGGAAATCAAGACATATACATAATAATAATAACTTAATGTTTTGCAATTTCACTATAAAATTTATCTCCTTAGATACTCAATATCTACCTCTTAGTGACCATAAATTACAACCTTCTACGAGAATAGCAACCTATAATATAAGAAAAATTAAATCTCCCAAATAACTTAACCAACACCTTTTTAATCATCGAATTATAACTAACTCCACTATTATATAACCGTTGTACAATTATTTCCATTACACACTAATGTGATGACAATGAATACCCTGTTTGAGCTACAATGTAACCCCTGCATTTATCATAACTAAATGCTATTAATGGCACAACATGAGTATAGATTAGTGATCAGACTATTAATCCCTCGTGGGGAACATTAAAAGATCCAATGTACATTGGACAATGTTAGAAATGAATTGGTATGAAAATGGTCACAAAAGGATCCACAAGAGAGATACATAATGATCATAAGGTTTCATATAATGATTGCTTCTTAGAGATGAATAGAGACTAACTTTGTGGAGACTTCAAAAATAGGTTGAGGAAGGATGTCAAGAAGTCTTTTTTGAATTACATAGTTTTATGCAGCGAAATTCAATCACATAGCCTCACTATCTATTACCAACGAAATGGGATTTCAATACAAAATGTGTGGATGAATGCATAAACGGCGACCCATATACTCAATGCAATAATTTCACTATCAAGTATGATATAAAACCAGCCCAAGAAAAGGGCGCTACGTTGGAGAAAATTTGGAGGGTGTAGTATCTACAATCATTAGATCGAATCTCATCCAATGACTATTTCTATCGATAATTTTGAGATAGGTGGGTATTTCATAGGCTGGGGAAAGTACGTAGTTTTTTTTCATAATGAAAGGCACTAAACATGAGCAGTATAAGCCAATAAACACACCAGGAATAAGAGATCTTAGAACCAATGACTAGCATGGCTTAGCAATGGGAAACAAGGCATCAAACTGGACATAATCCATGACAGCGATCTCTATTCTAACACAGCGCAAGGTCTAAAATCGCACCCATCAAAATGGGAGACCATTCTTCTAAAAAGAAATCATATGCCATAAGATAGCGACGGCCAAGAATTGACAAACCTACTAAGGTGACTGTAACCTACATATGCCAAAGGGGTAAGGAAGTACTACCAGAGTGGTTTAGAGCCAAGCCCTGATCAACTAGGAAAGTAACACCGATGATAGAAGTAGCAGGATGTTTTGCACAAAAGAATCGATATTCATCAATTAGAAGCTTAACCAAAAGAGCTTTTAACTATGCAAGAATCTTAGATATATAAATATATTTCTAAGAGAAGTTGAATAAACATTTATAATTATACATATTCATATATGAATAAATCTATATATTAGTAGCCTTAAACAAAATTATAGAATGGAATGAAACAAAGATACCTTTGAACATGTTCTAAAGGCCATTTTGCCTCTACTTTCATCTCCAATATTGATGCAAAAGAGGTTGTTTCAGGGATGCGAACCATTTCCATCACTTTAAATAGGTATAGGGTTCTTGCAGAGGATATTGGTGATGCTGAATGGAATCATCTAAATAGAAAATTCTATAATAAAATAAGCTCCAAAATAAAATACATTTGGCAGGTGTAATCCCAAATTCTACATCTTTTCCAAGCATCCTCTCTTCTCGGAAAAGGCGTGCATACCCAATATGAAGGTACCGACAAGGCACTAAAACCGCTTGACAAGAAGAGGAGTGTAGCACGATTGAATAGTAAAAACTATGCGGCGTAATTCCCCCCTAGACTTCATATTGGACAAACCCTGAAATAATAGTGAAGAATTTTTTTAATTTTTTTTTAAACAAAATTAGGAAATATTCTCACAATAAAAACAAGTTTCCTACTAAATTCCAGTTCAAAGCCATGCATGCACATGCTTTTGTGACTTACTATCTTTTCACCACTTTTACAAATCAGTTTGAAATAATATCTTTCTTATTTGTTTAATTTTTAGAATGTTTTCCATTTGCACTTGACTTTTATCCAATCCAAATCTTATCTTCATTATTAATAAAAAATCACATTCTTTTTTTTTCCATTTTAGAACTCAATTTTTTTTTATCCATTTGAAATTTTATCCTCTTTATTTAACTTAAAATCAAAACATTAATGTCATGCCCTAAATATATACCAAGGACGAAAAAAAAGACAAAAAAAAAACACGACTAACAATCTTTTTCTAACAATAACATGTAAAATCTTGTAACACCCCGTTCTGCGAACCCCGAAGGACAACTAAAGCAACAAATACCACACAATTTTATTTTTGTTAAAGTAAAACTAAACATACATAAGATACACACTAAGTTTTGACATGAAATTTAATTAAAACAAATTCACTATCAATTATGTCCCTTGGGGTACACGAGAAGACATTACGATGAATAAACCCATACAACAACGATAAGGAATGAAAGCCAAAATATAAACCATGCCAAAGCATACATTTAAATCCATCAATACAAAACCATTCACATAAAGAACCACAACATATACAAGATTGACATTAACAACACCCATACAACAACGATAAGGAATGAAAGCCAAAATATAAACCATGCCAAAGAATACATTTTAATCCATCAATAAGAAACCATTCACATAAATAACCACAACATATACAAGATTGACATTAACAACATAAGAACTTGATAGGGCATATTTCCACAGATACAACACATAAAATAACATCTACCATGGATCAAATTCCAAACAAGGTTTTCCAAAGATAAAAGAATACATCACATCCATTCACACTACAATGTTCAAGTATTACAATGATACAAAGGTGTTTCCCAACATGAACCAAAACCATACAATAAGATAGAATAATACATCTGAATAGTTGAATACAAAGTATCATGATTGAGTCCAAGTTGGAAACAATTCTAGAGTCACCACCAGTAGTACAAATTTGCACCTCTCGATCCTCAACTGGGGACCCAATGGGGTGCTTAGCACGTTCCACCCAACCACATGGGTTCGAAGGCCCAACCCCCGTGATAAGGAGCTAACAAGAAAGAATCCTTAGCAGCCAAGATCATCCAAATAGAGAACGAAAAGACTGAGCAACATCACATAAGAGTAACAAGAAACACAAGGATAATCACAACATCATAAACCATGACCAAAAACATGACAATAATAAATCACTTCATAATAGCGATAAGCCACTTCCAAAAACCTAGCAAAAATAAACGATATATCATAACATCAATAAATTGCTATAACAACAATAAACCACTTTCGAATCATAAGAACAATAAATCATTTTCAAAACATAACAATAAATCAGTTTTGAAATATTACAACAATAAGTCACAAAACATATCATCAATAAAACTCAAGTCATAATATCAATAGACCACTTCTAGAAGCTTGCAAAGATAACAAATTATAAGGGGTACTAGGGGAGAGTGTCATCGCATAATCCTACATGGATTATCCTGGCCCTTCCTCTAGGCACCGACTGATCCAAACTGCCTGAGGTGCCAACCCCTATCTATAGTTACCCTAGCCCTTCCTCCTACTTGAGGCGTCGGCCCCATAGGGTGACTCATGCGGAGCCATTAACCTCTCATCAGGATGGGGTAACGACCTTGCCAACGATGACCTTCTCAGTCCACCATTAGTCTATGAAATCCCTAATGGATAGATGAGGTATCCATAATTATCTTATTAATGTTATTACTACCCATCCCCCTAAATTATTTAATTAAGTTTTCACTTTTTAATCTAACTCTTGCATGGGTTATCCTGGCCCTTCCTCCTATTTGAGGCGCCAGCCCCATGAAGAGCCACTCTCCCTAGAGACCTAAAACATAAACCAACATCCAAGTGGTTGTACTAACATAAAAAAAAAAACCCAAATCTCAAAACTGAAGTACATGCGAGGCATTTACCATCTCACCAATAGCCATATACATAGTTGCTCATGAAATAGGTACAACCTAGGCATAAACTTAAAATCACAATTGCGATCAAAATATTGGAAAGAACCAATTTCTTTGGAGAATCAAAGTGAGACATGATTACCCTTGCCTCTGGAAGTCTAAGAAGATCAACTGCCCAAGAAAAGAATGACTACTCAAAAGGACCACAATGAGAGTAAGTCAACAATACAAAATTTTAAACAATTTCAATACCAATCCAATGAATAAAGACTCCTCAAATTCAAAACAACTCAAAGCACATTACATTGGAATGGACTCGAAAACAAAATCAACCTTTAATTTACAACATAATTGAAATAGCCAATTTCAAAGAATGTTTCTCATCACTATAAATTGTCTTTTCATTCAACAAGAAGACATTTAAACAATTAAAGGAATCAGAGAAACATAACTCATCACTATTCCAAACACAATGAGTAACACAAGTACACAGATTAACCAAGTGACCATGAAACACATAAAACTCACACAATTCACTCATTGACCCTTAAACTCAATAATTCACAAGGAAAGCAACCATTCATTTCATGATTAAAGGTGTTCTAACTTAATTTTTGCATAAATCTTCCTAACCATGAAATTAATTATTTCTTAAATATAACGCTTCCATAATTATTTCTTAAATATAACACTTCCAATATAGAATGCCATTTAATAATAAATTTTGCTTCCATTTAAGTAGACACTTAAGATCATATACAAAGTTTAGAATTGATAAAACTAATTTCATGAAGGCTGAAATAAATCTATTTACCATATTTTTTTATATGTAATCAAATGACTTACCTAAACATGAACATCCTTTACAATCATGATAACATTAATATATTTATATATATATGACATATATATGCAATTATAATAATTTTTTTTCAATTATAAAATAGCCACATGAGGTCGGGAGAAGCTAAGTGAACTATTTACATAAATCATTTTTCCTACAAGTTCGAAGAACTAAATACATTAATACTCCCTAAGTGGAACTATTCCTTCGCACAAAGTAATTACCTTAATGAATTGTATAAACATTTTATCTACACCAAAAGGGATAGCAATATATTCATAAATTCTTCAACTCATAATATACAACATAATCATTCACCCTACTCTTTGAAGATTTACATAAGTTTATCAACTTAGAGATATAACGATACACATATATAAATATTTGTACGTATAAAATTGGATGAACATCAAAATATATATATATATATATATATATATATATATATATATATATATATATATATATATATATATATATATATAGAAAACTAGAGGAAATCATAAAACTAGAGGAAGTCAAGACATAGACATAATACTAATAACTTAATGTTTTGCAATTTCACTATAAAATTCATCTCCTTAGATACTTAATATCTACCTCTTAGTGACCATAAATTACAACCTTATACAAGAATAGCAACCTATAATATAAGCAAAATTAAATCTCCCAAATAACTTAACCAACTCCTTTTTTATTATCTAATTATAACTAACTCGACTATTATAACCGTTGTACAAATATTTCCATTACACACTAATGTGATGACAATGAATATCATGTTTGAGCTACAATACAACCCTTGCATTTATCATAGCTAAATGCTATTAATGGCACAACATGCGTATAGATTAGTGATCAAACTATCAATCCCTAGTGGGGAAAATTAAAAGATCCAATGTACAGTGCACAATGTTAGAAACGAATTGATATGAAAATCGTCACAAAGGGATCTGCAAGAGAGAAATAGAATGATCATAAGGGCTCATATAATGATTGCTTCTCAGAGATGAATATAGACTAATTTTGTGGAAGACTTCAAAAATAGGTTGAGGAAGGGTGATGCCAAGAACGCTTTCTTGAATTACATAGTTTTATGCAGCGAAATTCAATCACATAGCCTAACTATCTATTACCAACGAAATGAGATTTCAATACAAAACACATGGATGAATACATAAACGGTGACCCACATACTCAACGCAATAATTTCACTATCAAGTATGACATAAAACCAGCCCAAGAAAAGGGCGCTACGCTGGAGAAAATTTGGAGGGTGCGATATCTACAATCATTAGATCAAATCTCATCCAATCACTATTTCTATTGATAATCTTAAGATAGGTGGGTATTTCATATGCTGGGGAAAGTACAAAGGTTTTTTTTCATAATGGAAAGAGCTAAACATGCGCAGTATAAGCCAAGAAACACATCAGGAATAAGAGGTCTCAGAACCAATGACTGGCATGGCTTAACAATGTGAAATAAGGCAT
>VDFB02373365.1:342685845-342758664 GCA_007258455.2 Sequoia sempervirens
GTTTCAATTTTTCTCCTTCAAGATATTTTAGGAGCTCTTAGGAGCTGAACTTTAGCGACTAATTCCTAAGGATTAATTCTATCTTATTTCCTAATTTAAAGTTCTTTCAACTTATTTCTGACTTCACTTGACTTTATTGAGACTAATTCATGGAAAAGACTAACATTTACCTTAATTCTTAATATAGAATTTGAAATCCAAATTTAATTCTAATTTACTTCAAAAGAAATCTATCTTAAAATTTGCTGGAAAATAAATGCTATTTTAAAGAATAGAAAGAAATTGCAAGGAAATAAGTATTAACCTAGAAAACATAAACACTAATTTCCATGAATAGATTCCCAACAAGTTTAAGCTTCATCTTTCCATAAGTTTCCATGATTGCTTCTATTAAACCTAGCAAATAATTATCAAACTTAATTTCTACAAACAACATCTAAAGCTTGATTAACTTAATAAACTTTATAACCAATCTAATAAACCATTCTAACCATGATGAACTTAGCTTAAAATATATTAAACACATTTTCTAAAAACAATTGAAACCAAATTAACATTCCAAATTTAATATCTAATGAACATAAATAAAATAAACTCAGAGAAATACTACACAAGGTCAATTCCTTTGGTTGAGCGGGCCCTGCTCTTCCTCTGGTGAGACCTCAAACACAGTGATTTGAGTTAACTTATTATTTTCATTCAAATTGATCAAAATAGGGATGCAAAAAAAATTAGTGCAACAATTACAAATTCTGATAAAAAATCATCTAACTGCTTTCTAAAACCTAAAGATGAATATTTATAACTATATCCTTATTGAATTAAAAACATGCTGTTAACTGCCAAGATACAAGGCATCTAAACTAAAGACTAAAACATAACTAAAACATAACTAAAAATAGATAGAGGGAAAATGTGAGATCAACATTGGTATGAGAATTTCATAAATTGATTTAAAGGAGCTAATTTGAAACTTCACTGATTCATCATCTAGTTGGGGTGATCAGTGGTGTGATTATCTTCATGTGGTTAGACAAGGAGTTTAAATGTGTCTTTGAACTAAGTTATTAGTCATCAATATTTAAATACCCTGAATAAGATAATTAAGAATAAGATACCAATTATGATAGTAAAAGATTAAAACTGTATAATTAAAGTTCATCATTATCACCACAAAAAGCAACACATTTTAATATAAAGCATTACCTCTAATATATTTACCAAATTAGCCAACATAAATTAAAACAAGTAAATATATCATCATATAGTCTACCACCAATCATGTTAATTAATACTATAAACAAGTCTTTTAAACCATAAAATGATTATTTGAAAGTATTTATGAGCCCTCATCATTCTCCCCCACCTATTGTGAACCATGTCCTCATGGTTCTTTGTCAATAATTATAGTGGTTTGTTTTTATTTTTTCATTACTTCCATCCATATGGCACAGTAAAACACTCCTTCCTTGTATAGTGGTGGTAATCTAGTCTTGAGTGCAAAGCCATTTTTCTCCTTTAGTTTCTCATACCAGGTTTTTAAGACCTCTGCTGGAATAATGTCAAGTGCATTGATATTTGGAGCAAGCAGTATGATGATCAACATCCTAAACTGCATACCAACCCATAATTCCTATTGTTGCTCTATCAAAGACATCATGTGCCTTACTCTTATTAAGATCCATCTAATGTTATTTTGGATTATAGGCTCTCTCCTTAATGTTTCAAGGATGGTGAAATATCTTTCTTGACATGCATTTATTGCCACTGGAGGAAGTGTTCCTTCAACATTTTCAAAATTTGATATACTGTTCAGTAAGCTAGAAACATAGAGAGGGTTGATATTATTTTTCCTTACTATAGATTAGACTCTTGTAATAGACTTCTTTGCATGAGAAATTTCGAGTCTCATTGGCAATCTGTACCTTTTCTATGCCTCTTTGTATTTTTCAATCCTCTTCGACCATTTAACTTGATTTTGCATTAAAGAGATAAATGACTGGATTTGTAATTCTCCAAGATAAACATTTAACAAAGAATCATCATTATCCCCCATAAAAAACCCATGCTATAAAAATTCACAAATTTGGTTTTGAATATCAGGATGGTTGTGGAAATAATCCTATAGAAAATATTTGTCATTATGATAATCAAGGTTTCTCCTTGAAACCAATTGATTGAGCTTCCATTGCAAAAATTTCTCTCGCAAAAATAATGCATATATCTTTGATGGCCTCCTCATTGATAACATTGCAAAGGATATCTCAATTGATTGATCAAATCTTCTTTCTACTTCATCTCTTTCTTCCTCTAATTGTTGTACTTGTCTTTTTAACTGGTCATTTTCATGCTTCATTTTCAGGGTTGTCAAAGAAAGATATCCAAGTTGGGTTCCCTATGGAACATTTGATGGAATATCAGATGGAATAAGAGGAAAAGAACGGTAATTTGGCGAAGCGAATGAAGTAGAAGCATCCTTAGAATAAAACCTTATGGACTATTGTTTTAATTGTTCTCCCTTCAACTGTAATTCCTCTTTCAATTTTTTTATTTCCTCTGCACTTGCTAATGCTTGCGCACTAGCCTACTGTAAAGCTTCCTTAGTGTTATTCAATTTTTATTTGTACCTTGCTTCCTTTTGTTCAATTTATTTTTCCTTTTCCTGAGCTCTATTGAGGTAGTGCTATAATTCTTCCTCTTTTATTTTGAATTTTTCCTTAAGAAATTGCATATTCTTCCTTTCCTGCTCTAACTCATCTTCAATCTTATAATTTTTCATTGCTCTCAACAATTCCTCTATTTCTAATTATTCTTCATTCTATATTTCACAAAATTCTTCTTCTTCAATTAACAACTCTTTTCCTTTTCTTCTCTCCATAGTCAGGGAAGGTGAAGGTGTTCTTTCAGCCTCTTCTTCCTCAAATTCTTCTAAGGCTTCCCTTTCTTTTTACTGTGCTTTAAACTCTTCAATAGAGTCATGGACCTCAATTACATGGGTTCTTTCAGGAGATAACATTGGGCGTTCTATAGGGTTTTCTGGTTGTTGAAGAGACTACATTAGCATTTAGGTTTCTTCATGGACTTCAAAAGTCTCTTTATGGATTTCAAAGATAGGGGTTTCAAATATAGGGGTTTCCTAAGGAGTCAACACAATAGTCACAACAATACTCAGGATTTCTCCAGTCAAGTCTTTTTTTTATCTTTTTGGAGGCACTATGGTCACTCTAGTGGATTCCTATAGCTTTGTTTTTCCCTTTTTCTACTCTCCTTTAGAAGATTCACCCTTTTCTACTTTTTCCCTTTTCGCCCCGGGCCCCTTTGTGGGTTTTCCTCTTTGTTTTTCAATAGGTTCAAACAAAAATTCAAGCCAACCCTACTTCCCAGATTCTTTCTTTAAGAAATGTTATTTAATTATCAAATGAATTGAAACATGGTATTTTATGGAAGACTCTCCTCTAGATTTTACCCAGGAAATCATTGAAGCAATTTGTTGAAACAAAATTTTTTGATAAATTGATTCTAGCGGAGGGTTTTGTGTTTCCATACCTAAAATGTATCAATAGTTTCATTCCTAGCCCTAATCTAGTGTTGTATTGTCCCTCACATGTGAAGAATTTCTTTACCCACATTGCAGAAGTTCTCCAAGGCTCTTCCAAGTTGTTATGAGAAATTCCATGTTGATCTCCTTTATGCATAACAATTTCAGGCTTCTTTTTCATTTCTTGATGAAATGCCACAACCAATTTATCAAACTTTACTCAACCCTTCTTAACTAGTTTTTCTTAAGTAGGAATTCCTTAAATTTCACTTATTATTGTAGACACACAAAATTGACATCACTCATTTAATTAAATCATATTCACTCATCAATTGAATAAATTGATTTTATTTAACCAATCTCCTAAAGGCTATTAAATAAATCAATTAATCTTCTAAAGATCTCCATTTAATTAAATCTCTAATGATCAATTTCTTCAAATTTAATTTAAATAAACCCAAATATTTAAGTTGAATGTCACAATCAACTAAGCATCATCTAGGTTAATCTAATCCTGATTAATCTAATCTAATCACCCATCACATCTTCTAGCTTTTCCCACTTGCATAAATAAATCAATTTATTGATTTATTAGTTCATCATTTTCCATCAACATGGCATCTTTGAGGAATATTCCCTCAAGTTTGAATTCAAAAACAAGTTGACATGTACATCCAACATGACAATAAATTCTCTCTTACATGTCCCCCACTCAACATTTAACTCTCAAATTCAAATTTGAATCTCCCCCTCTTTGGCACATTGACCAAAATGTGCTCATTCCTCAACCTATCACAATGTGACAAATGGCTTCATCTGATTGGTCAAATCTTTATCCCACATTGCTCCATTTTGAACACTCTTAGCATTTGAAAATTTTTAAATAGAAGGCTTCATTCTTCAACAAATCCCCCACAATCTTAGCATTTCATCTCCACAACTTGATCCACAATCCTCATGCAAAGTTACTCTCTTCAATGGATAGCTAATTTTGTCCATTCCAAAATCTCATGCAAAGTCACTCTCTTCAATTGAGAACTGATTTTGTTCACCTCATATCATCTTCAAAGCAGTTTCATATCATCAATAACGTGGAGCTTAGCAAAGAATTGGGAAAGTTCTTCTTTCCATAGAAACACCAATCCACTATGAGATAGGGTTTGATTTTTGTTATTATGTGTTTTATTTAGTTTCCTTAATTCCTTTCATTGTATGATTAACATGTTTCATTATTTCATAGGGATGTTCTTATTTTTCTTTATTTTAAATGACAATGCTAATGTGTGTTTTGAGCAAATGTAGAATTTGACATCTACATATTAGCACTAGAAGGAGGGCTAGAGTTTGAATGCTTTCAATAGGAATGATATATCATTTTTCTTGTATGCATTTTATTTGAATCTTTGCTATTTTCATAGGAAAATAAAATTGTTGTTACTGTTTGCATCTTGCTTAAGGCACACAGTAAATATTGAATCAATAAAAATAAAGTAAAAAAATAAAATAGCATTCATGTATTTTATCTGAAATTTCTTTGTTTGCTGCCCAAATAAAGTCATAAATGTACGTGTGCCATAAATTATTTCTCTTCTTTTTGTTGTTTAAATAAGCTTCTAGGCATGGTTATTCTATCCTATCTGTATGATTTGTCAATATCTAATGAAAGATAACTAGGTCAATATTTGTCTTTAGAAATAATGCATCCGGACTAGATTTAGATTTAGAGAAGAGCTAGAGCTCGACCCACTAGCTTTGGAACTAAGCACTTTTTTCTTCTTTTATTTTGAACCCCAACAAATGTACATACTATTCCTTATTGTTCTTATAAGCTTCTTTTGTTATCTATTTTGAGCCATTAGAGGTTGGGGTGGAAATGCTAACCAATGGTCTGCAGGTCCCTTAAATTTAAAGCTCAGTTATAAATAAAATATCTAGCATGGAATATAGACTATTTGCAATACAAGACACTTCCCCCCAGCAAAAGGCTACAACAAAGAGATTTCACTAGTGGCGCAAGCACCTAGAACACAAGAAAAGCTTTCAATGTTAGGACGTGTCCTTGAGTGCTTCATTAGATCAAATATTTTTAGAGAATCCTTACAAAATCCATTTTGTCCACATTCTGCAATTTTCGACCCCATTCCTTGAGACACCTGATTCTCCTCCATTTACCTCGGCCTTTGCTTTTTGTTTCACTACCCCTTCATCATCATTGTCATTGAATGAGTATGCAACATCAGAGTATACTTTGGAGCTTACCCAAGTTGCATTTTTAGGCCCTTTACCCTTATCAACCATAGTGTTAGTAGGAAGCGATGAATAATTCTATGTTTTGGAGTTACCAGTCTACATCTACACATTCTCAAACCCAAGTGGTACATTAAAATACATTCTAGCCTTCACAAATTTGTTAACTTGTCTCATCCACAGAATTCAAAAATATAATATTGTAGAGGTTTAAATAATCTCTCTGAATCCATTTTCAACTTGTTTCAGCCGTAGTGCATGAACGTAATAGGAAGTATCTTACCTGTGCAGGGAGGAAGCTGCACAAAGGTTGATAAAATTTGCGTTACACCTTCTCTTGGATTTTTTAAAAAGTTTCTAAAGCCTATTCAAATAAATCCATTTTATGCAGATCCCGCTATCATTCACATTCCATGAGGACGCATTCTTTAAGGGAAATATGTCATACAATTTGCGTGCTTTTTTCTATGGTTCCAATTCTGCGTACATGATAGCAAACAATTAGTAGTTTCAATTCATTTTCTCTAAATTTTTTTGTTTGAGTCTCTTTGTCCATGATAAAGTTTATTGATCTCTCTATGAAGCACCATCAAATGTCAGTAAAAGACTCCTCTATTCAATCATAAAATTATCGGGTGGTAAGAAGTCGCCTTGCTCTCTTGTTGGAGATGACTCCATACTATGGTAGTAGTACCATAATCACTCACGCGGACTTCAAATACTTCATCCAGAAGAATGTTAGTGGGCCTTAAATGACAATTGATGATAGAAGAATCACATCAATTAGGCAGGGATCGTATTTTTCAGGCCATCATGATGCTCGGGGATAGCCTTCAACCACCATTATGAAAGCAACTAGAAAGTAAAGGCAAGATATCTTTCTTGAACCTGGTGAAAAGTGTGTATCTCTTTTGCTTCTCCTTGAAAATTCTCCCCTCACATTCAGGGGGGATTTTTCTCTAAATCTTTTTCCTAGATATGTCTTTTCTCTTTGGAGTTAGCTTGCATGCTTTATACACAATGTCATCTTCTTTTGTTAGGCTGCTATGGATATTATAAGAAATATCAATCAATGAAAATCTTCTAGCCATTAGGAACCGATCTAGTTCATTATCTTATAATGTAGAATAAACACCAATCTTCTTGCCATTTCCTTGATCATTATTTCTCTCATCAATATCACTATTTGTCATATTCCATATCCCCAGGCATAAGATTCCCAACTGATTTTGAAGTGGTTGAAGACTTTGAAAGGCTACAAAGACCACTAGCACATAAATGCACATTTTTTCTTAAAAAAATTATGTCAAGTAGTTTATCACTCTTTCCACGCTTTTTCAAAACTTCTTAAATACGCCGTTCTGCATGTAGTTGAGGTGTAAATCCCTCCTTGGGATCTCATTCATTTGTCCCTTGTTTGGTTCCACGTTGTGTTACGATTCAAGCAAAATCTCTCCCAAAATATATGAAGCAATATAATCACAAGATTGGTACAATTAAAACCATCTGAGCATGCTTTGATAAATCTATAAATCTTCCAAGATACAATATAAGCCTTGGAATTGATGAGATAAAGACCATATTGATAGCTATCTAATTCTAGTGACTGAGTAATTAATGGCAACAATGGGCGGTTTAGTAGAGGGTCTCATATCTAAACTAGATCATGCCTTAGCAGTAGCACGACTGTGATCTGAGCTATGATTGTGAATGTGATTTGACATTTCTCTTGAGATATCCTACTAGGTTACTGTCTAATGCGATAAAGTGGATCTACACTTCACTCATTATCCAAGCTCTGCAATAAATACAAAGATTCTTGAGGGATATCGTAATCTTTGTTGGATTTAAGTTTATAGCTAAGCATCTTCATTGATTGGTATTTCTAATTTATGACATCCTGTAGGCCAAGTGAATAAAAATAAAAATCTTACTTGTCTACATTAAATTATCTGATTTTGGATCGCTAATAAAGAAGGTGTTGATCTTTGTTACATGACTAAATATTTTAGCTCTTAGATTTGACTTTGATATTGTGATCTTGTAGGGGATTTTGTTTACACCAGGAGTTTGAAAAAAAAAATTGAAGCATAGAAAACACTTTTCGAAGAATTAATGTTTGAGTTGGAGAATCAAGCATTGAACTTGAATTGACCAAGGCAGAAGATTATAAATTAGATATCATTATTAAATTGACCACATTTTTCAAATTGATTTTCTTTCAATACTTATTTCTTGGATTGTTTCTTAACAATTAATTATTATATGTTTTTATCTTGCAGGTTCTGTTTGCACATGGAACTTGAAAAAAAAATTGAAGTATAGAAAAACACTTTTTGAATAATTAATGTTTGAATTGGAGAATCAAGCATCGAATTTGAAAAAAGCATTTCTAAATGCTTATTGTAATAGCTTGAAGTGTCCATTTCATACTTTAATTTTGTATTTCAAATCAACTCACACTTTTTCTTTGGGATCTTAAACAAAACACTTCAATTTCTTGTTACAAAAAGGGGCTTAAAATGAATCTTAGAACAAATCCACTAGATTTTGTTTGAGGATAAGAATTAAACAAAAAAAATTCCAAATTTCATTCTAGTGCACTAAAAGGAACAAAAATAATTGCTTTGAGGTTTTAAAAAGAACATGTGTAACTTCATTTTGTGATTACTTACTGAAACTAACGCCATCAAAAAGATGTATATGCTTCTCTCGTGCCTCATAACGATCTTGAGAATCAAAAGGCCTTTTTTGTGATCTTTGGTTGAGATAAAGTAATCACCTCCACACTTTAGTTTGGATTGAAAATTTGAACAAAACACTTTGCGATTATGAGTAAATCTATTGCATGTGTTCTCCCTTTGTTTCTAAACGAAGGTTGATCGAACTATGAATATGTTTGCTCACTTTTTTTTAATCTTAGAGGGCCTACCTTGTGGAAAAAGTACTCACCTAGGGGAATGACTCAACCCGGTAACTTACTCAAAACCAAGAGTGTTTCCAGCTGGGATATATAAATGTGATTATTAGGGGTATGTCTTGCGGGATCATGATGGGCCAAAAAAGTGGCAATATTATGGGTATTTGCTTAGGGTAATATTGGTAGGCGACTCTTTTTTACCAAAAAAATGATGAAGCGAAAGGGTTTTAGAGGAAGTTAATAGCTTTCCACGATTATAAGGTATTCTTTAATTTGAATTTAATAAATTATTATTATTCATTTTTTTTCTATTAGAATTACTACTAGTTAAAGTCGTCGATAGCACGATTGAAAAAACATCTATAACTTTCAAAGCGATATCACACATTTTTTGAACACAGAACATGCATCACATTAGTGCTTCACACATACTATAGAATAAAAAAAAAAAAAGAAAAAATAAATTTCATGAAGGAAGTTTTGACCAAGTTAAGGTGGTCAGACATACGAGTTTTTATATTTTTTAAAAGTTGTAAACAAAAATCATAATTAATAATTTACTTAGAAAAAATTTACAAAAAAATATGCATCACATCTAGACATGAGTCATCTACTTATTTCTAAAATATTATAAGAAAATATTATCATTTTATTATGGTTGGGGTGGTCAGGAATAGGACACCTACTTCTTATTTTTCCACTGGGAAATTTAGAAATGCTAACTGCTTGATGAAATTTCAAATTTTCACCAAATAGATTTTATTTATTTTAGAAATAAACCTAGTAGTTTAGAAACTACATTCAATTTTCTATAGATTTTATTCTTACATATTTTTGAAATAATATAGATAACTTATTCAAATTTTTACGTCAAGTTTCCTAACACTGATTTTTCTAAATTTTTTGCCACTTAAGGGCCTATTTTTTCCATGATGATCCTGCACATACCCTTGGAGTAAATGCCAGTATCATGTGGTTGGCTCCGATGAGATGGATCTAAAAAGGGACTCTCGTCATATGGGTCAATCTCTATGAACGGAAAGTCCAAACTAAAACCCTTTTTTGTAGTAGCCAACTAGTCCATCCAATGAGTTTATCAAAGTGGTGAATTGGAACTTAGATTCAAAGAAGTTAGTTTCCATGTCCAATCTTGGTTAAAATATAAAGGTTAAGACTTCACTCTTAACATACCTTTATATTTTTCCTTGGTTGCATGTAAAATCATCTCTTAACTACTATGAAGGGCATGAGGCAAGCCCACCAAGAAAAACGTACCAATTGAGCTAGGATGTTATATTGCTTGTGAGTCAGTTCGAAAACACAGTGCTTTGATCAAAAACATTGGAAAACCAACATTCAACATGAGCATCAAATCTCAAACCCTTTAGGAGAAGCAAATATCCTTGAACGAATTCACATGCTATTGCTTGCCCTTGGGATTTCATCCTTAGAGGCTTCTAAGCATTTGGATTTCATCTCAATTTTCTCCTACTAAGTTCAACATTATGAAACCTATGCTCTTGAAACCTTGATTTTCACATAATGGACCTTGTGGAATGAAAAATAATTAAGACATAGACATTCAGTTTGAAAACTAAGCAAGAAGTGTGTTTGTGGTAAAAGCAATTCATTAACCAAGATTAACTCAAATTGAATCCCACACATGTGCTTGTTTATCTTTTTATCATCTTTTTGAGCAAACATTGGTCTTTTGGTTTGAATTACTCTTAGAGAAAGGCATGTTCTTCACTATCTTGGTCTCGTAAACAAGTCCTTCTTAGGTTCATTTAGGATCCAATCAAACACTTCATCCATTCCAAACATTTATCATCCCATCCCACTAAACAAATTTAGAGCTTTGGAAACATCATTCTAGACTTGGGTAGATCATCAAAATTAAAATCACCTTGTTTAGTTAGGAGTATGGGAATGCATCCTTTCTCATACCTCTAGTTAAATTGGCACCCCTTTGAACAAGTTCATCCTAAGATAACATCTAACATCTTAGGGTTTACAAGTTCATTATCCAATCAAACCAATCAAAATCAAATCCTAAGTCTAGCATTGATTCAAAGTTTCTAAATGTTCAACACCCATATCATTCACCCCTTTCATCATTCATCTCATCATTGGTCCTAAACACCTTAGATGTCAACAAGGTCAAAACACAAGAAGAACATGGAATATAAACTTGATCCATACATCACGAGTAATCCAAGTCAACTAAACTTTCAAAGCCTTACAATGTCGATTGATTATCAAAACCCACATTTATAGAATCCATACATGGGATCATTCTCTCCTACAAACATCAATGGTACAACAAATGTGAGTATTCCTAGTCAAAATATTGGAACACCTTTCCTGATGGTAGATCTAAATCCAAACCTACAAGTCTATCAATCGAACAATCAATGCATGAGCCTTCAAACGAACAACATCATCCCATCAAATCCCTACATGCCAAATGAGAATGTACCAAGTACAACTTTACCAAACATGAATTTTTTGATTCCAAACTTGGTAAACTTTGGGATAAATATGTTCACAAATCATATGAATATTGTTCAATGTCCAAACAAGATGTTAAAAAGTCAAGGTAACACCATGAAAAATAAAAGTTACCTAAATCAAGGCAATGTGGTTCCCAACGAAGTTCAACTTCAACCCATCATGCTAAATTTAAACATCATCCAAAATCAGAACATTATCCAAGATTAGTTTGTCCATGATCCCATTCAAACACCACAAGGGCACATTCCAAATCTACTTCAACAAAAGCCAAATCAAGGGAATCAAATTCAAAATCAAGATCAAATTTCACTAGAGAAACTTGATTCACATGCCAAACTAATTGAATTATTGAGCCAAGAGATATCTTCCCTCCAAAACCAATACACCCATCCATTGGTTAATCCATGTCATACAAGTAGTGAGTTGTGTCCACAACAACATCAAAAACAATATTTCCAATGTCAAGGATTTGGACGTCTATCAATCACCACATCTTAGAGATCAATCACTACATCTCCAAAATCAATCACCATAAGGTCAATTTCAAGTGAAAATATCACAAAGAAACAAGTGAAGATACACACCACTTGAGAGACCAATCGAATCAGTCCTACAACAATTGGTACAAGAAAATCTCATCAAAATCCCCATTTATGTGAACTATCAAGAACTAGACATAAAATCGCTAGGGTATAATGAGAAGAACCTTTGTGATTATAATAGAATAAAGGGACACAAAACATCAGATTGTGTTTGACTCAAAAAACTCATCCAAGACCTGATTGGTCAGAAGATAATCACTATTGGGAATGATGATAGCATTGGCAATCTCTCCACTACAACTGTTGAGAACAAGGATCAAGATCAATCCATCATTGAGCGCCTTGAAGTTTTGTCTACTTCATTCGAAGATCAAATCAACATACATCAAAAGTCACTTTTCAATGATGATCAAAATCCACCAACAATACCCAACAATGATCCAATTCAAGAAATGTTAACATCATTTGAACCTATGGTTGAAGACATTGGAAATCCCTCCACCACAATTGTTGAAAACAATGATCAAGATCTATCCATCAATAAAGATGTTTTGCCTCATCCAACGAGGCATCAACCAATGATCATGTTGAAAATGTATTTACATAACCTAATGAGTTAGAGGGCATATCTCAATAATTTATTCTAAAGCATGAGCAATATCTCTCACCAAAGTCTAGCAATGGTCCTTTCCAAGACATATTGACATCCTTTGACCTCATGATTGTTGATATTGAAGGAATCTTCAGCTCAACAATTGATCCCAATTCACTCAAAGATCAAGAGGATATTGAGCCACTTCCTATGCCTAATAAAGATATCCAAGAACCGTTTATAAGCAATCCATCCTTTGAAATTGACCCATGTTAAGAACTTGATCCAAAGCATGTCGAAAGCAATTCCGAAATTGTTCAAGATCAAGAATTCATATCTCCAAGATACTACAATGATCTAATTGACACACTCCTATCTACACAAGATGATCATATCCACATAGAACATACTCCTCCATCTACCCATGAGATACTTTCTATGGATGGACCCATATATGATCTTCATTCAGAACAAGATTCTTTTAGTCTTGACATTATTACACAAAAAGAGCAGGTTATTGAGTTGACAACATTAGGATAAGACATATCCCAAATTTAGACTAAGGACATCATGAATAAAGATATCCAACATTATCCACTCAAGGAAACAAGTAAGATAGAACAACATAATCTAGAGTTAGCAATGCCGAAAATTGAAATGATGTCATCTACAGTGGTCATTTGTGAGAGCATGTTTACTGAACAAGACATCTTAGAACAGGCAGAATCAAAGCATGAAGGTACTACTTCCACAATACTGGGGGTAACCATGTCTCAAGAAAGCGTCAATATAGGGAGCATGAAGAATCCTTGTGATGAAACCAATGTTGATACTACAACCAACTATGTCATGAATCTTCATCCACCCATCACCCCATCCACAAATTGGGACCAACATCAAAATAAAGATTTGAATTAAAGCACAAAGAATGTTATCAAAGAAAAAGAAGTTGAGAAGCATAATGGAAAAATAAAATACAAGTGGATACCAAAGAATACAAAGAAAGATTATCCCTATCAAACTCCATTAGTCAAAGAGAGTATGGGGAAAAATTAAAAAGGAAAAAGTATCCATCATAGATGTCCATGATGGAAAAATCAGGCTTCCCAAGCGGCGTACAAAGTATATCAAGCAGTTGGTCCTAATTTCACACACACTTTTGTATCCACCCATCATTGCTCATCTTCCCAAGTTTGGAGAGTCAAAGATTCCAAACTATCAACCAATCCATATCTTATCCCCAAACACACTCCGTCCACATCTCCACACATGATATCCAATTATCACATTGACCATGTGTTGGCAATGACCCTTCATCATAAGGATTTAGAAGGCACTTTATCAAGATGTGCACACAAAGATAAAGTTAACTCCGGTATCGACAAAGCAGATTAGGAATCCAAAAAGTTGCATTCAAGTGCACATATCTTAGCAAACCAACTTCTTCAAGTAGGATACCGATGGCACATTATGACATAAGTGTCTACATCAACACCACCAGGTGGGTGAGATGAATCTTTCAAAAAAAATACAAAAAAATCAAAAAAAAGATTGAAAACAGTGAAGAGAAAAAATCATCCTCTAGTGAAAACCACTACGATGCCACTTTGGGCAAGACCATGATGAAAACCTAGCAAATAGGCATCATGAGTAGAATCAAAGAATCTATGTGTGCTAGTTCAGATGGAAGCATCTCATCCCATCCATAATAAATCCTTCATTCCATCCATCTCAACCATAATAAATCTAGTCATCAATGAGCCATTTATATAATCCATCTTTATCCATCTTCATCCATAGTCCAAATTATCTTGATCTTGGTAGAAGTTTGGTGCACACTTTACACTTGCTTATGGTAAACATCTTGACATGGGTCATTTTCATTGATCCTATCCTACCCAGCATTATCTAAGCCATGAAGCATTATCCAATGAGCATTCTTTATCTGAACACCTTATCTTATTGCAAGATAATCCTTGGCATCCTTTGCATGCTTGTCACATCCATCCATCCATACACATATTCGACCATCCACCCATCACATTCCATACATTGCTAGACACTGGGGGCAGATATTTACATCTTTCTTTGAGAATAAATCTTCGTCTATATCCTCCAACTTATGTGGTGATCCAAACATTGGTAAATGTGAAATCAAATTGGTCAAACATTTGTGAGAAATATTCCAAATCACTAGCCCATGGAATATTTTGATGAGAATATATTCCTTATCAGTCTTCATCTTTCATTGACCATCAATCCAAATAATCACTATCAGTCACATCTAATTTTCATGTCAAACATCAAATCAAACAAATTTTGTTCTAAATCAAGCTTCAAAATCCTGATCAGTCAAATCCAATCAAAAAATAATCATCTCAAGATATCCTTGTGTTGATTAACACTATCCTTGCATTGGTGTGCATCCTCAAAAATGTTATCATCATCAGTCTTGATCAATCAAATCCAATCAATCTGTCATCATCTTGGGATATACATCCCAATCCTTGTGTTAATTAACACTATCCTTGCATTGTTGTGCATCCTCAACAATGTTATCATCATCAGTCTTGATCAATCAAATCCAATCAATTTGTCATCATCTTGGGATATCCATCCCAATCCTTGTGTTGCTTAAGACTAGCCTTGCATTGTTGTGTATCCTCAACAATGTTATCATTAGCAATCTTGATCAATCCAATCCTTGCATTGTTGAGCATCCTCAACAATATTATTGTTAGCAATCCTAATCAATCCAATCCTTGCATTGGTGTACATCCTCAACAATGTTATCATCATCAACCCATCAATTTGATCACTCAAACTTATCTTGGTTTTCAACAAAATCCTAAACAAAGCACTGATATCATCACACATATCCATATCCAAATCGTCAAAATTGTGTGAAAAATCAAAAAACATTAGAAAATCAAAAAATCCAAAAAACATTCAAAACATATCAAAATCCAAAAACAAGTCGAAAACAAAAAAATGTCAAAACATGGAAATTCGAACTACATTGTCTCAGAGCTTAAACGTAGGCAAGGCTAATCTTCGATCAGCCCCTGAGACATCAAAATCCAAAAACATTCAAAAAACATCAAAATCTAAAAAAATTAAAAAAAACATCAAAAATCCAAAAACATTCAAAAAATTCAAAAAATTCAAGAACATTTGAAAACACAAAATCCAAAAATAGCCTCAAAACATTCCAAAAACATCAAAAACATCCAAATATTTGAAAAAAATAAATCCATCCATCCCATTTCACTTTCACTCGCGATAATCAATCATTCATAATAAATCAATCGTCACCTTCATCCTTTGGAAAAACAAATAGAAACAATCACAACAATCAGTAGAAGAAAGCTTCAAATATAAAATCAAAATCGAAACAACAAACCTTGAAATGTAAAATCAAACTCTTGATCATTTTCAAACATGTCAGTCAACCTTATATCAACAGGCTATCAATCAACTTATCAACCCATCATCATCCTATACAATGTATGTCCTAGGATATATCATTCCGACAATGGGCATCATTTTGGATATCACTTTGGATTCTTATCTTATCAAAACAAATCCCTTTGGATAGAGGTATGAAGAACATTGGCTTGTTTGTGTACTTTATCTTTTCTTTTGATTTATCTTATTGCGCTCATTCCAAGGACCTCTCGATGATATCCAAACAAAGGATTTAGAGAGATAGGAATGGGTCAATGATCATTATCTTTTGTCTATTGTGCTTGTTGGATGTTCTTGTAAAATAACTTGGAAAATACTTGCTCTGTTAGGTACGTCCTAGCAAGGTTTTTGTATGACATGTGTAAACAAGAATACTACTATCTATTTGTCGAGTCAAATTCCATCACACTAAGTACAATGCCATCCTGGTCCTTCATACCTTGATGCATCATGCTTATGTGTGTTATCAAACATAAGGTAAGTGGCCCCTTTGAAATCCCAATCCTTGATAAGCAAATCATCATCTATCATCATGATCATCTCTAATAAAGTCTCTTCAGATCATGGACTTGTTGGATCCTCTTTTCATCATCTTATTTCTTCTCTCTTCTCTCCACGCTAACATAACATCACCAATGCATCCATCATGCATCCACAAACCGTCATCATACTACATCATTCATATCATACATAATAGGAAACATCAATCATTTCACATGCATTACATTCACATCATCATCATAATATAGTTCTGCTAGTCTAAGCATCTCATAAAAATCACATATTTGCATAAAATATCTACTGCATAATCATATAGGCATTATTGCATCATCCATCTCATCCATCTCACATCATATCATCATTTAAGTTGTTTAGGATAATATAGATTGATTATTCTAAGCATCTTAAAATCATCTCATTTGCATCACCATCATAACCATCCATTTTGAACCTCTTTATCATGAGATTGATCCTCAAATTGAATCTTTTTACTTGATTTCTCGAGGGGGCAATGTACTAGTGTACTTCTTTCTACTAGGGCATCCGAAAATATCATAAAATGTTTTAATTTTGATTGCTGAAATTTTATTCTTTGAACCAACATAGCAAGTACATTGCTTCAAAGAGGGGCAAAATGTAGACACACAAAATTGACATCACTCATTTAATTAAATCATATTCACTCATCAAGTAAATAAATCAAGTTTATTTAATCAATCTCCTAAAGGTTATTAAATAAATCAATTAATCTTCTAAAGATCTCCTTTTAATTAAATAGATCAAAGTTATTTAATTAAATCTCTAATGATCAATTTCTTCAAATTTAATTTAAATAAACCCAAATATTTAAGTTGAATGTCACAATCAACTAATCATCATCTAGGTTAATCTAATCCTAATTAATCTAATGTAATCACCCATCACATCTTCTAGTTTTCCCACTTGCATAAATAAATCAATTTATTGATTTATTAATTCATCATTTTCGATCAACATGGTATCTTTGAGGAATATTCCCTCAAGTTTGAATTCAAAAACAAGCTGACATGTACATCCAACGTGACAATAAATTCTCTCTTACATGTCCCCCACTCAACATTTAACTCTCAAATTCAAATTTGAATCTCCCTCTCTTTGGCACATTGACCAAAATGTGAGTAAAGGCTTCATCTGATTGGTCAAATCTTTATCCCACATTGCTCTATTTTGAACACTCTTAGTATTTGAATTTTTTTAAATAGAAGGCTTCATTCTTCAACAAATCCTCCACAATCTTAGCATTTCGTCTCCACAACTTGATCCACAATCCTCATGCAAAGTTACTCTCTTCAATGGAGAGCTAATTTTGTCCACTCCACAATCTCATGCAAAGTCACTCTCTTCAATTGAGAACTGATTTTTTCCACCTCATATCATCTTCAAAGCAGTTTCATATCATCAATATCATGGAGCTTAGCAAAGGATTGAGAAAGGGCTTCTTTCCATATAAACACCAATCCACTATGAGATAGGGTTTGATTTGTGTTATTATGTATTTTATTTAGTTTCCTTAATTCCTTTAATTGCATGATTAACATGTTTCATTATTTCGTAGGGATGTTCTTATTTTTCTTTTTTTCAAATGACAATGCTAGTTTGTGTTTTGAGCAAATGCAAAATTTGATATCTATAATTATTTTAGGAGTAACTTCAATGATCTCACCCCTTTCTCTAGTGACAGTCATGTGGAAATTTCTTATGAATTCCTCCACAATTTTTTGCTGAAAAACCTTCATATTTCATAATAAAATCCAACCATCTTGCTTCCCTTAGAAACCTCTTGGTTTTAGAATAAAGAGTAAATTTTTTTGGTTCCACATTCCTTTTGTTTCCCATCTTTTCCATCAAAAATGGAAAACTTCAACTTGGTGGACTGAGTTGTTAAACAATTTCTAGAATGATTTTTTTCTTGTTTTTGAAGCAACAATTTTGCAGTTTGCAATTAAATTTGCAAAGTTGGGGCACAACTTACACATTTCATCTTAAATTTGAAAATATTTTGAAAGGACAAGTGAATCTCAATATGAGCCGCAATCATTACAGACATCATTCTAATGTCACATCATACTTATACCAACTTTTCTACCACTTTTTAAAATGATTAAAATACATTTATTATAGTTATTAATAACAATATGGCGAAGATGTCTAAACTCATAAATATTTATCTATTTTACATTAGTTTAACTACGTTAGAAAATAATATTTCAAGAACAATATTCACATTAAATGTGCACCTTTATTTATTGCAAGCCTTTGAGGCCTTTAGGAGCCTTTAGGAGCTCTCAGGAGTTCATAAGCTTCAAGAGCCTTTAGGAGCTATCGAGCCATCTTGAGTCTTTAGAGTCTTTAGGAGCTTTCAGGAGCTACTCAAAGTTAACCTAGATAGACAGCCATTGCTAGTTTTCAGCCATCTCGTCATCATTTTTTTATTTTTTTGAAAGTAAACCGCCATTGTTGGTTTTCAATTTACTTTATTTTCTTTCCCAAGGTAAACCACCATTTAGTGGTTTTCAATTTACCTTGTTTATTCATGACTTCTTCAAAGGTTCAAATATCTTCTCTCATGGAAGAAATATCATCCAAAAAATGTTCAATTTTGTGTTGCAGATCATCTAAAAATTCCTCCTTTTTTGTTGGCTTATGATATGTTTTCAATCGATGACCATTAGCTAGCATAACTCTCTTTTCTCCATCAATTGGTACTGATTGAACAACTCCATTTTCAAATACTTGATCTATCTCATAGGTTCCTAACCATCTTGTATGGAACTCCCCTTTAAACTCTTCAAATATGGATTCAAATAATAATGCCCAATCTCCTTCCTTAAACTATCTGGACATAATATGCTTATTGTGCAATTCTTTCCTTTGCATCTGAATTACCTTAGTATGTTGAAGAGCTTCCATTCTAATCTCATCTAGTCTATTTAACTATAAAATTCTACTTTTCTCAGACTCAAGTAAATCAATTCCAACTTCTAATGCTATTTTCAATGTTCTTAATTCAAATTCTATAGGAATAACTGGTCTTTTCCCATACATAAGTTCATATGGAGAAAATAAAGTTGTTGTTTTCCATGTGGTATTATAAGCCCATAATACTTCATCTAACCTCTCTACCTAGTCTATTTTCCTTAATGAAATAGTCTTTGTCAAGATATTCTCCAATTCTCAGTTAGTGACTTCAACTTGTCCATTTTCTTGAGGATGATATGGTGAATATTTCCTATGTGTCATATGGTATCTCTTCAAGAAGGCTTCCATCGTCACTAATACAAATTGTGGTCCCTTGTCTAAAATAATTTCTCTTGGTGCACCAAATCTATGAAGAATTTGCTTGTACAGAAAATATGCGACTTTATCCTCTCCTGTTGTTGGCAATGCTTTAACCTCAACCCATTTTGTTGCATATTTGGTACAAACAAGTATATACTACTTCCCTTTAGAAGGTGGATCCATAGGTCCCACAAAATTGATTCCCCATTTTTCAAATGGTTCTAGAGCTATTTATGGCTGAAATGGCATCTCCATTGTTGGGGTAGGTCTTCCCATTTGTTGACATTCATCATAGTGCTTAACAAAGAATGTAACATCCTTTGTCATTGATATCCAAAAGTAACCAACTCCTAAGAACTTATGAACTGTTCTAACCACTGAATAGTGTCCTCCTTCTAGCTCATGATGGTAGACATGTACTACATCATAGAAATCTAACTCAGCAACACATATGTGAAGAACATGATCAGGGCACATTTTAAATAAAAGTATTAATCCATTGAGACCTAGAACTTTCACGAATTAACCTTCTTTTTTGTTTATGACTGAAGTGATTTGGACACTTCTGTGTTACAAGGTAATTTGACAGATCAACAAACCATGGTGGATGAATTGATATTGCAAATAAATGTTCATCTGGAAATGTATCATCCATTGGTTCTTGATCATCTTGCAAAACAATTCTAGAAAGGAAGTTGACAACAACATTATCCTTTTTAGGCTTATCTATGATAGTCACATCAAATTCCTACAACAACAGTAACCATCTGATAATGCATCCACCTACATAGCCTTGTTCATCAAATATCTAATTGTAGCATGGTCTATATGTACGTAAACTTTGTAACCTATAATGTAATGCCTGAATTTGTTTATTGCATATATTACAACTATTTTTTTTTCAAAATTATTGTATAATTTCTTTCAGCAATATTTAGATTTTTGCTAACATAATAAATTGCATGCATGGAATCATTGTCATCTTTTTGTCCTAATACTAGTCCAATAGCCAAATTGAATGCATCAACATGTATGTGAAATGGATCTCCCCATATAGGTCCTTTGATAATTGGGGAAGTTGTTAAAGCTATTTTAATTGTCTCAAAAGATTTTTGACAATCTTCAATCCATACAAACTCCTCTTGTTTCTTGAGCAATGTAAACAAATGTCTGAAAATTTTACTAAATCCTTCAATAAATCTTTTGTAATATTCGAGATGCCCAAGAAAACTTTGAACACTAGTTTGGTTCCTAAGGATCTCAATGTTTTGAATAATTTCAACTTTCTTGGGATCAACTTTTATCCCCTCTATTGAGATGTGATGTCCCAAAACAATAGCTTTTGTTATTAAAATTGAACTTTTTTCATGAATTAAGGATAACCTGTGATCTTTACATCGCTCCAAAAAAAATTCTAAGTTTTTAAGTGCTTCCTCAATTTTTTTTGCATGAATTTTTAAGTGAACTATATATTCTCTGACACACGAAGTGGTAAAATAAGAAAAATTAGCAAGGACTGCTCTTTGAAAAGTGGTTGGCACATTACACAGTCCAAATGGTAAAATTGTATAAGCGCATGCACCTCAAGGATAGGTAAATGTAGTTTTATCTTGATCTTCAGGAGCTAATTGGATCTGATTGTATCCACTAAATCCATCAAGAAAAGAGAAATAATTGTTGTTAGCTAGGTTATCAAGTACTTGATCAATGAATGGTAATGGATAATGATCCTTCTTTGTGGCTTTATTCAATTCCCTATAATCCACACACACACATCATTTACCATTATTCTTGGGGAAAATAACCAGTGGAGAAACCCATTAACTATCAGATATTGGGTAAATGGACCCTATTTTGAGCAACTTTTCAATTTCTTATTTAACAATATCACAAAGAACAAGATATATTTTCCTTTGACCTTGTCTGATTAGCCTTACATATTTAGTGTAAGTGTGATGACTACAAATTGAAGGATGAATTCCTCTCATATCCATATACTCCCAAGAAAATTCTTCAATATGTTTTTCTAAAGTTTCCTTCAATTATTTTTCTTGTGCTGGGGATAAAGATGAATTAATGTTGAGAGGTTTAACCCCAGTTATTGTAATTTCTTTAGTGCCATTTTTAGAATCAAGGGAATTTTCAACAAGTGTATTCAAAGGATAAGATCGTTTTTGATGCAATGTCGCTTGATAGTTTCCTTTCTCAATTTGATTAATGTATTCAAAAGTAAACTCTTGTTCTTCACATTCATTAACATGTTCAACAAAAGTAACCATAGTCAACTCTACAATACCATCACCCTCTTATTCTATATCCTCATCAACCCAAAGTTGAGTGTTAGTATGGATTGGTGGTTGTGCTAGAGGATAAAGTGACAACTCTTTTTTTTTTTCTGACCATTTGAAATGATCATACTTCTAGATTTGCAATCAATTAAGGTTGCAACAGTAGCCAACCATGGCCTGCCTAAGATAATTGGATAACTAGAATCTTTCTTCCTAGCTTTAAGAATTAAAAATTCAATTAGATAATCCCACGTGTCAATGGTTGCCACTATATCTTCCATAATACCTTCAGGTTTTGTAGTAGATTGGTCAACCAACTATAGAACATTTGTTGTTGGATGAGTAGTTTTCATTCTTAACATTTCAATAGTATCAGATGTGATAACATTTATGGAAGCTCCCAAATCAATTAGAACATTGGATATCTCTACTCCATTAATACTAAAGGTTACTATAGGACTTCCAAGATCATTATATTTTTGAGGAAGCAACATTCCTAATAACACAACAATGATTTTTGTCCCTATTTGAATTGTGGAAGGTAATTTCTTCTTCTAGCAGTAAAAGGCTGCAAACATGTATGAAATAGATCCAATGGATGTAGATCTTGAATATTTCTTGAATGTGATAGATCTTGACTTGGATGCTAGCTTGAATCATGAGACCCTACATCACAAATGTTAGCTCAAAAATAGACATGATGCATGATGACTTTTGCATGATGCTTAATACTTGAACAATGCTCCAAAAACTTGATAATCAACACTTGAATGCTCTTGTAAACACTTGGATGCTCTTGTGAACTCTTCAACTATAATGCAAGAATACTTAAGTTGCTAGGTGTAAAATGAGTGAAATAACATTATATTTATACTTGTTTATGCCAAATTTCCCAAAATTACTACACTACAAGCCAACATTAGATCTAGGAGGATAAAATTCTAGCAAGAATTTGAATTAAATTTAATTTTGGGCCACATGAGACTCATATGCTAAAAGTGGCATATGAGTCCTGTTAGGCTTAACTATGGGACACATTTTTTAAAAATACTTAGATTCATGTTAAATCAAGATCAAGACCCTGAAACTTAGGTGGGACCCATATAACCAAGGTGAGGTATGAGTCCCAAATCACTAAATTTGGGCCACACAACCTAAAAAGACATGAAAAATGATTGTATGTTGGTTTATGCCAGGATTATCCTTGAAAAGATGCATTAATTAAGGATTGTGGATGCAAAATAAGGCCAAATAAGGAATAAAGAAGCTCAATTAATTAGTGACAACCATAGATAAGTGTGAAAGTGTGGAACAATACTTTACAACACCTTAAATAAGGTACAACTTGGTTCATTTAGTTTGTAAGGGCCCAACACCTAATGTGAGTGTGTTAAACACATTACAACACTAAGTCAAGGAAACAACAATCTCATTTTTATAAGGAGGGTCCAAACAAGTGTCAAAATGTCACAGATGATATTTTTTGACACAACACCACATACATAACTACTATCAAGATCTTTTCATCTTCAATTTTGAAATATAAATTGCTATATGTGGTACCTTTGTTGAAACCTTGCTAAATTAAATATTTTTCTAATCTTGCATACCAAGCTCTAAGAGCTTGCTTAAAACCATATAAAGCATTTTTCAATCTACAGACCATATCTAGTTGATATGAAAAATGGAATTCCTCTAGTTGTTCCATGTAGACTTCTTCTAACTCACCATTTAGAAATGTAGATTTCACATCCATCTAGTAAAATTTAAAGTATTTATGAGCAACGAATACCAAAAACATTCTAACAGCTTCCATTCTAGCCACCAAAGCAAATGTCTCTTGGAAATATATACGTTCCACTTGTGAGTAGCCTTTACACACAAGCCTTGCCTTGTTTCTTACTACTTCTCCATTCTCATTCAATTTTTTTTTTTCTGAAAACCCACTTACTTCCAAATATGTTATTGTTTTCTGGTCTAGGAACCAACTCCCAAGTTTGATTTTTCTCAATTTTCATAAGTTCCTCTTCCCTTCCTTTCATCCAATGTTCATCTTTACTTTCTGCACTCATTATATTAGGCTCAACTTTAGAATGTAAGCAATAATTTACCTCAACTTCAACATCATTGCTTCTTGTGAATACACCTTTCCTCTTGTCTCCAATGATCTAATCTTCTAGATGATTCTTTTGAACATACTTAGGGTTTTTGGGAACCCTTTTAGAAGCTTCTTCTTCATTCTAAAATTCTTGTTGTCTAACTATTTATTCTACTTCTCTGTAATTAGGTCCATTTGACACATATCCACAACTTCAATTGAATTCTTCAATGCTTCATTTTCCTTGAAATTTGTGCTTTCAACAACCTCTCTGAACCTTTCATTATAACACTTATAATATTTACTTCTAGTAGAGTATCCAAGGAAAATACCCTCATCACATCTAGCATCAAAATTTCCTAGATTTTCTTCATCTCTCCCGATATAAATTTTTCTTCCAAATTATACCTTGAAATACTTGATAGTAGGAATCTTTCCACACCATAGCTCATAGGGGGTCTTAGTGCTCTTATATTTTGCTTGAACTTAGTTTAACATGTAAGTAACAGTGTGACTTGCTTCTCTCTAGTAAACTTCTAATAGACTTGCCTCTGTTATAATTGTTCTAGTAGGTTCTTGAATTGTCCTATTTTTTCTTTCAGCTTCTCCATTCTGCTAAGGAATTCTAGGGAAAAACAATTGTCTTCTTATTCCATAGGCTTTATAAAACATGTTAAACTCATTGGAGGTGAATTCACCACCTCTATTAGACCTCAAACATTTTATTTTCAAATATATTTCATTCTCAACCATTGTCTTAATTACCTTGAATTTTTCCAATGCATCATATTTCTCTCCAAGAAAAGTAAACCATGTCATTCTAGAGTAATCATCAATCAAAAACATAAAATACCCATCACCTTGTAGACTTCTCACCCTCACAGGACCAAAAAGATCTGTATTAGTCAATTCCAGTACTATAGTAGTAAATTGTTCCTTTGACATAATGTTGTTTCAAGCTTGATTTCAAAACTAACATTCCTTTCAAACTACATTAACATGATTAGTAATTCTTTTTAAATCTCTCACAACTTGTACTACACTAATTCTCACCATGTTGTCAAAATTCATATGACACATCCTTCGGTGCCATAGCCAACTTCCATTAATCTGAGACATAAATCAATTCCCATGAGCACCTTTAAGTTGATAGATGTTTCCTTCAATCCTCTTGTCAACAATACTCATAGTTTTAGACCCTTTTCTAATTTAACATTTTTCATCCTTGAACACAAGATTATATCCCTTAATACACCTCTATTTGACACTTGAGAGATTATGTCTCAAACCATTAACATAGTAGACATTATTAGTATTATGTTTACCATCAAAATTGATTGAACCTATCCCACAAATCCCAACACTGGAAAATCATCTCCAAACTTAACTAAGCCCCATCATATTTTTCAAGATTAACAAAATTACTCTTGTCACTAATCATGTGATCTGAGCAACCACTATCAACGAACCAATAGTTCTTTTCCTATTTAGCATGAAAAGTATAGACCAAAATACCTTCAAATTTCTCCAGAGCACTTTCCTTCACACATATTTCTGGAGTAGATTCATAGTTTAACACCAAGAACAAGCATTCATTAGAATAAAGATCTCCATAATCAAACTCATCATCAGAAATGACAGCATCTTCATTGACATAATATGCTCTTTTTATCATCTTTTCTTTATTTTCTTTACCTTCTCTATGTTTATTTCTTGTAGCTCCTTTTGGACATCTTGAAGAATAATGACCTATTCCTCCCAAGCTAAAAAATGTGGATGGTGATTTAACTTGATACTTACTAGAGCCCATTTTCATTCTTCTTACAAAATTTTCTTCCACTTCATCAAGATTTTGTTCATTTGGATCTTCCACTTTTGTAGCCTTGCAAGCAATTTATGTCTTTGCTCCATTTTCCAACCCAAGCTTTCTCAATTCAAATGAAGTTAGAGTACCAATAAAATAATCTTTAGTATAAGTATTATAATCTACCATTTCCTCTATAGTAGATACCTTTTCACTATATATATTAGGGAGAGTTTTGAGTACCTTCTTCACTATCTTAGATTCATCTATTTGTGTACAAATTCCTCTCAATCCACCTACCAACTCATCTGCTCTCTCCATGTAGGATTTGATCTTCTCATGTTCACCCATTCATAGGATCTGAAATTGTGCCTCCAAGTTCTACAACTTCGCTTGTTTAACCTTTTCATCTCCTTCATACATCTTTTCCAACTTATCCTAGACCTTTTTATCAATCTTCAAATTCATAACTTTAACTAATTCAGAATGTGAAATACTATTTACAATAATAAACCTTACCTTTTGTTGATTTCATGTACTTTGATATCATCAGTAGTACTTGTACCATTTGTTGGAGCAACATAATGGTTCTGAATAGAATTTTTGATCTCATATCCCTAGTATGCCAAATATCCTTCCATCCTTGTTTTGAAAAATGCATTGTCAATGCCATCAAACCTAGGAAACTCAATAGTGATCTCATTCATCATCATGTACCTTCCTTAAGTAGTTAAGGGTATGTGCAGGATCATGATGGACCAAAAAGTGGCAATATGATGGGTATGTGGCTGACGACTTTTTTTTTACTAAAAATTGATGAAATGAAAAGGGTTTTTAAAGGAGATTCTCAGCTTTCCACCAATATAAATTATGCTTTACTTGAATTTAATAAGTAATTATTATTCATTTTCTATTCAAATTACGACTAAAGTCCTGATTGATATACTGATTGAAAAACTTCTATAGCTTTCAAATGGTATCACATTTTATGAATCCAAAACATGCATCACATTCTATGCTTTGCATACTATAGGATTGGAAAAAGAAAATTTGAATTTCATGAAGTTTTGACCAAGTTAAGGTGGTCAGACATACGAGTTGTTTTATATATTTTAAAATTTGTAATAAAAATTCATAGTTAATTATTTACTTGGAAAAAAATTACAAAAAATATGCATCACATCGGGACATGAGTCCTCTACTTATATCTAAAATCTTATAAAAAAATATTATCATTTTATTGTGGTTAGGGTGGTGAATGAGACACCTACTTCTTATTTTTTCCTTGAAATTTAAGTACTAAATTTCAAATTTTCTAAATAGATTTTTTTTTAAACAAACCTAGTAGTTTAGAAACTACATTCAATTTCTACAAATTCTATTCTTACATATTTTAAAAAAATAATATGGGTATGTGCTTGAGGATCATGATAGGCCAAAAGTGGCAATATGATGGGTATGTGGTACGACATTTTTACCCAAAATTGATGAAGCGAAAAGGGTTTTTGAAGGAGATTCTCAGCTTTCCACCAATATAAATTATGCTTTACTTTGAATTTAATAAGTAATTATTATTCATTTTATATTCAAATTATGACTAAAGTCCAGATTAATAGGTGATTAAAAAACATTTATAGCTTCAAACAATATCACATTTTTGAATCCAAAACATGCATCACATTCTATGCTTTGCATACTATAGGATTAAAAAAATAAAAATTGAATTTCCTAAAGTTTTGACCAATTTAAGGTGGTCAGACATACAATTTTTTTTTTTTTTAAAAAAAATTGTAATAAAAAAATCATAATTAATTATTTACTGGGAAAAAAATTACAAAAACTAATGCATCACATCAAGACATGATTCCTCTACTTATATCTAAAAATATTAAAAAATATTATCATTTTATTGTGATTAGGGTGGTCAGACAAACACCTACTTATTTTTTCCCTGAAATTTAAGTACTACTGCATTGAAATTTCAAATTTTCACCAAATAGATTTTTTTTTTTTAAAACCTAGTGCTTTAGAAACTATATTCAATTTTCTACAGATTCTATTCTTACATATTTTTTAAATAATATAGATAACTTATTCAAATTTTTACGTCAAGTTTCCTAACTCTAATTTTTCTAAATTTTTTGCCACTTAAGGGCCTATTTTTTCGATGATGATCCTGCACATACCCATATAGATAAATTATTCAAATTCTTACATCAAGTTGCCTAACTCTAATTTTTCTGATTGTTTTGCCACTTAAGGGCCTATTTTTTCCATGATGATCCTGCACATACCCTTAAGCTCTTATCCAACAAACCTTGCTATGATACCAATTATTGAACAAGAAAACTAAGAGGGGGGTGAATCGGTTCTAGCAATTTTAACAATTAAAACCCTCAACATAAGTGCGATTTACAAGTATTCATATAAAATTTGCACTACTAGTGTGATTAATCATTAAAGGTAGAACCAAAAATAGAAACAAAAAAACCATACACACAACAACACTAGATTTATGTGCAAAAACCAATAAGGGAAAAACCATAGTCAGGATTAGCTCACAATATAAAGAATTCCAAAACTGAATAGAAAGGCTCATTTCCCAAAAAGGTTCACTTCCAAGATAGGACACACTGTCCAATGAGGGATCACTACCACAAAATTTCAAATAATATAGAGAGAGAGATTTTACAGAGAGAAAACTATTTCAATGCAATATAGATTCCACCACAATCTGCTCACACTTTTGCAGACAAGCATGAAAGATAGAGTACATGTTCAACTCACTGCCTTAAGGAACTCAACACTTTGAAATTCACACTAATATTCTCAAACTTAGATCATACAAACATATCTCACATCTCTCCATATCTCTCAAAATCATCTCAACTCATACTTATACTCTATTTAGCCTTAAAACCCTTCCAAGGTCGATCATACATAATTTTGTATTTACAAACTTAAATTACGTCAATGCCAAAGCATTCCCATGGTGGAAGAGAATGAGGGTGACCCAATAAAATTCTTAATGAGGACCAAAATTATTCCCAACACACCTCAACACACTTCCATGAACCTCACAAGTAGTGTTTAACACAAGGTTAGCCAGCACTTATGCAAACACATAAAACAATTAAGTGCACACATCCTCGACTCAGTCCAATCTTTCTGGATAGAAAACATTACTTGAGCATAGTCTAGAGTAAGTAATGAACACATGGAAATCCATCCAGAAGCTTTGCAACAAACTTCACCTAAAGAGTATGAATATTTTATATGTTTGAATAACCTTGTGAACCAATGAAATACATTGTAACTAAGAAACTCATCAATAGCAACACAAGAACTCAATTTTTCTTGAACAAAGCAAGAGAGAAACCTTATCAACTTATTCTTAAAACCACATGTCCTAAAACCATAATGTGGAGAAATGCAGATAAAACACATTTCTCATAGACTACAATAAGATGCATTGAGATGCACAATTCACATACTGGTTAAAATATCCCACATAGTACAATGATCCAAAAGCCAAAATTCTAGATATAGCAACTACCAACAGCCATGAACAATACCTCAAATTTTCACAAGCATAGAATCAACCCAGAAGAAACACGGAGCACATCCCAGATCATACACTGAATACCTACATGACATTGTTTTCTATATTTATCAAATTTTCTCAAAAGCACTTGGAAACCAAGTACCAGAGACATCACAGTAGCACATACTTCACTTTAACATACCTCTAGACATAACAACATAAGGATAACTCCATATAATCATAGCACTTCTTCAAAATCTCAACTATGCATGCACAACTTGCAAAACTTCTTTATTACAATTTTCTCAATATCCTTAACATATTCAACCAATAACCAACTTCCTTAACATCAATGACAATAGCATCTGATTGACATCAATGAGAACACCTTCATACTTGCAACAATTTTATCCCATAAATGGTAAGTCAAGTATGTTTATGTTAGCTTGCTTGAAGAAATTTTGAGGTCATTGGTTTTGTTAGTACCCTTATATCATTGTGTTCCATATAACACTTTTATGCACAATATTGTACAATTCTAATTTGTTGTTTAATCTATATTTTTGTTCCAAAATATTGTTCTATCAATTTTATCCTAGGTGTGTCAACTTGGAGCATTACAAATGAACTATTTACTACCAAAGTTAGGAATGCCTATAATGAAATGATATAAATATCCACTTAATCCACCTCTATAATAGAAAGAGACTAAAAATATGTTATTGAAGTTTGAATATAAATTGTACAATTTAGAAAATTTTAACTCTAACGAAAGGAAAGATAGTTCCTTTGAGTGGAAATTTGGCTAATTACACTCAAATGAAATTTACTATCTAAAATTATTGAAGAGAATGAATTGGTGAAAATATATGAAGATATAAAAATAATTACAACTTCAAACAAATAAAATTAAAAATCATATACAATAAGGAACCTAGAGTCATGAGGAGGAATTCATTTCCAAGGATGCCAGTGTGTCACATATATGTCCTCACACCATGCTATTATTTGACATAAACATGAGTAGAAATTTATAAAATACATGACTCAAGTTCTATAATCTCCCTAACCTACAAACACAACAAAATGAGAAAATATTTAGATTTTTTAGGGTATTTCCTCAATAAAACCCATGTTTTTTTCTTTTGAACTCCATAAATAGCCAACATAGATAGATAGATAGAAAATAATGTTTATATTCTTATTGTGTATCTATAAATAAGAATAATGACAAAATGAGAGAGAAGAGATGTGATAATGCCAATGTGCTTAGGGGAACAAGAATAAATACTAATAATAATATAAGGCCAATATAAATATAGAGTTTTGAGAAATCCAAAGAGAGTAGAAGAATTGGAGATAATGTTATAAAATATCTTGAGAAATATGTGTGTAAGCTTCAGAGTGTTGTTTAAAACTTGAGAGTGTTGTAAGAGGTCCAAGAGAAGCTAGAATTATTTTCTAAAATTATAAATAGATTCAAAAATAGAGAGAGGAGGGAAGAGGAACAAGTTAACGAGCCTCTTTAAAGAATAATGAGTCATTTCCATTGGAATGGGAGACATCTGACAAGTAGAGAAATATGGGAAAATAGCCTTCAAATGATAAATTATCATGGGTTGTTATTCTTATGCATGAACACACATGCTAAGTACTAGTGTCCAAACAATTTTGGCTTAAAAATAATAGAAGACAAGAAAATATGGGAAACAAAAAAGTGACATAAAGAAGTGACCCTAAAAAATAGGGCTCAACCATCTTAAGTAGGATAAAGGTTGATGGAATGGTAAAAATGTGCCTACACAAACACTAAGGTGATGGACACCAAAGTAAGCTTGAAATATAATATGAAATTACAACTGTATGCAATACATGACACCAAATTATCTTATCTCCCCTTTGTTATCCTTGCATACATATTTAAAGGTTTCTCTTAATAAATTAGTGGCATTGTTTGTGCATTCAAAAGGTACTAAAAATACCCACTATTTTATTTCAACCCTTTAAAATTATTATTTTTGATATCTCCTCTAATTATATTGTTACAATTTTACATTTGCTAAAAAAAAATTATGTAAATTTAAAGAGGCTTGTGGCATGTTCCTATAAATATAAATAGGTTGATCTAGAATATCCATAAGGATTTCAAAATTTATGCAACAAAATGGGTTGATTGGATTACATTACTATGTCTTCAATGTAACACATCTTGATGTGCTTTTATGTTGTGGTTTCAATGGGGCATTTGGTATGGCCTCCACAACATTCTCCCCTCACATTTGATTTGGTGTTTTAATCATAATCTCTCTTGGAGCCTTGATATAACCATGGTTGATTTTATTGAAGTCACATTTTTCTTGCTATATTTTTCACTATAGTTACTTTTTTGTATGAATAAGGTTACCCTTTTAAATTTCTAAATACATTAGCCACATTTCAATATCATATATGCATAGTGATGTTGACATTATTTAAGTGTGTATGTGTTGAGTTAGGTCTATGTTGCTATCAAAATTAGGTTATGAGTGGGTAATCAATTTAAATTTAAAAGTGTTCCTATTATTTGTGCAAACTTCTTACAATTTCTTTTTGAAATGGTTTTCATACTCATCCTATGGTCTACTTAAATTTATGTTCTTCCTAGGTTATCCATGTCATTTATGGTCTTGGTTCTCTAACTTAATGAGACATGTTTTTGTTTAGATAATTCATATTGCTTAGTATTTTTTTATATTTCCTTTTATTAGTCCTACCTATGACATGGATATTAAATTTTCACATTAAATATTTTTTAGTACTTCATTGTTCAATTAATTCTTTCTAAAACATTTTACATGGGGAAAATTAATCTATTATTCTAGTTTTGTTGCTTCTTCCTAATTTTTAATCCTCAAAAATAATTATGCTCTAATTTTTTAAAAGCCAACTAGAGTTTTGTTATTTTTATAATTTTTCATTACAAAAAGAAATAAAAAGTTGGGTATTTGTGGGATCATCATGGAAAAAAAAGGCCTTTAAGTGGCAAAAAAATTAGAAAAATTAGAGTTAGCCAACTTGACATAAAAATTTGAATAAGTTATCTATATTATTTCAAAAATATGTAAGAATAGAATTTGTAGCAAATTGAATGTAGTTTATAAACTACTAGGTTTGTTTGAAAAAAAAAATCTATTTGGTGAAAATATGAAATTTCAATGTAGTAGTACTTAAATTTTAGGGAAAAAAACAAGTAGGTGTTTGTCTGACCACCCTAACCACAATAAAATGATAATATTTTTTTATAATATTTTAGATATAAGTAGAAGAATCATGTCTCGAAATGATGCATTTTTTATTCCAAGAAAATAATTGATTATGAAAATTTTATTATAAATTTTTTAAAAATATAAAAAAATCATATGTCTGACCACCTTAACTTGGTCAAAACTTGATGAAATTTAATTTTTCTTTTTTTAATCCTATAGTATATGAAGCATAGAATGTGACACATGTTTTGGATTTAAAAATATGTGATACCATTTGAAAGCTATGAATATTTTTCAATCAGCCTATCAATCAGGACTTTAGTTATAATTTGAATAGAAAATGAATAATAATTAATTATTAAATTCAAAGTTAAGCATAATTTATATTGGTGGAAACCTGAGAATCTCCTTTAAAAACCCTTTTCATTTCATCAATTTTGGGTAAAAAAAATGTCGTCCGCCACATAACCATCATATTGCCACTTTTTGGCCCATCATGATCCTGCACATACCTAGCTTTCCCAATCAAATCACATATATAAGAAATTAAACTATTATGTAATGTTTATGTATAACTATTTTACAAGTGTTTAGCATAATCAAAATTAGTGGACATATATTAGTACATTGACCAAGTGGCATTTTGGAAAGGAGTAGGTCCATCAATATATCTATATCATACACATTTTTAAATACCATATGCATAGCCTATATCCTACCCAAATCAATTTAGATCTACTAGTGTACTCCAAATCTATGTCAAAGTTGGATCTTTGGAACAAGGAATCAACATCCATTAAAAAAATAAAGGATAGAGGAATTTTATAAAATTTTGTAGTTGTCACTATTCTAATGCACATGTACACAAAATATTGAAACATGTGATGCAAATAATCCCTCAACAACATCATTTCATCAAGGAACTTTAATTGTAAACAAATTAGGAGAACATCAAATTAAACAAATAACCTTAATTCACTATTCTTTTCATCAAACTCTCCTTCCTTTAATTCTTCAATTCTACAAAACTTCAAGACAACAAATTAGTATTCCAATCCACCATAACCATATTCCATATCAAGTTGATCAAAATCATAAAAAACTAAAATCAGAACCTTTGAAAACAATTCCTTCATTTACCATGCTCATTAGCATCTTTACAAAATTCATCAAGTTCTCAAACCCAGCAAACCACATCATAGTATATCAAGAAATCACTAATATACTCATTCCCCAAGGCCATAAGACAACTAACCATGCATCTCTACTATTAGCCATTATCAGACCATCAAATCACTGTATACATCACATCTTTGACTGAAATGAACCTTGTCATACTAACAAAGCACTGTATTATCCAAATCTACTAGTTTAGCAGTCTAACATCCACCAATTCACTCACCTTAGAAACTTACTTTACAAGGAAAACTAAAAAAAATACAATCCTTGGGTATGTGCAGGATCATCATGGAAAAAATAGGTCCTTAAGTCGCAAAAAATTCAAAAAAATCAGAGTTAGGCAACTTGACGTAAAAATTTGAATAAGTTATCTATATTATTTCAAAAATATGTAAAAATAGAATTTATAAATAATTGAATGTAGTTTCTAAACTACTAGGTTTGTGAAAAATTTTGAAAATTTCACTGTACCGGGTACTTAGAACTTCGTGGAAAAATAAGTAACTATCCGTCTCACCACCCTAACCACAATAAAATGATAATATTTTTTATACGAATTTTTTTGGAAGATGCAAAAGCGCAGTCTCCGTTCTTATGCATGTAGCTTCGTGTTCTTTCCCGCGCCATACCGGTATGCGTAGTTCTCTGTTCCCGGTGCCCCGTTAACCCGGAATCCTTTTGGTCGGTAAAACTTCATGAACCTCCACTTTATCCCCATAGTATGTAGGAACATAGAATGAGATTAATATTGTTTTGATTAAAAAAATGTGGATAATTCATTTGAAAGCTATAGGATGTTTCTTTTGGTAATTAGCCTATCAATCAGGACTTTAGACATAATTTGAATAGAAAATGAATAATAATTACTTATTAAATTCAAAGTAAACCATAATTTATATAGGTGGAAAGTTGAAAATCTCCTTTAAAAACCCTTTTCACTTCATCAATTTTGGGTACAAAAATAGTCATCAGCCACATACCCATCGTATTGCCACTTTTTGGCCCATCATGATCCTACACACACCCCTTTCTTGCCACCAACTTGTTATCAATCATTCAATACACAATGTTCATTATGTTTGATTGAAACAATTCAATACATAGTATGGAAACTTTAGATTTCCCTACTCTATAGTCAAGACACCATTGTCACATATAGAGAATGCAAACACCAAAATCATCATTACTGTCTTCTACACCTTATCCTAACTTTGAAAAATCTTTTTCAACATAAATAGAACAATGCTCAAACATTCATAATCACTGTTTCCACTATTCCATCATATTCCTACTATCCATGAAATCAAGGCATGATTTGACAAATAGGACTCCATGCCCTAAATTAGGTAAATCCCTCAACCAAATGAAAATACCAAAAACTAAATACATGTTTAGAGACCCTTTCCTATCCATGAAAACATAAAAAAATCTTTCAATAGATTTTCTTCAAGAAATTGTCAGATTCTCCAACTATACGTTGTCAAAAGGCTACTAAAATACACCTATTTTGCAAAGAAGATCCCTTCAAAACCACTCCAAATTCTCAAAAAACCTTAAAAATTCTTTAGAAATGTCATAAAACTCAAGATTTCAACATTTTTAGGAGTGGAGAAACTTAAAAACTTACTAATCTATCAAACCCTTGATTATAGGGTGAAAAAACCAACACACATTGAGGGTTTCATGAATATCACCCTTGCAAACCTCAATACCTCCGGACACCACTTGAGATAGGCTTTAATATGTTTGAAAAAGCATTTGAATTCATTTCCAAGTCCATGCACAAGTTGTTTCTTCAATGCCTTGCTTGTATCCTTCATTCTTGAGTGGGAAAACTCAGAAATTTGCTTAAATCAACAACATATTCTTGCACCTTCATCTCCTACTATCCTGCCACAACACAAAAACACTAAAAAAAATAAAATACAATTATTTCAATCCATCCCATCGACCTATTATTCCTACTTTGATAGGATGGAGGTCTTGTTCCTTAAAGGAATCTCAAACCTTGTTTTGAGGCTTTAACAAATCCTAGTTTCAAAAGCCTCCAAATTGAATGGATCTACTTCAAAACACTTCAAGTTGATGAGTGATTCACTACCGCATAAAGAAACAACAAATTAATAAACCTTATACCTCAATACGGTTCATACAAAGACTAGTAAAAGAAGAAAATGTAATGCCCCGCGACTCAATCCTAGAGGAAGTTGCAATACACTATGTAAATGCACCAAAATTTGTTTTTGATTAAGTACAAATAACATGTAAGAAGAATACACATTGCCAACAACCTCTAAGGCCACGAGACAAAGATTACTTCAGAACCTAAACAACAACAAACATTAATCACTTAAGGAAATGAGACAACATACATTCCATTCATAAAACTATACAATTTACATCCAAGAGTGAAATACCCCTTGAGTCCAATAACATGATTTACAATAAGATTACAATACTCATTCCCCGAATGAGGCAAGTCCAACAAATATGATTACATAATACAATTCCACCTCGATAACAACTGAGGGGTAATAAAATACAATGAGAACTGAGAGAACAAGGCATGAGAAGAAATTGATTCCCACGAGCTTTCCAGCTGGAAATCATGAAAAAATGAACATGAAGAAGAACCAACGGACTCAAGATGCATACCACCCGACCACGTGGAATCCAAAAGGTTCCACTCCCTATGTGCTAGGAGATAGTAACAAGGAATTCCTACCCAAGACCATCTACCACTAGACACAGGCTACACAAAACTGATATGAAATAAATACAAGTACCACATCACATGAAATTGAAAGGTCATACGTACAACTCACAATACAACTCTCACAACACCAACATTGGTTACATTGCTTCCAAACAAAGAATAGATCAAGAGCGTCACAAATATCAAGTACAAAATTTTGACTTAGGAAGAGTGTCATCGCATAGTTCATCAAGGGATATCCTCTAGGAACCTTCCTAGGCCCCGGCCCCCACTCCACGAGTTATCCTAGTAGCCTCTACCAAAATCTTGGCACCCATGCTTACTCATGCAGAACCAAATACCTCTCGTGAAGACGAGATAGATGATCTTGCCATTCCAGGCCTTCCCATCTCATCCCAAGTCTACAATAAGCCCTTGGGTCCATGAGCGAGGCACACTTAATCTTGTTTAATGTTTGATTCATCTTAAGCTTCTAAAAGTTTATTTAGTTATCACTGAATTAATTAACTTGCAAAGAGTTATCCTGGCACCACTTTGTGCGCCGACCCTCCTTGCAAGCCACTCTCCTAAGACAACACACACAGTAATAACCACAATAGGTATCCAGATAAATATAACCTCTCCATTCAAGGAGGTAATAAATCAAGAACTCACTCCAACACTGGAGGCAACAAGGTTAAGACCCTCTCCAAACACTAGAGGAAAACAACATAACAAAACCACTCCATCCAAGGAGGCACATATTACAAAACCTTCTCCTAGTCCCAAGGATGCATAAATTACAAACCCCTCCCCTATTCCCAAGGAGGCGCAAATTACTCCCGTACGTGAAAACCGGGTGAAACGGCATGGTGTAACTATACACATTTTCCCACAACACACCAAAGGTTGACTCACATACCACATCCGATACCAATAAATGAACTCCTATCTAGAAGACTTTCAAAACATTCACACTAATTCCACAACATCAAAGATGAACAATTAACCTCTGAGAACATTTCAGACAATGAAGTGAGCTAGTCTTCGGATCTCCTAAATCCAATCAAACACAATATTCATGACTTGTGTTTATCCAATCAATAAACTCATTCCCTTTCACGACATAAAAACAGTCAAGGCATAGATCATTAACTCTAATTTTCAGAACCATATTCCAAAAATCAAGACATTTTAATAAATAACATCATTGCATTGAAACTAAACCAATCAATAACTCTACTTCACACAGTCATATACTGTAAATAAACCCACTTGATTTATAAAACATTTTGAATAAATAACTTACGCTTTATTTCGACTTAGCAATAAATCAACAATTTAATCTCACATGATTCATTAAATCATTCATTACTTCTAAATTTAACCATTATATGCATGAACCAAATATTTTAATTTAATAAATTCCTCTGATTAAAATAACTCATTCGTTATCTCTAAGTTTCAGGTCATATTCATGATTTTATTATCATATCCATAATCATTATTCGTCATCTTTTATCATCGGATCACGTTTCAATCCTCTCAAAGTTCACAACTTCATATTACTATTAATGCAAAATATCCCCGGATAATTAAGCATTGAATCAATAAAAATAAGTTTTCAACTGCATTAAACAGGTCGCCCGAAACTCATCCGTTCACTTTTAATTCATTATCTCGAGTTATCCATTGATTCATAAATCATGTTACAAAAAAGCATTTAATTAATTTTCTTAACCCTATAATTTTAACATAGAATAAATTAATTAACCAAAAACATTATTTTAAATAAAACGTTTGATTATACATCAATTTCATTCCCTCTTTAGCAATGCGATATATATTTCAGATTAAGTTCTATCAATTAATTTAAAGCCCCATTTATTGAAATATATCTAATAATTTTATATACTTCAATTTATCATATTTTATTCATAATTTATAAACAAAATATGTCTTATGCCATCAGCAATTGCTTGCAAACAACTCTCTTAAAATTTTCACGTCTATTTGTAAAATAATGTTCTTTCAACTATACCCCAATCACATAATCATGTAAAATTTCCATTTAATAAATAACATTATTTCTCTATATAGTATTTATCATTATTTTAATATGCCAAATAAAATATTTTATTTGCATATAAAATAAATTATTTAAATATAAACTTTAACCCCCATTTAAAGTTCCATGAACGAATTATTTTAAAACGAAAAATACATGATACATATATAATATATATATATATATAATTGATTATTTAAAATTTTTATTTAATAATATCATATTATATATTTATATAATATATAAATATTATATATATAATATAAAATTAATATATATAATATATATATACCATATTAAATATATAATATAATATATATTAACAAAATAAACAAAATTTAAAAGTTAAAACAAAAATAATTATAATTTTAAATTTAAAAAGAAGGCAAAAGCCTTTCTTTTGCTGCTACGCAGCAACCAACAGGGGTGCACCTATGGTGGCAGCTGCTCACAGCGACCCCTCGCGAGGGGTGCTGACACTGTGGTGGTTGCTGACCCCTCCCCAAAGGCGCCATGGCTGCGCGGCGGCCCCATGAAGTGGTTATTAGTGTACCAATTTTTTTTTTTTGTAATTTGCATAGAGTTGACCACAATGGTGTTGCTTCGACCCTCTAAACATGGGGGTATTTTGCACAACCAGTAGCCCATGGATGAGAGGGTAATTTGTCAGGTAGCCCCCACCAATTTTTGTTTTTTTAATTTGCATAATTTCACCCAAAAAATTTGAAAATAAACAAAAATTAAATTAAATCCTGTGTCTGGTAAAAATCAGAACGAAGTTTCTCCCAATTTTTTTTTGAAAACAAACCCCCATTTACATAAATTTATAAGCAAAATAAATATCCTCTCAGAGTCTCATTTGGGTAAATTTTTCTTGAAGAGAAAATCTAAAAAGAAAGATTTAAGGCACAATATTTTGTTTTTTTTTTTTGAGTTTTCCCCAAATGAATAAATACATTACATCTTTTCCTCTAAGTTTTCTATTGATAATTTAAAAGTCTAGAATTTCCATGGGTTTGTTGTTGGTTCAAACAATGTTACAAGATTTCAAACAACAAGATATGAGGGGTTTGATCTATTTTTTAAAATAAAAGAGTAAAGAAGAAAGAACTGATTTTCTCCACAATTTTGCGAGCCTTCATCCATGGTGTTCTCAATCCTTCCTTGAACTTAAGCTCAACAAAACCTCCATCTCTTCAAAATTCCCAAGCAAAAACTATAGCCATCCCCATTTTTCCCAAAATTAAATTGAAAAAATAAAATCCTAATTTCCTTATGCAAGCCCCTTCTTCCAAATTTGTCAAAGCCCTAAAATGGACTCACCCACCAAACTTATTGCTAGATGAAGATATTTCATTTTTGCAAAATCATAAAACAATTTCTATTTCCAAGTGTAATTTGCATAATATCCTTTTAAAATAAAAATATATTTACAACCCCAAGGTCAAATAAATTTCTTTTAACAAAATATAATTCAACAATTCATAATTCAACAATTCATAATAACATTATTTTTCAACTTTATTTCTAGGAGTAAAATATAAAACATATTTCTAATTTTTGATTTAATCCAAATATCTAATGATGCCAACATGACTAAATTGATTTAATTTATCCCTATTAATTTAATTAGTCAATAAAATAAATCTAATTCAGAATTAGATTATTTTATTAATTAAATTAAATTAATTAATTAATCACTAATTTTCCAACATCTCAATAAGACAAAACAATCATCATTTATAAATTTCAAAAGCCATTTAATCACTATTAACTTGCAATTAAACACATTTAATCATTAATTAAACTATGCAAGTCATTTAATAAACACTCAAGGGGAAACTGGCCAAGTTAAAACAACTAACCCCGACAACAACCCGACAACACGCTATGACTAGGGTGACGACTTGGTTCAAAAAACCTAGCTACTATCTCCCAATCAATTTTCGTTGGTAAATGGACACACTCACACCTGTGAAACTAGGTGGAGTCGATGTCATCTACCTGCAAACCTGCAACAAAGAACATGTCGAACGTGCAACATATATATGTATGTTATGATCAAACACACCGTGAAGAGGGAATCTTAGAATTGTAGTGCGCTCGCAAGAAAGTAATACAATTCGCCCCTTTCACCAATACAGTATCATTAACTGATGCATCTAACATCGGAGATATGCTCAATAGCATAAACATCATTTAATCAGATATCTTCTAAGTTATTCTAAATAATGCCATAAGGATAACATCGGAGTAAAAGAACATCTCATCAACATATAACTTCCACATCATTTAATCAATCATGATCACAAGTAATCAAATTCCAAAGTCAAAGCATGTTCAGACACAAACGTCACATCATTATATAACATGTGCATTACCAAACAGTTCATGATCAAACAATCACTAAGTTCACAGTCACATCAAGCATAATCAAACATTACCAAGAAAACACTACCGATCCAAATATCCAAAATGGAGGGGTGTTACATCCTCCCCCCCAAGGGTTAGGCTTACTCCTGGAAGCCTACAAACAAGAATAGGGATAGAACTCCCTCCAAGCCAACTAACACACTATCAACCTATACATTCAACATGGTGAAGCATCCCACCATCAAATCTCTAAAGCACACAATCATGGATTAACATACATAGTGCCTTATGCACCAATACACATCATCAAAAATCATCATAAGGCCACACCTAATGTAATATCATTTCAATGTTCATCTAACTTTTTGCATTTAAATCCAAGTACAATAGTTCAACATCTATATGATTTATTAAGTCTTAACAATAATGTTGGGGACTATAGGCCTCACCAACAACGTATTCACCTATAATGCAATTATCCTTATCATGCAATTGTTTCACTAATTCCCTTTCTCTAAACTTTACTTACTGCAAAACAATTTTTTTTTCTATTCTTACTATACACTTTTCATAATTATGAATGCAACTTGGGGGCTTAGGTCCTTTACCCAAGGTTCAATTCTAATAAATCAATCCTTCATGTATAGATAAACATTTCCTCACAAGTTACAACATACCCTACACACTTAAGGACAGGTATCTTCGTTAACCCAATGGAAAGAGAGAGAGAGATGACAAGATATTTACAACTCCAACATAGGCACAAATGTAATTATGGTTTCATCATCACACACGAACTTTCACACAATGCATCAACCACATGAAAGCATGCACAAATCTCTATAACTAACAACATATTCATTCATTTCCTTTTATCATATTTCATAATTCTCCATAAAATATACATGCAAAAGAAACTTCAAAACCACATAGGGTCAATCAAGTAATCATTAATGTAAGGAGGTAAAGCACAAGAAGACATGCACCAGAAACTTGCATAGAGAGAGAAAACAACAAGACTCCAAAAGAGAATACACACCCGAGGAACTCCTTGATACCCTAAAGGTCAAACAGAGTTTTCAAAACATGAGCATCAATCCTCCATAACATAAGACAAGGTTGGAAAATTCCACTCTCTAAATGCCATATTAAGGCACTCAAGGCAAGAGGTACTATGACTATCTCGCCCCAACAATTACTTGGGACACACCCAACATTCACATTACAACCAAACTCAAGAACCATTCAAGGGTCACCACCTTTTATACAACAAAAGAGCCAAGCAACAAGAAGGAAGCCAAACAAAACACACCTCTTGGTAGGCTTGCGAGCCTAACCCTCACAAAAGCATTCGACAAATGACATGCAAGGGTGGAAACTACAACAAAATTGATTGTCGTCCACCACACACAACACATCAAAATCACACACTACACAATCATCCATAATGCATTCTTCCAATAGAAAGGATATCAGTGCATTGCGCACTACACCAAGGGTCCTATCCTTCCCACTAGTTTCCTGCACCATTGGACCTATACCACTTAATGACAACTTCTGGGCAAACAAGAGAAATCAACCCAAAAGGAAAATAACACGAAAGAGAAAAAAACAACTAGGTCAATACAATGGGCTCATAGTGCCCAGAATATAAACCTACACAACTTATAACATAATGGGTCCAACATAATCCCAAAGTTCCCAGTGTCTAAACCTAGGCTCTGATACCATGTCTAATGCCCCGCCACACAACCCTAGAGGAAGTTGCAATACACTACGTAAAAGCACCAATTTTTTTTTATTAAGTACAAATAACATGTAAGAAGAATACACATTGCCAACAACCTCTAAGGCCACGAGACAAAGATTACTTTAGAACCTAAACAACAACAAACATTAATATAAACCGCAACATTAATCACTTAAGGAAATGAGACAACATACATTCCATTCATAAAACTATACAATTTACATCCAAGAGTATGAAATACCCCTTGAGTCCAATAACATGATTTACAATAAGATTACAATGCTCATTCCCCAAATGAGGCAAGTCCAACAAATATGATTACATAATACAATTCCACCTCGATAACAACTGAGGGGTAATAAAATACAATAAGAACTGAGAGAACAAGGCATGAGAAGAAACTGATTCCCACGAGCTTTCCAGCTGGAAATCACGAACACACGAACATGAAGAAGAACCAACGGACTCAAGATGCACGCCACCTGACCATGTGGAATCCAAAAGGTTCCACTCCCTCCGTGCTAGGAGATAGTAACAAGGAATTCCTACCCAAGACCATCTACCACTAGACACAGGCTACACAAAACTTATACAAAATAAATACAAGTACCACATCACATGAAATTGAAAGGTCATACGTACAACTCACAATATGACTCTCACAACACCAACATTGGTTACATTGCTTCGAGACAAAGAATAGATCAAGAGCGTCACAAATATCAAGTACAAACTGTTGACTTAGGAAGAGTGTCATCACATAGTTCATCAAGGGATATCGTCTGGGAACCTTCCTAGGCCCTGGCCCCCACTCCACAGGTTTTCCTGGTAGCCTCTACCAAAATCTCGGCACCCATGCTTACTCATACGGAACCAAATACCTCTTGTGAAGACGAGATAGATGATCTTGCCATTCCAGGCCTTCCTGTCTCATCCCAATTCTACAACAAGCCCTTGGGTCCATGAGTGAGGCATACTTAATTTTGTTTAATGTTTGATGCATCCTAAGCTTCTAAAAGTTTATTTAGTTATCGCTAAATTGATTAACTTGCAAAGAGTTATCCTGGCACCACTTTGTGAATTGGCCCTCCTTGCAAGCCACTCTCCTAAGACAACACACAAAGTAATAACCACAATAGGTGTCCAGATAAATACAACCTCTCCATTCAAGGAGTTAACAAATCAAGAACTCACTCCAACACTGGAGGCAACAAGGTTAAGACCCTCTCCAAACACTAAAGGAAAACAACATAACAAAACCACTCCATCCAAGGAGGCACATATTACAAAACCTTCTCCTTGTCCCAAGGAGGCATAAATTACAAACGTCTCTCCTATTCCCAGGGAGGCACAAATTACTCCTGTACGTGAAAACCGGGCGAAATGGCATGGTGTAACTATACACATTTTCCCATAACACAACAAAGGTTGACTCACATACCACAACCGATACCAATAAATGAACTCATATCTGGAAGACTTTCAAAACATTCACACTAATTCAACAACATCAAAGACAAACAATTAACCTATGAGAACATTTTAGACAATGAAGTGACCTAGTGTTCGGATCTCATAAATCCAATCAAACACAATATTCATGACTTGCATTTATCCAATCAATAAAATCATTTCCTTTCACGACATAGAAACAGTCAAGGCATAGATCATTAACTCTAATTTTCAGAACCATATTCCAAAAATCAAGACATTTTAATAAATAACATCATTGCATTGAAACTAAACCAATCAATAACTCTACTTCACAGTCATATACTGTAAATAAACCCACTTGATTTATAAAACATTTGGAATAATTAAATTACTCTTCATCTCAACTTAGCAATAAATCAACAACTCAATGTCACATGATTCATTAAATCATTCAATACTTCTAAGTTTAACCATTATATGCATGAACCGAATATTATAATTTAATAACTCCTCTGATTTATATAAATCATTCGTTAACTCTAAGTTTCTCGATTATATTCCTTAGTTTTATTATCATATCCCATAATCCAAACTATTTAAATAAATAACATCATCGGATTAAGATTAAAACAATCCTATACTCAAAGTTCCACAACCGTATACTATTATTAAAACATCTGGATAATTAAGCATTTAGATCAACCAAAATTAGTCTCTATTTCAACTTTGCATTAAATAAATTAACTGAAACTCATCCGATTCAAAAGAGTCATTCATTATCTCTAAGTTATCCATTAAATTCATAATCCTAATATTTTAATAAATAAGCATTTAATTAATTTTCTTAACCTATATTTTAACATAGAATAAATTAATTAACCAAAAACATTATTTTAAATAAAACGTTTGATTATACATCAATTTTATTCTGTCTATAGCAATGCGATGTATATTTCAGATTAAGTTCTATCAATTAATTTAAAGGCCCATTTATTGAAATGTATCTAATAATTTTATATACTTCAATTTATCATATTTTATTCCTCATTATTTTCATAAACAAAATATGTCTTAATATACATCTAAAACAATTGCTTACAAACAACTCTCTTAAAATTTTACGTCTATTTATTAAAATATCCAGTTCTTTTAACTATACTAATCACATAATCATCTTAAAATTTCCATTTAATAAATAACATTATTTCTCTATATAGTATTTATCATTATTTTAATATGCCAAGTAAAATATTTTATTTGCATATAAAATAAATTATTTAAATATAAACTTTAATCCCCATTTAAAGTTCCATGAACAAATTATTTTAAAACAAAAAATACATGATATATATATATAATTGATTATTTAAAAATTTTATTTAATAATATTATATTATATATTTATATCATATATAATTATTATATATATAATATGAAATTAATATATATAATATATATATACCATATTAAAGATATAATATAATATATATTAACAAAATAAAGAAAATTTAAAAGTTAAAAAAAAAATAATTATAATTTTAAATTTAAAAAGAAGGCAAAAGTCTTTCTTTTGCTGCTACGCAACAACCAATAGGGGGTGTGTTGATGGTGTTTTTATGCACTTTTCAACATAGGAAATGCGTAGGTGCACTACCTCTCTTGAAAGACAATCTTCCACAATCAGATTGCAGAACACTATCCCAAGGTCTCTAATATTAGGTCTTGACAGTGCTTGGAATATCTCAGTTGTTTGATGTGATTTACTAGAATCACAAGGAGGTCTTACGGATGAGTTACAAAGCATGGAAGTTGGGTTTGCAAATGCAGTTTCAAAGTGCTGAAAGTGAATGAACAGTGGCTGTCCACTCAAAACAGCAAGTTGAAACTCATCAAATTTATTTGATTTAGCTTCATGGTGATGCTTTGGATCCTACTCTAACCGAGGATTAAAAAGAACAACAAAAAGAGAAGGGTTAAGAAAGTTATTCTAATCCTAAGCTATGAATGAACAGTAACAATGGTGACTGCTAAAGTAGACAGGCTTCCTAAACTGGGTTTTGCTTGGCCAAGAGAAACCTACAGTTGCACAAAACCATTGCAATCTTCTAAGGACTGCAAATTTTTGAAGTGCACATGCACATCATGCACATGTAATTGAACTAAGTTGTAGCAATGAAGTAATGAGCTCAGACTACCTTTGCAAAGTGACTCATCATTAATGAACCACAAAAAGCATGAGCTAGAAATCTATCAAATACTAAAATAGAAAACACCATCACCACTCCCATTCAAGAAACTAACACTAAAACTAACATGGAAGGTGAACCATGCATACATAAAGAGCAAACTCAAAAGGAACACCCATAAATCATGCAATGTTGCTTTCTATTGTTGCAAAATGTCTTTACATCAATTCTCCAACACTTACAAATGAGGGGCAAGCCCCTATTTATAGTTTTCCAAAGCCCAAATGAATGGCTAGGATTGAATTACAATGAGTGGCCCAGATTTGATTTACAATAGGGTTTCACCTACCCTCCATTATCTAGCAATTTAAAATACATTCTTTGTCTTTTCCCTGTTTTGTCATCTAGTGCCAGTTACTATAGCAATTTTGTCATTTAGCTGATTTCCCTTTTCACTGTAGCTAAAACTATCTGAAAGTTGTCTTTTGCTTGATGTGCTTGCATTGTTCTTCCTTTGATCAAATGAATTCGTCGACGATCGGCATCAATGGATTGGCAGCCACTGATTCAGGCAGAAAGCTCCTTAGAAATCATCATCATCTGGAAAAAGGTAGGACAACTCCCTCAATGGGCCTCTTCGATAGACCTACGGAAGGCTTCTTGACTCCTACAAACACGAAGTGTCATAAGTACATTTATACATGAGTTAAGGAAAATGTAAGTCAAACCTACAAATTCCCTGTTAGATCTATCTATGCATCATCAAAATATCTTGATATTCATATTTAGAGCTCATTTGGACCATAAACATTAATGCGTGCTTCAAGGGTGCGAGCACCAGAGGGTAGAAAGACGGCGGAAGAAAGCCAGAAGGCAGACAGTGGATGGAAGCCAAAACAGCCAGGAAGAAGGCGGGCTCCTGGATGTTCAAAACAGCTGGGAAGGAGGCAGGCTCCTAGATGTTCAAAACAGCCGGGAAGAAGGTGAGCTCCCGGATGTTCAAAACAGCCAAGGAGGGACAGACTCCCAGAAACGGCCATAGAGGGCCCGAGTTCCGGAGGGCGGGAAGGAGACAGCCGCCGGAAGTTCAAAACGGCCACAGAGAGGTGGAGCCCCGGAAACGGCCACGGAAGGTTTGGGCTTCATAGGCTGGGAAGGAGGCAACCGTCGGATGTTCCAAAATGGCCATGGAGTGGCGGAACCCCAGAAACGGCCACGGAGGGGCCGGGCTCCGGAGGCCGGGAAGGAGGCAGCCGTCGGAAGTTCCAAAACGGTGACGGAGAGGCGAAACCCCAGAAACAGCCACAGAGGGGCCGAGCTCTGGAGGCCGGGAAGGAGGCAGGTTCCAAAACAGCAAAAGGGGGACGAAGCTCCGAAACCACCGAAACTTAACCAAACTTTGACGAAACCTTGGCAGTTCATTTAATCACATCAAACACATCCCAGATCCAAAAAGGGGGGATTCTAAAGCCAAAAATGAGGAAACGGGAGCGAGGGGGGTCCATGGATGTTTCCAAACAGCCAAGGAGGAAGGGAATTCTGGAGGGAAAGTTCTGAAACCATCAAAACTTAACCAAACTTTGACGAAACCTTGGAAGTTCATTTACGTACTTCAAACACATCCTAGATCCAAAAAAGGGTACCCCAAAGTCAAAAATGGGGAAACGGGAGCGACGGGGGTCCACGAATGTTTCTAAACAGCCAAGAAGGAAGGGAATTCCAGAGGGAAAGTTCTGAAACCATCGAAACTCAACCAAACTTTGAAGAAACCTTGGCAGTTCATTTACGTACTTCAAACACATCCTAGATCCCAAAAAGGGTGACCTCAAAGTCAAAAATGAGGAAACGGAAGCGACGGGGGTCCACGGATGTTTCCAAACAGCCAAGGAGGAAGGGAATTCCCGAGGGAAAGTTCCGAAACCATGAAAACTTAACCAAACTTTGACGAAACATTGGAAGTTCATTTAAGCACATCAAACACATCCCAGATTCAAAAAAGGGTGACCCCAAAGTTAAAAATGAGGAAACGGGAGCGACGGGGGTCCACGGATGTTTCCAAATAGCCAAGGAGGAAGAGAATTTCAGAGGGAAAGTTCTGAAACCATTGAAACTCAACCAAACGTTGACGAAACCTTGGCAGTTCATTGAAACACGCCAAACACATCCCAAATCCACAAAAAAGTTGTCCCCAAAGCCAAAAATGTGGAAACTGGACCGACAGGGGTCCACAGATGTTTCTGAAATAGCCAAAGCAAGACAAAAGGCAGAAAGGGGATGGGGAACTTTATTTCTCCGCAGATTTGACTACCCCAAGAAGGTGAATTTGGGTAGGGGAATGTGATCGTTTGAAGGCACATGACCAATTTGGGCTTGGAAATGGGGCACACAAAACAAGACAAGAGAAAAGTAGCCTTTCAGGAGCGAAAAAAAGGGGGTCCCTGCCTACGGCAGGGTGTGTGTGATAAACATGCACAACAGGGTGCACCCCTATGGTGGCTGCTACGCAGCCCCTCACAGGGATGCGCAGCCCTGTGGTGGCTGCTTGCAGCCCCTCCCCAAACATGGGGAGCGCTGCATAGCCAGTGCCCCCATGGATGTGGGGTGGCTGTGGGCAGCCCCCACCAAATTTTTTTTTTTAATTTGCATAATTTTGCCCAAGAAAAACGAAAATAAACAAAAATAAAATTAAACCCTGTGTCTGGTAAAAATCAGAACGAAATTTCTCCCAATTTTTTTTGAAAACAAACCCCCATTTACATAAATTTATAAGCAAAATAAATATCCTCTCATAGCCCCATTTGGGTAAATTTTTCTTGAAGAGAAAAACTAAAAAGAAAGATTTAAGGCACAATAATACGAAGAATTTTTCTGAATTTTTTCCCCAAATAGATAAATACATTACATCTTTTCCTCTAAGTTTTCTATTGCTAATTTAAAATCTAATTTCCATGGGTTTTGTTGGATTTCAAACAATATTACAAATATTTCAAATAGCAAGATGAGCATTTGATTATATTTTTAAAATAAACAAATCAAGAAGAAAAGAACCTAATTTTTCTCCACAATTTTGAAACCTTCATCCATGGTGTTCTCCAATCCTTCCCTTGAATCCAGCTCCAACAAAACCTCCATCTCCTTCAAAATTCCCAGCAAAACCATAGCCATCCCCATTTTTCCCAAAATTAAATTGAAAAAATAAAATCCTAATTTCCTTATGCAAGCCCCTTCTTCCAAATTTGTCAAAGCCCTAAAATGGACTCACCCACCAAACTTATTGCTAGATGAAGATATTTCATTTTTGCAAAATCATAAAACAATTTATATTTCCAAGTGTAATTTGCATAATATCCTTTTAAAATAAAAATATATTTACAACCCCAAGGTCAAATAAATTTCTTTTAACAAAATATAATTCAACAATTCATAATTCAACAATTCATAATAACATTATTTTTCAACTTTATTTCTAGGAGTAAAATATAAAACATATTTCTAATTTTTGATTTAATCCAAATATCTAATGATGCCAACATGACTAAATTGATTTAATTTATCCCTATTAATTTAATTAGTCAATAAAATAAATCTAATTCAGAATTAGATTATTTTATTAATTAAATTAAATTAATTAATTAATCACTAATTTTCCAACATCTCAATAAGACAAAACAATCATCATTTATAAATTTCAAAAGCCATTTAATCACTATTAACTTGCAATTAAACACATTTAATCATTAATTAAACTACGCAAGTCATTTAATAAACTTTAAACTTGAAATTAAATAAACACTCAAGGGGAAACTAGCCAAGTTAAAACAACTGACCCCGACGACAACCCGACAACACGCTATGACTAGAGTGACGACTTGGTTTGGAAAACCTAGCTACTATCTCCAAATCAATTTCTGTTGGTAAATGGACACGGTCACACCTGTGAAACCAGGTGGAGTCAATGTCATGTACCTGCAAACCTACAACAAAGAACATGTCGAACGTGCAACATATATATGTATGTTATGATCAAACACACCGTGAAGAGGGAATCTCATAATTGTAGGGCACTCGCAAGCGAGTGATACAATCTTCCCCTTTCACCAATACAATATCATTAACTGACACATCTAACATCGGAGATGTGCTCAATAGCATAAACATCATTTAATCAAATATCTTCTAAGTTATTATAAATCATGCCATAAGGATAACATCGGAGTAAAAGAACATCTCATCAACATATAACTTCCACATCATTTAATCAATCACAATCACAAGTAATCAAATTCCAAAGTCAAAGCATGTTCAGACACAAATGTCACATCATGATATAACATGCACATCACCAAACAGTTCATGATCAAACAATCACTAAGTTCACAGTCACATCAAGCATAATCAAACATTACCAAGAAAACACTACTGATCCAAATATCCAAAATGGAGGGGTGTTACAAAAAAACTTAGAATTTCACATAACAAAGACTTTATTTTACAATTTTGATAACAAGAATCAAATCATTTATTTCTCCCATGCCTCACAATGCCTTTTAAGTATGTTTCACCTTCAATACTTCCTTTCCATTGTTTCAAACTGTCATGCTTATAATTTTTGCTAGAAAATCCCAACACACTTTTTTTTTTAAAACCTATTAATCAAGCTAATTAACACTCTAAGTGTCTGAGGTGTGACACTAAATATGAAGTGAGTTGAGCGCCCTTTAGAAATCACTTCTTAACTCGGGTGCAAAAGTTAATTATACAAAAATTGTATACAAAGGTCATAATAGTATCAATGTGTTATTGATACAAGTGCAAGGTGATACTAATTGAAATATTTGATTTAATACTACCTAGAATCAATCTAGTTATTACTCATAACATTGTTATTGTCCTTAGTTGTTATATGTGGTTCATTAAGAATATTCCATCAAGGAGAATGATAATAATATATCCATGCTTAATAGTGGTTAGTTAAAGGTACTCTATAACGAGAGTGGAATAACAAAGATACAAATTACTTGAGGGTTAGACAATAATGTTATTATTTAAGTGAGTAAACAATAACGATATTGATATTAAATATATATTATCGATTTATAAAACTTAAATTGGTGTTTAATAGTCAATAACAATATTTTAGGCTAATGATTAAATCGCATCTAAAAAAAATTTACTAGTGGAATGTTGAATAATAATGAAAGTATGACTATGAGTTATTAAGTTGACTTAGTTGTCACTTAAAATGTTATTATTTATTTATGGATCATTATTTTCTAACTAAGAGTTGGCTCCCCATTTATTTTAAATCAACTTTAATAATAATAGGTGGTATCATTTAATAAATAAATAAATAATAAAAGGATTTTTATTTACATTCTAATTAATATTTTAACAATATTTCCAACATATAGTCCATTAATAGTAACAATATTTAATCACAATGTAACATTTGGTAATTAATATTTTAACAATATTCCAACATATAGCCCGTTAATAGTAACAATATTTAATTACAATTTAACATTTGATTCACTGGTAATAAAATTATTATTATTATTTTTAACTCAACATTAATCATATGAATCTCTATTAGTCATTTGAATTTTTTATTATTAATAAGTCTATTATTAAATCAATTATTTGAATGCCAACATTACTTTCACCTAAAATAATGTGTTGAATTTAGAAACCAATGTTACTAAATTTATTGGTTAAACGATATTTAACATAAACCAAAACTACCATTATCCTTCAATAATGCTCAATGAATATTTGATTTCTTTCTTTTTAAATGAACAATTAGATTTTAATAAAAAAAAATTTACCAGTCAGCATTAATGCGGTGACAAACTGAGACAGGGGGTGACAGATCTGACCAAAATAAAAATCTGAGAGTGCACCGATGGGAATGGAAGGATCATTTAATTCAAAATTTAATACTCCCTATTTTTGCACCCAAACGAGAGTTATGTTGCGGTGTTGTTTGCTAACATGTTAATTTCCAATTAAATTTACCTACACCTACCATTATTTGCAACCGTTGGATCCCCATTTTTTTTCTATGGTGGCAATCTCCTCAAGATATTGACTTAGGTTTTTTTTCCTTTCTTTTTTTGTTTGGTTTAAACTTGGTGTAATGCCCATAATTTACTCAGGCAAAATATGATCAATTTTTTTTCTTTTTTTGTTGTTGTCAATACTTCACTTATCTTAGTATTTAATATTATAGGTAATCATGGTAATGGATCTCTCGATAACAATATTAGCATTTCATTTCCAATGCCCCTAAGACTTATTATTTAATTTGAATATATAGTAAATTTGATCCCCAACTTGTTGTTAGTTTAAATCAATAATTGATACAAGAGGTATTAACACACTAGATACTACATTTCCCCTTGAGGTCTACTCATTATACTCTTCCATAATTAGTGCCTCCGTTTTAAGAAAAAATTAAACTTACCCTTGTAAATGTTATCCCTAAACATTACTAAGGTGGTTTCATACCCTAAATATTAATACTCTTTATAGTAAGAAAAAAATACATCCTAATAATAACATCAGTCCCAATTATCCTAACCACATTTTCTTTAAGTTGTACTATTGCCCTCTAGGTACATAAATGTATCACACATCACTATTAAGCACAATAACATTACTAATTACATTAATTTCCAATCCATTAATTCAAATGCTATCATCATCAACTGTATCTAACCATTTCATTATTAATGTTTTCTCATTATATTAAAATTATAACTATAAGTTTCATTGTCCTTTGTAAGATTGATATTAACATTAATTTTCAAATATCCATATCAATATTTGAGTTCCTAACAATCTATTAACAAGGTCAAGAGGAGACTATTACCATTAAAATATGATTACCCATCCACATTGGTATTGATATAAGAAGTGATACTGTTGACTCCATAAATCAAGATGTCATTTTTATTTTAATTTACTGATAGTGTTTATATTATTAAATGGATAAAAATAATAATACTTTTTAGTAGCCTCCCCTCCTCCTAAAAGGAGTGCTTTTAAAACTTATTACCACTCTTTTATATTTACATTTTATTATTTTTATTTTAAGGGAAGGAAGAAGGATAATAAATAAACAGAACTATCCTGTTTTAAGAATTCCCTATTATTACGTGGGCCCCTTTTTCCTCACATATTTTCATATTTAAAATTGAAAGAATCTTTTGGGGAATATATTCATATTTAAATTTTGTTCTTTCTTCCCTTTAAGGAAACATAAGGACTAAAAGAAAAGTTTATTTGATGAACATGATATCTATTTGAATGTGACTGTTTAGTCCCTTAAATTACTAAAGCAAGAACGCACGTATGTGAGGTTGGCTTTGGTTTTCAAACAAACTAGCCACTGATACCATATAATGATTGAGACAAATCAACGTGACAGATAGAAAGAGAAATATTGGACACGGTATTCATCGAATTATTTTTACAATGAAATAACAATCGTATAAATAGACCGAGCATTCCCTATAAAAAGAGATGGGGTTCCTGTCAGATAACAAACCGCTGTGATTGCTAAGCATGGAATGCAAGTAGGGAAGTGTGAGTCATTTAAAACTATATCTTCTGTATGCAATACATTTCTATCATAGCATAACAAATTTACTGAAGGGAAGCCTGCCAGAGAAATACCATTGGATACGCCCTTCGAGCTAATGAGTTTGCAGGTCTGGCCAACCACAACGTATGTCTGAATGGCCACTCAACCTACTACAGTGACCTGACCAATGGTGAGTAAAAGGGTCACGTGGAAAAGATTGAGGATCTGTAGTACATCGGTACCACGCCTTTCTGCAATAGTCTGAAGATTTTCCACTGATCTAGAGCAACTTTTTAACGTGTTCCAGACAATAACGTGGTGTTATATGCTGGAAAATGAAAGAGAAGGTGGTGCTATTGTCCAGGTCACCTGGGATCAACTATATAACGTTATCCATGGACAATTAGAGGCGGCTATCTCTTGCTCACTCTAAGGTCATTTCATAGGCGATAAGAACCAATTAAATGTTTTGAATTCTTCAAGTCATTCACTCACTAGCTCATGGGTCTCTCATGCACCATTTTTAAATATGGTATGAAGGTGACTAGTCGACTGCCTAAAATCTGTATGTTGTTGTACATGCCATATTTGATCGTTGGATCCTTTACCAAGAAGATCTTTCTGCCCAAGCTTTTTTTTTTTTTGATAGAAATTCCTTAGCCGATGGGCCATTGCAATAGGAGATAAGGTTGTAAGGAAAAGTAATTGCTGCACAGATGACATTACTAAGAATGAAACATTTAAGAGGAAGTGCAATAGGTAGAGGGGACGCTGACCAACCAAAATTCGGGAGGGCTTCACGAGACATGTAAATACCACTCGAGTGGCTCACAACTACAACATTCTAGTTTCAATGCCAATGTTAGTATCCATTGGGAAACTAGAGGAAACAAAGCAGAGATGAGTTGGCTCAACTAACAAGATAGGTTCCCAAAATCTGTGAGGAGAAATCTGTAAAATACAACATTCACCTCTAATTCATTTTTACATCGATGAATAGCCTAGGGATTTCGAACCCTATTCACAAGATCAGGTATAAGGCATTAGTAAGAGGAGTTCCCATAAGAACTATACCTCTATCGGCAATTAGTGAGAATAAATAGATCCAGGTGACATGAGATCTCAAGCACCATATTTGCATTGAATCTAGGGCGTCCTTGGCAAAGAATCCATGCATGATACAAAGAAGAAAAAGAAGAGCGTTGGGTGAGTGGTTGCAACTTCTCTTCATCTCATGACCCCTTAACTTGTTTTGTATTACTCCCAACATTATTACCTTTATTAGTCTTTCTATGTTATTTTTTTTTTTTTTTACTCATTCGTTTCTTTAGCCTTCATTAACTAAATGGTGCCAATTTCAATGCAGGTCGATCTGGGGTAGATGGTGTTGAACAATTTTCCCTTACATTATTAATATTTTGATCAGATTTTATGATGGCTGTAAGACTGCCTTACAAAACAACATGATACAGTTTCAGCAGCAATCGATAAAGTTTTGTTTACAAAATTCTTAACTGGGATTTAAATAAAATGCAGTTGAAATAAATGTGCATATAAATAGAATTTCTCATATGCTGAACCCAAATTTATAATCTTCTCTGCACAATGTATAAATCTCATATATATTTTATAACTTGTATTCAACCTACGAAAGATATCTCCAAATTGGTGCACTACATGGTTTAGCGTAGCAAGAAAATGTCACCATAACAAAAGAAAATAGCGTACCCTCATAAATTGTAGCATATGAAAAAAAAACTCATTTCCTCACTCTAAATTTATTTCTAGAATAAAATAGAAGATGATCTGGCAAGAAAGCCAGAGTCTCTTCCCATTTTGGTTAACCATTTTATTCCATGCGTAATATTATTTGCTGGTTGTATGGGAAGTCTGAATGTTATTCTCCTAAGGTATCTCTATTGATTGTCTTTCCTTTATAGATGATAAACATCACTAGCAGATCTAATCCTATGCAGTAAAGGAACTATCAGTTGTGCTACTATTTACAGACTAATAAAACATAGTATAAAAATACCTTTCACAATTATTGGTAGTTTTATTCCAGCCTACATGATTTATTAATTTTCTCTTATATGGCTGATCTTATAATTTTATTTCTTAACTATGCAACAGAAGTTGCAGATCTCCCACTCTAACATATATTATCCCTTTTTAGATAGGGAACGATTCTTTACATATCCATTACCTCATTCTTTTTTTCTTTTCTCTTACATAACATATTTTGACATCCCAAGTAATAGAGCTTACATCAAAATATCATTTATTTATTTAAGTATTCATCTTTACAACATTACATAAAAATGAAATAATTGAAAACCAAATGTTGCACAAGGTCTTGCTCTCCACCCTTCCATAATGGGGTCATGGAGCCTCATGGGCTCTAGCCATACCCCCGAGCAAGGAATTATTTTAGCTCCATGATGATAAATGGAGTATTTTCTCATTTTTTTAAAGAAATAAAACTAACATAGCACAAACTTAATGTATCTAAGTTCTCTACCTTCCATTCTCCACTATGATTAATTCCATATTTCACATCCTTACCACCAATAACAAAGGGAAATAGTAGTAGGAGAGAATACTTATCTCTTTATATGAGGAGGCTAACTCCTTGAACCTTCTTTCCTCTGCCAAGCCATCTTGATCATTCTCTACTACCTCAATTAGAGTTCTCCAAGAGGAGAAGTGGGCAATGTCCATTTCCTCAATTCCATCCAAGTATATAGGCATTCGACTTGAATTCACTTGAATGAGAGAGAGACACTTATCACTCTCTCATTTGATCTTTCAACACACATCCCCACAAGTTCTCACACATGTGTGAGACTTTTGGGGAGATGGGGAATGTACTATAACACTCTATCCAACAACCCTCACAAGGTGGCTTCACACATGTGAGAGCTTTTATGCTCTTTCCAAGTTCATTAATGAACTTTGGGGAGTGTGGTGGGGAAGTGATCAGTCACTTCTCCCAACTCCCAAGGACTCAAATTCGTTACACCCTTTCAAGTGGACTTTGGAAGGGTCAAATCATGTCCTTGGGACCCTATTGCAGGCCCACTTGACCCCTACCATTAAGGTATAGGCCCTAGGGTGTTTATTTTTGTATCCCAACCAAGTGAATTGACCAACAACCCTCTTTAAGGACCCACTTAAAGACCCATCCGGTTTTCACACTTGGGTAAGGGTTCCCAACCCCTAACCCACATAATTAAATATTCACACAAACCAAAATAAATTATACATTTAATATCAACCTTCACCTCTTAATCTATCAACATATTAACTTTATATCCTCAAGAAGATGTCATTTGATTTTCTCTCAATGATCCTCCCTTCTCATGCTAACACTGTTGCCTTCCTGTACATTACCAACACAATCATAAGTAACATTGTATGTCACATTAATCTATTAGCTAAATATTCTAAACTTTAACCATATAATAATCCATTTGAATTTCAATCTACATTACTAGTGTATTCCACCTTCATGGTAGTGGCAATAGAACATTATGTCAAAATGAAATTACAAGGATTTTTTTCCAAAAGATCACCTTATTTATCATCCACAATATATCTAATCATCAATTTAAGAAAATCATATCACAAATTAGGTTTAGCATTAATCACATGTGAAATGGGGTCTTACACTTGGTTCTCCTTAAACGTTTTTCCAGCAGCTAGGAATAATATTATGTGAAGGCATGGTGCAGCGACTGTAGATTACAAGTATTTTTTCTTTGTTATATCAGACTCTCCATTTCCAACACTTTTAAAATCCTTTCGTGTCTACCCACTTTGCAGGACAAGGAACCCATGACTTTTTCACAGTCCAGTGTATGAGCATAATATTGTTGTGCAACAGCCGACTTCAGATTTGGAGGGTGTATTATTAGTATATAGTTTTTGTATTGGATTAAATTTCTTTCTTATATTTTTTTTTAGTTTAGTTTTCTTTTAACCATGCACTCTTTAAATATGGCAGATCACATACAACCCCCATTATTGACTGTAGACCCGCCTTTATAAATTTTCTGAATTTATTTTTGTTCTAGTTTAAGAGACCTCAGAATTTTGGGCTGCATTTTAGATCTACGTGTTTATTTAAAAATTGGAGAGAGATTATTTGATTTCATATATAGCTATCTTATTTACTATTATAAATATTATCTCTACATCCCCTGCTATTGATGTGCATTACTGGAACTTCACAATCTTGTACATTTCATTTACATTAGACTGCAATTCAAACTTTTGTGTATTTATATATATAGGTGCCCACCTCTCTGCAGCCTTCACGCAGCACTGGCTTTGTAAAATGTATGCAGCTCCAGGTTAAAGATTTTTAATAAATTTAAGGTAAAAAAAAATAATGTCAAATAAATGTCAAATAATTTCATTTTGTTGGCATTTTAGAGGGGGCGGCTCATAGAGGAGGTCGCGCCCTCCTTACAGGGGAGCGACTACCTCTGTAGAGACCATTCCTTCTCAAGGGTAGGGTCACGACCACAGGTTGGCCCTCCTCTGTTCTTGTTTTTTTGTTCTTTTTTTCTATTTTATAATTCGTTTTATTATTTTAGTTTAATTTTAATTTAAGTACTTACTGTTTTAGAAAATTATATCCAGTTATATATTACATATAATATACTATAAAATATTCTCAGTTCTATATTTTAATATGTAAAAAGTATATTTGTATTTTTTTTTCTTTTAATATATATGTGAATTTATACTAATGAAATAGATTTAGAAATACATGCTTATAGAATTAATTTCTTTGAAATTGAACATGCTCACTTACATATGTATCATGCAAGTTGTATATACGTATTTATATTTCCACAAGAACACATATGCAGATATATATATATAAGATTTCACTACATGATCACTAACACATTGTACCCGTACTATTAAAATTTCATTTAGACTTTGCTCGTATAGTTGCCATTTCTTCAAATGCTAGGTTTCCATGAAAATCAAATTTCTAAACAAGTTCTATTGGATTTGGATACTCTATTATTTGAGAGGATGCAGTTAAAAAAAAATCTCCTTTTCGTATTACATATAATTTTAGTACACAATATTAGAACTCTTTATCATGGTAATTTGAATAGATAAATTTTTAGATAACCTATTTCTTCTCTTACATGAAAATCTTTCTCACCTCAAGCATAAAAAAATTACAACACTTTGATTTCATTTAAAAACGTTTCAAATGAATGTATTTTCCATGAAAAAAAATAATTTTTTAACAATAAATGAAGATATAATTAAATTTGCATAATATTTCTTTTAAATATCAAATAGAGGTCTCTTTTTATCTCAACCTTTCCCTTTAATACAAGTTCAAATAGTAATTTTCTTTTCCATTTACTTAAACTTTCATCTTTACAATAGTACATATACATGAAATAAATGACAAATCATTGTATAAAGGTTTGCTCTTTTCATTCTTTCTTCATAACAATATGCTAACCTTAAATATTACAAACAATACGTAGGAATGTAATGAATAACACATAAATTAAAAAAGGCTTGCTCTATTCCCTATTTCCCCTTTAAAACATAATCCTAACTTTCAATATTACCACAATATTCAAGAATGCTTTTAAATAACACAAATAAATAAAATTTACTCTCCACCCTACCGTAATGGCATCATGAAGCCTCATGGGCTCTAGCCATACCCCCGAGCAAACACATTTATATATACCCAAGATAATGGAGTCTTTATATACCCTCAAAGAATTTTAGAATAACATACATCAAAAATCACTTCTACCAACATGTGCATTCTATTCTAAGACATGAAATCCCATAATCTATTTTCTCACTCAAAGACAAGTAAATACATAAATAATAGCACATAATGAAATAACCAAACATTTGTAAGGAGAAGTAGACTTATCTTTCTACATTGCTTGTAGGGATGAGTCTTCTTTCCTCCAACATGAGACCAAACTTGAATCCTTCAACTCCAATATGCAAGAGCTTCCTCATTTCCTTCATTTTCCTCTCCCTCTTTCTCTCGTCTTCTCAATACTTAACCAAAAATTCTCCAAAAGGAGAAGTGGGTAGCCACCCTCTTTCTCTACCTCAACAAAATATAAAGGGAATTCAACTTGAATCTTCTTGAATGAGTGAGTGACACTTGTCACTCTCTCATTCAATCCTCAAGCACAATCTCCCACAAGTGCTCACACATGTGTGAGCAAATTTGGGGAGATGAGAAAAGAAAGAGTGTACTCCACTCCATCCCAAAAGTCCCCATTTTAATTAAGAGGGGTATGGAGTACTTGTCCACTCCATCTCCATTGTCTCATTTCATAAATGAGTTTGAAAGACAAGACACCCTTCTCTTGCCCAAGGTCTTCCAAATCCGTCACTCTCTTAAATAGGCATTAAAAGAGGGCCATATCTTGGATATGGCCCATGATATGGTCATAAATAGACCCCCAACCCATAGGTACTTGCCTTAGGGTACTAGATAAGGTGAAAATACTTAAAATAGGTCTCTTTAAGACCTCTTAAAAGCTCATGAAAGAATAAATTTGTGTTTTAACTTAACTAAGGGTCTCCAAATTTAATCCCTCACTCATACATTTAATCACATACTAATAACACTTAATTATCCCCACAAACACACTTTACATTTAACCCACACATAAATCACCATTACACATTAATTATATACCTTACCTTCAAAATATTTTCTAAATTCTAATGTCTTATTTATAAATTAAAAATAACTAAACCATAACCATGATATTCACTTGACATTTACTGTTAATTCCACATTGACTCACCTACTCTCCTGCACAACACAATTAAATGCAATTATACCATAATAATAAACCATATTAATTGTAAATCGAATCTTCATAACTTTATCCATGAATAACTGACATAGTTAATTCCCTTAATCCAATGTAACACAAAACAACAATTATCTTATTTCAAATTCATCTTATAATTTCCAATCTTATTCAATAATTTACTTGCACATGCATCTTCATTAAGTACTTGATAATGACAATATAACATAAAGTAAAAATGAACCACAAGATTACTATCAAACAATCACCTTATTTATCACTGGCAATATATCTAACCATATATTTAGGAGAAATGTATAAAAATTTAAGGTTGTGTTAGTCATATGCGAGACAAGGTCTTACAGAAACCTCCTAACTACTCCTTAACTCTTAATATTCCTTATTTATGCTCTCTTTTTGCATAATTACATTTTGACAACTTAGCCTTTTGAAGGCATTACATATTCTAGGTGCTCCTGCACCATACAACCAACCAACTGAATCTTTCCAAGTCCCTTGGAAAAATGCTTGTACCTACAAAAAAAAATTAATCTGCCTTGTTCTTTGTCTTCGTCATCTTCATTTGTCTTTGCCTTTGTCTTCACCATTTGTCTTCACTTTATCTTTGCTTTCTCTTTTCATCTTTCTTTTCTTCATCTCTATATTCATTTCTTCCTCTTGCCTTTCTTCATCATCTGGTTCTCAACTAATTTATCTTTCAAAAGGACACAGGACTTTCCTTTGCATCTTTCCGCCAACTCTTTACTTAACCAAGGACACGAGATTGTCCTTGCACACTTTCCTTGATCTTCTCAATCACCTTTCATCTTCATATTCTACTACTCCCATCAATGGAGTATCCTTCATCAAGGCTGCAACTCTTCAATGCTTCTTCAAACAAGAATCCATCAAGTTCTAACTACAAAACAACTCAGCTTGCCTCACCTAGGTGTTTCACTTACAATCCCTAGTCTCTTGGACTTTCTCAATGCAGCTTAGATGGATAAGCACCTGCAACCAACCAACCATCTCAACCTTCTATCAACAACAACTTAATCATTTAAACAACTTTCCCAGAGCATCTTCAGGCTCTTATACCAATTTGATGCAAAGCATCCCTCAACAACATCATTTCATCAAGGCATTTCAATCCCAAACAAATCATGAGAAGATCAAATTAAACAAATAACCTTAATTCACTTTTCTTTTCATCAAACTATCCTTCCTTTGATTCTTCAATTCTATTAAACTTTGAACAAGACAACAAGTTAGTATTCTAATCCACCATAACCATATTCCATATCAAGTTGACCAAAATAAGACAAAAATCAAATTAGGACCTTTGAAAACAATTCCTTCATTCACCATGCTCATTAGCATCTTTACAAAATTCATCAAATTCTCAAACTCAGCAAACCACATCATAGTATATCAAGTAATCACCAATATACTCATTCTCCAAGGCTATAAGACAACTAACCATGCATCTCTACTATTATCCATTATCAGACCATCAAATCACTGTATACATCATATATTTGATTGAAATGAACCTTTACATACTCACAAAGCATTGTATTATCAAAATCTACCATTTTAGCAGTCTAAAATGCACCAATTCACTCACCTTAGCAACTTACTTTCAAGACACCATTGTCACATATAGAGAATAAAAACACCAAAATCATCATTATTGTCTTCTACACCTTATCCCAACTTTGAAACATCTTTCTCAACATAAATACAACAATGTTCAAACATTCATAATCACTGTTTCCACTATTCCATCAAATTCCTACTATCCATCAAATCAAGGCATCATTTCACAAACAAGACTCCATGCCCTAAATTAGGTAAATCCCTCAACCAAATGAAAATACCAAAAACCAAATACATTTTTAGAGACCCTTTCCTATCCATAACAACTTAACAAAAGCTTTCAATGGACTATTTTCAAGAAATTACCAGATTCTCCAATTGTACATTGTCAAAAGGCTACTAAAATAGGCATGTTTTGCAAAGGAGACCCCTTCAAAACCACTCCAAATTCCTAAAAAACCTTAAAATTTCTTTAGAAATGTCATAAAACTTAAGATTTCATCATTTTTAGGAGTGGAGAAACTTAAAAAACTTACTGGTCTATCAAAACCTTTATTATAGGGTGAAAACACCAACAAACAATGAGGGTTTCATGAATATCACCCTTGCAAACCTCAAGACCTCTAGAAACAACTTGAGACAAGATTTAATATGTCTATAAAAGCTTTTGAATTCATTTACTAGTCCATGCACATGTTGTTTCTTAATTTCCATGGTTGTATCCTTCATTCTTGAGTGGGAAAACTTAGAAATTGGCTTAAATCAACAACATATTCTTTCACCTTCATCTCCTATTGTCCTACCAGCACACAAAAACACTAAAGAAAATAAACAACACATATTTAAATCCATACCATCAACCTAGATTATTCCTACTTTGATGGGATGGAGGTCTTGTTCCTTAAAGGACTCTCAAACCCTGTTTTGAGGGTTTAACAAATTCTAGTTTCAAATGCCTCCAAATTGAATGGATCTACTTCAAAACACTTCAAGATGATGAGTGATTCACTACCTCATAAATAAAAAACAAATTAATAGCCCTAGACCTCAGTACAGTCTATATAGGGAATGGTAAAAGAAGAAAAACTCAGAATTGCACAAAACAAAGTCTTTATTTCAGAATTTTAATAACAAAAATACAATCATTGATTTCTCCCATGCCTCACAATGCCTTTTAAGAAATTTTCCCATTCAATAACTACCTTTCCATTGTTTGAAACCTCCTAACTACCCCTTAGCTCTTAATATTCCGGATTTATGCTCTCTTTTTGCATAATTACATATTCTAGGTGCTCCTACACCAGCATGCACAAGAAATGTAAACTATTTTACACCTTTCATGTCTAGAAATTTATACTACATGGATTTCCCAAGAAAATTTTGAAATTTTGAAATACACGAAAAGCTATGATGAAACAAAAAGAAGATTGCCTTACATACATGAGAGTTGCAAATAGTAATTTTCTATTTCCAAAAATATTCCTTGGATATTCAACTAGGAGTAAAGTCTATAAATGCTACAACAAAAGATTGAGGAAAGATGTTGAAAGTGCAAATTTCAAAGTGGATGAAGAATTTCATCAAAGTACACATTAGTAAGAAGGCTATTGGACTAATGAATCTACCTACAGAGGGAAGAAGTTGTTGGAAAAGAGGGGGCTCACAAGAAAGTTCCCAAGAATCGTACCAAGTATTTTCAAAGGAATAATTCATAAGATCATATCACTAGAGATAAGAATGAAGGAGTAAAGAAAAGAATGTTTACAAAAGAAAATGAACAGGTGAGTTTTTATCTGTTGACAAGAGTTGAGCCAAAGAATTTTGCTGATGCTAGAAAAGATGAAAGATGAATTCAATCTATGGAAGAAGCTCACAATCAGATTGAAAATAATCAAACTTGGGAATTGGTTCCAAGGGCTATAGACAAGAATGTGATTGGAACAAAATGGGTGTTCAAGAACAAAAAAAATTAATATGGAAAGGTTGTAAGAAATAAATAATTTTTTTTTTGCAAAGAATATTCACCAGTGGAAGGAATTGAATTTGAAGAAATATATTCTATAGTGGCAAGAATGGAGGCCGTAAAAAAATTTCTTCCAATTTTTTATGCACAAGAATTTTAAAGTTTATTATATGGATGTGAAATTTTCCTTCCTAAATGGTGAGCTATAAAAATAAGTATACATAGAACATCCTAATGGTTTTCAACTATCAATAGATCTGGGAATGGTTTGTAGACTGAAGAAGTCTTTGTATGCTCTCAAACAAGTCACAGGGCTTGGTATGCATGGTTGGATAAGTACCTATGTCAGCAAGGCTTCAAGAAAGGTATTGTAAATAGTAATTTATACATCAAAATAGAGGATGAAAAGATTTTAATTGTTGTGATGTATGTTGATGATTTAATATTTAGAGGAAATGATGAAATGTGCGAAAAAATTGTTGAAGAAATGCAAAAAGAATTTGAAATGTCTATGTTAGGTGAGTTGTCATTTTTTCTTAGACTTCAAAATTCATATATAGTTAATGCCATTTTTATCTCTCAAGTAAATTATGTTAAGAAAATGTTAAAGAAGTTTAATATGGAAGACTGTAAACTAGTAATTACTCCAATGGTAACTTATTGTCATTTGAGTAAGGATGATGTGTCACCAAAGGCTTATGAGATTCTATACAAGTCTATTATTGGAGGCCTATTATATCTAATTACTTTAAGGATTGATATTACACAAGTTACTCATTTGGTTGCATAGTTTCAAGATGATCCAAAAGAAACTCTTGTAAAGGATATCAAAAGTATTTTTAGATATTTGAAGAACACTTTGGACTATGAATTGTGGTATCAAAAGGGAAGTTATTTCTCTTTGAATTTGCATATATTGATGTTGATTAGGTTGGTAGTTTTGATGTTATAATAAATACGAGTGGTAGAGCTTTTTTTTTGGGAGACAAATTGGTCCCTTGGTTTAGTAAAAAGCAATACTCAACATCATCAATAAAAGAAGCATAGTATATTACCACAACATCTTGGTACACCCAAGTATTGTGGATGAAGAAAACTCTAAAGGATGTCAAGGTGATGTATGATGAACCCATTCTAATTCTATGTGAGAATATGTAAGCACCGTCAATATTTGTAGGAATTAGTGATACATGCCAAAAAAAAAGCACATATCTATCAAGTATCATTTTTTAATGAAGAAATTTGTCATTCAAGAAGTAAGACTAGAGTATATACTAATAAAGGAAAAAATTGCAAACATATTCACAAAGGAACTTTCAAAGGATACTTTTGAGTATCTCATGTAGAAGCTAGGGTTTGTTTCCTCTCCTTCCTATAACTAGATGCATAGTTGGTGTTTTTTTCTAGGGGGAAATTCAAAACACATAATTTTATCCCTAGATTGATGAAGGCCAACTCTCAGGGGAGTAAGTAGTAGAATGTTGAAGTTTATGCAGGCAGGGGGAGATTGTATGCTACATGGAAATATTGATTTAAGATCATTAGCTTTGTATCCTTGATGTAAAAGGGGGAGATATGGAGCAAGTAGTTGAATCAAGGGGGAGTTATTACATATCTCATTAGTTTTCCTCTTCCTTGTGTTGCCATCAATGCCAAAGAGGTGTTGCCACAATAGTGGTTTACACTTTCTGGGAGATCCTGATTTTTGTTGAAATCACATATTTTTAGAAAATATAACGATTTAAGCCTTGAAAAGTTCCACTTAAAGGTTTTCAATTGAATAGAGTTTGATCAAACCACCTTAGACCAAGGCCCCTTGGATAGAGCCCCGCTAGTTTTAAACCATACCTATAACAGAGTCTCCTTTACACCTATCAAAATATTGATAAAAAATAACTTTTGATTTATCTTTTGGGGGATCAAATGAATTTATTTTTAAAATTTATTTTTTTGTAAGTATGTATTCCTTATTATAAGCTTCTAAAAAAGAATAATTCTAATTAAATTAAATTTGATTATTATATTTATTTTTTATTTCTTGTGAATGTAGGTTTTTCACCAAAAATCAAGCTCTTTGTTCTACACAGGTGGAAAAATAGAAGATGATCAAAATTTGCTTTTAAAAAATATGAGTGCACCAGATATTGGATTCCTTGATCCAACAAAAAAAAAATGAATTTTGATACATAAAAAAAAAGTTATGCATTATACTATCGTGCTATGTCTAAATTTTAATTGGTTTGACTTTGAAACTTGATTAAAGAAAAAATATTCAATAAAAAACTATATAACCAAGTGGAAGCACCAGATATCAGAGTTAAAAATCTAAATTCAGAAGAATTATAATTTTATCCTTCATGGAAAAAAGGTTATGCCTTATACGGTGAGCACCACTTTTTTTAAATGTTGTTTTCTAAAGAAAAAAAACTAATTTTTGAGGGAGATGGAAAAGAAGTGCAATTTGATTCAAAAAAAATTGAAAAAGGTATATTTAGAATCTATAGAAAAAATGCAACAAAACTCTAGTTTGCATCATCTTCAAATTCCTCACGGTTTAGCCACTATAGGTGCCCAAAAGTGAAGATTTAGTTAAAAAAATTTATTTCAGTGTCCAGTTTGGCCAAAAATTGTAAACCACTATTGTGGGATCACCCAAAGGGCAAGATTGTTGCAAATATTTTACAAGTGTTTTCATTGATTTCAATAGTATGGAGTTTTCTAGTTTTCATTAATTTCAATTAGTATGGAGGTTGTTGATGATGTTGTCTCTATTGTTAGTAAAGTGGTATTGTGTGGATGGTTGCAAATGTTGCAATTAGGATGTTGATAATAAGTATTATGTATGTTGTTGAATTTCATGAGTTACTTTAACAGTTTTCCTATATTTCTTGTGGATCATGTAAATGTGTATTCACTATATGGTGATTTGAAATATATAAAATAATCTCTTATAGTCAGTGACTCAAGAAGTTTCTATAAGAGGTGATGTAAGAGTATCCAGGTGAATTAGTAATCAACATCAACCAAAAAATAACAATTTAATTTTAATGTTTAATTTCACATTTTTGTGTGAGTTGGAGATTGAAGAGGATCTTGTGGAGTAATTGAATCATAAAATCTTCATTTACGAATACTTTGATCTTTATTTCAAAAATCAAAGGTAAACAATGTGTTTAATGTGATTTTGAAATTATTGTATTATATAATTTCAAGGATTGAAGGGTTTAAGGGGTCAATTTCCATGTTATAAGGAACTTGAAAATAATAATTAATATTTTTTTTATCAATTTGGATGCCTATAAAAGTTTCATAAGGAAAGTGACCTTTGGAATTTGGTTCTTGTCTTATTGGGTGCTTAAAATAGAGGAAAATGATAACGATTTTTTCAAAAAATAATGAGTGAATCCTCAATTACCAAAGGAGCATGAATTGGTTGTGTATTTACTCCATTTTCCAAAGGAATCTACTAAAGAAAGGAATTTTATATGATTAAATAAATATTAACAACACATTTCGGAAGCAAAACTATGTCTTTATTTCATTCTTTGTGAAGGAATTTTAGTGGTCAAGTTGAGGGAAATGGAAGAGAAGATTTGGGTGCCACTTTTTGGTTATTTTTAAGGTTGTATGGACTTATAAAATACAGCCTTCAGTTGTGTAAAAAATCAGCAATCAACAATAGCAAGTGTGGAGAAATAACTTGTAGGTTTCATGTGAGAGTTGCACAAGAAAGAGTGTAGAAAATTAGCTTGTGAAGAGAAGAGGAATAGAAGAAGAGAAAAAAGATTTTTCAGGTGTGTTTTAGGTGTTTAAGGCAGCCATGAGAGCTGCATAATAAAGAGGAAATTCATATTTCATAAGATGAGTGAAGCCAAGAAGGTTTGAAGACATGAGGATTTGAAGAATCGTAGACAAGATGTGTCTAGAAAAGCTTCTAAAAATTCTTGAATTTTATTCAATGTTGAATCATGCATTTATGTAACAAAATTTGAGGATTTTTCATATATCAATGCGTATATTTTTAAGTTTTTGTTATGTGTTAGAGAGCCTCTACATCAAAAATCCTTAGGAGATTCCTCTGCATTCCTCTGCATTTAATGATATGGTCCTACAGTTAGAAGGATAGCTAATTAATGTGTGAAGTATCTACGTTTCAGTCTTCATATCATAAAACCTACCAAAAAAATTTCCTAAGCAAAGTGAAGACTATATAGTTATAATCTTGGAAAGTTTTTAGAAATGCTCAACATTTCTCTATAGTTGTTGATGCATTATTGTGGTTTGGGGGAAGTATTTGTCATGTCTATTTATTGTATCTCCTTGTTTTTTAGTTGTTGAACTCTACTGCTAGTTGAGCTATCAAAGTTATATTCCAATACTATGTTGTCTAGGTTTATGATAGATAGTGGTTATGTATCTATTTGCTTGCACTAGCTTATTGATGTGTGAAGTTGTGAAAGAAAGGAATGAAAATATTTTTGATATAATTTTATTCTTGTTATGTAATCCATGTTTTCTATCTTGCTTCTTTGATACCACTTGTGGTATGGAGTTAATATTTCAAGGGTTGAGTATTTGCTAGGTCAACTTAGTATTCTAAGTTTCTTGTGCCAAGTTTTTGTGGTGTGTGCTAGCTTAGGACTATATGAATATTTGTAATAGGTCCTACTTATCTTGTGGCTTGAGCCACATTAGATTTCCCTTTCTTGTAGATGTGTTTGATCCAACTCAAATATGGTTGTAGCAGGTTTCATGTTCATACATTTCAAGATGGCCAAAAAGGAGAAAAATTTTTATGCTTGCAAAAGGTATAAATGTAAGATCAAGTTTGTGATTGAGATGTACAAGAATTCAAGGTGGGATCAATGCAATTTTCTTATAGTAGTGCTTGAAGGAAGAGTAATGTGTGTGAAGTTGTAGAATTTTTTTTTATGGATGCTAGAGGTAGTGAGGTGAATACAGTAAAGTTTAAGTTGTGTACAAAAGGTAGTGATATGAAAAAGTTGAGTGAGCATTGGAGGGAGTGAGCCAAAGGAATAAGTGCAAGTGTGAGTACTAGAGGTAGTGAGCCAAAGGTAAAGAGGGGTAAAAGTGTTGAAGACAGTGAGCTAGAATTAATAGAAGTGTTGTGATTGTGGATTGTCATATGATTCTTCAAAGAGTTGTATTCTAATGTTACAATCTCATTCTATGAGTAAGCAAGGAGTCATAACCTTCCTTAGGTTAACGAACTTAAATTTTTTGTAAGTATTGATTCATTTGTGAGGTTGGATTTGAATAGTAGTTCCAAGTATCTTTTCTCACCATGGTTTTTCACTTGGTGGGTTTTACACATAAATCTAGTGTTATGGTTTTGTGCTCTTGCTTTTAATGTGTTATATAATTAAGGAAGTTTTAAGTTTTGATTGATAAGTTGAAATTGATTTGATTTGACAGATATATTGATTCACCGAGGAAATCTTACTATATTTGTGTTTTCTAACAGTTTCATCTCATTTCATGTCTTGTTGATCATTTGTAGTATTAGTTCTTTATCTTGTTATTACTACCAGTTTATTACATGGTTAAGAGCTTCTCTGTCAGAGTTACTAGTACCCACATATTCTTTCTTATCATTTCCTTCATTTTTCTCCTTAGGCTCTTTTGTTATTTTCTTTAGTAATCTTGTTGATGATTTTACATTTTGGAGTTCTTCTCTCTTTGATTGTGAAGCCACATTGCTATAATAGGTATTAGCTTTATTGCAATTGAAAATTTCATGTTCTGTACTCCCACAAAATCCATAGGATTTCATCTTATCCAACACTGTGTCTATTAAAAAGTGGTTTCATTTACCATATTTAAAACTTGTGGCATTTTTTCATCTCTTCCTTCCTCTACCTCAACCTCTATCTCTATGTAATTGGCCTCTTTCATTGTATGTCTTGATTTGGTTGGTTTTGTATAGAATTGATATTCTTCTTGTTTTCCCATTCTGGTACTTTCTACCCATGTTCCTATTGATACAATGGTCTTTTTGCGAGTCCTTTACCATATGCCAACCTTTTTGGTCACTATGAATTGTTGTGGTAAGATATTCTCTTAATTGAAATAATTAGATGAGGGACAATCTGCTATTTCATGATCAACCTGTTCTTCTCAAGTTCTATAGTAAATTGATTTTATCTTTTTGGGTTGTTCCCATAAATTTACTTATAGTGCATTAGCTTTCTTTTCTTCAATTCCCTTCAAGAACTCATTTCTTATGTGTCATGTTCCATAATAAGTACACCAAATATAAGGTCTTCGTACAAACATATCTTGTTTCACAATAATGTCTTTTAGAGTCTTAATTTTTCTATCCCTAGTATTTTCCCATCCAATTCCTTTTTCTATTTTTCCCTTTCTTGTTTATTTCATGATTGGTTTTCAATCCACCAGGAAAAAGAAACGATTTTTGGTTAGATATCATAATATATCCCATCCAAGGCTATTCTAATGTCTTATATTACTTTAGAGATGAACCATTTAATTTTCTAATTTTTTTTGGTCAATGGTTCTTCTAGTCTTATAGTAAATGATTCAAATATTTTATCAAATTATGCTATGGTTTAATCCTCATTATATGTAAGTTCACATATTTTTCTAACTCCTTTGCTAGGTAAGTCTAGAGTATCAAAGTTGGCTAAGAAATCTTGTTTCACTATTCCTAATATTTATCATTGCTAGGGTAGTTTTTTGGTACCATTTAAGGGTGTCTCTAGAGATTGATCCAAATAAATCAAATAGATTTTTATTATCTCTTTTTATGTGTTTTCTTTATCGCATAGATTTTAGAATAAAAATATGTTATACTGTTTCATTTGTATATTTTTTTAACACATGTATATTTTTTTAACACATGCAATTTCCTAGGAGTATTCATGATTGTGTCCTTTTCAGGTTCACTATATCTATATATCTTATGTTAAGTTTTTTATTTTCCCAATTTTTAAATGTATTATTTTCCTCTCCTTATTGTTCTTTTATATTTTGTTTTTATAAGTTGTGTTCTACTTCTTCCTGAAAAAAAAAATTCTTGGTTTTAATACTATGAAGGGTGCCTCTTGGTTTGAGGGTTGTTTCTATTCATATTTTCTTTTCATGCTATTATAAATTATTTGTTAGTAAACATCATTTGATTATTTGATAATATCATTTTATTAGAGGTTTCTAAACTCATAATCCTCCTTATTTTCTACCACATCTTCTCCTTTTATTTTCAAAACGGTATGTGTAGGATCATGATGGGCCAAAATGTGGCAATATGTAAGTGATATGATTGCCCATGTGGCTGACGACTTTTTCTATACCCAAAATTGATGAAACGAAAAGGGTTTTTAAAGGGAATTTTCAGATTTCCACCAATATAAATTATTCTTTACTTTGAATTTAATAAATAATTATTATTCATTTTTTAATTGAATTATGACTAAAGTCCTGATTGATGGGCTAATTGAAAAACATATATAGCTTTCAAACAATATCACATTTTTTGAATCCAAAATATGTGTCACATTCTATGCTTCGTATAGTATAGGATTAAAAAAAGAAAAAATGAATTTCATGAAGTTTTGACCAAGTTAAGGTGGTCAGACAAACGATTTTTTAATATTTTTTAAAAGTTGTAATAAAAATCATAATTAATTATTTACTTGAAAAAAATGAAAAAATATGCATCACATCTGGACATGATCCTCTATTTATATCTAAAATATTATAAAAAAATATTGTTTTATTATGGTTATGGTGGTCGGCCGTACACCTACTTCTATTTTTCCTAAATTTATATAATGATTGAAATTTCAAATTTTCACTAAATAGATTTTTTTTTTTAAATAAACCTATTAGTTTAGAAACTAAATTCAATTTGTTACAGATTCTATTCTTACATATTTTTGAAATAATATAGATAACGTATTCAAATTTTTATGTCAAGTTGCCTAACTCTGATTTTTTTGAATTTTTTGCCATTTAAGGGCCTGTTTTTTCCATGATGATCCTACACATATCCAAAAGACTCTTGGTTTTTAACTCATCAAAGTAATCAACATCAAATGTTATATTTTTAAGGTTTTATAGATGGGTTTCCATCGATAATAAATCCTCATTTATCCTTAAATAGATATTTGTCCAATCTAGATGAGTAGTCAATTCTTTTATTCTACTTATTTTAACTCCTTTCTAGTATTCCCACAGTCTTCAATCACTCTTATGTTTTCTATAATTTGGTTTATTTTCTCTAGTAACACCCCTAATGGTGTACCCTTATGCTTCTCTAGTAGTACCCATAGTGGGGTGCTCAACAACACCCTCAATGGAATGCTCAATATCTTTATTTATATTTCCTTTCACAAACTCTAATTCTTGTTTTTTTTCCTATTTTCTACTTCTTCTATTCTGCTAGGGTATCTTTCCTATCATTTCTAGGTCTATTTCAACCTTTTCCCCTCTGTGTTCATTTTCATTCCCAATTTAATTCTCTCAGTGATCTCCACTTTTCTTTTGTTA
>VDFB02373365.1:342758764-342842295 GCA_007258455.2 Sequoia sempervirens
CTCTTGGTGGCTCTCTGTATTATGTTACATTCATTGATGATGCAACTAGGAAGGTATGGATTTATTTCCTTAGGCAGAAATCTAATGTATTTGAAACTTTTAAAAATGGAGAAGCTTGGTTGAGAATGAGACGGGTAAAAAGCTAAAATGTCTTAGATCTGATAATGTTGGTGAGTATTGCAGCAAATAGTTTGAAGATTATTGTTCCTCTAATGGTATTCATAGGCAAAAAATGGTTCCAAGGACTCCACAGGAAAATGGAATGGTTGAGCGCATGAATAGAACAATAATGGAGCGTGTACGGACTATGAGATTGCATGTTGGGTTGACTTTAAAAATGTGGGTAGAGACTGTAAACACTACTGTTTATTTAATTAATACAGTTCCCTCTAATCCTTTGGATTGTGGTATTCCAGAGGAAGCATGGAAAGGTAAGAAGGTGAGTTATTCTTTTCTCACAACTTTCAGTTGTGTAGAATTTGCACATGCAGATTCTAAAAATAGAACCAAGCTTGATGAAAAATCAAAGAAATGTATATTTGTTAGATATGGCATTAATGAATTTGGTTATAGGCTTTGGGATTTTGAAAATCAAAAAATTGTGAGAAGTAGGGATGTCATATACAATGAGAAAGTTTTGTACAAAGATCTGTTGCTGCAACATGAGAAGAAAGAAAATGATTATGCAGTGTTGGATGATATTCCAAACAATGATGTTTTAGTGGTTCCTCATGCTAGGAAAAAGAAGCCCTTGTATTGACCACAAACTCTTGACTAAGACAATCTTCAAGGGGATAGAAATATAAGATCTCTAGAAGCTGTTCCCTCTTTGTATACTATTTTGTTAAGCTGATCTTTGGTGAACCAGATATTATGATGAAGCTATGCAAGTGGATACCAAGGTTCAATTAGAGACATGGAGATGGAAAGAAGAAATATGGACTCTTTCTTTGAAAAATCAAACTTGGGAATTTGTAAAGTTACTACTTGAGGAGTAAAAGGATTTACCAAACAAATGGGTTTATAGGCCAAAAGAGGAGGATGGAGGTAATAAAAGATTTAAATCCAGAGTAGTTGTAAAGGGATTTGCACAGAAAAAGGGTATTGATTTTGATGAGATTTTTTCTCTCGTTGTTAAAATGACTTCTATTCGTATTGTTTTAAGTATTGTGGCTGCTAAAGATTTGCATTTAGAACAACTTGATGTTAAAACAACCTTTCTCCATGGTGATTTGGAAGAGGAAATATATATGGAACAACCACAAGGATTTGAGGTCAAAGGTAAGGAGAAATTAGTGTGCAGATTGAATAAAAGTTTATATGGTCTGAAGCAAGCACCTCGGCAATGGTATTTGAAATTTGATAGTTTTATGGCTGAGCAAGGCTACAACAGGTGTAATTTTGACCATTGTGTTTATTTTAAGAGGTTGGATAATGATAGCTACATTATTTTGTGTTTATATATTGATGACATGCATGTAGTAGGGTCTAACATGGATCACATAAGTGAGCTAAAACAACAGTTAGAAAAATGTTTTGCTATGAAGGATTTGGGGGCAGCAAAACAAATCCTTGGTATGAAAATTTGTAGAGATAGGAAAAATATAAAATTGTTTTTATCTCATACTAATTATGTTGAAAAGGTGTTGCAGAGATTTCATATGGAGAATGCAAAAGCTGTTAGCACACCTTTTCCTAGTCATGTAAAATTGACTAAGGATATGTGTCCAAAGACACAAGAGGAGGAAGAAAAAATGTCCAAGGTACCATATGCTTCAGCTGTAGGAAGTTTAATGTATGCCATGGTATGCATGAGACCAAATATTGCACATGTTGTAGGAGTTGTTAGCAGGTATTTGAGTCATCCCGAAGTTGAGCATTGGAATGTGGTAAAATGGATTCTTAGGTACTTGAGAGGTACATCCAATAATTGTTTATGTTTTGGGGGCTCTAATACTGATTTAAAAGGCTACGTTGACTCAAATTTGGCAGGGGATATAGATACCAGGTGGAGTACCACAAGTTATGTATTTACAGTTGGTGGGACAACAGTGAGTTGGATTTCTTGATTGCAAAAGGTGGTTGCTTTATCCACCACAGAGACAGAGTATGTTGCTGCAACAGAGGTGGCAAAGGAGATGATATGGCTACAAATTTTCATGGATGAGTTGGGCAGACAACAGGCTAGAAATTACTTGTTTACAGACAGCCATAGTGCTATACATCTTGCAAAGAATTTTGTCTTGCATTCTAAAACAAAACACATATAGTTGAGATATCATTTCATTCGGTTGGTGTTGGAGGATGGACAGGTCAAGTTGGACAAGATACATACAGATGTCAATCCAGTGGATATGTTTATGAAGGCGGTAACAAGGGAGAATTTGAGCTCCTCTTCAGCTTCAGTTGGCCTTCAAGGTTGAATTCAAGTATAACAAAGTAGCAGGGTCCAAGGTACTTATTTCTAGTGGGAGCTGTAATTGCAGCAGTGTCATCCAGGATCAGTCTCCAAGTGGGAGATTGTGTTGGTGTGGAGCCTGATCAGTCTCCAAGTGGGAGATTGTTGGTATGTGGCGACTGATCATGCTATACTATATAGCCCATGGTATATTGTACATCCCGACATGTATCACCGAAAAAGGGAAAAATTAACGAAAAAAATTTGATTTTGTAGAACCCAAAAATCTAGAAGCTTCTAAGCTTGATAAAAGGGGTTTGGATGGGTGTTACAGGATAATGAAAAAAAATGCGATTATTCGCAAGATTGTAATAGGTTTTTGCATTGGATAATAAAATCATTGGATGGCTGCAGTTTGGTGGATGTAGCCCGGATTGGGTGAACCATGTTAAATTCTTTGTGTTATAATTTATTCTGTTTTTTTAGTTTCTCTGTTTATTACTTAAATTTGCATTTAATTGTTAGATATTTTCCTTTCTAACCCTAACAATCTTAACATTGAATTCTTTGAAACAAAGCAACCAGTACTTTGTCTCAAAGAGGGGCAAAATGTAGACATGTAAAAATGACCTAACACATATCACACATCTTGAACGATATTTTTTCATCATTGACATCATTATCACTAATATCATTGCATTTCACATCATTTTTTCATCAAAAACCTTATTTTCCTCTATTAATTGAATAATCTTTAAATTATTTAATTAATTCACTATTTCATAATTTATCTAATCTTTATTCCTCCCAATTAATTAAATAACATCCATTATTTAATTGTGTTGCTAATAAACCCTATTCTCCTAAACTAATTAAATTATTATTACTTAATAATTTAATTAAATCAATTTCCCCTCTCTAAATCGGGATAATTAAATTAATTATTCAACATGAAATTTTCAAGAAGGTCAACAAACAAATACAACTATATTTGTTAAAGTCAAACATGACTTGCACATTCAAACTCAAAATAGTAAATAATTAATTCAATTAATTAATTACCCTCACCCCTTTTATGATTGAGCAAATCATGACCACTGATTCATCTATTTCCTAACTAACCCATCTATTCTTCAATCCTATTAACTACTCAACTTGATTTCCTCAATTCCATAGATTATGCAATCTAAATCCCCTGATTGTCCAGTTAACATTCTTAATTGATTCAATCACAAAAGCTAGCTGAGCAATCTATTTACTCTCAGTGGTTATCAACCGTTGATTGGGATTTTGCATTGTCGTAATCTTGCATGTTCATCTCGAAACATGAAATCTACAAAATAACCTTCTACCTTCTCACAAATCATCTAGAATTGACATAAGTGAAGTGTTGCACAATTATCTCTTGAGCATGTTACAAGTTATCATCACATTCTAGTTCAACATTTTACACACATTGAAACTTTTGCAATGCATAATGGAGGCTTTGCATTGATACAAACACAATTCAACATCAATGTGAATACAACTTCAACATGGTATGGTAAGATTTGGTTGTTTTGGGTTCATTTAAGGTTCTTAATTTCTTCTTTGATTGAATTCATGACTTTCATTTCACATTTCATGAGTATGGGTATGCGATCTTAATCTTTTTTTGAATTAAGCTTTTGTTTGATTCATATTTGCTTTAATTTTTGTATGCATCATTCCCCCCTTATGAAACCTTCTACCAAAGTAGATAGGAGCTCTTTGAGTATTAAGTCAGATGGCTTGTTATATTGGTATGCATGTTGTTCTACAAGACTGTAAGGTACTCTCTACTTTGTATAGCTAACCTTCTTATCTTATGTGAGGTAGTGGTACTTCTTGTTAGGAATTAGTGTTCACATGGGTGTTTGAGTTAACTTTATTAGTATGTGTTATAAAATAAATTTATGCAAGTTAATATTAAGTTATTGAGAAACAACTTAATATTATATTATAATGAGTGTGTAATTGTGTGTGAGAATAATAATGTGAGTTGTTAACACAACTCACGTAGAGATTTATGAGTGAAAATATGAGGGAGAGAATAAAGGTGGTTGAACAACCCACCTAGATTTCATGTGAGAAGCTAGTGGAGTTGTTATAGGAGTTAGGTAACTCATCTTATATATTTATAATATCTTATTCAACATGAAGTGAGATAGAAACATAGTATTATATGTATTAAATTTTTATTTAGCTTCTATAATTTATGCCCAAATTTTCTCATATGGTATCAGAGCATTTATGGATTTTGGTGTTGTGATTTGATGTTCTCTTTTGCAATTGTATCTAAACAAATCCATGGAAGAAGAGCCGTGTTGAACTTAAAATGGCATTATAAAAACCAGTCTAAAGTAGTCTTAGTAGAACTATGATAACTCTGTCATTTCTCAACGAAATTTAAAAAATAAAAATGTTTTGGAAATCTGGTGAAGAGGAGAACAAAACCAAGAAATGGCTTGAAGATATTCTTATTATTTAGCGCACAGTTTAGTAGAAGATTAACATGATATTTGTTGGGTGTGAGAAATGGAGTTTTACTATTGTGTTTGAATGCTAGGAATCTACAACTGCAAGTTATCATTCATTCTTTGGAATTTTTAGGTTCAATGCTATCAAAGAGCATTTAAAATCTCATTCTTGATATAGAGATATATAATTTAATATTAAGTTGTTAAGAAACAACTTAATTTTATATTATTGTAAGCCTAATAATGTTAATATAAGTATTATAATAAAGGTGTATTATCGGTGGAACTTGACACCTTTGATTTTATTTTGATTAAAGGATTAGTCATGTATAAATTAAGTTTCACTAAAAAATTTGAAGGTAGCAATTTCATACATGACAAATATAAATGTAGTTACACCTAATAGAAATATTTATGGGATGTTGTCAAATCAAACCCAATCTCACCAACTAATGCAAATGAACTTGCTAAGTGAAATATCAAAAATAAAAAAAGCATTAGGGACTATTGTCCTTGTCTTGTCAAAAGCATACCTACACCATGTGAATTTTAGGAAATCTATAAAAGAGATTTGGGAGTCACTAAACAAGCTTTTCGAATCTGAAGCAGAAAGTGCCAAGATGACATTGAAGCAAAGATTGTATGGATTGAAGATGGACATAGGTGCAAAAATGATAGATTGAATATAAGTAAGTTTCACTCCTTACTAAATCAGTTAGTTGACATTAATGAAAAACTAAAGGATGATGATGTGAAAGCAATGCTTTGAATAGTATGCCTAAGAGTATGTCCAATATGGTGTTTACATTAAGCAATGTAAAAATTAGTCTTGAAGGAGTAATATCTACTCTACTTGAGCAAAATGAATGCTCAAAACCAAAAGAAGTATTATTTATCCAAATAAAGGGAAAGTACAAATCAAAGCATGTTCCCCCAAAAGGAAAAATTAAATGTTTCTATTGTAAAGAAGTAGGAAATGTAATTTTGAATTGTAAGAAGAGGGTACAAGATCTATTGGATGATAAACTAGATAAAAATACTTACTTGGCTGATGAAAGAAATTGGGAAGAATATGCAAAAGATGAACTATCTTGTCCTAGTGATGAAAAGTATTTATTTTAGATAAATTCAAAATGGAGGTTGGAGGCATTGGAGGAAGGAGGCTAAATAGTGCCTCTTGTGAGCCACTAATGGTGAGGTTTCCTTTTGTATTAGTGGTATTTTATTTCATTTCATTTTGTGTAAAATAAACACTATAAACATTCCCCTGCTAAGTTTGAAAAGAGGAGAATGTATATATCATTGATGATGTAAACAATTGTATAGGAAAGCAATTGGCTATAGAGATCCTCTAATTACTAGACTTCTTGGAAGTGTGGTTGGTCAGTGAGAAATTCATTGGAAGTGAAAGCGGGATAAGTTCTCATATGTAGGTGATCATGTGCAATAGGATCTAGATAGCAATATGCAAACATAAAAGTATGCATAGGCATATGATTCTATTTCTAGTTCATGTGATGTACTTTCTCTCCATGCTTGCACTAAGCGGGGGTGTTAGGAATTAGTGTTCACATGAATGTTTGAGTTAACTTTATTAGTATGTGTTATAAAATAAAGTTATGTAAGTTAGTATTAAGTTGTTAAGAAACAACTTAATATTATACTATAATGAGTGTGTTATTGTCTGTGAGAATAATAATGTAAGTGAGTTGTTAATATAACTCATGTAAAGATTTAGGAGTGAAAATAGGAGGGAGAGAATAAAGGTGGTCAAACAACCCACCTAGATTTAGTGTGAGAAGTTAGTGAAGTTGTTATAGGAGTTAGATAGCTCATCTTATATATTTGTAATATATTATTCAACATGAAGTGTGATAGAAGCATAATATTATATGTGTGCAATTTTTTTTATCTAGCTTCTATAATTTATGCCCAAATTTTCTTATACTTCTAGTGTATATTGCATAGTTTAGATATGATTCTTGATGGGTTCAAAAGACTTCAATATGTGTCATAATTTTTTTTATCTAGCTTCTATAATTTATGCCCAAATTTTCTTATACTTATAGTGTATATTGCATAGTTTAGATATGATTCTTGATGGGTTCAAAAGACTTCAATATGTGTCATAATTGTGGAATCATTTTTTCATATTATTTGTATGAGTTTCATTGTTTGTTGTCATCTTGTCTTGTTTGTGTTGCATTTTTCTGTTATATGTTGGTCTTGCGTCCATGATTGTTACTTAGTGTTTATGTATATGTACCTTGTGTTTATGTTCATCTTGATTGTATGTTATGTGTATTCTTCTAATTTTTGTTTCATTTTCTAGTATTTATATTCTTGTATTTCATATTGATTGTGAGTTGGTTCTATGTAAGAAAGATAAGAGATTATTCTATAGTTCTAGGAATTCATGTAGTATAGTATGTGTGGTATTATACCTTAAGCTAGCTTGACTTATTAAGACATATGGAATAAATGATGATTACTCTCATAGCATGAGATGCAAGTAGTAATAATTTGAAAGTGTTACATATGAACTTAATAACTTTTGTCGTATGTGAGATTTATACTATGTGGATGATTTGCATTACTTATTATTACATATGTATCTAGGCATGAATATGAAAATAAGATAAATAAGATAAATGAGAGATTATTTTGGTTACTTCAAGGTTATTAGGTGAAACATAGGAAAAATAGGGGGGTTGGATGAAGGGGGGTTGGATGAAATGACCTATTTCCCTAATTTCATTCAATATGTAAGCTATGAAATGCAAATGAAGAACAATAAACAAATCTGATAGAAACAGTAATCAAAAGGAAGACCTGGAAAGGGGAAAAGGATGTGCACTTTTCACCAAAAGTCACCTTTTGAAGCTTATTGAGGACTCATTCACCCTATAGCGAATGGGTCCTGGCTAGGGTTTCTGAAAAATGCTTTATGGGTTCTCTTTTGTTGTGTCTGCGCTCATAGATTCCCGGTGTTCACTATCGGATAGTTGGAAATAAAATTTGTAGAGGAGTTTCCATGACATGACAACTTTTCTTACAACTTTGACAACTTTGCAACTTTTTTCAATTTTTCTCTTTAAAGGATCTTCAACTTAAAATTTGTAATCACACATCAAAGAGAGAAAAATGTTGTTTTGTTAGGGAATGGGGGTTTGCCTTGGTCAAACCCCATTTTGGTAATTAAACCTTGAAATGAAATAGAAAAGCATGAAGGAATGATAAATGAACAACAATATGTAACAAATCACCAAACCTTATTTGAACCTTGGATTACAAATCCACAAACTAGCATGAAGTGGCCTCAATGAATGTAGATCTTGATCATGAAACTTGATGTGAAACAATGTCCTTGAATACTTGCATAGATCTTGAACTCTACATCACCATATTATCTCAAACAACATGCATGATGAAAATAATATTTGACATGATGAAAGGAATTTTGATTGCTACAATAATCTTCAATAATTTTTCCCTTGAATGCTCTCTTGATCATAAAATTTTCTCTAGGACTTGCTCATAAAGTTGCTAGGTGAAAATAAGTGAAATAACCTTGTATTTATACACATCTTAACATTAATTTCCAAAATTCAAATATCACAAGACACCATTGAATTGTGGATTTGAAATCATTAAAATACTACCAAAAACATATTTAAAAGTGGGGTCCTAGATCTAAGTGAGGACCCATTCTTCCTATGGCGAATGGGTATTAGGTCACTTACCCAGAACACACATTTTATAGTGTTAAACATAGTTTAAATTAGGGTTCGAGATCTAAGTGAGGACCCATTCACCCTATGCCAAATGGGTCCTAGGTCACTTACCTAGGGCACACATCTTCCAAAGTTAAGTCTTGTGTAATGGCATTTATGAATGTCGGGTTTTATCCCTCAAAATTTGCATTTAATTAGGTTTGGATTTGAATTAAAGGGGTCAATTAAGGGAAATTAACCTCAATTAATTAATAAAGCCTTAGATTAGTGTGAAAGTGTAAAGGTACAACTTACAACACCAAAAAATAAGGCACAATTAAGTCCATTTTATTTAAAAGGGCCCTAAGATTAATGTGAATATGTAAAACATATTACAACACTAAATTAAGGAATCATTAAGCTCACTTTATTATTGATTATTTCCAAATTAATCTTGAAAAGAGATACTTTTTCCTACACTACATTAGGTTATTGGTTTATCTCTTCAAGCTAGGTTGATAGTTGAGGAAGAAAAAGATTTCTTTATTGTGTGGGATTGAATGGAGCTATTCAAGGTTGGTGCAATCAATTATTTGAGAATTTATATTGCTATATTGTATATTTTTGGATATTGTGCCACTATATAACTATTGTGCCACTAATGTTATATAGTGGTTAGGGGCATGTTGCTTTTATATATCAATAATTAAATATTGTGGATATTTAGTGGGTTGTCATTGTGACCCTATAAATTGGATCATGTATATGTGGTTTTAGTGAATGATAGGAAATGATCTTCGGGTGCAATTATTGAGCATGCAGTATAATGGAATTTAAAGCAAGTTGTTATGAGTTGATCCTATACATTCTTGTTGGCATTCATTTGCTTGATTTGGGTAATATTTAAGAAATTTTGGGGTTATATTATGGTAGTTGTTATACAAGACCGAACTTGCATAGCACAACCAATGTGTAATAAATTTGGTGATTATTTTGATCCTAAGGAATTTATTATATTGATAGCATCTATTTTACAGTACCAAAGCAATTAGGTTTTGTGTGACATCAAACTCATTTCTATAGCATAATTCTCATAACTAAATACCTTAATCTTTCTTATTAGACCTCAAATATTTATTATTGTAAGTTTATACCCAACTAATATTACTTAATTTAAATTGATTTATATTATTTGTGGCCATTCATTTAATTAGCCTACGTTTTTATTTATTAATGCTAAGAGGCATTCTACAACGACAAGGGGTGGAGTGTAATGATATGAATGTGTTAAAAAAAACTCTTATTGTTTACCTAAACTTTGACAACTATTTACATGCCAAATTAGTAATATCTAATAATAAACATGATATTTTCAAAATAGTTCTAAATTGATATCTCTTGACATTTTTATTGGATAAATATATTTAAAATATCTATACAAGTAAAACATACTCATTTTAAAAACTTTTCTATAATCTTTTGTGTATGAGATACAATCATTAGGGGAGATGGGCCAGTAATCGTGCAGGGTCTAATAGTCATGCAGTCAATTGTGATTATAATACCCAGTCTTACCACATATTTATACTATATATTGTAAATAAATAGTTCAAATGTAAATAAAAAAATAACCAAATGTTGATCAAACATGGACCCACACTTGAACATATGAGAACCTCTAAATGTTATATAAAAAAACATAAATACATTCATGAAGAAGTGGAATAAGTATTTTTTGTCTCAAATAAAATATCATAACTATATACTATAAGTGTGACATTTAAAAAATAAAATGTCCATTTCATAAAATAAGACTCATTTAAACAAGTATTGTATCATAGTGAAAAAATATTGTTCTTATGTGTACAACTATTAGGGTAGCAATGTACAAGCATTGGAGTATTTTATATTAATAGTTTGTCCTATCACAAATATAAAAGGTGAACAATAAATGCCATGTATTTTCCCATTAAATGTGAAGGATTTCCAAAAAAAAATAGTATTCAACGATTGGTCTATTTTTGTTTGATATAAGTTGTGTTTTAAATAATTATGTGTTGTTTTTATAACAACAAATAGTTTTTTTGTGTTCAACTATTAGTCCATATGTGTTGAATATATAAACTAAAGATATTAAAGATTTATGGTTTTTTTTTATACGTAAAACGCAGGCAAGCTGCATTTCTATACATTCAAACAAAAAGAAACTAGCCACAATTTCATCTAGAAAACTTTGGTAAGGAAAGCAAAGGAGGTCAGAGAGCGCGCTTGAGAAACAATGATGATTGACCAAACACCTTCCTTGACCATTCATGTTTGAATTTCTCCGTAGCAGCCCGAATTGGCGAACCTAAATTTGATGGTCGTACGGATAAAAGTGTTATTAAAAAATTGGCAGTATTGACCGTCAAATTTAGGGTGACTTGGTCCCGGAATCCATTGCTTTTGGCCCACGTGCACAAGGGATGAAGAAAAAAGAAACAACGAGCTTCTTTTAAGTGAGGCGCATTAAATGTTGTGGGCTTTTATTTTCCTCCTTCTCGATACTTCTTTTCATACAATCATTCACACCCACATATTTCTAATGTTTGCACTTGACACTTCTTCACATGTGAGATATTTATTGTCATTTCATTAAGGTTGGAGTCATACAAATTAATATTATAATGAAAAGAATTAGTTTATAATAAATATTAATGGTTTATTAAGATTAATGAATATAAAATATATGATTTTCAAAATTTATAACTTGTATATATATGTAGCTTCTTTTTAATTTATACTATAAAATATGATCAAAATAAGTGAGAGATTATTGATTTTTAGGTTCAAGAGTGAGATATGTGGTTGTCATTGTGGGTGGAAGCCAAAGTTCAATATGTTTGGACACACTTTTGAGGGTAAAGTCAACATGGGATAATAGATTTGTTCTTCAAGGAGATAGGGGAGAGGACCCACTAGTTGAGCATGTTTCAATAGTTGTGATAGTAGTTGTTTATATAATGTCCAATAGTTGTGACTTGGCTACCCATAATTAAACAAAATGTTTTCCTTTGATCTAAAAAGCAACCAATCATGTGATGCCACATCAACGCTCAACTACCCATGATGTGAATGCACAAGTATTGGTCTCACTCTTTTTTTGGGCCTTTTTGGACACCTTGACAAAAAGCATGTTGATGTGGCATCATATTTGATGACGTGGCCCTGAAACGAAAGTTATAAGTAGGGGACTTGCCAAGTAAGTTGTAAGAAATTGGGAGTGCTTTGAAATTTCCACGTAAAATTTTGAGAAGCATGAAGTTAGGGTGCACAACTATTGGGTCATCTCCCCTAGTACAATTGTATTGTTTGTCATTGAGTATTATGTTGGATTGTGACATGTAGTTCCTTAGCCATTTCTAATGCACCCTATAGAATAAATTAGGCATGCAACACAATTATAGTTCTATATATACTCCAAACATGAACAAACATATGGATGTTATCAATCAAAGTATTAGCAATCAGCCCAAACATTTTGTAAGGGTGAAGCCTAAGCAATGTGACTACATGTTGGTGCACATAGAGTTTACATACAATAACTAGTTGAATAAGTCTTTGGAGAAGACACCATTATAAGTAGTGTATGGGACATCCTTGTGAGGTGTTGTGGATTTGTAGGGAGTAGGAAATCACAAGTATGCAAGTGTAGAAGCTATGGAATTCATGCAACACATGAAGGAGATTCATGTGTAAGTATAGAAAGAACTAGAGGATAGTAACACAAGTTACAAGTTACAAGCTACAAGTTACAAGTTACATGTAGATAACATTGAAGAGAGAAGACTAACTCTAAGGACAAGTTAGTCATGCCACATCTAATAAAAGAGTAGTTCCCTAGAGAAACCTATAACAAGCTAATGCTTGAGAAGATTGGTCCATGCTACATTGTGTGTATATTGAAATGTCCAAATGGAATATTTTGCTAGATTAATTATAAGAAAATAAACTATAGCAATTCTAAGTCAAAATATGATGCTCAAACTGTCATAAAGCTATTTTCCAACATAAATTGAAATACCTACAAAAATCCAACAATTTCGACATTGTTAAAGTAGCTAATTTGACAATGTTTATATAGAAAATTTTGGTAATAATTCTATTGATGAAATATAATTTAAACACATAAAATATTTTATTACAACAATAAAATCTATAGCAATAACAATAAAAACCACAACAACAACAAGAAATTGAAACTACCTCTCCAAAATCCCTCACAACAACATTGCAAGGCTCACACATTGACAACACTGAAAGACTTCAAATTAAGAATTAATAACCACAACATCTAAATATGATTTAAAATAATATAAAAATAAATATTAACAACCAAAATGATGCACTATAGCAACACACACTCAATACCAAAATGCAATCCAAACTGCACAATTCTTCATTTGTAACTTACAACAATTACAAGCACACATTGAATAACTAAACTGTCTCGCAAAACTTTGAATTTCCCATACAATCCATAAATAAAATCTCTCTTTGAACCAAAGGGATTTTTTCCTTTGCTTCCAATCTCCAATGGGTTTTCATCCACAAAAGATTTTGTATGAACACAAGTGCCCAAACAAATTTCAGTAGAGTTTCTATATGGTAAAAACGAGATGATCCAAATGAGAAATAAACTACACATAATAAAATATAGATGAATGCATTCCCAACACCCCTTTTTGCATAATTTTAATTTCAAATAAGAAAATAATAATTATCCTCAACTCCCCTCTCTAATGTTAGCTAAAATGAGCTTAGAATTTTGCTCCACCAAGTATTCATGTATTTTTCCATGACCGCCTAAAGATAAGAAAATGAACAAGGATAAGTAAAGAATTCAAATACTTGTAAAGGAAACATTTTACCTTGTTTCTCTTCTTTTTCCTTGGATTGAGCTAGAAGAAGATTTACACCCAATACTCTCTTGGTGTGCTCCTTTTGATGTAGTGAATGTGGTTGCTTATAAAACCAACAACATGATGGTAGGATTTAGATGATAAGATATCAAATGGATAGCATAAGGATATTTAATTAATATGGATTAGATATAAAATGCATCAACATATAGCTAAGATGATAGAAGATGGTCAAATGGGATGAGAGGCCTCTAATTTATAGAATTTTCAAGAGGAAAATCGAGGGATAAGATGCACTGGTTGATGGAAGGATAGGATTGATTGAGAGTTAGGGTTTGGATTGAGGTTTAGTTTTGTAACGAGTGTCATAAGAAGGGTAAAGGTGTAAAAGGTAGGTTTGACTCTTGCATCCTCTCACATGTGAGATGATGAAGGTGAGAGGGATAGTTGTCACAAGATGGTAAGTCTAGATTGTGATCCATGTGAAAGGATTTAATGGCTAAGATTTAATGAACAATTATTGAGGGTGATATGGATTTAAATATTAGAAAACAAGGTAATAAAGATTAATTAGCCTAAATAAATTAATTAAGTAGGTATTAATTAATTGATTTAGTTGGAGGATTTGGGGGATAAGGTTTAAAGTTAATTAAATAAATGTAAATCAATTTAATTAAAGGTGAGGGATAAAGATGAAGGGTTAAATTTAATCAAATAATATAAATTTATTTAATTAAAGATGAGGGATAAAGGTGAAGGACATGGATTAAATAATTAATAAATATTTATTTAATTGGTTAGAATGGGGTAAAATCATATGTGGTTAGGTATGAGAAGATTTAGGTTTCTACATTGCTATAAATAAATTTGATTCCAAGGAGTTACAAAATGCCTCTAGCAAAATCTCACACCCCATTTGGAGGATAAAATAATAATATTTAATATTCAATATCTAACTACTAGATATTAAAGCTCATGGTCCATAATTAAATATTAAATAATTGTTTCCATATTTTTGTACCTTGGCCCACAAAAAATAAAGGGAATGGCCCAAATACTCCATCAACTTGAATTTAATTGAAAGGGGACATTACAAGTCCACTCTCCCCAAGAGTTCTTTTCCTCAAGCAATGCACATTTGGATGCTTCAAAATCTCAATCCCTTCCCATGTAGCATCTTTTGTAGCCATATTCTTCCAATAGGTAAGCAATTTTGTTATACTCCTATTTCTCGAGTTCCTTAACCCAGAATCAATCACAACTTCATGAATCAAATTAGTCTCCCTTTATCATCTAAAGGAGGTATTTCAACTAAAGGAACACTGTGAAACCCAATTACCTTCTTCAAACATGAAACATGAAAGATATTATGAATTTTATTGTCTTCAATAATTTCTAGCTCATATGTGACTTCTCTCACTTTCCTCAAAATCTTGTTAGGCCCATAAAATTTATGCTTGAGATTTTATGCACCACCCTTCTTGATGAATGATTGTCTATATAGCTACAACCTTAAGAAAACTATGTCACCCACCTCAAAATATCTCTATGTATTCTTTATGTTTGCATAAATATTTTATTGATTTTATGCTTGTTGAAAATGATCCTTCAGTGTCCTCAATAACTCTTGACTATGTCTAATAAAATGACATACTTTTGGTACTCTACTATTTCACAACAACAAATCAGAAAAAGAAAGAGCATCATATCCATATAAATCTTTGAATGATGGCATACCAATGGACATATGGTGTGAAGTGTTGTATTATTCTCCTAGATGAAACCATTTAATCCATACATATCGTTGATTTGAAATAGAACTCGTCAAGTACTCTTCAATCTATTTGTTCACTGTCTCTTTTCAACCATTTGTTTGTGGGTGGTAGCTAGTATTTGGTGTGAGTATCAAATGAAAATTATCTTTCCAAAAATAAATAAGGAATCCAATATCCCTATCATTGACATTGTTCTTAGGCAACCAATGAAATATAAATATCTACCTAAAAATAATTTTGCTACTTGAGGTTCCTTGAAATCTAAAGTGATAGAAAAAAAATGTACATACTTAGTTAATCTATCAATCACAACATAAATGTAACCTCTAATTTGTACCTTGGGAATCCCTATGATGAAGCTCATAGATATACTCTCCCATTTCTACTCACAAATTGAGAGTGGTTGAAGAATTCATGCTAGGAAGACTTGCTCTCCCTTGTTATGTTGGAAAACCATGCACCCTCTATTGTTCTTATGAACATCCTCTTTCAACCTCTTCCACGAAAACCTCTCACTGATTTTCTTGTAAGTCTTGTAATAACCTTGGTGTCTTTCTAGTGGAGTATCATGAAAGGCCCTTAAGATATTCTCCTTAATTTTGGATTTGGGCACCAAAAGATTCTATTTTTATAAAGGATTAGCCCATATACTGCTATGTACCTATCATCTAAATCATCACCTCATCAAGACTATAAACAAAATAAAAATTATTCTTAAGATACCCAACAATAGTGTCCAGAAAGTTTCCAATCAACAAAAATAGAGGAAAGAAAACATATAGTAGGATTCCTAGAGAGAGAATTAGCCACAATATTTTTCTTCCCCTTTATGTAATCTATGTCAAAATCATATTCTTGCAACTTACCAATTTTTTTGTGATCATTCTAATCCTTTTGGACCAAGAAGAATCTCAAACTATTGTGGTTATTTTTAACAAAAAATCTACCACGAACCAAATATTGTCTAAATTTTTTCAATGCATGCATGATAGCCAACATTTCTTTGTCATAAATAGAATAGCTTCTTTCTAAACTATCCAATTTCCTACTTTCAAATTCTCTAGGATGTCTCTTTTGAGTTAGAACAACCCCAATACCTTCCCAAAATGCATCACGATTCAGCAACAAATGGTAGTGAAAATTCAAGAATCACAAGTATATGACATGAGCTCATTACCTCAAGTTTTTCAAAAGTTGCTTGTGCTAATTCAAACCATTCAAAATATTATTTATTTTTCAAATATGTAAATGAGGTACAACTAACATAGAAATTTTTTTTACAAACCTCCTATAATAACTACATAACCCAAATAACTCTCTCAACTATGTCAATATGGTGGGAGTTGGCCAATGTAGAATGAATTGGATATATAGTTGATCCACTTGTACACATTTGACACTTATGATATGACCCAAATATAAAATATATTAAACCAAACTCAGATTTGGAAAACTTAGCAAAGAAATATTTTCACTCCAAAATTCCCAAAACTATATGCAAGTTCTTCAAATTCTCTTCTCATGTTTTACTATAAATCAAAATGTCATCAAAGAAAACTAGCACAAATTCCTCAATTGCTTACCAAATACCTAGTTCAATCATGACTAAAAGGTGTCTAGAGTATTAGTATGTCCAAAAGGGTATAGCCAAACACTCAAAGTTTCTGTAATGACACCTAAAAGTTGTCTTCCACACATCTTCTTCTCGCATGTGGATATGGTAGTATCTTTATCTCAAATCAACCTTAGAAAAGTATATAGCTCCATGAAACTCATCTATTAACTTATATATCTTAGGAATAGGGTATATATTCTTGATGTTCCTCTTATTCAATGCTCTATAATCAATACACATCCACATAGTACCATTCTTATTTTTCACAAGAACTACTAAAGATACAAATGGGTTGGAACTAGGCCTAATATAACCCATATGTAGGTGTTCTTTCGGTAAGGAAGCTAAGGTAACGAAAAAAATTCCTACACTAATCTTGAGAGGAGAATAATGCAAAACTTTTTAGATCTTTTCAACAGTTATAGAGACCTAAACAAAAATAAACATAAATATCATGCATACCACAACACAATGATTTATGTGGGGAAAACCCATTCGAGAGAAAAACCCCACACTCCAAAAGTTGCCCAATATATTATTCAGAAATCACAAAGATTACAATATACTTGCAGAGCAAGATTCTCACAGGGGTATCACCACCAAAGATCTAGAGATAACAAAACTACTATCAGACTCTTAAAATACAACATAATACAATAGTCGTAATACAACACCCTCATAAAATAGGGTTATCTTCTAGGGCAAGACAAGCTAAAAAAATATCTACCATTAGATCTGAAACCTAATAATGAATGGTCTAGATTTATAATATATCATTAATCTTTAGATGTATGTCGACCATTTAAGAGTTTTTGTTAACAAAAAAATGTTAACATTAACATGCATATCACTCCTCCCCTCCACCTATGCTCCCATTATATATTAGACTCGTCGGTGTAACTAGGATATATATATACAAGGTTGAGACAAATTTTTGAAACAAATCTCCCACTTTTTGAACACCTTGCAAGAGAAACGAGAGGGAGTAAACATCATCTCTTAATTGCTAGGGGCTGAAAAGCCCATAGTCTCTGAACACCATCTGAACTTCTCTATGCTCACAGGCTTAGTTAAAGAATCAACAACATTCACCAAACTCTCTACCTTAACTAGCTTCACCCTGCCATCTTCAAGCATATCTCTAACAAAATTATACTGTACACCATTGTGCTTGGTCCTGGCATGAAATGTCAAGTTCTTATCTAGATAGATCACACTCTGATTGTCGCAATAAATTTCCATTGTACCTTGTTTTATTCCAATATTTGAACACAGTCTCTTAATCCAAATAGATTATTTACAAGCATGAGTAGCTGCCATATAATTAGCGTCAATAGTGGACAAAACAACCATAGCCTATTGCTTACTCATCCAACTAATTGCACCACCAAATAAAGTAAATACATAAGCACTGGTGGATCGTCTACTATCAATATCAATTTCCCAGTTTGAATCCACATAACTGTGAATATCAAGGGAAATATTGTCTTCAATAAAATTACTATGATAACACAAGGAATACTCCGAGGTACCGCCTAAATATCTAAAGACTCTTTTAACTACATCCCAATGAACTCTACCAAGATTAGACATATATCTCGAAAGAACTCACATTGCTTGAGAAATTTTTGGTCTAGTATAGATCATAACATACATAAAACTTCCAATTGCACTCTAATAAGGAAATCTTCTCATCTCTTCCATCTCTAATGGGGATGTTGGATAATCTGAAATAGATAACTTTATTCTAACTGTAAAAGAAACACATAATGGTATACAATCAAAATTGAATCGACATACTTACTTTGGCCAAGCCATAGATTTTTGTTCTCTCTATCCCTTCTAATTTCCATCCCAAGAATATGCCTAGCTTACCAAGGTCTTCCAATTTAGCAGCAAGTTGAGACTTTAGTTCTGAAATCATACCTTTCCCTTTGCCAATAAATAACATATCATCAACATATGATGCAATAAATAGGAAACAATCACCATCAGTTTTATAATAAACACAATGATCCAATTTAGAACACTCAAATCCCAAACTCAAATTATATGTATCAAATTTTTGGTACCACATCCTAGGACTCTATTTTAGGCCATACAAAGATTTCTTCAATTTGCAAACCAAATTACTTTTACCTTTCACCACATAGTGCTTTGGTTGTGTCATATAAATATCCTCCTCCAAGTCACCATGTAGGAAATCAATTTTCACATCGATTTGCTCAACCTCTAAATTATAAGAAGAAGCAATAGAAAGAAAAAATCTAATGGATGCCATTTTTGCAACAAGAGAAAATATCTCACCATAATCAACACCCTCAACTTGAGAGTAACCTTTCACAACCAGCCTTGCTTTGTACTTCTCAATACCTGCATCTGAACCAATATTTTTCTTAAACACCCATTTACAACCAACAGGTTTTTGTCCTTTAGGAAATGGTACAAGATCCCATGTATCATTCTTTTTCAAAGATGACATTTCTTCATCCATAGCATTCTTCTAGGATTCTACATCATTCATACCTAATGCCTCTTCTACCAATCCAGGTTCATCCATGTTAGTATTCAAATAAAAAATAAATCTCCAATGATTAGGTGAATACCTTTCAGGTGGTTGTCTATTCCTTGTAGGCCTACGAACAAGTTGAGTTGGAGGTTCTTCCTCCTCTTCTAAAGATTCAAAGCTAGATGAGCTCTCCTCAACTTCTTGTGTATCCACGGGCCTTGATTCAACTTTCTCAGGTGTAGAAGGAAATTGAATTACATCTTCCTACTTACTTTGTTCTGGCTGCAATGTAACAGAAGAAGGCTTAGTTTCTCTAAAAATGACACTTTTACTATATATTATCTTCTATGCAATAGGATCCCAAAACTTGTATCCTTTCACACCATAACTACATCTGATAAAGATACATTTCACAACCTTGTTTTGCAACTTTGTTCACTTCTTCTTTGGAACATGTGCATATACCTCACAACCAAAAACTCTAAGATGTCTTAATGAAGGCTTGCGACCCGAACATGCCTCTATAGGCATCTTATCAACAAGAGCTAATATAGGAGACCTGTTAATCAGGTAACAAGTAGTGGAAATTGTTGAAAGAATGAAGAAGAAACCCCTTAATATGTTGTCATTGATGCCAACATTAATTGTTGATAGTTTTTTCTAATATAGTAAACAGAGTTGGTGCATTTTAATCCAAAATTTTGGTCTGAAATTGCTCATGCAACAAGATCGGCTCAAGAGGTTACAATAAGTTATTCCTCACTATTAGGTGCATCTATGATCAAGATTTCAGCTATTTGGTTAAGCAAGTTGAAAGTTACAAATGACAAAAGCTCAACATTCAGTTTTGGCTTATACTGTGTGATTAGGTAAATATAATTTGGTCTGCATTTCTCCAGTGTTGAGAATCATTCTTAGCAATTTTGGGATATTTCTCACAGGTTCCATTAGTATATATATTCTAGATGACGTGTACTTATATGAATATATGAATCGTTAATGTGTGATTAGTTGGCTTATTTTGTGATTAGGTCTAATTCTTGGCTGACCTAATACATGTTGTGTTGTAAAGGATAAGTATGTACTATGGATGCTAGTAGGACCTATTTCAAGTCCATATCGACTTAAATCAAGTATTGCACACTTGGGTTGAGCATGAAGATGTTTTTGAATCGTGTGTAGAGTCGTCAAAGCTATTTTGAATTAAAATAAGGGTTGAATCTAATTAGGCCGACCTAATTGATGTATGTGAATGTAATTAGGTATATATGTGAGATGTTTTTGAGTGGTAGAATAAAAAATGGCATATGATATGATGTGCAATAGATCTGACATTGTGCGAACATGCAAAATTAGATGTGAGATTATAATAAGTGTAGAGTTGTGAATATTGAGTGACTGCTAAGCTGAGTAGTGTTTTGTGTTCAGAGCTTCAAAGGAACTAAATTCAACACAAGGAAGGTGCACTTTGTATCAGTTCAAACTCTAGCTGTGAAGCCATTTTTGTTTTTATATTTATCCCTAGCTGTGAGCCTTATAAGGATAATGTGTCCTGGCAGTGAGCCCCTTTAATATCTTATAACCAGTTATAACATATTGTGAGCTAATCCTCACCATGGTTTTCCCTCTTTGGGTTTTCCATGTAAAAATCTTGGTGTTCATGTGTTATGTGATCTTGTGATTCCTTTCATGCTTTCATTATTGTTGCAGTTAGATACACTTTGTTAATTAGATGGTTTGTGAGTAATTGGTCATATAAAATACAAATTTACCCCCCCTCTCAATATTTTGGGTGTTCAACAATTGGTATCAGAGCTCAATTCCTTCTGATAATCCTAACAGCTTGAGGAAGATCTTGGAATTTGAACACATGACCAATAAAAGGTGTCATATTCCTCTGAAAGAAATTTCTGCAATTGAGTATGTAGAAGATGATTGCATTTTTGACAAATAAGAACTTAAAGTTTCTCTTGAAGATCTTGATAGAGTAACAAAAATTTGATAGAACAAATCAAGAATTTCAAAGAAAGACATAGAGATGTCAACGAAAAATTGAAGAAGGAAAAATAAGATATCACCAGACTAAAAGTGCAAGTGGAATAAAATAAAAAAATTGAAGAGTATCTTAATGCATCTATACAAAGCAAGAATGATGAATGAAAAAGACTTCAACAAGAAGTAGTAATCCTAAGATCATATTTGGAGAAAGCAAGAGCTCATGAGGACAAATTCAAAACAAGTACTACAATGCTTGATGAACTAATTGCTGGATAGAAATATTCTAAGGACAAAGGTGGCTTGGGACTTCAAGAAGGAGAAAGCTCAAAGGAAAATCAGACACCTAACAAGCCTGAAAATCAAAGGAAGACTCAAGGCCCAATGACAAACAATTCAGAAATCAAAGAGGTAATGCTGGAAGACCTCCTATCAAACAACCTAATGCACAAAGGTAGGAATCTTTTAATGGCATTTTCTTTTCATGCAATAAATTTGGACATAAGGCATTAGAATGCAGAAGTAGAATGAATCAGAATGTTAGATCCTTTTTTGCACAATGTTTTGCATGCGAGAAATCTGGACATAGAGCTGTTGAGTGTAGAAGTTAGATGATGAATAGATTTATTACTAGTAGAATGCTTCAATATTTCCATGGTTATTGTTATACATGCAATGTATTTGGACATAAGGCTAACCAATGAAGATCAATATTGAATAAAAGTTAGTTTGGGTAGAAAATGTTGTATGCTACAATTGCAACAAACTTGGCCACATTTGAAGATTTTGCTGAAGTAAGAATGGAAGGCAGACTAATCTAGGATAGAGGAATGAGACTGTACAAAAAATTGATCCTAATAAAGTAAAGAAAGAAATGGAGAAGATTTGGAGAAAGAAAGAGGAACCTGAGAACAAAGATGAATCAAATGCATCTATACTTCCCTCTGGTACAAATAATTTCCTTGAAAAATAAACCTAGGTATGGGCTTAGGGGGAGCACTAACAAAAAAATATAACCCCCTAGAAATATGAAGTATCAAGGAGTGACACAAAGGTATATGGTGTAAAATGACAAGTTTAAGCTTTTGGAAAAAAAATTGATAGAAAATATACAAATTTGAAGAAATACAAAGCATTTTAAGGTTTTTTGGTGTATCAATTTACCATCTTTTTGAAATTGAAGCAATAAATGTGAAATTAGGGTAGAACAAAAAAGTATAAAGGGAAATTCTATGTCAACTTGCACATTCAAAAGAAAGTAGAGTGAATTCAAGGAGAGTTGAAGGCGATTTGAAGCAAAGTGGTTCAAACCCTAGATTTCGTTGTGTGCATAAAAGGTATTTACAACTATTTGTGATTTGTGGGTTTGGAATAAAACTTATTGTATAAGAATTTGAGATCAAAAACCATCCACCAATGTTTCCATAAGTTATCTAATATACCTCTATGTGTGCACCATTTAATTGAAAATTTTGGCTTCCACACATCTACGAGTTGTCCTATTTTTGGATTGATGAATAGCTGGGCTAATTAGGCTTTGTCAATATCAAGTTCCCTCACTTCATCATATGATAAACCATTGACATAATGTTTCCTTTGGGATTCTCGCCACTCTAAAACCCTATTATGCTCGTTTGTCAGAGTTTCAACATTTGAAATGATTGTTTCTAAAGTGTTTTTCATATATGAGAGTTTAGAGAGTGTCTCATAAATTTGACATATGTTTCTAAATCGATTTAAATTTCTATGGATAGATTCATGGATCGTGGGCACGTTTTGGTTTAGAAACATCAGTGGTGAAGGAGGATTTGCATGGTTTTCATCTTGACCGTGGTTGGGATCAGCCATTCTTAAGCCAATTTGTTGATGAAAATTTTAAAATTAACAATCATTTTAATGCATAAAAAACCTATTCAAAAACCTTATTTTGACTAAAATTCATAAAAAATAATGGAAAACTAATATAAAATTGAAAAAACATTAAAATTTATAAATAACTATGAAATTTGGGTGATTTGAGCAGAAAAATCCAATGCCAAATGGATATCCAAGTTACTCAAATGTTAAAACGTGTAGACAAGGTAAATGCAGAATGAAAAATAACTCTTGATTTTTGCTTTTTCTAATTTTATGCCACAAGAAACGGATATCCGTTTAGTTTATGTTGGTTTTTTTTAACTTGTCAATTCTAGGACCCGACTAGTTTATGGTATGAGCATAAATTTATATTGGAATATATACATCAGATTACATATTTAACATATATATTATTATATTAGAAGATAATATAATATATTGTATTATAATCTAATATAATAATAATATATTATATTACAATACAATATATTATATTATATATTGCATATATTATATAATTTTATATTATAATATATTGAATATTATATAATCATACATTTAATATATTATAATATTATAATATATATTATATAATATATATATTTTTTAGACTGCAGGAATCAGTTGGGTATCCACCCCCTATAAATTGTAGTGTGCCTGCTAAACTTTTTTCACGTGACCAGTGGCACTAGGATGACACGCCCTCCGGTACAACGGGTTTGGGGGGAGACTAGTCCTCGTGACCTCTTGCCTGCAACGAGATGCTTTAGCCAATTGACCTAGGCTCCCTGCCCCATATTATATAATATTATATTATAATATATTTAATATTTTTTTTGATGAATAGGCAGCTATCCATATTATAAATAAAGATAAAGATACATATTCACAAAAAAATGGTGGGTGGTAAGAAGGAACACCCCAAGAGTCACATGGGCCTAGCCCAGAAGTTCATAATTACAAACATATAAAATAAAAAGGCCATTAAGCAGCTAGAGTAGTGCTAGCAGAGCCAAGAGGGTCTCTATCATCCATTCTTTTACCCCATACATTAGTGGGGTCTGCAGTGACATCAGAAGGACCCCAACCATTGTCATCTTCTTTTTCTTTATCTTCTGCCTTTTCCTCGCATTGAGGTGAGATTGTAAGTGCCAGACGCGAAAAACATTTACCAATGTCCAACCAACCAGAGCCGCTACTAGGACCATTATCAAAGGGCCACCCAAAAGTGCCACTGCTGCTCCACCACCCCTCTAGAGGGCCAACCCAGGTTAGCTCGTGGAGGAGGAGAACACGACTGCCAAGGAGGGTGGGAGCCATGTCAAGGAGGAGCCTGAGATTGGGTGCGAGTAGAACCACTCTACCATTGGCCTTGAGAGGGCGACCAACCACGGGAGGAGGTAGGCGAAGAGGGCACCCGAGCCATAGTGCATGGGTCATTTCCCCAATGATCCAGAAGCACTTGAAGGTGAGACACCTCAAGTGCAACTTTATTCACTTAAAATTGAATCTGCAAAAACACATTAGAGCAGATAATAGCTTTAGAATACAAAGAAACATTTTTATCCATTTGGTTGTGAGAAAATATGCAGGAATTTCTATCTTTCCAAATACTGAAGAGGATTTCCACCCTAAAAGTGTGCCAAAGCTGGGTATATTTACCAAGAATCCTGGGCGAATCACCCAACAAAACCATAATGGCTCTAGCCGAAAAGGCCTTGAGAAGTCATGAATCCAATTCCAAAGCTGTTGGGCTTTGGTACAAAACCAGAAGAGATGCTCAAAAGACTTAGCTTGCCCACAAAATGGGAACCAAGGGTTCTGGACCCCCAAGTGAATGATCTGAGACCCCACTGGTAAGCTTTGGAAAATAATACACCAAGCAAAGTGGGCGAGCTTAGGCTCAACGCTTGTAGACCAAGTGGCAGAGAATCTTTTTTTCCAAATAGACATAGAAGATTGGAGATGCCACCTTTGGTTTAGACTTTCAATCATAGGAAAGTGTAGTGAAAGCCACATATATCCAAGCCTAGACTTGTAATTTCTGAAAGGGTTGTTTGGGTACCACTTCCAGTCCTTCTACCAGGGCTTGGAACCATGAATTTACATCTTGTGAAGCATATTTGTAGGAATAACATTCACTAGACCATCATAAGTATCACAGTCCTAGTTTTGAAGATTGTAGAGAGCACAAAAATCCTCCCATGACATAATACACATTGTGGGTATGTGAAACACATGTTGCAAGATCTGGATACCTTTCTTGTGGAATCTTAAAGCCTTAAGCCAAGGTGATTTGGCCAACAAATGATCAATACTGGAAAAAAGAGATGACCACCACACATTCTATTGATTGAGAGAAAGCCCATCACAGAAACTAGAGCTATCCCAACAGAGCCAGGGCTTAACCACTTCCCAGGCTCTCAAAATTCTTTTGGCCATGAAAGTTCCCACAATCTAGACTGGTTCCTTCATAACCAAAAGGGTATCAGAGCCAATTCCCTTCCAAGTAGGTTTGTGAATAGGAAAGCTAGACTGAATGCAATGCTTGAGGAGAATTTTCTAGGCTTCATCCCGAGTAAGATCTCTAATTATCCATTTTACACATAAGTCATTCCCTTGTCACCGAGTGAAGAGCAGACCAAGCCCTCCAAAATCTTTGGGCAGGAAGCAAAACTCTCAGGCTACACAGTGAAACCCTTGATGGGACTCAAAAGAGGCCCAAAGAAATTCACATAACAACTTCTCAATATTGGAATAGGTAGCTTTCGAAGGAGCCAAACAAGAAGAATAATAAATGCATTTAGCAACCAAGATCTTACACTTGAAATTTACTAGCCAAGGAGAGAGGCTTGGTAATCCAGTAGGCCAACTTTTGCTCAATACAGTCGTAGGCTTTAGCAAAGTCTATTTTGAGAAAAAATGGCTTTCTGGTTAGAGCACCTAGCCCATTCCATACCTTCCCACATGATAATAATGTTATCCAAGATAAAAATTTGGATTTAATAAAACCAGTTTGCTCGAGGCGTACATTTGAGGCAGGAGATGGAAAATTTTCAAAGCTAAGGATTTTACAATAATTTTGTATGAAACATTGAGGAGCGTGATAGGTTTCTAGTTGCATATATCCTCATGATCTCTAGGCTTAGGTATGAATTTAATATTCTCTTTATTAATTATGTTACCAAGGGATTTAGAATGAATGCCTCAAGATAGAATTTATCTAAATCGTGTCCAACACAATCCCAAAGGGCTTTGTAAAATTCACATAGGAAGCCATCAACACTCGAGGCCTTATCATATGCCATGGTGTGAGTAGCCTCCTTCAGGTCTTCAACAGTGAGCAATTTCTCACAGAAGGCTTTCTAGGCTGAAGATATCCTATTTGGCACAACAACAAGACAATCCTAAAGAGCTTGTTGTCGCTCCAGTGTATACTCTTGATTAGTGAAAACTTTTTCATAATGCCTAACAAAGGCCTGGAGAATGTCAGGTAGCTCAAAAACCACCTGGGTTCCTTCTTTAATTTTTTAATTCCAGGAGATGAGTGCCTGGCACGCAGGGCCAAGAAAAACTCCTTAGAGGCATGATCACCAATTTTTAACCAGTGCAATCTGGCTTTGATTTGTGTACCTATGGCAGCATAATTATCTGCAACTTGCTTTTTGTGCCTTAATTCTACCACCTGGACTTGCAATGATGGGGAGAAAGGGCTAGTTGCCAGAGCCTTGGTGGTTTTACGAAGGTCAGCTGTGGTCACCTCATAAGACCGACGGTGGAAAATGGCCAGTTGGTGCCCATAAATGCAAAGAAATCTAACCTTGCATGTGATTTCATCATTCCACCAAGTAATTCAGCCCGTATTGTGAGGTGGTGTACACTCCATATTCCAAACCATATGAATGTGGGCCAGCATGGGATGATGACATAGCAAAGACATGTTAAAAAAGAACTAAGTCTTGCAAGCACGAGGTTGTTTTATCTCCCATTCAAAGTGAAAATAGATTGGGAAATGATTAGACGTCACATCCACTAACGGCTTAACCGGAAGAAAAGAGCTGTCAAAAGAGAAAAAAGATTGAGCCAAGATCATGGCACAATCAAGGCACTTGAATATCCTATTAGAACTAGCTCTATAATTACACCAAGTGTACCAAAGATAATGAGAATGGTGGTGCCCAATATTGGGATCAAAGAGCCCCAATTTATTGCGCATGTAAAACCATGCCTCCTGTTCACCAGTTGCCCATCTAAATGGTAGAGTTCAATATTTGTCATATGCCATCTCAATCATATTGAAATCCCCACACAAAAGCCAGGTAACAACTAGTAGTGAATGATCAATCCAATGCCAGATCAGAGATCTTTCAACAACATCATTCGAGGCATAGACATTAATAATCCCAAAAGAATGATTATCAATGTTAAGCAAAATCTAGATGAGCCGATGTGTTGGGTCAGACCCATGATCAACCACACAAGCATACTACCATGGGGAAAAAAGGGTGTCTGCTTTGCCACATCTAGCCTCATGATCAGTACAATACATTTTATTGCTAGCCAAATAGACTGACAAGCCAACACAAGCAAAAAACCAACAATTTTCACTTCTTGGAGACAAAGCACTTGAATACCAACATACTTCTGGAGAGTATCCCTAACGGAATACTTCCACTTCTTGGAGACAAAGCACTTAAATGCTAACATACTTCTGTAGAGATCATGGCATGATTGAGGTGCTTAAATATCCTATCAGAACCAACTCTGTAATTACACCAAGTGTGCTACAGAGAATGAGAATGGTGGTAGCCAATATTGGGATCAAAGAGGCCCAATTTATTGCACATGTAAAACCACGCCTCCCATTTTCTAGTTGCCCATCTAAATGGTAGAGCACCATATTCTTCATACACCATCTCAACCATATTGAAATCCCCACACAAAAGCCAGGTAGCAACTGGCAAGGAATCAACAATCCAACGCCAGAGTAGAGATCTTTCAATAGCATCATTTGATGCATAGACATTAATAATCCCAAAAGAATGATTATACCAACTTAATATAACATATCCATGCTAGACCCAACCAAATTTAAAAAAACAACTTAAACTAAATGGATATCTATTTGGTAATAGATATCCCTTTAGCTTTGTTGTTTGCTATGACACCATGTACTTTCTACCTGTGCCTAGAAAAGGTCAAAGCATATTTTTTCATGTTTTTGGGCAAGTTAAAAATAGAGTTTTTCAAATCACCTTTTTTTGGACCCCCATGATCTTGCATAGACCTTCAATGTAGAATAACCATTAATATAATACCCATTATTGGTTTTTTAAGGAAGAGGTTGAAACATGAAAACCCCTAAATACTCATGAAATACTCAAATATATGTTTTAAAATTTAAAATAGAAACATTCTACGACTTACGAAGATTTCCATATTCTTTCATATGTATTTCATAGGAAGCTCATAAGGAAAAAAAATGCTACCGAGTCCATGAACTAAATGTACATACTGCTTTCTTTTCTTTCCTTAATCCCCATCATTCCCTTTTATTTCTCCTTATTTCACTACATGCCCTACACATCTCTATCTACTCATGGGTTTTCATCTCCATGATTCTTACTTCCTTTACTTCCACTTTGTGATAAAGTGAAAGATTCTACCTCCCTTAACTCTCACTTCCTATTGTTTAACATTTGTATGCCTCCTCATTAATTTCAAAGTACCATATATTAATTTTTAATTCCTCAAGCTAGCATTCGATCCCAATTCATTGTTTAAATTACAACCAACTATACATGGATTTAATATACGTGCCTACACATACATACACATACATATACATATACATATAATTATATAGATAATATATTCATATCTATATATATATGTATGTATGTATGCATGTATTTATATATTATATATATGTATATGAATATATTATTAATTAAATCATATATCATATATATATATATATATATATATATATATACACACACAAGTAGACCGATGTTTTATTAGGATCTATGACAATTGCACGTGAATGCTTAACTATTACAACGATTAAATTGAAGGTATTGGAAATGTAATTAAAATGCTTAAATAAACACAACAATAATTAAGTGATGAATTTAACAAAAGAGAGAAAGAAAAGAGAAGAGAAGAACACGAATTGATAACAAAGTTCACCAATATGGCTTCGTCTCCGAGTCCCTCTCCAACAGAGTGACCGATCCTTGATTATGCTCCAAAAACAGTTACAAGGTCTTCAATTGGACAAAGTGTCAAGTCTCCTGGTTGCAAAGAGTTACAAAGTCCTTCTATTTCAAGTGTAGTTGTATGATGCTCCTCCGATGCACAAAGTTGAACACTCAAGCTCTCCAAGAAAATTCTCTCACAAATCACCCCTACCAAACTTCTAAGCTACCCCACCTTTTATACACAATTCTTGCCTAATATGGTTCATAACCATATGATTTTTACAATCTCCCCATATCTCCTATTTACATTGATAAATCTTAATAATCTTCCTAATCCCCTTAAAAAACCCTTAATAATCTTTACATATCATTTTAAATATCATTTAAGCCCTTGTAAATATTTTAATCAGGCTATTAATCTTTAAACATCTTTATAAGCCCTTTACAATCTTTATAAAATCGAGCTTTGATAATCTTAAGGGTTAAAAATTTTAATTATAGGGGGATTCAACTTTTATTCTTCTTTAAAACTTGCCTGCCTCCTATTATAATGCCAAAGAAATTCATGGTGCAACGACCAAGGTGGAGTGTATGTGGGGGGAAGGTTGGCAGGTCAAACTCACGAACCTTCCTTTTCGATCTAATATCTTTGAGTAAACAATAAAAAAAATCAGTGGAGTATATGGTTAGCTAACAATGTGGTGGTTCAATGGTTGCAAGGAGGAGTAGCGAGGGGGAGATCTTGGGTTCGAGCCTCCCCAGAGAAATTTTGAACAAACAATAAAAAAACAATGCCCTGCACCGGAAGCTGACGGAGAAGCCACGTGGTGCTCAACTATTGGCCCATGTGGATTTATATTGTTCGCACGTGCATGACACGTGTCCACACATGATAATACCATGTCACCAACCTCGTCACCAAACACATCACTAGCCATGTCAACATCCATGTTGGCGTATAGACTGCAACATTATCATGTTGATGTCATTCTGACGTTAGCGTATGTACGGTCAAAGTCAACCTTACACTGCAAACTTTGACTTGTCATATCTTCCGCATACAGGCTTTGTTTCAGATGATTTGAGTGGCGTTGGACTCGTGGTGATGAGATCTTCGATATTACGCTATCCTTTCTTGATTTTGAAGTGATCAATTTTCTGACCTTGCATCTTGCCTCTAATACCCCTGCTTTGACCCAACTTTGATTGAGCATATCTTGAGTGTATGAACTCCTTTTGACTCCACTCAAGTTGCGTTGGGTTTTTTTCGCTGAGAACTTCAACATGGTGTTTTCTTCTAGGGCATTTGGAACACTTCAATTTTTTGTGAAAATATCCACCTAGATCAGTCCTCCCCACTAGAGAGATTTTAGACCTCTGAAAGCTTGATTACTCTAAAAGTAAGTGAGGGTATAGCTCCCTCACTTTTTCAACCTCCATCCACTTTTCTTTGCTAGGATTCATCCCTTTCAATCCCACTCTGAGGTACTCAACAACTCCTCTTCATGAAGTTCTGATATTCCTGTCCAGGATGACATCTTCCTGCAACTCATTCATGTACTCAGGTGATAAATCATCAAAAAAAGGAACTTGAATTCCAACCTCCTTGTCCAATATCATCAAAGGTTCATACAACTTTAAATTCTCCACATTAACCACTGAGTACATGTGCACATAAGGAGGTAGATTAAGGCATAAGGCATTGGTACCGATCTTTTCCAGGATCTCAAAGGGACCATACCTAACCGGATTGAGCTTCTTAATTTCACCTTACATTCTTTCCTTGCTAATGTGTAACCAAACTCTATCACCAACTAGAAATTGATGATCAACACGATGCTTATCATGTTGGGCTTTGTACTTTTCCTGGCTCTTCTCCAGTTGTGCTTCAACTGCCTGATGATTTGCTTGGACTTTGTGGATGAACTTTAAATCCTTCTCTGCATCAAGTCATCCATCTTCAAAATGGTCATTCCTGAAAGAAAATTCCATCCATGTTTTTGGTAGATACCCAAAACATGTTTCAAAAGGAGATATTTTTGTAGAAGAGTGTGTTGCATGGTTGTAAGCATGCTTGGTGCAGGGGCACCAATTAAGCAAGTTTGGTTTTATGTGGTTTAATGAGTTTTGTCATGTTTTGAGTCATTTTTCATTAAATCAGGTCATATAGACCATTTGATGATGTAACGAGTCTATTAGAGGTCATTAGGTGATTAGGAGGTTCAAGTTGCAAAGTATTGCAAAAATGCAAAATGTTGTCATTTTAAAAAAGTGTAAAAAGTGCAATAAAAATGCAAACTTGGAACACCAATGGACAAGTTGGTTCAAAAGGAAGTTGAAATGGTCAGGATGGCTGTATTTTGAAGTTAGTGGTTTATAAGACCTCATACAGGTTGAACAAAGGGTTGGTGAATGAAGAGAGGTTAAAAACAATACAAAATTCCCTGTTTTGATAGTAATTTTTGTGTTTTTTTTCATTCAAACTTGTTGCAAGTCTTTGTATGAATCTGTACATAAGCCTTTTGATTGTAGGATTGTAGAAATGGATGGTAGCATGTAAATACTCTCTCTTAAACTTGGTTTGATTGTTTTAGCTTGAGATTGGAGTGTTTTATACACAAATTTATGTAGGCTACTAGAGAATTTAGTTTGAGGGTTTGTAATAAAACAAAAATGGATCTTCACCCATTCCAACTTCTGTAACCCCTATAACCTAGTGGATTGGGTGGTACTAAGTAGGAATAGGTGTGTATATTTTTCTTGTGTGTAGAGGTGATTTGATGGTGTGGGAATGAAGCCCTAGAAATGAAAATGGTGATTTTTTGAGTGTAAATGAGAGGTTTGAGAGTGGAAAAGTGGAAAATCATTGGGGGAAGTAGTCGTTGGTGAACCTATACATTTTTTCAAGAACATATAAGTGTGTTTGATGCCTTGGTTGGCCATCTAGAAGTCTGGAGCATGGGTTTTCAATAAACACTTAGGAAACTTGTGATAAAGGAGGGTTTCATGGTTAGGGTTCTTGGAGTCCGATCCATTTGATGAAAATGGTGGAATCCATGGTTTTGAGGACTGGTTAATGCTTCCCCTTTGAGTTTTGTGGTTAGGAATAAGTTTGGAGATAGGTTCCTTTGGAAAAGTGGCCTAATTGGCCTTGTTGGACAACGGTGAAGCAACTATTTAGAGATGTTGGTCCAAAAGAGTCATATGGGGTTTTGAGACATGTCAAAGAATGCACAAATGGGTGCTTGAAAAGGTTGGTGGTTGGAGAGTTTGTTAAGAAAATTTGAAAGTTGTGGTTAAGAAACTAGGTCTGTTGACCTACTAGAGAGACTAGGTAAGATTTTGAATACAAGCAAAGATTGAGTTTTGGGGTAAGAAAAGTGGTTGGAAACTCTTTGTATTGTGAAAGTGAATTGATTGCCTCCCTGTATTGTTAAAAAGGAGCAAGACAACTGAGATGGGGGGTGAATTAGTTGTCGCACAAATTCAATCTTAAAATTTTATCACTTATCAAATCTTTAACCACACTATTCCTTTATTAAATATAAGCATGAACCATAAATAACAGAAAGTAGATGAACACAATGAACACCATATTTTTTACGTGAAAAAATCAATAAGGGAAAAACCACAATGAGGGTTAACTCACAATATAAAGATTTTAAACTGAATACAGAGGCTCACCGCCAAGGGCTCACTACCTAAAAGAGGACTCACTATCCAAATACAAAGGCTCACTGCCTACAAATGACTCATTGTCCAAATACAAAGGTTCACTACCTAGAAAGGACTCATTTTCCAACAGGGAGGCTCACTGCCTCAGATACAAAAGAGAACAACAGATCCACCACTACAATTAAAGCACATTTGCAGGATTACAGAAACCTTTAGTTCACTGCCTTCAACAAACTGAAAAACTGCTATCACAACTCACTTGCACACACTTCTTCTCTTATGATTTGTGGCACACTTTTGTCACTTTAAATCACACTGTCATACATCTCTTCACAAATTTACTTTCTTTTATACCATTCTCAACCTTAGAAACTTTCTCCAAGGTTGGCCACAATACATCATTTCATAAATTCAAATTAGGTCGGCAACTCTAAATTCCTACGGTGGAAAGGAATAAGAGTGGACCAATAAAACATATAACCAAGACCAAAAATAATATTCTTGAATCTTCTACACACTTCCTTAATTAAATTTTATTCTTTGAATGAAGTGTAAACACTAGGTCGGCCAAACCTAATGAAAACAAAAATAATCATTGATGTACATGCTTCCCAACTAGAAGATGACACGCAGACGCCACAACACACTTCATTAAGCATGATAATACATCTCAAAACCTTCCAGATACATCCACAACAAGAACAACATACTTCAATCACTGAATTTATTTCATCAAACAATTTAGACTGTGCAAACACACACAAAAATACTGAAACATGACTTCCAGATTACCAAACTTCAAACCTCTTTGCCAGATCATAGGAAAGACCTTCACAAAGCATATTCCAGATCCACAGGATTTGAAACGAAATAGAGAAAAATTGCAGAGCAACAATATTTCTCCTAGTCCATAGAATACTGATTCTACTGGTAGAATACACATATCGGTGGGCACAAATTTAACGTACCTTCTCACCAGAAGTTGAAACTCAGCATATGTCACCACGAAAACACCAACATGCCTTGAGATCCGCACAAGCATAGGATCAACATAGGAGAAATGTGGAGCACATACTGGAGCACAATATGAATACATTCCTTCTCTTATTTATTAATTTTCTCAAAAGCACTTGGAAACTCATCAAACCAACACATCTACAACACCATAAAGATAGCTCCATGTACTCACAACATCTCACCATCATCTCAACCATACATGCACAATATGCAACATACAGAACTATGTTGACATCACCACCAGACTAGCTCATACTTGCAACATGTATTACATCAATGTTGCACATAGTGTAGATTTACATCCCTCAACATAGGATGTTTATTACAGTAACCTTTGAGAAGATGCACAACTATCCTATTCACTACCTCTGTTTGTCCATCAATCTACGGATGGAAAGCTATACTTTTCTTCAGTCTAGTGTCCATGAGTTACCACAATGCTAACCAAAATTCCCCCAAGAATCGAGAATCTCAATCTGACACAATAGAAGTAGGGATACCAAAATGAACCCATATAAATTAAAAGTACAAATGTGTTGTCAGTTCAACTATGACCTGATTTTTCCAAGGCATTAGAATGCACATTTTACCAAACCTATCCACTACCACAAACAGATAATGATGCCCTTTTCTATACATTGGTAGCCCCCTGAAAATAATCCATTCAAACACTTTCCCATGGATAGGATGGTATAGGAAGACGTGTGTACAACTCTAATTTCCTTTTGCTAGGCTTTCTTGTTGCACACATTACACATCCTCTAATGTACTTGCATATAGTTTCTTGCATGCTAGGCCAATAACAATATTTCTGTAGTTGTGACAATATTTTTCTTACCCCAAAGTGTCCAACAATCAATGATGTGTGTGCTTCTCTGATTGCCTCTGCTTGTTCATCTTGTGGAATGCATAACTTTCCTAAGTGATACAATAACTTGTGCTACACATAGTAACCTTTCTCTTCTATTGTTTTCCTTGAATTAATGCTACATAAATATCCTTAAAGTCTTTATCTTTAGCATATTGTTCTTGATAACTTTCATGTGCCAATGAACTACTTTTAAGAATAATTGTAGCATTTGTAGTAGGAGGCCTAGATAACATATATGCTACTTTATTGTGGACACCTTTTTTATACTTTTAATAACCAAATGAAATTTTTGAAGAAAAACCATCCACCTAAAGTGCCTACTTTGTTGCAGTTGGGATTGTGAGTGCAAGTATTGAAGTGGTTGGTGATTTGCGTGGATTACAGTTTCTTACCCATTAACTAGTGTTTCCATTTTTTAACACTTTGAATGAATGCATATAGTTCCTTATCATAAGTAAGATAGTTACTGTAGCTATAAAGGTTTTAGAGTGATAGAAGATTGGTTTATCTCCTTGCATGAGTATTGCTCCAATGGAAAACCCACTTGCCTTTGTCTCAATCTCGAATGGTTGTTGTAGATCTGGTAAAGCCAAAATTGTCGTGGTACTCAACTTTTCCTTCAAAGTGTCAAAGGCCTTTTACTGAGGACCTCTCCACTAGAAATTTTTCTTCATACTGGTTAACACGTGCAATGGCGATGCAATGTAGGAGAAGTTGGCAATGAACTTCCTCCAATACTAAAATACAATTAAGAAACTTCTAACTTCTTTGATAGTACTTGTCTTAGGCCATTTTACAATAATTTCAACCTTCATAGGGTCTACTTTCAATTCACCACCTCCTACGACATAGCCTAAGTACACTAAGGATGTCTTAGTGAATTCGCATTTCCACATCTTTACAAAATGTTTTTCTTTTCTCAAAACGTCAAAAACTTTCTTTACATGAATTACATGCTCTACCCAATTTTGACTGAATAAAAGTATGTTATCTAAATAAACTATGATAATCTCATCAATGAAAGGACAAAAGACAACATTCATAACTCTCATAAAGGTAGCTAGTGCATTACATAGCCCAAAGGGCATGACCAACCACTTATAGAGTCCCTGTTTTGTCCTGAATGCAGTTTTCCAAATGTCATTTTCTGCAATTCATATATGATGATATCCACTACGGAAGCCTAACTTAGAGAAATAAACTACATGCTTCAATTAATCAAGTAAATCATCTATTTAAGGAACATGATACTTTTCCTTTACCATTATCTTGTTCAGGGCTTTGTAGTCGATGCACATTCTCCATGACCTATCCTTCTTTAGCACCAACACAATTGTAGAACTACAAGGAGAGGTACTCGGATGAATAACTCTTTTCTCAACCAACTCTTGAACCTGCTTCTTGATTTCCTCATTCTGCATAACTAATAGAAGGTACATGTCAATGTTTGGAAGAGGCACATCCTGCTGTAATTGGATTTCATGTTGTATCTCTCTCTTAAGTGAAAATCTCTTTGGCTCCTGAAATAAGTCATCATAAGTGGAAACTACTTTGACCAATTTAGTTTTGTGCTTTGAATCACACCCTTTGAATACCTTGGATTTATCATCTTCTTTAGCTTTTACAATCATCAGTACAAAGTTCTTACTAGCATTGACTAACCTCTTCATTTGACCAATATTCACCAATGTTAGATTAGTCTTAATCTTATGTGCTCGTACAATGAATTCTTTACCATCCTTAAAAAGGTGATATTTGTTTCCCCCCTATAAATGATTGCTTTCCGGTCATAAAGATAAGGACTCCCTAGCACAAGGCCACAAATATCTAAAGGAACCACATCAACTTCTACCTCATCTATAAAGTTTGTAGTGATAGCAAATCTTAACTTACATTGCTTTGTTACCCATAATTGTGCATCATTGCAAACCCATCCAAGTGGATATGGATTTAGATGAGGTGTTGTAGCCAAGTTAAGTCTCTTAGCAACTTCTTCATATATCAGATTTACTTGAGATCCTGTATCAAACAAAGTATCAACCTTAGTATGCTTTGTTACAACCCAAATGTGAAATAATTCATTTCGATGCTTATCAATCTTAGGTGGAGAATATTCTTTACTTGCACTTGCATTTGAAAAACCTATATCAGAAGAAAGAGATATACCTTTTCCCTTACCTTGGATCCCGACAACAACAATCTTTGTCTTATCCCCAGAGTCAAATTCAAGATCATGTTGTACTATAGCATCATTCTTTAGTTTTCCCTTGTTTCCTCCATTAATCTTCGGCCTTAGTTATGGATGTAGCTTCCAACACTTTGAGTTATCATTCCCATCCTTCTTGCAATGGGAGCATGTGGGATTATCACCCTCCTTCTTGATGGTTGCTATCTTTTTCCCCTTTTCTTTGCCTTTGGATTTACCTTCAAGCTTAGATGGGTTCTTGTCAGACTTTTCATTGAAAGTATTCTTACCTCTTGAAGCCAAATGTGTGGCTTGTACACATACTTCATCCAGATTATTTGGATTTAAAACCAAAATGGCATGCCTTAAGTAAGAATGAAGACCACCTGTATACTTGAGAAATGTGTCCTAGGTGTATAATGGAATATTAAGTGCAATAGCCCACTTCCTAAATTCATGAGTATAGTCTTATATAGATTAACCCTTACCCTGCCTAAAAGTTTTCCAATTTATAGTTAACTATTGCATATGGCCTAAGGGATAAAACTATTTTTTAAGGGAAACTTTAAGCTCCAACCAATTTAAATTGACACTACCATGTCGAGCAATTTCCGCCTGAGTTTTACTCTCCCACCAGGTGAGAGCAGTTCCTCCCAACCGAAGAGTAGCTAATTAGATTTTAGAAGCATCATCTAAAAGGCCTTAAATCCTACAGTATACTTCTACTTGTTGAACCCAATCATCTAATTTCTTAGCGTTTAAATCTCCACAATATTTACGTAGTTCAAATTTTACATCCAATTTGATTACAGTCTTGTGTGCACTTTTGAAAGGATTAATAGAAGTAGAATTAGAAGAAGAAGATGGAGAAGATGGAGAAGATGGAGGAGTTTTTGGATGCTCTTCATCACCTTCTTCTATTTTCCCTTTGTCCTTCCGATCTTCATCATCCTCATGCTTTTCTCGCTTTGACATTCCTCCTTTTTCATACTTCTTTTGTTCTTGCTTTTCCTGATAGAGCTCTTCTACCATTGCCTTCATGTCAAGAAAGGGTCGTTGAATTTTTTTCTCATTGATCTGAGAATTCTTTCTAGCTTCTATTTCTTCCATATTTGATGATGGAAAAGTTCTTCATTTATCAATCTTAGGATTGAATTCTGCAAGCGTACCTTCACCTCATTGTCTCATGGGTCGCGTTAACATCCACTTTGGCAATACTAGTCAAACAAAGCTCTAATACCAACTTGATCTATTATTAGGATCTATGACAATTGCACGTGAATGCTTAACTATTACAATGATTAAATTGAAGGTCATGGAAACATAATTGAAATGTTTAAATAAATATAAGAACAATTAAGTGATAAATTTAACAAAATAGAGAAAGAAGAGAGAAGACAAGAACACAAGTTGATAACAGAGTTTACCAATATGGCTATGTCTCTGAGTCCCTCTCCAATAGAGTAATCGATCCTTGAATATGCTCCAAAAATGGTTACAAGGTCTAACTGGACAAAGTGTCAAGTCTCCTAGTTGCAAAGAGTTACAACGTCCTTCTCTTTCAAGTGCAGTGGAATGACACTCCTCCTATGCATAGAGTTGAACACTCAAGCTCTCCAAGAAAATTCTCTCACAAATCACCACTACCAAACTCCTAGCTACCCCCCTTTTATACACAATTCTTGCGTAATATAGTTCATAACCATATGATTTTTATAATCTCCCCATATCTCCTATTTACAATGATAAATCTTAACAATATTTCTAATCCCCTTACAAAAACCCTTAATAATCTTTACATATCATTTTAAATACCATTTAAGCCCTTGTAAATCTTTTAATTGGGCTATTAATCTTTAAATATCTTTATAAGCCCTTTACAATCTTTATAAAATCGAGCTTTGATAATCTTAAGGGTTAAAGATTTTAATTATAGGGGGATTCAACTTTTATTCTTCTTTAAAACTTACCTGCCTCCTATTATAATGTTGAAGAAAGTCATGGTGCAATGACCAAGGTAGAGTGTATGTTGGGGGGATGGTTGGAAGGTTGAACCTACCGACCTTCCTTTTTGGTCGAATGTCTTTGAACAAACAATAAAACAAACCCGTGAAGTATATGGTTAGCGAACAATGCAATGGTTCAGTGGTTGCGAGGAGGAGTAGTGAGGGGGAGGTCTCGGGTTTGAGCCTCCCTTGAGAAATTTTGAAAAAATATTAAACAAAAAACACCTAGCATTGGAAGCTGACAGAGAAGCCACATTGTGACCAACTATTGGCCCACAGGGCTTGATAGGGTAGGGTTGGATGGAACACTCATTGTTCCATGCTCTGGGTCTCACCTTGGTGAACCCCTTTGGTGTAACTCTCCACCACCTTAACCTATAGGCCCTAATGCTTGTTAGGAACCCCTGGTTCTCCTGGCCAACCCTACTATCATCTCCATTTCCCTAACCAAGCCAATCTTGGTGCTCTCTCTGCCATTCTCTCCTTAGCCCTTAATCTTCCTAAAGGCTAGCTAAATCTCCAACCTTCACTATTTCGATGTAGGGGTGTGTGATGTCTCCCATGGCTTCAAGACCATTCCCCTAGGGTTATTGATCATCCACCAATCTCCAATTCTCCATCGCTCTCACTAAATCCTCTTCTAGGGTTAAAAATGCTACTAGCCCTTGAGCCCCAATTAGGTCTCCTAACCCGAGAAAACTGGTCTTTGTTCAAAGACTTCCCAAAGGACACTCACTCTTTCTTTAAGATTCTTGGTTCAAATGATTACCTTTCAAGGATTTTTGAGGACTTAAGCCTCAACTGACCATACAATGCTTGAACCCAAAAATGGCCATTTCCTAGGGTTTTTTAAGCCACAGTCTGGCTGCTTTCAAACTGTCTACTTGTTCTCACATCAAATGAACTGTTGCAACCTTCTCCTTCACACCATAACTAGGTAAGACACTTACCTACCACCTCCAAAAGGAATTTTCCCAAGAACTTGACCCCTGCAGCTCTTCTATGCTCTGCACCTCTTGCCTTCCTAGCCGGGCACCACTCTGGCTTGCCTAGGGCAAGATCTTTCTAACAGCTCCTGACCTTTCCCAAACCCTATAACCTACCATATGTACAAACATGGAGTCTAGGCACTATTCCCAATGGGCTATACAATTTGTACAGTGGGAAAGTGTTCTAGCACTCCATTCTTTTCAACTTGTTTGGTTCAGACTAGCAACAGGGTGCACACAAAACTATTTACAAACAGTGATTAGAAATGAACAAAAGAACTAAATAATGGCACACAAGACTAGAAGAATAACAACACCACATCCTCTGTACAAAACAGTAATAATTTCAATCCATTAGAGCTCTTCTTGAAGCAAAAATCAGAAAAATGACCCACAAAAACTGTCTTTTCCTCAATTTCATAAAGTCACACTACAATGCCGATACTTCCAACCTCACATTTAGGTTGAGGCATGTCTTAAATAGATTTTCAAAATAGTTAGACTCCTTAGGTTGGTCATGTAATACATCAAATGGCAAAGTTTTAAAACGCACTGAGTTTTTCAACTTTTGCCAAATGTTAGCAACCTAAGCAAGTTTTGTTCCTAAACTCATCCATCCTCTTCACTTCTTATCCTACTGATCACAACAGATCAAGACTTATTCATAAACCTCAAATTCTAACTAGATGGTCAACATGACCTTCAAAATAACATAACCAAACAAAATTCAATCTAGACTGCTCAATTGCCTGGAGTTTCCTAGGTGCTCTTGCACCATTCCCCCCCTCTCTACACAAACACTAAGGAATGTGAGGAGAGATCAATGATTCATCAATGCCCTGCTTCTTGAACTTAGCTTCATCTACCTAAGTAGCCTCAGATTCATGTTTGTTCTTCCATTTGATAAGATGCTCCATATACACCTTATGCCTTGTAGACTTTTGCACTCTTGACTCCAAGATTCGTTCTGCTTGTTGCTTGTCTGGAGTAGGTAGGGGTATGTTGCTTACATCCTTGAAGATTTCCCTATTGTTCTGATCCAAATCCTTGACTGATCCCTTGCACTTGATCAAATCAGCTACATTGAACATTGGAGAGATCCCTAGATTGGCAGGTAACTCCACCTTGTATGCATTCTTCCCATACTTGGCCAATACCTTGCATGGACCCACTCTCTTCATCTGCAACTTGGTTGATGTACCCTTTTGTAACCTTGATTTGTTGAGGTGGACCATGACATAGTCTCATACTACAAATTGTACATCTTTCCTTGACAAATCTGCCTTCTCCTTCAACTTTTGTGTAGCCTCGGTGACTGTCTTCTTTACTTGCTCCTGAATCTCCTTCATGGTTTGAGTGAAGTCATCTGCATGTCCACTCCTATGCTCCATAGCTCCAATATCTTTGAGCTCACACACACCTCTTGGGTGCATCCCATACACTATTTCAAAAGTACTCTTCCCTATAGTCTTGTTCACACTGTCATTGTATGCATACTCATCCTGTGAGATAACCATGTCCCATGTCTGTCCATACTCCTTGGTTAGGCATCTGAGAAGGTTACCTAACACTCTATTAACTACCTCAGTTTTTCCATCGGTCTGAGGATGGTAAGCTGATCCAAAAGATAAATTGGTACCTAATCTGCTCCATAGAGTTTTCCAAAAGTGACTCATGAACTTCACATCTCTGTCTGATACAATGCTTAAAAGCAATCCATGGATCCTTACAACTTCCTTGAAGAAAAGGTGAGCAATGTACCTAGCATCATGTGTGGTCTTGCAAGGGATAAAGTGAATCATCTTGCTGAATCTGTCTACCACCACATAGACACTGTCAAACCCTGTCTTAGTCTTGGGGAGTCCTACAATAAAATCCATGCTAACACACTCCCATGGTCTGTTTGGAATGGGTAGAGGTTGATACAAACCTACATTACTAGCTCCCCCTTTGGCTTTCATACAAACTACACACTATTCCACATACCTCCTGACATCCCTTGGCAACTTGGGCCAATAGTAAAACCTTTGCACTAGTTCCATTGTCTTGTTGATACCAAAATTACCACTAAGATTGCCATTATGCTTCTCTTCAATGAGGTTTTCTCTCATTGATCCTCTTGGAACACACAACTGATTTCCTTGGAATAACAAACCACTTTGCAAAGTATACTTAGATTATTGGCTATGAAAATGATTCTCAAAGTCTAAACATACCTTGTAGACCTCTGAAAAGTCTTCATCTTCCCCATAGAGATCCTTGAAACTCTCTATGCCAATGCTCTTGATCTGTATCTCTTGCACTGTCAACAATCTCCTACTTAGTGCATTTGCCACCTTGTTCAACTGTCCCTTCTTGTGCTTGATGGTGAAAGTAAAAGCTTGGATATATTCCATCCATTTCAAATGTCTATTACTCAGCTTCTCTTGAGTGTTGATATAGCTAAGTGCCTGATTGTCAGTAAAGATTACAAACTCTTTGGGTAGGAGATAATGCCTCCACTTCCTAAGTGACCGAACTAAAGCATATAGTTCTAGGTCATAGGTAGAGTACTTTGTCTTAGCTTCATTGAGATTTTCACTAAAAAATGCTATAGGCCTGCCTTCTTGGCTGAGTACTCCTCCTACTGCAACTCCACTAGCATCACATTCCATAGTGAACAACTTGTCAAAGCTAGGTAACAAGAGAATAGGTTGAGTTGCCACTTCTTGTTTCAGTTTCTCAAACCCTTTCTCAGCTTCTTGTGTCCACTTAAACTTGGTTTTTAGACCACCTTTGATTGTATCTAGGATCGGTGCATAGATACCACTAAATTTCCTTATGAATTTTCTATAAAATTGAGCCAAACCATGGAAACTTCTTACCTCAATCCCTGTGGTTGGTGTAGGCCAGTTTAGGATGGCTTCCACCTTGCTTGGATCCATCTTCAATGATCCTTGGGATACTACAAACCCCAAATACACAAGCACCTATTTGAAGAACTCACATTTCTCTAGATTGATGGCTAACTTCTCTTCTTGCAATCTTCTAAGGACCATCTCCACATGCTTTGGGTGTTCTTCTGCTGTCTTATTAAAGATGAGTATATCATCAAGATACACTACCACAAATATCCCTGTAAATTCTTTAAGCACTTCATTCATGAGTCTCATGAATGTGCTAGGGGCATTAGAGAGGCCAAATGGCATAACTCTCCACTCATACAACCCATCATTTGTCTTAAAAGTTGTCTTCCACTCACCTCCATCCTTGATTCTGATATGATGGTATCCACTCTTGAGATCCAACTTGGTAAAGTACTGAGCTCCTCCAAGACAATCCATTAAATCTTCAATCCTAGGGATAGGGAATCTATATTTGATTGTAATTATGTTTATAGCTCTAGAGTCAGTGCAAAGTCTCCACTTACCACCTTTCTTTGTTGCTAAGACCACTGGTATTGCACATGGGTTGATGCTCTTCCTAATCAAGCCTTGATCCAATAGCTCCTGCACTTGTCTAGCTACCTCTAGATTCTGATCTAGTGTAAGCTTGTATGCTGCTTTGTTTGGCAATGAAGCCCCCTGGTATGAAGTCAATCTGATGATTGATGGCTCTTTGTGGAGGTAAGGTTGCTGGTGTTCCATCACTCACTATGTCCTTATACCTCTTAAGCAACTTCTAGACTGCTCCAGGTATGACTGTTTTCTCAGCCTTGTTCTCTTCTTTAGGTTGCAACATAACCACATATCCTTCACCTCCTTGATGTAGGTTGTTAATGAACTCTTTACCACTGCTCAACAAGACACTGGGGGTCTTTGAATGTCCTTCTTCCTGTTCTGACATTGACTGCAACTTAAATTTCCTCCCATCCTTCTTGAAAGAAATGGTGTTCTCTTTTCCATCATACATGACACTTATATCATACTGCCATGGTATGCCCAATAGAAGATGGCATGCATCCATGGGTAAAACATCACAAACCAACTTGTCTTTGTATCCTCCAATGGAGAACTCCACCATTGTCTACTCATTGACAAGAACACTCTGTCCTTTGTTCAACCATGTCACCTTATAGGGATTGGTGTGGGGTGCTTTCTCTAATTTCAGCTTCCTTACTGCCTCCTTAGAGATGATGTTATCAGTTGAACCTGAATCCGCAATGACCTTGCATACTTTCCCAACTATCTTGCATCTCACTCTAAATCAGGCTCTTCTCTATTTTGGCTCTTCCTTGACCGGTTGCCTGATCAAAACTCTACTAAACATCAGATTCTCCCTCACTTCTGATTCAATGTGACTAACCTTAGGTGACTTGACACTCATGGTGTCCTCTTGTGCATATGCCACTCTCTTCCCAGTATTGGATGAAGATGCTTTCTCTGAGCACCTATAAGCTAGATGTCCTACTTGTCCACAATGGTAACACTTCATATTAGCAAAGTAAGAATTGCTCCTGCCTGCTCCTCTTCCTCTATTTGAACCTCCTTGAGGTCCTCTACCTCTGTTATACCCTCCTCTAGAAGGTGTTTCATTGCCATGATCTATGGATTTAAACTCTCCTTGGTTTCTTTGGTCATTGCCTCTACCTTGGTAGCCACCTCGCTGTCCTCTTTGATCTCTTTGTGTTAGGGTTAGAGATGGCAGATCTAACAATTAAATGTAGATTTTAATAAATAAAACAGAGAAACTAAAACATTCACATAATAAATCATAACACATAATTTAACGTGGTTCACCCAATCTGGGCTACATCCACCAAACCGCAGCCATCCAATACTTTTATTATCCAGTGAAAAACCCTATTACAATCTTGCGAATAATCGCGTTTTTCATCATACTGAAATACCCATCTGAACCCCTTTTTACCAAGCTTAGAAGCTTCCAGATTTTAGGGTTCTACAAAATCACCAGATTTTTTTCATTGATTTTCCTTTTCTGATCACAAAAAGCAGGAAGTTAGGATGCCATGGGTCACGCTTCCCCGAACCCCTTCGCTGTGATGCCAGCCCCAACTCTTCGGTCAGTCTCCAGCCTCTTTTCACACTCTAATGAGACTAAGCTGTGGTATAAAAGATACCATGGGCTATACAAGATAGCATGATCACCACCACATACCACAACACTTTGATTCTCTCGCCTTTTCCTCCTCCTCCTCTCTGCCCTTAGAAGCCTGGTCTTGCTTCCTCTTGTTTCTTTCCTCAATCTTGATAGCTAATTGGTAACATTGATGTACTGTCTTAGTACTTAAAAGAGCCATCTCCTCTTAAATGTTCCATTTCAAGCCATTAAGATACCTAGCCACGTTGAGACTTTCATCTTCTGAAACATTAGACCTCATACAAAGTTTTTGGAACTCCTCTGTGTAGGTATTCACATCTTGGTCTTTCTGCCTTACGCTTTGTCTCTTCGTGTAACTGAATCTCATAATCATCTAGCATGTATGCTTCCCTCACTTTGGCAACCATTCCTTTCCAAGTTAAAATAGGCTATTTGCCTTCCTTTTCCATCTTTGTTTGAATGAATTTCCACCATGTCAAGGAAGAACCTCTTAATCTTGATTTGGCCACCTTTACCTTCTGTGCTTCAGTGACTCCATCACATTCAAAATGGTTTTCCATTCCCTCTATCCAATCCATGACTAGATCAGCTTCCATTTTTCCACTAAACAGTGGTATGCCTTCAAGTGGTTTTCCACTCAAAGCCTTCAATGCCTTCAAGAAAGGCTCTTCTTTCAAAACAAGGTTAGGTTCAGGGATCTTGTCTTCCTCTGCAACCTCTTCTTTCTTTAGTGCCCTTCCTTTAAACTACTCTTCATTCAATGCTTGCTCCAGTTGGTCTATTCTTTCCCTCAATAGCTTATTGTCTTCCTCCTATCCTTCGACCATCTTGGCCAACTTTGCATTTGTCACCATGATGGTAGAATCACTAGACTCAACTTATAACATATATTATTTTATCCCAAATCTTTTACTTGCTCTGATACCAATCTGATAGGGTAGGGTTGGATGGAACATTCACTGTTCCATGCTCTAGGTCTCACTTTGGCGAACCCCTTTGGTGTCACTCTCCACCACCTTAACCTATAGGCCCTAATGCTTGTTAGGCACCCCTGGTTCTCCTGGCCAACCCTACTATCATCTCCATTTCCCTAACCAAGCCAATCTTGGTGCTCTCTCTGCCATTCTCTCCTTAGCCCTTAATCTTCCTAAAGGCTAGCTAAATCTCCAACCTTCACTAATTCGATGTAGGGGTGTGTGATGTCTCCCATGGCTTCAAGACCATTCCCCTGGGTTCTTGATCATCCATCAATCTCCAATTCTCCATCGCTCTCACCAAACCCTCTTCTAGGGTTAAAAAGGCTACTAGCCCTTGAGCCCCAATTAGGTCTCCTAACTTGAGAAAATTGGTCTTTGTTCAAAGACTTCCCAAAGGACACTCACTCTTTCTTTAATATTCTTGGTTCAAATGATTACCTTTCAAGGATTTTTGAGGACTTAAGCCTCAACTGACTGTACAATGCTTGAACCCAAAAATGGCCATTTCCTAGGGTTTTTTAAGCCACAGTCTGGCTGCTTTCAAACTGTCTACTTGTTCTCACATCAAATGAACTGATGAAGCCTTCTCCTTCATACCATAACTAGGTAAGACACTTACCTACCACCTCCAAAAGGAATTTTCCCAAGAACTTGACCCCTGCAGCTCTTCTGTACTCTGTACCTCTTGCCTTCCTAGCCGGGCACCACTCTGGCTTGCCTAGGGCAAGATCTTTCTAACAGCTCCTGACCTTTCCCAAACCCTATAACCTACCATATGTACAAACATGGAGTCCAGGCACTGTTCCCAATGGTTTTTACAATTTGTACGGTGGGAAAGTGGTCTAGCACTCCATTCTTTTCAACCTGTCTGGTTCAGACTAACAATAGGGTGCACACAAAACTATTTACAAATAGTGATTAGAAATGAACAAAAGAAATAAATAATGGCACACAAGACTAGAAGAATAACAACACCACATCCTCTGTACAAAATAGTAATAATTTCAATCCATTAGAGCTCTTCTTGAAACAAAAATAAAAAAATAACCCACAAAAACTGTCTTTTCCTCAATTTCACAAAGTCACACTACAATGCCGATACTTCCAACCTCACATTCAGGTCGAGGCATGTCTTAAATAGATTTTCAAAATAGTTAGACTCCTTAGGTCGGTCATGTAAGACATCAAATGGAAAAGTTGTAAAACGCATTGTGTTTTTCAACTTTTGCCAAATGTTAGCAACCTAAGCAAGTTTTGTTCCTAAACTCATCCATCCTCTTCACTTCTTATCCTACTGATCACAACAGATCAAGAATTATTCATAAACCTCAAATTCTAACTAGATGGTCAACATGACCTTCAAAATAACATAACCAAACAAAATTCAATCTAGACTGCTCAATTGTCTGGAGTTTCCTAGGTGCTCCTGCACCAGGGCTTTATATTTTTCGCACGTACATGACACATGTCCACACATGATTGGACCATGTCATCAGCCTCATCACTGAACAAGTCACTAGCTATTTCAGCATCCACGTCGGCATACAAAATGCCATGTCAGCATGTTGACGTCATACTGACATCAGCATCCATACGGTCAAAGTGAACCTTACACTACAAACTTTGACTTGTCATATCTTCCACATACAAGCTCCGTTTCAAATGATTTGAGTGGCGTTGGACTCGTGGCAACGAGCTCTTTGAAATTATGTTGTCATTTCTTGATTTTGAAATGATCAATTTTTTGACCTTGCATCTTCCCTCTAGTAGTGGTACTTTGACCCAACTTTGACTGAGCATATCTTGAGTGTACAGACACCTTTTGACTCCATTCAAGTTGCATTGGGTTTGTTTCATGAAGTACTTAGACATGGTGTTTGTTTCTAGAGAATTTGGAACACTTCAATTTTTGGTGAAAATATCTACTTGGATCATTCCTCCCCACTAGAGAGCTTTTGGACTTCTAAAAGCTTGATTACTCAAAAAGTAAGTGAGGGTAGAGCTCCCTCACTTTTCCAACCTCCATCCAGTTTGCTCTGCTAGGATTCATCCCTTTTAGTCCCACTTTGAGGTACTCAACAACTCCTCTTCATGAAGTTCTGATATTCCTGTCCACGGTGACATCTTCCTACAACTCGTTCATGTAATTAGGTGATAAATCATCAACATAAGGAACTTGAACATCAGCCTCCTCGTCTAGTATCATTAGAGGTTCATACAACTTCAAATTCTAAACATTAACCACATGGTAGATGTGCATATAAGGAGGTAGATTCAGGTGGAAGGAATTGGTACCAATCTTTTCCAAGATCTTAAAGGGACCATACCTAATTAGCTTGAGCTTCTTACCTTTTCCTTGCATTCTTTCCTTGCTAATATGTAAAAAACTCTCTCACCAACCTGAAATTGATGATTAACACGATGCTTATCATGTCGAGCTTTGTACTTTTCTTGGCTCTTCTCCAGTTGTGCTTCAACTACCTGATGAATTGCTTGGACTTTTTGGATGAAATTTAAAGCCTTCTCTGCATCATGGCGTCCATCTTCAATATCGTCCTTCCCAAAAGCAAATTCTATTAGTATTTTTGGTAGATACCCAAAACATGTTTCAAAAGGAGATCTTTTTGTAGAAGATTGTCTTGCATGGTTGTAAGCACGTTGCACATAGTGTAGATTTTCATCCTACAACTTAGGATGTTTACTGGAGTAACCTTTCAGAAGATGCATAACTATCTTGTTCACTACCTCTGTCTGTCCATCAATCTGCGGATGGAAACTTGTACTTTTCTTTAGTCTAGTGTTCATGAGTTCCCACAATGCTGACCAAAATTCCCCAAGAAATAAGAATCTTGATCCGATACAATAGAAGTATGGAGCCCAAAAAGAACCCATACAAATTAAAAGTATAAATGTGTTGTAAGTTGAGTTGTGACATGTTTTTTACAAGGAATTAGAATGCACATTTTACTGAACCTATCCACTACCACAAACAGATAATTATTCCCTTTTCTAAACATTGGTAGCCCCTCGACAAAATCCATTGAGACACTTTCCCATGGATGAGATGGTATAGGAAGAGGTTTGTACAACCCTAATTTCCTATTGCTAGGCTTGCTTGTTGCATACATTACACATCCTCTAATGTACTTGGATACATTTTCTTGCATGTGAGGCCGATAACAATATTTTTGGAGTTGTGACATTGTTTTGCTTACCCCAAAGTGTCCAACAATCAATGACGTGTGTGCTTCTCTGATTACTTGTGATTGTTCATCTTGTGGAATGCATAACATTCCTAAGTGATACAATAATGTGTCCTGCACATAGTAATCTTTCTCTTCTACATGTTTTTCTTGAATTAATGCTGCATAAATATCCTTAAAGTCTGTCATTAGCATATTGTTCTTGATAACTTTCATGTGCCATTAAACTAATTTTAAGAATAATTGTAGCATTTGTAGTAGGAGGCCTAGATAACATATCTGCTACTTTATTGTGGAAACCTTTTTTATGCTTGATAACCAAATGAAACTATTGAAGAAAACCCATCCACCTAAAGTTCCTACTTTGTTGCAGTTTGGATTGTGAGTGCAAGTATTGAAGTGGCTGGTGATAAGTGTGGATTACAGTTTCTTTACCCATTAAGTAGTGTTTCCATTTTTTAACACTTTGAACTAATGCATACAATCTTTATCATAAGTAGGATAGTTAATAATTGTAGATGTAAAGGTTTCAGAGTGATAGCAGATTTGTTTATCTGCTTGCATGAGTACCACTCCCATGGAAAACCCACTTGCATCTATCTCGATCTCGAATGGTTGTTATAGATTTGGTAAAGCTAGAACTAGCACGGTGCTCAAATTTTCCTTAAAAGTGTTGAAGGCCTTTTGTTGAGGACCTCCCCATTGGAAAGTTGTCTTCGTACTGGTTAACACATGCAATGGCGATGCAATGTAGGAGAAGTTGGCGATGAACTTCCTCCAATACTTAACTGCACCTAAGAAAATTTTGACTTCTGTGACAGTACTTGGCCTAGGCCATTTTACAACAACTCCGACCTTCATAGGGTCTACTTTCAATTAACCACCTCCTACGACATAGCCTAAGTACACTAAGGATGTCTTAGTGAATTCGCATTTCCACATCTTTACATTTTTTTTACTTTTCTCAAAACATCAAAAACTTTCTATGTGTGAGAAAATATGTGAATTAAAGTAATCAATAACACACAACAAATACAATTTATTACATTAAGGAAATCTAAATTAACAACACAATTTGATAAAATGATTCCTTAAAGCCATTCCATCTTCCTCTATTTTAAAGATCCTGGCAATAGTGCTCTCAGATCTTAATTATACACTGAATTACAGGGATGACACCTAAGAAATGAGTAGCCATTAAACTAGAATGCAGAAAATATATCTACACCTACATGATTTTGATGATTTTGTTGGATGATGGGCTAAATGACATGCTAAATGGTGAATTGTTGTATAAATAATGCTAATGAAGATGCAATACTAAATGAAACTAATGGAGATGCTATGAGAATGATTCTAAATACTGTATGCAAACTAAGACACATCTAAGAATGCAACCATGATTCTAATTTACTTGCTAAACTATTATAAATGATGAATCAAACTGTAAACTAAGCTCTCAAATGCTGAGATGATTTCTGCAAAGTAATTGTATGCAATGCTATCTTATGCAAAAGTTGTAAATGAGCCTCTATTTATAGATTTCACCAAGGCATCAGATGAGGTGGTAGCAATGGATGATTAGGATTCAATCTGGAGAGATCAATGGTGAGAAATGAGGAAGTTGGAGAGAAATAAGGAAGTTGTCCCCTTTAATAGAACAATCTTGCCAAGTGTAGAAAAGAATAAATGGAAAGAAGAAGCCATGTGTCCTTGAGTTGGTTGAGATTGTTGAGGGTAAATACCCATTTTAGAAATTAGGAATAATTATTTTCATGTGACACATGGTGAGATGGAAGATGATGTGGAAGGAGGTTAGAAGAATATGGAGAAATGTGACAAAATTCAAATTAAAAATTTAAATTTAATGAAAGGGAATTAATCAAATAAAAAAAATTAGTTAAATTTGTTTATTTAATTAAATCATGAAGAAAGTGGTTTAGATAAGAGGAATTAATTAATACAAACTATATAAATAAACTTTGCAATTTATTTATATAGTAGAGGAAATAAAGATTTTTATTAATTGAATAACCAGTATTTAATTAATATTCTCCAAACCAATTTTGGATGTATACATTTTTCCCTTGTTTGAAGTGATGTGTTTACACATTACTTCAAATAAAAATTTACCATTGTTGCTAAAATTTTGACGATGCCTCAAACAGTGATTTTCAAAAGATAACGAATGTATGCCCCCTCGGGAGATAAATCGGGGAATTTTTTATGATTAAAAGATTTTTGATGATTTTTGAAAATTTATGATGATTTGTGATGATGTCGATTATGAAATTATGATTTGATGATATTCCAACAATTTCTCTCCTTATATGGAAGAAATGAGCTGCCCTTTGATTAATTGATCTTTAAAAAAAAATCAAATATCCCACCAAAATTACACCCTTAATTACCCTTATTAAGAGGTAAAAAGTGAAAAAGGACTCATTTGTGCATTTTGTGATTTATAAAATTGTAGAGTGAGAGAAACGTTGAGAATTTGAGTGAGGATGGTTATCCCTTACGAGACTCATCGATTCAAGTGGGTGTGGCGACACAATCGGCCAGTGGGATATGCACCTTCGGTACAAATTTCAAAAACATTTCTTGTGGATTTTGAATAAATTTTCCCTCATTTTTAATTTTTTATTCTTTTGGCACATACAATTTTTTTTGTGGTGCATAGTTTAGATTTTTTAGTGCAACCACCTAGAGTTTTAGTGTATCGGCTAGGTTTGATGACACATAGATGGTCTATAATAGCGCATCCATGTTGTGAAACATAGAAAGTCTGTAACGATGCATTAGATTATTAGGAAATGCCTCCATTAGAGATGTTGCATCAAACTTTAGTTTTGGCACATCCACCCAAAGTAATGGTGCATCAAATTTGATGTCACATCAAAGAGATTCCCTTGCGCATCCAATGAATTATCTAGTGCATTGAGAGAAATGGTGCATTTCTAGACTGTAATAGTGCATTAAGCCTTTTTAGTTGTGCATTTGCTCTTTTGGCACAATGGGGCACTGTTATGGTGCATCTAGGTTAGAATTGAAGATTTTGTAGTTTTTCTCCTAAAATTTGAGGATATTTAATCGTGTCAGCCAATGATTTGTTGTTGATGATAGATTAGATGATTTATTGATCTCATGATAGGTAAGATGCAATAATGATGATGTTGTTTTGACCTCATGATAGGTGAGGATAAAAAATGTTAGTGATATTTGATGAAAATCTCACTAGAACTGATAATATGATTGATCGATGTTTGATTTGTTTGTCGATTTGATTGATTGATTGATGTGTTGATTGCAATGTTATAATGATAGGATATGAATTTAGATAATCTTTAGTCCCGAGAGAAATTCCCATAGACTTGGGAGCTAATCCCACATCTATCACAAGCTGATAGGGATATCATTGGGTGATGCAGATTGTCTTCACTTATTGACATGCCCCGAATTAGGATTAATCAAGGATTGCTGATTGTGCTGGAAGAGAGGTGGCATAGAAACCAAAACACTTTTCATTTGGCCACTGGAGAGATGACTATGATTCCAGAGGATGTCTACAAGATTCTACGGATTCCCATAACGGGTGATATCATGACATATGACCACACCAAGGAGGGAGGTATAGATACCTTATGCAAGATATTCCATGAAAACCATATTAGCAGATATGAGATGCCTTGGAAAGAGATTTTTGAGGTGTATGCCCCTTTTCCTTCTATGCTTATGAGATTTTTTAGTGGCTTCTTATGTCATGACAAGAGGGAAAAGGGATTTTCCATTGGTTGGGGTAGGACACTAGAGCATATGATTCAATTTGGGACTTGTTTTTCCTTGGGTTAATGCATGCTTGCACAATTATATCATGATTTACATCAAGTAGTGTACCTCAGATGAGCTAGTTTATCCATAGGTGTGACATTATTTTGAGATATATATGCAGTGATGATGATGATTGACCTATGTGTTTATGTGTTGATCATGATGAATGCATTTAATTTCCTATTATGTATGCTATGTGATGGTGATATGATATGTCATGGATGCAATATGTGTTTTGATCCTATGATGCTTTTATGAATGATGTCTATATTCCCTATGTGACGAATCTTATTATGTGAATGGAATGTGCCAAATGCTATGCTTTTGTACTTTTATGATGAAAATATGTGATGAAAAATATGAAATGGATAGATGGATGATATTATTAATGATGGATAATTCTACATGTTTTTATGAATATATGATATGCATGGTACTTTCTATTTTTTTATTTTCCGATGCAAATATATGAATGCATGTATGAAATGGAATAATGGAAATTTATATGTGGGTGTCTTTGTGGGGAAAATGTATGACTAAATATATATGGATGGAAATGATATGATCAATAATTTGTTTTTAGATTTTCATGATGCAAATATATGATTGCATGTATGAAATGGATGCTTTAGAAAATGACCAAGTAATGCATTTGTTTTTGGATTTTCATGATGCAAATATATGATCTAATGACTAGATGAATGACAAGAAAATGTTATGAATGATGTCCTAAATTCCTAGGTGACTAAACGATGAATGATCTTTTTGGTAATGCCAAATGTACTTAATATATTAATGATAGAAATAACATCACTCGTAACATTGTATCATCCTTGGAGAAATATATAAATACCACTACAACACCTAGTATGAATGCAACCTAAACATGCAAACCTAACAATGCAATGTTGTCATCCAAGTAATTAATTTATTTTTCTTGGTATCATCATTGAGCTTTTAAAATGTTGAAAGTGAGTACAAACATTGATGGTATAATTAGACAATGATGACCTGAGGACTACTTTCATGATGTTTGATAGTGCAAGTTAACACAAGCATCTAGGTATAATTGGACTGAGATGACCTAATAATTTATTGTGTAAACAGACAAGAGTTAACCATTTTCCTATGCAAATCTAAAATTTCATCAGTGATACTTTGTAGAGCACGTCCCACAATGATTCACATAGTATTAATGATCAACTCATAAATAGCAGACAAAGAATTTAATATCATTCCTGATCATAGCTTCTCTAGTTTTTGACATCCTTGAGTTGCTCCTGAGAAACAATAACAACAATCAAAATGCAAATAGTTTGAACATTTATGTGAAAGTGATAAATTGTGATTCAGAGGATTGTCACCAAATGAAAATTTTTTTTGATGGATTTTGTTGTTGTTGGTTCAAATGATTTTTTTTGGTGAGTCTAATTGATGTTCAAAGTTGTAGCCCACTTGATTGTTGTGTTTTACTCACCATGTTGTCATACTATTGTTTGTTTGTCATTTTTAAGCTCAAAGATGAATTTCCCCCAGTGAGTTTAGGATTTTTCCCCTAATGGAAACAAACCAATTATATTATGGATATGTATAATGATTGACAAGCCAAAGTGAGACAAGACCGACACAATAGAATATGTACATGAGGCTCAAATGAAGGATGTGGATAGTGATAGCAAAGAACCAATGTGGTCGACACACATTCCAATAGAGGAAGAAGCCAACCTATCACAAATAGTACCTGTTGCCAAGTTTTTACTACTTGCTTTTATTGCATTTTTTTTAGATTTTATGCTTTTTTTGTATTTTTTCTCTTTTTTGAATTTTTTTGTATTTTTTGTATTTTTTTCTTTTTCATTTTTTGTATTTTTTCTTTCTTTTTTTGATTTTTTTTTTGTCACCAAGATGCCTATTTTCTAGGTTTTCACTAGGGAAACCATTTTTTAGGACTTTTGCTAATGTTTTTGGATTTTTTTAGGGCTTTTTCTGATGCAACAGATGAATCATGTGTAGAATTTCTTGAGATGGAGATTGTTCATGGGATCTTCAAATAAGTCTCCTTCTAGTGTGGATAGCTTGTATGCTTTTGATCCATAGACTGACACAATGACAAAGGGGCCCAACCAATTCAGTTCAAACTTTCCTATCTTCTCCCTATCCTACTAGTTGTGTGGGTTCTCCTTCAATACCAAGTCACCAAATTGAAATTTTCTAGGTTTGACTTTATGATTTTAATTTTTAGACATCTATTGTTGGTAGGCTTTCAAGTGGTTCACTACATGTTGGAATTGTTCATCTAATAGTTCTAGTTCCTACAATGTAGATACCCAATAGTCCTCATCAGAGATGACACCCTTCAATGAAACCCAGAGTGATGATAATTCAACTTCAATGGGTACAGTGGCCTCATATCTATATACAAGAGCGTATGGTGTGGCTCCTATTGGTGTGTGAATACTAGTGTGGTACATCCATAGAGTAGGGTTTGACTGGATGTGCCAATCACGTCTAGTGTCATTGATCGTTTTCTTCAAGATAGCCTCTACTTGATTATTTTCCTGAGGATAGTATGGTGTAGAGAAACAATGTTGAATGTTGAGCTTCTCACATAATTCTTTCATGTCTTTATTTTTAAGTAGTCTTCCATTGTTAGTGACAATGGATTGGTGGATGTCATACCAATAGATGATGTAATTGAGGATGAATGATGAAATTTTCTTTCCTATGATGGTGATGAGAGGAATGACTTCAATCCACTTTGTGAAGTATTTTGTGTCTGTGATGATAAAATTGTGTCCATTTGATGAAGATGGATGGATTTTACCAACAAGATCTAGTTCCCACTGACAAAAGGGCTATGTGGATGCAAAAGGTTGAAGTTCATGTGCTAGTACCTGGATGAGGTTGCCATGAATCTAACACTTTTGACATTTCTTAACAAACTAGAAAAAATCCTCCATGTTTGGCTAGTAATATCCTAAATGAAGGAGTTTCTTGGCTAAGGTTAAACCACTTGAATGAGTTCTGCAAACACCCTCATGAACTTCTCGTAAAGCCATTTCAGACTTATCACATTACAGACATTGGAGGAGAGTTCCATCAAGACCTCATTGGTATAGTACATCCACGATAAGAATATGTCAGGCGGCTCAGCGAATGAAATTGCAATTTTGATTTATAGATAGGTTGGGTGGAAGGGTGTTATCTTTTAGGTAGGTATAAATCTCACCATAGATTGAGGCATTGGTATCAACTAGGTGACATATAACCTGGGTCTTAGTATTGTCATAAGCAGGGGAAAAATGTTGTTCCACCAAAAACTTGTAACAACTTCTCTTCTCTGGAATTTGTAATAGGGAAGCAATAGTAGCCATGGCATCAACAACTTTATTGTCCACTCTTGAATATCGATTCAAATTTGATATCGATAAAATATTTCTTAACCATCAATCATTCTTTTGTAGGGCATCAGTTTTTTATCCTTTGTTTGATAATCATCATTGACCTGATTAATGACCAGCTGAGAATCTCCATATACTTGCAATTCTAGAATTTTCCATTCTATAGTTGTTTTAATGTTGATGATTAACACTTCATACTTTTCCATGTTATTAGTACAAAGGAACATCAATTTGTATGATTTTGGTATGGTATGTCATTGTGGAGTGACAAATCTAGGATTTTGAGCCCTGATCCATGTTGGGTGAGTGATCCATCAAAGTATAATGTCCACTATTTTACATCCAAGGTAAGGACATTAGCATCTGGAAATTCAATGTGCAAAGGATGATCATCTAGTACAGGTGCTTTAGCTAACTGGTTAGTGATTTCTTGTCCTTTTATTGCTTTCTTATCCACATATTGGATTTTAAATTCACCGAGTATCATTTAACCCACTTGGCTAGTCTTCCAATCAAGTTAGCTTTGCTGAGTAGGTATTTTAGTGGATCTATTTTGGCTATTAACTTGATGTTGTGAGTTATCTTATAGTGTCATAGCTATTGGGTGGCAAACACTACTAGTAAGAAATCCTTTTCAATGGATGTATAATTGATTTCATAGTCGTTTAGTATCATGTTGATGTAGTAAATTTCCCTCTCTTTTCCTATTGGATCCTCTTGTGCTAACAGGGCTCCCAATGATACATTAGTTGTTGCAATGTATAACAAGAGTGGTTTTCCTTCTACTGGTGGTACTAAGACAGGTGGATGCATTAGGTATTGTTTCAATTAGTTGAAGGATCCTTCAAATTTTTCATCCCATCAGAAAGAAACATTTTTGTGTAGTAAGTTAGTAAAAGGATGGGTCTTGTTTGCCAGTTCTGAAATAAATCTTCAGATTGATTAGAACCTTTCTTGAAGAGATCGTAGTTGAATAATGCTTTTGGGTGGTGGAATTTCCATGATAGCTTTAACCTTTTTTTTATCTACCTCAATTCCTTTTTCTATAACTATGTATCCCAAGACTTTAGCTGAAGTCACCCCGAACACACACTTCATTGGATTCAGTCGCACATTGAATTTCTCTAGTCTAGTGAAAATTTTGTCTAAGATCTCTAAGTGTCCCTCTCTAGTATATGATTTAGCTAATAGATCGTCCACATAGTCTTCCATGAAAGTACACATCATATGATGAAAAATTGTTGTCATGGCACACTGATAATTAGCTCCTGCATTCTTCAATCCGAATGGCATGACGTTCCAATAGAATGTGCCCCATGGATATGTAAAGGATATCTTATCTTGATCCTATGGAGTTATCTTGATCTGATTATAACTAGAAAAACCATCCATAAGTGACAACATGCCATGTCCTATCGTTAAGTCCACTATGATGTCTATGTTAGGTAGAGGAAAATCATCTTTGGGACAAGCCTTATTGAGATCTCAGAAATCAATGCAAATACAATTGTTGTTATTAGCCTTTGAGACTGGTACAATATTGGATCCACTTGGCATAGTCAATGGGTCTGATGAATCCTTCATCTAACAACTTCTTCAGCTTTGCTTTTACCAATAGGGCAATATGTGGATTCATTTTCCTTAGTTTCTCCTTGACTAGTTTTACTCTTGGTGGGTAGCAGAGATGATGCATTATGAGTTCTAGATCAATCCATGGCATGTCAGCATATGACCAAGAAAAGTTGACTTTTTTCTATGAAGAATTTAAGGAAGCTTAGTTTTTCTTGGTGTGTTAGAGTTGCCACTAGATGTATAGTCTTCACTATCTCTTCACTATTGATATTGATAGATTGGGTGAGTTCAATCAAAACCTTTGATATTTCCTAAAATTTCTCTAAGAGAGTATCAAATATTCTATCCTTCAATGCCTTAGAGAGGTTTTCGTTGTTGGATGCACTCTTTGTTTTTACTTTTCTCTGGATCTGATATTGACATTGATTGGTTTTCACCATCAGATCTATTTCCTGTATTATTCACTTTGCAACTAGAAGATTTGATACTCCCCTATTTGGAAGCTTCATTATGATGTTCAATGGTGGAGTTTGTTTTGAGATTTTTTGCACAGAGGAAATTAATGATGGCATCATCATTTGAAAATGTAGGGATATCAAATGGCTCAGTTTGGTCCCAGTCTATGAGTTTGGGATGTACTAGGGATAAGAAGTCACCTGACCGATTAAGGTCAAAGATGGTAAGAGTCTTGATGGTGATATCTTTTATAATATAAAAATCAAGGTCTATAAGGTAACTCTCCTTTGAATTATCTATTTCACTCTAAGTTGAATCGTATTCACTAGAAACATCAATGTGTTGCAATCCTAATTCAAGCGATTTAGAACCTGAACCTTTTCCCTCTTTGAGTAGGGGTGCATACTTGTGTACCAAATAAATTTCCTTGTCATAACAAGAATCTTCTGATAGTGAATCCCACTCATTTTCATTAGAATTAGTTTCATGATCATCACTAGCTTGTAACTGCAATATTCTCTCAATCACCTTCTAAGTCATCCTTTCTTTTTTCTCCTCTTTATAACCTAGGCCAGTCTTATCATTTGGATTGATTAAGAGTGGTTGAATTGGTTCTAAAATTATTTCCTTTCTTTTTCCTATAGGGCCTTTTCCCTCATATCCCATCTTTTCCAAGATAGTGAAGCCTTTTCCATATTGTGTTGTTTGTACATTTGTCATTGTTGCTTGAGATTCTTCTTCATCTTTATAGAGCCAGTTTAGAATATCTTTGTCTTCCACTTCATCAACCCTAGTGATTTCTCTTACAAACTGACCATCAAAGAGAGTAACTGGTTGTGATGTCTATTGTGTTGAAGTTGAGGGTTTCCCATATGACTTTTGGGAAGAGAACTATGAAATGCATAAGGATCGTTTGATGAAATATTCACCCAAACCTTTATCTTTGACTTGGAATTTTTTCTCAAATTGTTTCAACAACACATTTAATTGGGCTTCATGATTTGAGGATGTGGAAGGAGCAACTTCGTTCTTCTCATACTATTTAAACATGTAACTAGATTGAACTTCATGAATTGAAGAAAAGACCAATGGTTTGGATGAAGAACTTGACTGGCTCTGATCATTGGAAGGGATGGAAGTGGAAGCTTCTCTGTTATGAGGCACAAAGATATCTTGGAAAAATTTTAGAATGTTGCAATACTGAGGACTATTTGAATCAACTGAGATGGTGATTTCTTGGCCACCACAAGGGAATTTCAGGCATTGGTGGTATGTTGATGGGACCATTTGCATTTTATGGATCCATGGGAAAACCAATATTATGTTGTAGGTCAAATCCTTGTCTAAGACTTGGCAGATTACATCTTTTTGAATCGGTCCTACATGAATAGGTAAGACAATCAATCTCTGTGAATATCTTTCGAATTCATCATAGGCTTTTATTATAGTTTTTTTCTTTTAATCAATTGCATTATTAGAGAATCCCAAGGCACAAACAAGATTTAAAGTAAATATCTTCAAGATATCTCCTCCATCTATTAGGACGTGTTTGACATGATGTTTATGAATTAGGACTTTGAGATGGAGGGAAACATTGTGGGGATGAGAAATATATGTGTCATCATTTTCTAAGAAGGATAAGCAATGTGGCATGGTCAAATGTCCCACCATGGCTTCGAATTTACAAACTTCTAGGTTTGTTGGTACTATTCTGTCCACTAGGGATTTTTCATAAATCTCTTTGTGGGTGGGTGAAATCTTGAGCAATTCCAATATTGATATTTTGCAGGGATCTTTTGTAACTAGTCCATTATGTTGTATTGATTGGATGAGGCAACGGTTGTTTAAGATGAACTTCCTTTTAAGTAGCTCCTGCATTCTTCAATCCGAATGGCATGACGTTCCAATAGAATGTGCCCCATGGATATGTAAAGGATATCTTATCTTGATCCTATGGAGTTATCTTGATCTGATTATAACTAGAAAAACCATCCATAAGTGACAACATGCCATGTCCTATCGTTAAGTCCACTATGATGTCTATGTTAGGTAGAGGAAAATCATCTTTGGGACAAGCCTTATTGAGATCTCATAAATCAATGCAAATACAATTGTCGTTATTAGCCTTTGAGACTGGTACGATATTGGATCCACTTGGCATAGTCAATGGGTCTGATGAATCCTTCATCTAACAACATCTTCAGCTTTGCTTTTACCAATAGGGCAATATGTGGATTCATTTTCCTTAGTTTCTCCTTGACTAGTTTTACTCTTGGTGGGTAGCAGAGATGATGCATTATGAGTTCTAGATCAATCCATGGCATGTCAGCATATGACCAAGAAAAGTTGACTTTTTTTTCTATGAAGAATTTAAGGAAGCTTAGTTTTTCTTGGTGTGTTAGAGTTGCCACTAGATGTATAGTCTTCACTATCTCTTCACTATTGATATTGATAGATTGGGTGAGTTCAATCAAAACCTTTGATATTTCCTAAAATTTCTCTAAGAGAGTATCAAATATTCTATCCTTCAATTCCTTAGAGAGGTTTTCGTTGTTGGATGCACTCTTTGTTTTTACTTTTCTCTGGATCTGATATTGACATTGATTGGTTTTCACCATCAGATCTATTTCCTGTATTATTCACTTTGCAACTAGAAGATTTGATACTCCCCTATTTGGAAGCTTCATTATGATGTTCAATGGTGGAGTTTGTTTTGAGATTTTTTGCACAGAGGAAATTAATGATGGCATCATCATTTGAAAATGTAGGGATATCAAATGGCTCAGTTTGGTCCCAGTTTATGAGTTTGGGATGTACTAGGGATAAGAAGTCACCTGACCGATTAAGGTCAAAGATGGTAAGAGTCTTGATGGTGATATCTTTTATAATATAAAAATCAAGGTCTATAAGGTAACTCTCCTTTGAATTATCTATTTCACTCTAAGTCGAATCGTATTCACTAGAAACATCAATGTGTTGCAATCCTAATTCAAGCGATTTAGAACCTGGACCTTTTCCCTCTTTGAGTAGGGGTGCATACTTGTGTACCAAATAAATTTCCTTGTCATAACAAGAATATTCTGATAGTGAATCCCACTCATTTTCATTAGAATCAGTTTCATGATCATCACTAGCTTGTAACTGCAATATTCTCTCAATCACCTTCTGAGTCATCCTTTCTTTTTTCTCCTCTTTATAACCTAGGCCAGTCTTATCATTTGGATTGATTAAGAGTGGTTGAATTGGTTCTAAAATTATTTCCTTTCTTTTTCCTATAGGGCCTTTTCCCTCATATCCCATCTTTTCCAAGATAGTGAAGCCTTTTCCATATTGTGTTGTTTGTACATTTGTCATTGTTGCTTGAGATTCTTCTTCATCTTTATAGAGCCAGTTTAGAATATCTTTGTCTTCCACTTCATCAACCCTAGTGATTTCTCTTACAAACTGACCATCAAAGAGAGTAACTGGTTGTGATGTATATTGTGTTGAAGTTGAGGGTTTCCCATATGACTTTTGGGAAGAGAACTATGAAATGCATAAGGATCGTTTGATGAAATATTCACCCAAACCTTTATCTTTGACTTGGAATTTTTTCTCAAATTGTTTCAACAACACATTTAATTGGGCTTCATGATTTGAGGATGTGGAAGGAGCAACTTCGTTCTTCTCATACTTATTAAGCATGTAACTAGATTGAACTTCATGATTTGAAGAAAAGACCAATGGTTTGGATGAAGAACTTGACTGGATCTGATCATTGGAAGGGATGGAAGTGGAAGCTTCTCTGTTACGAGGCACAAAGATATCTTGGAAAAATTTTAGAATGTTGCAATACTGAGGACTATTTGAATCAACTGAGATGGTGATTTCTTGGCCACCACAAGGGAATTTCAGGCATTGGTGGTATGTTGATGGGACCATTTGCATTTTATGGATCCATGGGAAAACCAATAGTATGTTGTAGGTCAAATCCTTGTCTAAGACTTGGCAGATTACATCTTTTTGAATCGGTCCTACATGAATAGGTAAGACAATCAATCTCTGTGAATATCTTTCCTCATCATCATAGGCTTTTATTATAGTTTTTTTCTTTTAATCAATTGCATTATTAGAGAATCCCAAGGCACCAACAAGATTTAAAGTAAATATCTTCAAGATAGCTCCTCCATCTATTAGGACGTATTTGACATGATGTTTATGAATTAGGACTTTGAGATGGAGGGAAACATTGTGGGGATGAGAAATATATGTGTCATCATTTTCTAAGAAGGATAAGCAATGTGGCATGGTCAAATGTCCCACCATGGCTTCGAATTTACAAACTTCTAGGTTTGTTGGTACTATTCTGTCCACTAGGGATTTTTCATAAATCTCTTTGTGGGTGGGTGAAATCTTGAGCAATTCCAATATTGATATTTTGCAGGGATCTTTTGTAACTAGTCCATTATGTTGTATTGATTGGATGAGGCAACGGTTGTTTAAGATGAACTTCCTTTTAAGATGTATTTATCATGTGCTCTTTTTGTTGCATTTATTGGTATGTTGGCTTGTTTCCCATTGATTTTAATGACATTGACTTGATTATCAGTTGCAGCTATATCTAGTTTGATGTCATTAGTTTTATTTTCATGGATAAAGATGTCTTGTTCTTGTTCAATTGGAGTATCATAGATTGGATTATTCGCTACAATAATGTCTTGATTGTCATTGGTTTCAATGGTATTCATTTGATCCTCTGCTACTGAGATATGATTTATGATAGTATCATGGAAATAGTTTACATTCTTTCCCTTTTTGTTTGTTGTAGAGGACTTCCATTTTTCATAATTCGGTAAAGGATTTTTAAATGCTTCCTGATTGGCATTTGTTTGGGGTCCCTCTATTCGTATGACCTTGTCATCTATTAAACCTTGTATCTTATGTTTCAGATGCATGTAGCTATTTGTTTGATGGCCTTTGCACTGATGAAATTCATAGTAATAGGCATCATTTCACCATGATGATTTTACTTTTGGTTCAAAGCCTCGAGTTTTAGGTAGTGTTATGAGGTTGTTTTCAAGAAGTTCCCTCAATGCAAATTCATGTGATTGACCCAAAGGTGTAAATTTTTTTTAGTTTGATTGTGTTTGATAGGGTGGAGGTTTGGACGTGGTGTTACTTTTATTATGGTTGTTTTGATTATTGTGTTGGTTGACATTTTGATTAGTGACTTGATTGATGTTTTGATCGGTCTTGGTTGTGGTTCCTGATAGATTAAAGATCAGTTTAGCATTATGTGTTTCAATGACACCATCGTTGGCATTCGCATTCCTTGTCCAAAATTTGGGTTTCTCATTTTTGTGATGGTTGGAAGAGCTAGCATTGTTTGATCCTTCATTGTGAATTTTCAATACCCCTCTTTTGACTAAAGCTTCTTCAATTTTGACACTGTTTTCTACCATCTTCTCAAAGCTAGGCATACATTGTAATTGTACCCTATAACTCATTTCACTGTTAAGGTTATCGATAAAAATCTCCATCTTTTCTTCTTTGGGTATGGGATGAGCATATTTATCAAATAATCTTCTCCACCTTTGTAAGAATATGAGAAAAGATTCTCCTTGTTTCTATTTGGTATTACAAAGATCCTTCGTGGTTATCTCATGTGCAATGTTATATGAATATTGAGTGATAAATATGTTGACAAGTTCTTCAAAGGATTGTGTACCTGCTTGTAGTTTCAAAAACCATTCCATACAATGGATTTCCAAGCTATGAGGAAAAATTATCATAAAGTATGTTTCCTAATGAGAAAACTCAAGACTCATGGTTCAAAACTCTCTCACATGATCTATGGGTTTAGATTTTCCATTGTATTTGTCATATTTTGGTAAGTCGTAATTTAGGGGAAATGGTATTATGTTTAACTTTCTATCAAAGGGATAGGGACAAATATATTGCAACAAGTGACTTTTAGTAGTTCCTCCTTGCATGTCTTGCAATTTTTGTTGAAGGTTCTTCATTTGACGTGTTAGTGCAACTATTTGATCTATATTTGGTGTTTCAATTTCAGTTTTCTTTGGGGTTCCCTTCAATTTATTGACATCAAAATCACTTGGTAATTTGAACCCTTGGTTTGCTAACATTAGAAGGTACTTTTCTCCTTCCTTTTCGAAGATTCTTTCTAGGAATTTATGAAATTTGGGATCTTGATTTGCTTGTTCTATTTCCTCCTCTGATATTTCTTCCATTTCATTTTTAGGAATTTTGTGAAAGGGATTTTCTTTTGGTTCACCCATTGTATTTTTAGGTTCAAGTTCTTTATCCTTAAGTTCTTGCTTTTGGGACCTTGTTAAAATGGGCATGCAAGTGATGAAGGTTTGCTAAATTTTGATCGTTGCTTAGGAGTGCTAAAGGAATACCTAGGTTGAATAGAATAATGAATCCTATTGATGGGACCAAGGTAATAAAATTTAATGTAAAGTGTGTTGTTTCTAGATGAAGGATAATAAATATTGATGGGGAAACTCAACTTGATGATAAAATTTGGATTTTTATGATGATTGGACACTTTTAGATGTTTGATCAAATTTTAGGTAAAGGATTCCACTTGTAGAGGTTAATTTTAACAAGCTTAGACTCTAAGGAACCTAAGGAATAATTTTGAACTTGAGAAGATCCCAAAAATTTTGTTCCAATTGTGAAATGGGGGTCAAATTTCCTTCCTAGACAAGATGCTCAAATCTTTGGAAAAGTCTTGGATTTCAACAATAGTAAAATGAATACAAGTTTGGATTGTTGTTTGAAGCTCTTTTGTAAAAATTGAAGAGCAATCTCTCTCTAAATTTGTAGAGTGTTGAGAGAAGTTTTTTTGATGAGCTTTTAGACTAAGAAATATGGACTTTGGTTTCTGGATTTTAATCTTTTGTGAAATCATTTGATAAAGAACATGTTTAGAATTTTTTGTACTTGAGGAATGATTCTAGATTGAAAGGATTTTGAATTATGGTTTCAAAATGTCAAATAGGAGTCAAATTCGGCTCTCTGGTTATGAATTTTGGTGGATGCATCATAACAGTTAGTGTATGAACTAAAAGGTAGATGCGCTATAGAATGGCTTGGATGTGCTAGAGAAAAGTTTAGATGCACTTTAGAATCAGGTATATGCACTAGGGAATAGCTCAAATGCACCAAATTTTTAGGTGTATGTGCTATAGAATTTGGGAAATGTGCCACAAAATTCAAGGGATGCACTGGTAAAAGTGGAAAATGCACTATAACATCAAGTGAATGTGTTGGAAAAAGTAGTAAATGCACTGTAATAGAGAGTATATGCATTGGAAAAAATAGTAAATGTGCCAAAATAAGCAGTGTATGTGCTGAATTGGGGAAATATACCATTTTGCTGCTAGTTTACTTGATTTTCTTGGTTTTTAGTCAAAGAATGGTTTGTTTCAAATGATATTTTCTAAATCACATTTTTTCACTTTTAGTGTAAGGTTTTGTTTTGTGTTTTTTTTAAAAACCTTTGGCAAACAAAATCAAGCAATGTACACTCCAAGGCTATGTAAAACTGTATTCTTTTGGATTCCACATAGATTTTACTCCAACTGCACTTATTCTTAGCAGATGAATTCAAAAGCTTTTCCACATGGGCTCCCCCTTATAGTGCACTCACTTCTTAGGTCAACCAAACCTCTAGCCCCCATAAAACTCACATGCAAACTAATGATCTCTACTAAAAGCTGCGAGAATGTGGATGCCTTTGCAACAACCATTGTTGCACCAAAGAATAGATAAAGGTTTTTGACCAACTAAAACAAGGGTTGTAATATGGACATTCTATTTGTGGGGGATAATCCGTGTGGCAAGAGACCATTGCTACCCTTCTCGTCGAAACCATCCTCATGATACTTTCCTTTCAACAAGTACCTACAATTATATACTAGCTGGAAATTGTTTGGACTTAGTGTGTTACCAGTTGGGTCGTTCCCTTGGGTGATTACTTTTTCCCACAAGGCAAGCCCTCTAAGATAAACTAAAGCAAGCAAGTATACCCGTAGTTGGATCAATCTTTATTTCGCATGAATAAAGAGAGAACACATGTTGTATACTCCACTCACACTCACAAATAAACATGAATGGATATGGCTTTTTGGTCACCCAATTAAGGGGAGAGCATATGCCTACCATTCAATAAACATAGTAGATATGGTGTTCTTTCCTTCATAATTATTCTAGATTCCTAATTTAAGAAAAAAGGAAATAAATCACTCTAGCCCCTGCATCAAATTCATCAGTACTATGCAATAAATGTTTCTTTGATGGCGTTCAAGAGTTTCAGAAAAGTCTCTGACAGTGTTTATAAATCTTGCACAATAGAAAAACATCCATTAGTTTTTAGACTAAGAAGAAATTTGCAAAGAAAATCAGATGCCCCATTACAGGAAGCTAATGTGCTGAAAAGGTAAATGTGCTATAAAAAATAGTAAATGTGCTACAAAAAATAGTAAATGTGCCACAAAAAATGATGAATGCACTATACAAATCCCCTAATGCACCACAAAATGGTGTGGATGCACCAGAGAAACATTTTGTTGCATTAGAATAGTCGGTGAATGCATCAGAGAATCTTTTGAGTGCACCAGAAGAATCAACTATTGCGCTAGAGAAATTCACGTATGAACCTGTAAAGCATACTTTCCAAAAAAATATTAAATAACAGGGACTCGAGCCCCATGGTGGGCACCAATTTATGTCTGTGAGAAAATATGTGAATTATAGTAATAAAAAAAGCACAACAGATGCAATGTATTACATTAAGGAAATCTAAATTAGCAACACAATTTGATAAAATGATTCCTTAAAATCATTCCATCTTCCTCTATTCCTAAGGATCTTGTATTAGTGCTCTTAGTTCTTAATTATGCACTAAATGATTGGGATGAAACCTAAGAAATGAGTAGGCATCAATTCTAGAGTGTAGAAATTATGTCTACACCTACATGATCTTGATTATTTTGCTGGATGATGGACTAAATGACATGTTGAATGGTAAATTTTTGTGTACAAAATGCTAATAAAGATGATACAATGCTGAATTAAACTAATGGCTTAGATGTTATGAAGATAATTCTAAATGCTATAAATAAATTAAGATGCATCTAAGAATGTAGCCATGATTCTAAATTACTTGCTAAACTATTCTAAATGCTAAATCAAAATGCTAAGATGATTTCTACAGAGTAATTCTATGCAATGCTCTTTTATGAAAAAGCTGTAAATGAGCCTCTATTTATAGATTTCACCAAGGCATCATGTGAGTTGGTAGCAATGGATGATTAGGATTCAATATGGAGAGATTGATAGTGAGAAATAAGGAAGTTAAAGAGAAATAAAGAGGTTGTCCCCTTTAATAGAAAAATCTTTCCAAGTGTAGAAAAGAATAAATGGGAAGGAGAAGCCATCTGTCCCTGAATTCGTTAAGATTGTTGAGGGTAAATACCCATTTTAGAAATTAGGAATAATTATTTTCATGTGACACATAGTGAGATGGAAGATGATGTGGAAGGAGGTTAGAAGAATATGGAGAAATGTGACCAAAATTTAAATTTACTGAAACGGAATTAATCAAATAAAACAAGTTAGTTAAATTTGTTTATTTAATTAAATCATGAAGAAAGTGGCTTAGATAAGAGGGATTAAGGAATACAAACTATATAAATAAAATTTACAATTTACAATTTATACAGTAGAGGAAATAAAGATTTTTATTAATTAAATAACCAGTATTTAATTAATATTCTCCAAACCAATTTTGGATGTATACAATTGCAATTTATTAAAATAGTCCATGTTGTTTTCCATAATACAATCTAATTGTTGTTCACTAGCTTTGGCTATATTCCCTCATTTGCAATGCATAATAAAATAGTTAATATTATAGAGTTATGCTTTGGTTGTTGTCGACAGATCACTAATGGGGAAAGTATTTGTGAATGTGCATGTTTCTAATTTTTAAATTTTTTACTTTTGCACCATGTTTTATATTTATGCATACTATAGTAAAATAGCTTGTCTTATACAATTTATGTTAATATACTATTGCATCCTTGATTTGGTGCTCTATAATAGTCTACATTTTTCCATAAATTAGTTAGTCTTTTTATAGTTTATCTTTCTCTCTGTAATGCATTCCTCATTGCCACTCTCTACCTTATGCTATGTTATTTCATGTCCAAATTGTTCATTGCATTCTGTATTGTGCAATGTTCTATACAATAAGTATTCACCACTATGTATCAATTTTGTTTGTATCTACTACAGTATATACATACATATGTGCACATAGGGGAGGCACATTGTCCACCACTTCATACAATGTACCACTATGTCACTACTTTTTCTATGTTTGCTTCAAGATATATTGAACTCTACCACCCTTGGTGTTTGTATGTCACTTTCCTTTCATGTTCAACTCCACCTATTGGCTCACTGTTGTGTGTTACTACACAAAATTGCTAGTTATTAGTATATTAACATATTTTTGTTATAATATATTATTATTATTATTATTTTATATTTATATATATGTATATATGTGTGTGTGTATGTGTGTGTGTTTTAGGTACTACCAAAGGAGTAGCTACCATATATCAATTTTAGAACTACAATCAATTACATCCAAAGAGATCAAAGTTGGCAGTAAAGATAGTCAACCCCAATAGAAATATCTAGCAACCTATTAACATGTTCTTGGGATAGAAGCCCTGGATTAGCATTGAGGAATGCCAAGAAATCATCTATATTATTCTTTTTTCCACTCTTTTTTTGAACAAATTCGACTCCTTCAGAATTTTTACTTTCTTCTTCTCAGCATTCAAATCCAAGATGTTGGGCATAACACCTGAGCTAGGGGCCATGGGTATTCCCTCTATAGCCTGCTTTACAACATTTTCCATTTTACCCCCAAAAATCCTCTAAGCCACTCAAATGCCCCAAAGCATGAAGCCAATCACTTGGACATAAATACCAAAGAAACATTCAAAAACCATCTGATCGTTAGCATGGCCATTCGATCAGAGATCTTCTCCAATCACCAAAGAGATAGCCTTCCTGGCTTCAACACCACACTTCAAAAATAGGAAACACCATTGCTCATCATGAGTTTCATTGGCTCATCGACACTCAATACTGATGGTTTTATCCATAGAAGAAAGTACACTCAACACCCTACAACCAAAAAATAAGGGCCACCCAACATTACTAAGATCAAATAAATAACCATTTCAAGTAGAAATGCTGCCAAACCAAGATAGATATGTCAAACTAGCCCATCTAGGAGCGACAAACCAACATTAATCAAAACCATCCACCTTACTAGCTTCAAACCATACCAAGTCCTTATTAGATCCAATTTGACATATAACGTACCATCCCAATGGAAAAATAGATTGATTTGTTCCATCGACCATATATTGCATATCAAATTAAGTAGATATCATGTACATTGTGTAGGGATATACCATTGTTGTGATACCCAACAAATAATTCCAGTCAGAACCCCAACATATCCTTTTTTACTATATCTGACAACTCCATCGACAACTTAGATGCAACAATTTTCTCCTATACTTGAACTTGGTAAACCCCATAATTTTCTAAAATATCTGTTGCCATATTAGTCTCCCTATAGGCATGCTTTATCATGTATGACACAAAATGGTTCAAACACAACCAAATCCTCCTAACCCACATTTTTTAATTTTTGGTTCCATGCCAAATTTTTGCATATAATTTTTATACAAATATAAGAATCACCCTCTACCTCCATTTCCTTAATTCATTTCTCTTGGAAAAGCCACAAACAATGAGCAAGATCCTCCATTTTCATTTCATTATTGGTGGAAACATCTAAGTTTCTAGATAGAGCCCATATTCACTCACCATTACTATTTTTGATAATACAACCAGCCCCTATAGAGGCCAAATTCCCTTTTGAAGCCCAATCAAACTTGAGTAAATTATATTCACCTTTTTCTAGGGGCCTCCACCTTTCCTTGCTTCTCACCCTATGATTTCCAAAAGGCTCCAATTTCGAGGGCCTCAATTTATCGATGTGGCTTAACTAGCACACTCTAAGTGTTGACTATTTAGAGTGGTTGATGTGGGACCTAGCCATAATTTGTCCATCTTCTTGTTTTTTGTTAACCCTATTTGGTGGATGTATTTTTTTGAATTGTTTCTCCCATGAATAACTCAAAACACATCATAAAAGTTTCACGATGCATATGTTTTGATCATAGTAATGTTTTATGTTTTTGGTCACATTTGCAGCATAAGAAGATATGTGTGTCCTCATGAGGTAGTCACAATGTTTTAGTGTATGCAATGAATAGGTCTTTATCCCTATCAGATTACACTTGCCAGCGTAGTTCCAGCCTATGCCAAAATGGGAGCTTTGGAACAAAGTATTGATAAAACTAGGAAGGATATAGGAATTTTTTTAGATGTTGTAGTTGTTAATGCTCGACTGAACACCTCAAAAATGCAGTCTTATGTAATGGTAATATTGCAGGATATGAACAAAATGTGTTTGTTGAAAAGGCTTTAGAAACTTTCAAGAAAATGTAATTGGCAGGAGTAAAGCTAGATTCCTCTACCTTTACCACCATCCTCCCTACCTGTGCCAAAATGGGAGCTTTGGAACAAGCTATGCACACCCATCAAAAAATAAGGATAGAGGATTTTCATTAGATGTATTTGCAACTTCCCTAGTAGACATGTATCCAAAAAGTGGAAGGATAGAAAAGGTATGTGAAGTGTTTGAAAAAATGCATCAAAGAAATGTGTTCTCATGGAATGCCCTTATTGTAGGATATTCACAAAATGGATTTATTGAAAAGGCTTTAGAAATTTTAAAGCAAATGCAATTGGAAAATGTAAACCTAGACTTTACAACCTTTGACAAAATCCTCATAGCTTGTGTTGAATAGGAGCTTTGGAATAGGGTATAAGCATCCATCAAAGCATAAAGGATAGAGGGATTTTTTCAAATGCTAGTAGCTACAACCACTCTAGTAGACATGTATGGAAAATGTGGAAGCGTAGACAAGGCACATGAACTGTTTGACAGTGTGCTTTAAATAAATTTGTTCTCATGGAATGCCATGATTGTAGGATATCAACAAAATGGATTTGTTGACAAAGATTTATAAATTTTCTAGCAAATAAAATTGGTAGTTGTGAAGTGAGCATTCTCTCTACTTGTGCAAAATTGGGAGCTTTGGTAAGTAATGAGCATAGATCTATTTTGTTGTGAAACATGTCTTATCATCCTCTTTATTTTATTTTATTTTATTATCTCTTTGGACTTTTTTTATTACCAAATCATATTCCCCTTCATCTAAATATTTATTTTTACATCTTGACATTTATAAGATTCTTCTAGGATATCATTCTATTAATCTAACCCCAAATTGTTTATACTATTTTTCTTGAGTTATTCCTTTTTTTTCTTTGTATTATTTTCCAATTTCTCATTTATCAATGAGGATTATCTATTCTGCATTTGAATGTTTATATTATCTAACATTTTCTCCTCTACTTTAGTTATTCATTACCACTTTAGTATCATAGGTTACATTTAGAATATACAATTATTCACTTTATGATCATGATGCCATCACACTCTTATAGAACTATTAAATTTGGGACAACTAGAAATATAATGTGATTTATCACCACCAAAATTATGTGGAATTTCCTCTTTTATTTTGTACACATTAGAATAATGTCCTAGTTTACCATAGTTATAACATTTTGGCCTTTTGATCCTTCCTCTTTCTTTGATACCTCATTATTAATGTGGTAGCCTCCCCTACCACCTCCTTCTCAATAGTTATCATGGTAACTCATGAAGGCCCTTGCATCTTGAATTTGTAGTACCACATAGTGTTTATTGTTAAGTGGTCTTATACTTTCTTTGAACTGAAGTTCCCACTAGCCATATGTCAAATAAAAATTAAATGCTCTTATAGCTAAATTGTATGCTCTATCTATGCCCATATCCAAAAAATCTTTTCCTAGTCTATCCATGAACCATTGCTTCATATTTATATTCTTCATGAAGTAACATTGGCACCTATTTGTGTCATGTTTGTCCTACTTTATATTTTACAAGATATACTTACCAACTTTCTAGGGGATTTCTCAAGTTACCCTCTTAGTGTGGTAGACCTCTTGGTGCCTTTGATTATCAAACATTCATTCCTTGGATGTTCTTCCCTGTTATAATTTTGAAACCAAAATTTACTTCTTCTAGGTGGGGGAGAAGTCTTATCCTTCTCACCTTTCAATAGAATTTCTTACTTCAACATTACATTTACCCACTCTAATTTGAAATTATCAATTTCATATTTTTATACTAAATCATTCTCCTATATCTTTGACTAGGGTTCTATTTTGGTGATCAATTCTACAACATCCTTATATGAAGAGGAAATCTTCTCATCAAGTTTTTCTATAATGTGAGGTGTTAAATCTATTTAATAAACCACTCAATTCATTTATTTTATGTTAGGGCTTCTTCTATCTTTCTAGCCATACTTTTAAATCATTTTTCATAATATTTTACTTATCCATCCTTAGTTTTTGTCATCTTCCATATTTTATTTATGTATTTCTTCATACATTAGGTGAATGGAAATTGTTCAATATAAGCCACTCAATTTTTTCCATGTTTTATCATGCTTAGGGAATTCTTTAATTCCCAATATTAGTGCCTCCTCATTGAGGATCTCCACAAAATCGTACAATTGGGTCTAGTCACCATTATTGCCAACCCCACTCCAATCAAATTCTAAGGTAAATAGATGTTCACTAGCATGTGTATTTACCAAAAATAGGGAGATTAATCATATGTGTATTCATATTTGGAGGAGATAGAGGTGATCTTGATTTATTTTATATGGTTAGGAATTATCCTAAGTTCTCTTAATCTATTATCTACTATTGGATCTCCTTCTAAATCTTTATCATGGCTTCTTTGTCTAGTTTCACTCCTTTTGTACTTGACCAAAGTATTTTTCTATATGATTATCTCTTGGAACTTGAACATATAATAAATCACTTCGTAATACCTATCAAAAATCCCATACATAATTATTTCTTGATCTTGATTTCTCTAACCCAATTAAGGATTCACTACTTATATTAAATCTTTAGAAACTAGATTCTTGATCTTCACAACATGGGAGGTGACATAGTCTATGAGTTTCATCTCTTCATTGTGTCTCTTCAGTTGAGGATGTGTTGGTTGAAAACACATCATTAGTAATTATTTTACCTTTAATTTTTTGAGTTGTTTTCATCCTCAACCCAAGAATCACTCTCATCTAGCATTTGCAAATCTTCCTTGGAAAACTCCAACTATTTGGTGACTTATTTTATTCTATTGCTAAATATTGTGTCCTCTTCTTCACCAATTAATGACCTTTTTACTTCATCCCTTATTTACTTGCTCTTCTTCCCCATAATTTTTTGTTATCTTGCATGATGGTGTTAATGACACTAACAATATGATATGAACACTTTTAAAAATAAATCAAAATATAGGATTGGGTGATCCCACAATATTTGTTTACAATTTTTGGCCAAAATGGACACTGGAATAATTTTTTCTCACAAAATCTTTACTTTTGGGCACCTATACGGCTAAACCATGAAGAATTTGAAAATGATAAGGTGGGTGCAAAAAGTTGGATAGCCAATTTGTGGCCATTTTTTTAAAAAAGTTTTGAAATCTCATAACACATGTGTGCTATAACGCACTCATGTTATGGCTTTCTCTGATGAGCCTAAGGCTTGACCACAATGAGCCCATAGCATGAGTGCATTATAATGTGCTCACGTTTTGAGCTATTAAAAGAAAGAAAAAAAAAAGGAATTTGAAATAATTCTCATTTGTGACTATGTTTTTTTTCTACCCATGGCCAAAACCCTTCATTTTTGTGCTCGCATTCTGGGAGGAGCCATTTTGGAAAAAAAATCATCAAATTGTTTTTTTTTCATTGCTAGGATGCCACCACATCAACGACGAGGTCTAAGAGCTACATTTTATTTTTATTTTTTGAATTTTTTAGTTTTAGGTTGTTTTTTATATTTACTTTTTGAATTTTTAGGAGATGTTAATCAACCTACAAACCCTCCTCAAAATCCTCAACAAGCACATTAACAACAAGCACAACAAGAACAACAACAAAATCCTCAAGTTGATCAACCATGACAACAATCTCCTCCACCAACCCTTAACATCCTTCTAGCACTCAACAAAAATTAATGGGTGGAATTGAAAACAATAAAGAACAAATTGAGGATTTAATTAGGAGGTTGATCTATCCAAACGGTTCAACCATGGAAAGAATAACCTTGGAAACTTCACTCAAAGAAATGTTAAAACATGTAGATTCAATCAACAAATAATTAGTTGGTTGGAAAGATAGGAGGTAGCTGGCTAGAGCTTATTACCGGGATAAATTATCATATAAAGATGTAAAAGAGCTAAAAATTACAAAACTAGATTTGTGATAATTATTCAATAAGCCATGCAAAAATACAAATCTTATCCTCAATGCAAAGAGGTTTCCTATTTATTGGTACCACCACCAACAAATTAGGAACTTTTTTTAGAATAGGTGGTACATGGTTTTTGATTTCCCGCCATGCAACAATTGTGAAGTCCCACAGTATTTCCTTAGGAAACTATACGGTGAGTTGATCTTGAAAAAAATACTGAATTATTTTGATATGAGGGGACTTCTAGGGGAGAGGTGCGGGGTTGGCTCAAGATAGACCCGGTGCACAACAAGATCCTATGCAGTAAGGGAGACAAACTCTCACTAGGCCACCTCATGAGTACATTGTTATCCCTTCCATCACGAAGGAGAGTGCCAAGGTAGAGACTTTGTAGGCCATCAGCTATTTGACCCAGAGTGTCATCCAACATGCCATCCCTATTCTATAGCACAATCCATAGGAGTCTTTGAGTAGTGGGCTTCGATCTCATTTGTGTCAGTCTTGTGGGGCAACTTGTTCATATGACCCCACCAATAGTTAGGAGGTTGTTACGTAGGATACATCTATAGCTATGGAGATGGTGAGGGCATCTAAAATTTTGAACGAGGCCTATGGAATGGATACTTAGGTAAATCCTAGCATATTCATTGAATTTAATTTATTAAATTTTGACTTTGAAATACAAGATTAATTAATTTATTTTTTATGATTTTAATAAAATTGTAGGGTCACAGTGTTTATACTGGATACACTGGCCCTACACCTACTTATTTCTCTACTACATCTACCATTGAGGTATGTAACTAGTAAACAATTATAAATTTATTACATGTTAATTGCATTATTTTATGATTGGTATTTTAATATGTGATTTTGTATGTTGAATAGGCTAATAGTGGAGCTTTTGAGGGAACACCTCCTAGTGCCAGTGGATTTAGACAAACCTACATGTAGGTAATAGAATAAAGAGTTTAACTAATGAATTGTACTTAATAGATTTGTGTAGTTTATATTCATATCATTGATTACGTTGGATTGCACATCTTTCAAACTCAAAGCATTACTTCACATTCCATAACTAATAATGAGATGTTGATAGATGAAAAAATTTCAACTACAATATAGTTGTTTAGAAAGTCAACATAAGTAGTGTAGCAATTACTTCACATAGAATAAGTAATAAGTAGGAGCAGCTTCCAATTGCATTTTCTTGTCATGGCATTCCATGAGACCACTTTTTTACTAAGGCGTCTTTTCAAACAGTTCACTACCTTGTCTATGCTATGGATGCTTGGAAGGAATATATGAAAGAATAATAGTAAGCAATAGCATATACAAGGCAATGGGTTGTTTGAAAAAATGCCTCAAAGAAATGCAATCTCATGGTGATTTCCATCACCATGAGACCAAATTTATTTGAGGCACTTTTTTCAAACAGCTCATCACCTTTTCTATGCTACCACAATTTCCATACATGTCTACCAAAGAATTTTAGATCAAACAGTTCATTTCCTCAATGCAATGGCTAAAAGGTTAAAAAAGTTGCTTTCCAACAAACTATGGATGCTTTGAAAAAATCTATCAAAGCATAATAGAAATTAATAGCATAGACAGGAAGTGAGTAGTTTTAAAAAATTCCTCGAAGATATTCTCTAATATGGTAAAGTAAAAATATGAGAGTTAAGGTGGCAAAAAGGATCTCACAAAAGAACTCATTCGCTAGCTAGCTCCTTGAAGACACGTCCACCTACACAAAGAAAGAGAGGGAAATGTTGGGTGGCTATATAGGGGAATTCCTCAGTCAGACCCTTGTTTAGGTGTTTCCACCTCCATGGATAGCCAAAAAAATGAGATAATCAAAGCAATATAGTGAAAATCAAAAAACCACTATGAAACAATAAAGTACTAACTAAACCAAGTGATAGAAGGAAAGAAAGGGAAGCTTACCACCTCCACCAATTATGCTCAAGGCTGCTTGGGGGAGAAAATGAGAGTACTTAGGCCTTTGCTGCAATGGTGTTTGATTCCCAACATGTTCTACCAAAGATGAAGTGTTGTATTTGTTGCAATGGAGAGCTTGTAGGCTTCAAGTGAGTGAAAATGAGCTTGTGAAGTGATAGAATGAGTGCCTGAAGTTGTGAAGAAGCTAGAATGCATGTTGAAGGGATGAATTTGAAGAAGCAATGAAAGAAATGACCATATTCGATTTAGTCAGCCGAAGGCAGCATTACAACTTGACTCCCAATGAGAAGTGTAATGCCTCTACAGGTTCAGTCATAGGAATTTTCTAGGGATGTAAGCATGCCACTCATACATTTGTGTGTCGTGTGGGAATCCCCAACAGAAATGTCTCCACCAATGCTCAAAATAGGTATCAAGTGGGATGCAGGCAGTAGGCATAGGTGGAATTAAGCCTTTGAACTTGGTTTTCTAAAGTATAAAGAGGCAAAGGGGTAATTTACACATGGGGTGAAAATTCACTCCTATACATTATTCCCCCACTTTAGTGAACATGAGTACTGATGAGTGCTCAGTAAACTAGATCAAGTGGAGAGTGTAAGTTTAGAAATGTATACCTGAACTATTGAGGAAGTAGAGCTTGATCTAGTGTATCTAGAGGCACAAGGAAAGCAAAGTACTTCATATCTACTTAGAACTATGAAGTTGAAGAGAGAAAGTTCCTTACAAGTTCCCATTCTTGTAAGGGAGGTGTCCCCATAAAACTCTACCATGGAGGATAACTATTCATGGGTGTTTTTGCACCTTCTCAACATAGGAAGCACTCAAGTACACTACCTCTCTTGAAAGGGAATCTCCTACAAACAAGTTGCAAAAAATTACCCCAAGGTTTCTTGGGTGTCAAGTCATGACATGCTTGGAATAATTTAGTTGGTTTAATGTGATCTTGCTAGTAATCACAGGGCAGCCTTATGTGATTTAAGTTGCAGGGAATTGGCTCTTTGAATGGACTTTGTAAAATTTCTGAAGTGTTGCTCTATTGCTGCAAGTTTAGGAAAATAGTCTCAAACTCCCTTTGATCTTTAGATTTGGATTTACAATGTGTAATGAACTTTATCTAAAGTTACTATTTAAAAGAAAATTAAAAAAAGGTAGGGAAACTAAGAAGCTCCTAGCTCTGAAACTATTGATGAACAGTGACAATGGAGGATGCTACAGTCGACAACCTTCCTAAAACTAAGTCCCACTTAACCAAATTAACTCACAGTCTCATGAAACTAGTGTAATCCTCTAAGGTCTATAGATTTCAACCATTCATTCACCATAAAGTATGAAGAAAGATAGAATTTAAGTGCAACATTCAAATAATATTCAAACTAGCTTTACACTGTAGTTTATTATCAATAAACAATAAAAAGCATGAACAAGGAAGGGCATCAACATAGAAGAATCATTCACCATCAATGAACAACACTAACTAATCTATTAAAACAAGCTAAAACATAGAACAAAAAAGTTAATCTATTCAAATTCACTAGCTAAGAGGAGAAGAATCATGAAACATGAAGTTGGAACTCAAGAATCCACCAAAATCAATGAACTTCTATTAAAATTTCAGTAGCATGTCTTTACAACAACTCAACTCTCTCTTGAAAATGAGAAGAGACCCCCTATTTACAATGTCCAAAAAGGAAAATGAATGGCCAAGATTCACTACAAATTAGGGTTTCAACTACCCCAAATATTTTACTATATAAAATTACATTTTTTCCTCTAGCCTATTTTTTCTTCTTGTGGGTAGCACTATAGCATTTTTTGTTATACCTAACTTCCCTTGCTACAGCTATACTGTGAGGAATTCATCATCAATCACCAAATTTCCTTCATGCTTCTTCACAATATCATATTCTACGAACTTCTCGATCAAAATATGAAGCTTGCTTCACTCCATAATGTTGGATTGAAGCACTTGAAAGTTCAATTTCTTCAATTGGATGGTAATTATATCCCAATCCTTATCACATTTGGGATTGTTCTTTATTACTTGCTAAGATTGGGAAAAGGCACATGTAGCAAAATCCATGAATTTTCGCATGAGGACATTGGTAGCTCCATCCTCCAACTTCTTGAGGAAATGTGGCCTTATCTTTTCTAGATCTATTTCAATGGAGGGCATGTAAAAATCTATCATCAGGTTTAAGTACTCCTCACAGGTCGTCCAGGTTTCTTTGGCCTAGTCAATATCAAGCTCCACTTCATGGAGCACCTATTCCAGGATTTCTTGTTTGTGATCAAGGCCCAACTTTCACATTTCCATGAGCCAATGTCATCCTTTGCTAGTGCAAGCTCATCTTCCCATGCTCTCTTAGGCATCTTGAGGATAGCCTCAATTTTAGGATATTTGATCCTATATAGCTCGGGGAAGTTGGTGAAGAATTTTCTTGTGCCTTTGAATTTCCTTTGCACTTCTAGGAACTTATTTTCCATTCTAGTAGTGCAGTTGATGCCCATATGCCCATTGTAGATGACCTATTGAAACCAATCCTTAGTGGCCTTGGTCAAGTTCTTTCTCTTTTCTAATTTGTTGATGTGGTCTTAGGATAGTATTTGTGGCAGTGTTGATGACATGGTGGGAAGCTCTTTAGCGGATGACCATTGTTGTATATAGGCCATTAAAGCTACCATTTTTTCCTTTAATTCCTCCTTGGAGTACTTGTCCTTATGCATCTGGTGTACAATAGTAGTGACTAACCTTTGAAGATGATCAATCTTTTGTTCCCTCATGGTTGTCCATAGATCGATAGTGGAAATATTATAGCTAACTCCTTCTCCTTCCACCACAAGGGTAGATATCTACACAATCCTAGATCTTGAGGAATCCATTGTCAAGTGGGACCTCACCCTTGGCTTCTTTTCCTTCTTTGTGGTTATTTGTGCTTGAGCCAGAATGGCTTCCAACCTCACCTTCAAATCCATAAGTGTAGGGGTCTTCTTCTCCAATTTATTTTCTAGCGATTCTGGCATCTGGGATCCCTCTTTTGATGGTTCTTGATCACCTTCCTCTTCCTGAGTATGCTAAATTTCCATTCCCTTGTTGCCTAATATCTCTTGTTCTATCTTTTCTTCCTCTTCATTTGAATCTCAAATAAATATTATTTTTTCTTTTGGGGATTCAGTGGTTGTATGTTTCTTGGGGCTATCCTCCCCTTTAGAGGTTTTCTCTTCCTTTTCTTACTACACATGCTCTTCATGGTGCTCTACTTTTGGGCTCTTTATTGCTTCAGCCTCTTTTTTAGGATCATCTTCTTTCTCTTCCTTTTCCTTTTCTTCTTCTTCTCTTGAAGAAGGCATTTCTTCATCATGTTCAAGGCTCCTATCTTGTTCCCTAGTTGGAGGCTCTGTGCTTACCTCCATTTCATCATTTGTTTCTTTATTTTCTTCAGAGAGTGGTTTCTCAACTTCTTCACCAACACCCCTCAATTGTTTGGCAAGTTCCTCCTCGAGCTCTTGAATGAAGGTTTCATTGATGTATTTTGCACCATGATCTTCAATGTCTTCCTCAGAGGATTATGTTTCTTCCTCTTCACACACCACTTTATCTATAAGGGGATGCCCAGGATCATCATGGAAAAAAAAGGCCCTTAAGTGGTGAAATATTTAGAAAAATCAGAGTTAGACAACTTGATGTAAAAATTGGAATAAGTTATCTATATTATTTCAAAAATATGTAACAATAGAATCTATAGAAAATTGAATGTAGTTTCTAAACTACTAGGTTTATTTAAAAAAAAATCTATTTGGTGAAAATATGGAATTTCAATGTAGTAGTACTTAAATTTTAGGGAAAAAATAAGTAGTTGTTTACCTAACCACCCTAACCACAATAAAATGATAATATTTTTTTATAAGATTTTAGATATAAGTAGGAGGACTCATGTCCCAATGTGTGATACATTTTTCTATAATTTTTCCAAGTAAATAATTAATTATGAATTTTTATTAAACTTTAAAACCAGTATGCCCAACTAATCTTTAACTTGGTCAAAACTTCAAGGAATTCAATTTTACCTTTAATCCTATAGTTTGTGAAGCATAGAAATGATGTATGTTTTATCCAAAAATGGAAATACTGAAAGCTATATATGCTTTTCAATCAATCCTATCAATCTCAAGACTTAGTCAGCAATTCAAATAGAAATGAATAATAATTATTATTTAAATCTGGGCATACTTAGCAGCCATGGAAAGCTAAATCTCTTTAAAGTCCTTCTAATCAATTTTGGGTAAAAAAAAGTCATCAGCCATATACCCTACACATACCCATCATATCACCACTTTTTGGCCCATCATGATCCTGCACATACCCAGAACTTGGTGCTAATGCTCCGGGTACTCATGGCAATCATATGCTTCTTCCTGTAATTCTTTTACTACCTCCCTCTTTGACCTTTCCAACTCCTCAGAGATCTGCATTGTTTCTTTCATTTCTAGTGGCTTGGTTGGAGTAGGGATGCGCAGGTCAGTGACAACTTGTGCTAGGGTGGCCTATATTGTAGGATTCATGAATAATCCAAATAGCTTTGTTTATATATTCTGCATATGTCAAACAAAAGCTTTTGGGAGTGATAGGGTAGGCATTTTTTTCATTGTAGTGGCTAGTGGGAGGGTTGATGATGGAGGCATGGAGGAGGAGGAGAGTCGAGAAGTGGTAGTAGATGAGGAATCTACCACCAAGATGGGTGTATTGGGAAAGGGGGAAGCAAGGTGGACCGAAATTTCCACCACTAGTGAAGAAGAAGAAACCATCACCTAAGGAGTAGGCAGAGGAGCAAGAGCACTGGCAGGATCAATAGTTGTGGCAGCAACAATAGTGGTTGTGATAGTGAGAGCAAAGGCATTAGGTGGGGACTTTAGTTGCTTGGCCTTTTCTTCTTCTCCCTCATGGAGTGGGTCTTTTGTATAGTGGGAATCTCTATGAAAGTACTCAACTACTTTGATTTCTTGGAAGGCTCACCCTCTGATTCCTTCCTTGAGTACACCTTGTGCTTAGGCTGATGCTCAACCGATTCTTTTATTTTTCTTGACCTGGTAGCTGGAGGGGATTTTGTAAGTTTCCGCAACTGGGGAAGCAACAGTTTCACTACCGGTCTTGCTTTCAGGCTCATCCTCAAGCTCACCATAGGTTAAGGTACCTCCTTGTAGTTTCAATTAAGCAATCTACCTATCAATCCATTGTTTTGTCCTTGCTTATACAGGCTTTATCAAAATTTTGAGATCATTTAGCTCTTCCTCATTCCAATCAATTAATGGCAGTGATAGGTTGGAAACAACATAGTATGTTAGATCAATCAACATGTTCTCATCTTCTACAATTTGATCTGACACTGGAAAAAAATTAGTTGTTTTAACAAAATGTGTAGTCATGTGCACGTAATACCTCATACGCACTTCTTTGTCATCTTTACAATTTTTCCAAATGTCCTCAACATCATGGAGGTGAACATACTATTTTCCAACCATCCTTTTCAATTTTCCATATGGATCCATTTGTGGCCTAGTAGTGCAAAGCTCTAAGTTATATTCATTCAATTCCTTTTGTAAGTATTCTACACACTAGGATGCATGAATTACATACATCCCTAGCCAAATGTAAGGGGATAAGGAATCCTCGGCCTATGTTTGTCACTTAGTAGCATGCGAGTATGTTGCAATTTCCTAGAGAGCTCAAGCAGAATCAACTAGTAATTTGGGTATTAGGGTAGTTTATATGGTCTCTCCAAGAAACTGTCAACTCAGATGTATCTAAATTTGGGAAACTAAATAAATAGGAAGCTGAGATGGTAGATGAAGGCACTAGCATTGTGGGTAACCCTCCTCTCAAAATCACCTCCAAACAATCTGATAATAGGCTGAATGAAGGCATCATTGACTCTGTAGTAGTCTTTCTTGAAGTTTTTGAATTAAAGTTTACGATACCTATCATATACCTTCAATTATCTCCATGGATTTTGGCTCAAGGCTACAAATAGTCCCCTATATTGAGCAAGATTAGTGAGTAGGTAGACTAGATATGAAGTCATATAGAACTATGAGGTTTTCTTCATGATCACGAACTACTCATGTAGGTAGTTTCTAATCATGCCTATCCAATGGAACTGGGTCTTTTCCCTAATGATTTCTTTTATAAAGTACAAAATCCACTCTTGGAAGAAGGCTGTAGTTGGGAGACCCATAACCCTACTCTATAATGTTACCAGGTCATGGTAATCCTCATAGAAATCACTTCTAAAGAGTTCTTGGGTAACCTTATTTGCACTACCCCTCTTCTCCT
>VDFB02373365.1:342842395-342881050 GCA_007258455.2 Sequoia sempervirens
CTGGGACCAAACTGAGCCATTTGATATCCCTACATTTTCAAATGATGATGCCATCATTAATTTCCTCTGTGCAAAAAATCTCAAAACAAACTCCACCATTGAACATCATAATGAAGCTTCCAAATAGGGGAGTATCAAATCTTCTAGTTGCAAAGTGAATAATACAGGAAATAGATCTGATGGTGAAAACCAATCAATGTCAATATCAGATCCAGAGAAAAGTAAAAACAAAGAGTGCATCCAACAACGAAAACCTCTCTAAGGAATTGAAGGATAGAATATTTGATACTCTCTTAGAGAAATTTTAGGAAATATCAAAGGTTTTGATTGAACTCACCCAATCTATCAATATCAATAGTGAAGAGATAGTGAAGACTATACATCTAGTGGCAACTCTAACACACCAAGAAAAACTAAGCTTCCTTAAATTCTTCATAGAAAAAAAAGTCAACTTTTCTTGGTCATATGCTGACATGCCATGGATTGATCTAGAACTCATAATGCATCATCTCTGCTACCCACCAAGAGTAAAACTAGTCAAGGAGAAACTAAGGAAAATGAATCCACATATTGCCCTATTGGTAAAAGCAAAGCTGAAGATGTTGTTAGATGAAGGATTCATCAGACCCATTGACTATGCCAAGTGGATCCAATATCGTACCAGTCTCAAAGGCTAATAACGACAATTGTATTTGCATTGATTTATGAGATCTCAATAAGGCTTGTCCCAAAGATGATTTTCCTCTACCTAACATAGACATCATAGTGGACTTAACGATAGGACATGGCATGTTGTCACTTATGGATGGTTTTTCTAGTTATAATCAGATCAAGATAACTCCATAGGATCAAGATAAGATATCCTTTACATATCCATGGGGCACATTCTATTGGAACGTCATGCCATTCGGATTGAAGAATGCAGGAGCTACTTAAAAGGAAGTTCATCTTAAACAACCGTTGCCTCATCCAATCAATACAACATAATGGACTAGTTACAAAAGATCCCTGCAAAATATCAATATTGGAATTGCTCAAGATTTCACCCACCCACAAAGAGATTTATGAAAAATCCCTAGTGGACAGAATAGTACCAACAAACCTAGAAGTTTGTAAATTCGAAGCCATGGTGGGACATTTGACCATGCCACATTGCTTATCCTTCTTAGAAAATGATGACACATATATTTCTCATCCCCACAATGTTTCCCTCCATCTCAAAGTCCTAATTCATAAACATCATGTCAAACACGTCCTAATAGATGGAGGAGATATCTTGAAGATATTTACTTTAAATCTTGTTTGTGCCTTGGGATTCTCTAATAATGCAATTGATTAAAAGAAAAAAACTATAATAAAAGCCTATGATGAATTCGAAAGATATTCACAGAGATTGATTGTCTTACCTATTCATGTAGGACCGATTCAAAAAGATGTAATCTGCCAAGTCTTAGACAAGGATTTGACCTACAACATAATATTGGTTTTCCCATGGATCCATAAAATGCAAATGGTCCCATCAACATACCACCAATGCCTGAAATTCCCTTGTGGTGGCCAAGAAATCACCATCTCAGTTGATTCAAATAGTCCTCAGTATTGCAACATTCTAAAATTTTTCCAAGATATCTTTGTGCCTCATAACAGAGAAGCTTCCACTTCCATCCCTTCCAATGATCAGAGCCAGTCAAGTTCTTCATCCAAACCATTGGTCTTTTCTTCAATTCATGAAGTTCAATCTAGTTACATGTTTAAATAGTATGAGAAGAACGAAGTTGCTCCTTCCACATCCTCAAATCATGAAGCCCAATTAAATGTGTTGTTGAAACAATTTGAGAAAAAATTCCAAGTCAAAGATAAAGGTTTGGGTGAATATTTCATCAAACGATCCTTATGCATTTCATAGTTCTCTTCCCAAAAGTCATATGGGAAACCCTCAACTTCAACACAATAGACATCACAACCAGTTACTCTCTTTGATGGTCAGTTTGTAAGAGAAATCACTAGGGTTGATGAAGTGGAAGACAAAGATATTCTAAACTGGCTCTATAAAGATGAAGAAGAATCTCAAGCAACAATGACAAATGTACAAACAACACAATATGGAAAAGGCTTCACTATCTTGGAAAAGATGGGATATGAGGGAAAAGGCCCTATAGGAAAAAGAAAGGAAATAATTTTAGAACCAATTCAACCACTCTTAATCAATCCAAATGATAAGACTGGCCTAGGTTATAAAGAGGAGAAAAAAGAAAGGATGACTTAGAAGGTGATTGAGAGAATATTGCAGTTACAAGCTAGTGATGATCATGAAACTAATTCTAATGAAAATGAGTGGGATTCACTATCAGAAGATTCTTGTTATGACAAGGAAATTTATTTGGTACACAAGTATGCACCCCTACTCAAAGAGGGAAAAGGTTCAGGTTCTAAATCGCTTGAATTAGGATTGCAACACATTGATGTTTCTAGTGAATACGATTCAACTTAGAGTGAAATAGATAATTCAAAGGAGAGTTACCTTATAGACCTTGATTTTTATATTATAAAAGATATCACCATCAAGACTCTTACCATCTTTGACCTTAATCGGTCAGGTGACTTCTTATCCCTAGTACATCCCAAACTCATAGACTGGGACCAAACTGAGCCATTTGATATCCCTACATTTTCAAATGATGATGCCATCATTAATTTCCTCTGTGCAAAAAATCTCAAAACAAACTCCACCATTGAACATCATAATGAAGCTTCCAAATAGGGGAGTATCAAATCTTCTAGTTGCAAAGTGAATAATACAGGAAATAGATCTGATGGTGAAAACCAATCAATGTCAATATCAGATCCAGAGAAAAGTAAAAACAAAGAGTGCATCCAACAACGAAAACCTCTCTAAGGCATTGAAGGATAGAATATTTGATACTCTCTTAGAGAAATTTTAGGAAATATCAAAGGTTTTGATTGAACTCACCCAATCTATCAATATCAATAGTGAAGAGATAGTGAAGACTATACATCTAGTGGCAACTCTAACACACCAAGAAAAACTAAGCTTCCTTAAATTCTTCATAGAAAAAAAAAAGTCCAACTTTTCTTTGGTCATGTCGACATGCCATGGATTGATCTAGAACTCATAATGCATCATCTCTGCTACCCACCAAGAGTAAAACTAGTCAAGGAGAAACTAAGGAAAATGAATCCACATATTGCCCTATTGGTAAAAGCAAAGCTGAAGAAGTTGTTAGATGAAGGATTCATCAGACCCATTGACTATGCCAAGTGGATCCAATATTGTACCAGTCTCAAAGGCTAATAACAACAATTGTATTTGCATTGATTTCTGAGATCTCAATAAGGCTTGTCCCAAAGATGATTTTCCTCTACCTAACATAGACATCATAGTGGACTTAACGATAGGACATGGCATGTTGTCACTTATGGATGGTTTTTCTAGTTATAATCAGATCAAGATAACTCCATAGGATCAAGATAAGATATCCTTTACATATCCATGGGGCACATTCTATTGGAACGTCATGCCATTCGGATTGAAGAATGCAGGAGCTAATTATCAGTGTGCCATGACAACAATTTTTCATCATATGATGTGTACTTTCATGGAAGACTATGTGGACGATCTATTAGCTAAATCATATACTAGAGAGGGACACTTAGAGATCTTAGACAAAATTTTCACTAGACTAGAGAAATTCAATGTGCGACTGAATCCAATGAAGTGTGTGTTCGGGGTGACTTCAGCTAAAGTCTTGGGATACATAGTTATAGAAAAAGGAATTGAGGTAGATAAAAAAAAGGTTAAAGCTATCATGGAAATTCCACCACCCAAAAGCATTATTCAACTACGATCTCTTCAAGAAAGGTTCTAATCAATCTGAAGATTTATTTCAGAACTGGCAAACAAGACCCATCCTTTTACTAACTTACTACACAAAAATGTTTCTTTCTGATGGGATGAAAAATTTGAAGGATCCTTCAACTAATTGAAACAATACCTAATGCATCCACCTGTCTTAGTACCACCAGTAGAAGGAAAACCACTCTTGTTATACATTGCAACAACTAATGTATCATTGGGAGCCCTGTTAGCACAAGAGGATCCAATAGGAAAAGAGAGGGAAATTTACTACATCAACATGATACTAAACGACTATGAAATCAATTATACATCCATTGAAAAGGATTTCTTACTAGTAGTGTTTGCCACCCAATAGCTATGACACTATAAGATAACTCACAACATCAAGTTAATAGCCAAAATAGATCCACTAAAATACCTACTCAGCAAAGCTAACTTGATTGGAAGACTAGCCAAGTGGGTTAAATGATACTCGGTGAATTTAAAATCCAATATGTGGATAAGAAAGCAATAAAAGGACAAGAAATCACTAACCAGTTAGCTAAAGCACCTGTACTAGATGATCATCCTTTGCACATTGAATTTCCAGATGCTAATGTCCTTACCTTGGATGTAAAATAGTGGACATTATACTTTGATGGATCACTCACCCAACATGGATCAGGGCTCAAAATCCTAGATTTGTCACTCCACAATGACATACCATACCAAAATCATACAAATTGATGTTCCTTTGTACTAATAACATGGAAAAGTATGAAGTGTTAATCATCAACATTAAAACAACTATAGAATGGAAAATTCTAGAATTGCAAGTATATGGAGATTCTCAGCTGGTCATTAATCAGGTCAATGATGATTATCAAACAAAGGATAAAAAACTGATGCCCTACAAAAGAATGATTGATGGTTAAGAAATATTTTATCGATATCAAATTTGAATCGATATTCAAGAGTGGACAATAAAGTTGTTGATGCCATGGCTACTATTGCTTCCCTATTACAAATTCCAGAGAAGAGAAGTTGTTACAAGTTTTTGGTGGAACAACATTTTTCCCCTGCTTATGACAATACTAAGACCCAGGTTATATGTCACCTAGTTGATACCAATGCCTCAATCTATGGTGAGATTTATACCTACCTAAAAGATAACACCCTTCCACCCAACCTATCTATAAATCAAAATTGCAATTTCATTCGCTGAGCCGCCTGACATATTCTTATCGTGGATGTACTATACCAATGAGGTCTTGATGGAACTCTCCTCCAATGTCTGTAATGTGATAAGTCTGAAATGGCTTTACGAGAAGTTCATGAGGGTGTTTGCAGAACTCATTCAAGTGGTTTAACCTTAGCCAAGAAACTCCTTCATTTAGGATATTACTAGCCAAACATGGAGGATTTTTTCTAGTTTGTTAAGAAATGTCAAAAGTGTTAGATTCATGGCAACCTCATCCAGGTACTAGCACATGAACTTCAACCTTTTGCATCCACATAGCCCTTTTGTCAGTGGGAACTAGATCTTGTTGGTAAAATCCATCCATCTTCATCAAATGGACACAATTTTATCATCACAGACACAAAATACTTCACAAAGTGGATTGAAGTCATTCCTCTCATCACCATCATAGGAAAGAAAATTTCATCATTCATCCTCAATTACATCATCTATTGGTATGACATCCACCAATCCATTGTCACTAACAATGGAAGACTACTTAAAAATAAAGACATGAAAGAATTATGTGAGAAGCTCAACATTCAACATTGTTTCTCTACACCATACTATCCTCAGGAAAATAATCAAGTAGAGGCTATCTTGAAGAAAACGATCAATGACACTAGACGTGATTGGCACATCCAGTCAAACCCTACTCTATGGATGTACCACACTAGTATTCACACACCAATAGGAGCCACACCATACGCTCTTGTATATAGATATGAGGCCACTGTACCCATTGAAGTTGAATTATCATCACTCTGGGTTTCATTGAAGGGTGTCATCTCTGATGAGGACTATTGGGTATCTACATTGTAGGAACTAGAACTATTAGATGAACAATTCCAACATGTAGTGAACCACTTGAAAGCCTACCAACAATAGATGTCTAAAAATTAAAATCATAAAGTCAAACCTAGAAAATTTCAATTTGGTGACTTGGTATTGAAGGAGAACCCACACAACTAGTAGGATAGGGAGAAGATAGGAAAGTTTGAACTGAATTGGTTGGGCCCCTTTGTCATTGTGTCAGTCTATGGATCAAAAGCATACAAGCTATCCACACTAGAAGGAGACTTATTTGAAGATCCCATGAACAATCTCCATCTCAAGAAATTCTACACATGATTCATCTGTTGCATCAGAAAAAGCCCTAAAAAAATCCAAAAACATTAGCAAAAGTCCTAAAAAATGGTTTCCCTAGTGAAAACCTAGAAAATAGGCATCTTGGTGACAAAAAAAAAATCAAAAGAAAAAATACAAAAAATGAAAAAGAAAAAAATACAAAAAATACAAAAAAATTCAAAAAAGAGAAAAAATACAAAAAAAGCATAAAATCTAAAAAAAATGCAATAAAAGCAAGTAGTAAAAACTTGGCAACAGGTACTATTTGTGATAGGTTGGCTTCTTCCTCTATTGGAATGTGTGTCGACCACATTGGTTCTTTGCTATCACTATCCACATCCTTCATTTGAGCCTCATGTACATATTCTATTGTGTCGGTCTTGTCTCACTTTGGCTTGTCAATCATTATACATATCCATAATATAATTGGTTTGTTTCCATTAGGGGAAAAATCCTAAACTCACTGGGGGAAATTCATCTTTGAGCTTAAAAATGACAAACAAACAATAGTATGACAACATGGTGAGTAAAACACAACAATCAAGTGGGCTACAACTTTGAACATCAATTAGACTCACCAAAAAAAATCATTTGAACCAACAACAACAAAATCCATCAAAAAAAATTTTCATTTGGTGACAATCCTCTGAATCACAATTTATCACTTTCACATAAATGTTCAAACTATTTGCATTTTGATTGTTGTTATTGTTTCTCAGGAGCAACTCAAGGATGTCAAAAACTAGAGAAGCTATGATCAGGAATGATATTAAATTCTTTGTCTGCTATTTATGAGTTGATCATTAATACTATGTGAATCATTGTGGGACGTGCTCTACAAAGTATCACTGATGAAATTTTAGATTTGCATAGGAAAATGGTTAACTCTTGTCTGTTTACACAATAAATTATTAGGTCATCTCAGTCCAATTATACCTAGATGCTTGTGTTAACTTGCACTATCAAACATCATGAAAGTAGTCCTCAGGTCATCATTGTCTAATTATACCATCAATGTTTGTACTCACTTTCAACATTTTAAAAGCTCAATGATGATACCAAGAAAAATAAATTAATTACTTGGATGACAACATTGCATTGTTAGGTTTGCATGTTTAGGTTGCATTCATACTAGGTGTTGTAGTGGTATTTATATATTTCTCCAAGGATGATACAATGTTACGAGTGATGTTATTTCTATCATTAATATATTAAGTACATTTGGCATTACCAAAAAGATCATTCATCGTTTAGTCACCTAGGAATTTAGGACATCATTCATAACATTTTCTTGTCATTCATCTAGTCATTAGATCATATATTTGCATCATGAAAATCCAAAAACAAATGCATTACTTGGTCATTTTCTAAAGCATCCATTTCATACATGCAATCATATATTTGCATCATGAAAATCTAAAAACAAATTATTGATCATATCATTTCCATCCATATATATTTAGTCATACATTTTCCCCACAAAGACACCCACATATAAATTTCCATTATTCCATTTCATACATGCATTCATATATTTGCATCGGAAAATAAAAAAATAGAAAGTACCATGCATATCATATATTCATAAAAACATGTAGAATTATCCATCATTAATAATATCATCCATCTATCCATTTCATATTTTTCATCACATATTTTCATCATAAAAGTACAAAAGCATAGCATTTGGCACATTCCATTCACATAATAAGATTCGTCACATAGGGAATATAGACATCATTCATAAAAGCATCATAGGATCAAAACACATATTGCATCCATGACATATCATATCACCATCACATAGCATACATAATAGGAAATTAAATGCATTCATCATGATCAACACATAAACACATAGGTCAATCATCATCATCACTGCATATATATCTCAAAATAATGTCACACCTATGGATAAACTAGCTCATCTGAGGTACACTACTTGATGTAAATCATGATATAATTGTGCAAGCATGCATTAACCCAAGGAAAAACAAGTCCCAAATTGAATCATATGCTCTAGTGTCCTACCCCAACCAATGGAAAATCCCTTTTCCCTCTTGTCATGACATAAGAAGCCACTAAAAAATCTCATAAGCATAGAAGGAAAAGGGGCATACACCTCAAAAATCTCTTTCCAAGGCATCTCATATCTGCTAATATGGTTTTCATGGAATATCTTGCATAAGGTATCTATACCTCCCTCCTTGGTGTGGTCATATGTCATGATATCACCCGTTATGGGAATCCGTAGAATCTTGTAGACATCCTCTGGAATCATAGTCATCTCTCCAGTGGCCAAATGAAAAGTGTTTTGGTTTCTATGCCACCTCTCTTCCAGCACAATCAGCAATCCTTGATTAATCCTAATTCGGGGCATGTCAATAAGTGAAGACAATCTGCATCACCCAATGATATCCCTATCAGCTTGTGATAGATGTGGGATTAGCTCCCAAGTCTATGGGAATTTCTCTCGGGACTAAAGATTATCTAAATTCATATCCTATCATTATAACATTGCAATCAACACATCAATCAATCAATCAAATCGACAAACAAATCAAACATCGATCAATCATATTATCAGTTCTAGTGAGATTTTCATCAAATATCACTAACATTTTTTATCCTCACCTATCATGAGGTCAAAACAACATCATCATTATTGCATCTTACCTATCATGAGATCAATAAATCATCTAATCTATCATCAACAACAAATCATTGGCTGACACGATTAAATATCCTCAAATTTTAGGAGAAAAACTACAAAATCTTCAATTCTAACCTAGATGCACCATAACAGTGCCCCATTGTGCCAAAAGAGCAAATGCACAACTAAAAAGGCTTAATGCACTATTACAGTCTAGAAATGCACCATTTCTCTCAATGCACTAGATAATTCATTGGATGCGCAAGGGAATCTCTTTGATGTGACATCAAATTTGATGCACCATTACTTTGGGTGGATGTGCCAAAACTAAAGTTTGATGCAACATCTCTAATGGAGGCATTTCCTAATAATCTAATGCATCGTTACAGACTTTCTATGTTTCACAACATGGATGCGCTATTATAGACCATCTATGTGTCATCAAACCTAGCCGATACACTAAAACTCTAGGTGGTTGCACTAAAAAATCTAAACTATGCACCACAAAAAAAATTGTATGTGCCAAAAGAATAAAAAATTAAAAATGAGGGAAAATTTATTCAAAATCCACAAGAAATGTTTTTGAAATTTGTACCGAAGGTGCATATCCCACTGGCCGATTGTGTCGCCACACCCACTTGAATCGATGAGTCTCGTAAGGGATAACCATCCTCACTCAAATTCTCAACGTTTCTCTCACTCTACAATTTTATAAATCACAAAATGCACAAATGAGTCCTTTTTCACTTTTTACCTCTTAATAAGGGTAATTAAGGGTGTAATTTTGGTGGGATATTTGATTTTTTTTTAAAGATCAATTAATCAAAGGGCAGCTCATTTCTTCCATATAAGGAGAGAAATTGTTGGAATATCATCAAATCATAATTTCATAATCGACATCATCACAAATCATCATAAATTTTCAAAAATCATCAAAAATCTTTTAATCATAAAAAATTCCCCGATTTATCTCCCGAGGGGGCATACATTCGTTATCTTTTGAAAATCACTGTTTGAGGCATCGTCAAAATTTTAGCAACAATGGTAAATTTTTATTTGAAGTAATGTGTAAACACATCACTTCAAACAAGGGAAAAATGTATACATCCAAAATTGGTTTGGAGAATATTAATTAAATACTGGTTATTCAATTAATAAAAATCTTTATTTCCTCTACTATATAAATAAATTGCAAAGTTTATTTATATAGTTTGTATTAATTAATTCCTCTTATCTAAACCACTTTCTTCATGATTTAATTAAATAAACAAATTTAACTAATTTTTTTTATTTGATTAATTCCCTTTCATTAAATTTAAATTTTTAATTTGAATTTTGTCACATTTCTCCATATTCTTCTAACCTCCTTCCACATCATCTTCCATCTCACCATGTGTCACATGAAAATAATTATTCCTAATTTCTAAAATGGGTATTTACCCTCAACAATCTTAACAAATTTAGGGACACATGGCTTCTCCTTCCCATTTATTCTTTTCTACACTTGGCAAGATTGTTCTATTAAAGGGGACAACCTCCTTATTTCTCTCTAACTTCCTGATTGCTCATCATTGATCTCTCTAGATTGAATCCTAATCATCCATTGCTACCAACTCACCTGATGCCTTGGTGAAATTTATAAATAGAGGCTCATTTACCATTTTTGCACAAGAAAGCATTGCATACAATTACTTTGCAGAAATCATCTTAGTATTTGAGAACTTAGTTTACATTTTGATTTAGCATTTAGAATAGTTTAGCAAGTAATTTAGAATCATGGTTGCTTTCTTAGATGTGTATTAGTTTATTTATAACATTTAGAATCATTTTCATAACATCTTCATTAGTTTAATTCAGCATTGCATCATCTTCATTACCATTCTGCATACAACAATTTACCATTCAACATGTCATTTAGTCCATCATCCAGCAAAATCATCAAGATCATGTAGATGTAGACATAATTTTTTCACTCTAGAATTAATGGCTGCTCATTTCTTAGGCTTCATCCCAGTTATTCAGTGCATAATTAAGATCTAAGAGCACTAATTCAGGATCCTTAGGAATAGAGGAAGATGTAATGTCTTTAAGGAATCATTTTATCAAATTATGTTGTTAAATTAGATTTCCTTAATGTAATACATTGCATCTATTGTGTTTTTTTATTATTATAATTCAGATATTTTCTCACACATAGCAACCATTTCCACAGAACGAAAGCCATAAATGAGACAATATTAAGTTTCCCTATGTGTAGATTTGTATGTAGCCATAGAGCCCATGCAAAATGATAGCCATATAATGAAACCATAAATGAAACGATATTTATTTTAACAAATAATATTTTCTTCTATCAAAAACACCTTATTGAAAATTGAAACAATATATCATTTTGAATCGAACCTTATTGAAAATAAGACAATATTGGTCGAGCTAGACAATAACAATCGACCAAAAACTGCATAACATCAACATTTTTATTTTGTTGCCAACATAGCCACTAAATGCAAGCCATAAAGATTAACCAATAGAAAATTGGAATGCATATAAATATATTCTATTAGTTTGAACAACAAAAATATACTCTTTTCTAGACAAAACCTTATCAAATATTGAAAGAATCTAGTCTTTACAACAACACCCTATCAAAAATTGAAATAATATAACATATTCAACAACACCCTATCGAAAATAAAACAATGTAGCCTAAGATAAAGAAAAATAATCAATAAACTTATTGATCTTTTATCAATAGAACACTATTGAAAATTGAAAGAATATAGTTTCTTAAATAGGAGCATATCGAAAATGAGAGAATATAGCACAAGCTAGACAATAACAATTGACAAAAATTGCATAATGTCAAATTTTTATGTGGATCATGAGAGGGATAATGGCACAATATAACCTTTCCAACAACACCTTCTCAAGAATGAAACAATATAGGTTAAGCAAGAGAACAATAATGAACAATGCCCAATGGAATCTAACATAAAATGTATAACACTAACTATTTCATTATGTCACAACCATAGCCTGAAAAATATGAATTTTGTTTGAATCTTATGTCAAAAACATAGAGATCTACATATAAGATATATAAAATAAAACACAACAAGATGAGCCCTCATTTCCACCCTTCCATATTAGGTCTTGGAGCCTCATGGATCTCACAAAACCCCCAAGCAAGAGTATGCGTTGTCCACCACTCTAATCAAGGGTGGAATAAATATTGCTTATTACAATCAACATAGAGTATATTAGGATCTAATTGTCTATTTGACTATTTTGACTAATTTTGAATTAGTTCATCAAATTTTCCGTTATAGTTGGAGTTTGCTATGGAAAAATAACAAAAAATGTGAAATTTAGTGTGGTGAACATATGTATTTGATAGAGAATATATAAATCAGGAGATTTAAAGAGTTCTATAATGTATAGTACAAAATATGGAATACTTGTGTAATGCAAGGGATGGATTAAGTAAAATTTAACCATACTTGTGCACATGGCGAATTGTAGTAGGAAGACAAGAAAACAAGGTCTGATCTCCACCCTACCATATTGGGTCATGGAGTGCCACACACTCACACCAAACTCCTAAGTAGAACAATAAACTATCCACCACTGTGATCAATGATAGAAGAAATATTTCAGCCACTGATGACTTTAAACAAAATCACTGAACTCTATATTATGGTTGGAGTATGCTTTGGAAGAATAACAACAAAGTGTGAATTTTAGTGTAGTGGCCATCTCTAATTCATAAAAAAATATGTAAACTAGGAGATATCAAAGTTCTATATTTTATAACACATAATTTTCTATGTACTTGTAATGGGAGGAATGGAGTAAATAAAATCTAGGCATACCCGGTGCACTTTATGGAAATGCAATGTCAACATAAGAAGAGGAGGCTTGATGTCCACCCTACCATATTGGATCATGGAGCATCATGCACTCTCACCAAACCCCCAAGAAAGAAAATAAATTGTCCACTATTTGTAGCAATGTTAAAAGCAATGTTTAGGTCATTGTTGACTTAATACAAGATCAAAAGGCATCAAAAGGTCTACAAATGAGGATTGTTTGGGTTGAGTATGGTTGCAAACATGAAAGGATAATGTGAAGTTTAGTGTACCAAATACATACCATTGGTAGATGATAAATCAATAAAAAAATATAAAGACATACAATTCATAACAAATAATATGCAATGCAACTATAGTAGAATAGTGTAAGTAAATAAAATATAGGCATACCTTGTGCAAGGAATGGATTGGAGTATTGAGATAAAAAAGGAGGCCTGATTTTCACCCTACCACATTGTGTCATTGAGTGTCATGGGATCTCACCAAACCCCTAAGTAGAAAGATTAATTGTCCACCACTTTAATCAATGCTGAAGGCAATGATTTGGCACATGAGAATTTTTTTTGAGTGGGAATCAATGTTGTACATTTTTAATAAATTGACATGGAGTTGTGAAATAAGAGATGAAAGAAAAGATATATAGGCTTATGTTGTATAGAAATGGAATGTAGGTGAAGGCAATACATCATGCAAATGTGAAATCATAAAGCTATTTAACATTTAGGATATTTGTACACCGAACATGTGTGTCTATATTTTAGTACACACATTTGCAATCTAAAATGATTTCAATAATAAATTGGCATAGAGTTGTGAAATAAGAAATGCAAGAAAAGATGTATAGGCTTACATTGTACAGAAATGGAATGTAAGTGAAGGCCATACACCATGCAAATGTACAATTGTAATGCCATTTAACATTTAGGAGATCTGTACATTGAGCATGTGATCTATATTTCAGTACACACATTTGCAATCTAAAATGGTTTGGATGAAATATGGTTAGACATAAGGGAAATTTGAAGTTTAGTACAACAAACATGTGTCATTAGTAGACAATATCTAAATGAACAAATATAAACAACTATATAGTTAGTAACAAATAATATATAATGTATGTGCAATAGTTCAATTGATCATATAAATAGGATGCAGGCATACCTTTTGCAAAGAGGAGGAGACAATATGTGTACAATTGCATATAATTGTCTTTTGGCACCTGGAAATTTTATTCAACTTAAATCACTATTATCTATTTTTAAAAATATATATAGTTGTGACATTTATGAAAAACAATATTGGATGCAGTTGCAAAAGAAGAGATAGAAAGAATGATATATAACCTTACCTTGTATACAAATGGAATATAGTTGCAACTCAAACACCATTAAAAACTTGTGAGCATGAAGGTATTAAGAATTGTGAAGATTTATAGTAATAGTTGGAAATGTTTGCAATCTAAATTTGTTAGAATTTGAAATTTTTCGAAAGAAATGATTCAAACATGATAGCTCTGGAAGGGACATTATTAGGTAAAAGGGAGGAAGCTATTGAAAGGAAAATTAAATATAGATAATAGTTTGGGCAAGTGGGGAAGAGGAATGGATTGATGTTTGTTGTTGGGCGCAAAGGGAAACACAAGGAAATAGTTGAATAGCAAGTTATCTTAGCAATGACTATAAAAGTAAAACCTTCAGAATTTTTCCAAAAGTGATTAAAACTAGACTATGGAGTGAACAAGGAAAAAGGAATAGTAGAAATCAAGGGTATTGTGAAATCATTAAAACAAAAAGGAAAAGGAGAAGAGGTATAGTTACCGTGAAGAAAAAAATGATTTCATCATGATGGGAATGCAAACAATTGTTGGAGGGATCATCTTCTTTGATTTGAATCCCATTCTATTTGTTGGAATGTAGCGTAGAGTACCTGTCAAAAGAGAAAGGTGGATCTATGTGTATTCCTACTATTGATTTAACATGAGAGAGAGTTGTGAATGTTAGTCTTTTCCTTTCTTTAGTTCCAATATCTATTGTAGCTTTCTCTAGTGTTTAGCCTTGAGATTTATGGATTGCTATTGTCTAGGCCATTGTCAATGGGAGCTATCTCTAGCTGCCTCATGTGATTGGGATAATCGTGATAAATCTTGGATTGTATTGATCCCATGATGGGCCAATGTAGTTCTAGAAGTCAACAACAACATATTTAGGAAGTTGAGGCTGTTTAGCACCCTTAGCATATACAATAGCCATCACTAAACCCAAGAATCCATTAACTAGGCTAGCTGCCACCCAAAGATTTGTTGTCAACATTACTTGTTGAACAATTGCAAGAAATAGATTTGCTTGAAGCTATTCATCATTGCCATAATCAATTTTTTTTTGTTGGGAACATTCAACAACACTAATTGTAATTGAAACATTCAATTGCTGGAGAATTTTCCTATTGTGCAAAGTAACCAACTTATTTGTTGGGAATAAGTGGATAGCCTCATCAAAATCTTGGTTTTTCTTAGATGTAAGCATGGATTTTGTTTGATTCATAATAATTTTCTAATCAAACAAGGATTCCTAACAATTTCTAATATTCATAAGGAGCGTATGAAACTATTGTTGTGAATTAGATTGCCCATGCTGATGAAAGACAGTGTCAAGCATGAAAACAATATTAAAAGTGTGTCAAAGTTCCAACACTATGGAATGAGAACCATAGATATTCCTATCCATAATAGAGGGTAGTTGTGCCAAGTCACCCATGACTATAATAGAGACACCACCAAATGGCTGCATATTTCTACCAGGGAATGCTTGCTGAAATCGATTATCTATTTTAAGCAACAACTTGGGACACAAGAAGCTCATTTCATCGGTTAAGATGTATTTAATATGTTTGAAGTCCTATTGAAATATGGTCAATGGTTTTCCTTTCAGTGGATTCATATCTCTTATTGGTATCTGGAGAGCAGTATACACTGTGGAGGCACAAATATTGTAAGCAGCAACAACCGTTGGCACCAAAGCAAGCAAAGGATTCATTTTTTGATTCAATGATGTATTTAGTGATCTCCATATCTTGTTAATGAGGAATGATTTACTTGTTCCAGTAGTTCCTTCAATGATTGTATGTAGCGGTGGTGATGAAGACGGGCCAAGATGGTGTTGTTCAATGATATTCAAAGCAAGATTTTGCCTAAGAGATAGTCGATTGCAAAGTGTAGGTGTTGCAAATGAGAAAAGAGTCTCTTCAATTGTATGCAATTTACTTGTTGAAAAGAACTATTCAAAAATGCTATGAAGATTCTCTGGAACATGGTGGTTGTCCCACCTGTGATGTAGGTCAAAGTCCCATCTACCCGAGAGTTGCAACTGGTAAATAAAAACATTGTTTGTGGCACCAAGTCAAGAGAGAAACTCCCATTCATATTCATCTATGTGGGGTAGAGACTGCACAATATCGGTACCACTATCACTACCCTCACCATTATTAGGGGGGATAGTAAGTCTATTGACATGCTAAGCATCATAGATAACAACATAAAATAGCCTCCAATTTTGTTTTATGCTTTCTCTTGTAAGGCCTATGTTAGCCTCAACATTTCAAAAAGGTTTGTATAGTAGCAATTATGACCAACAAAATGTTTCGAAGGCATCACTTTTTTCTAGTGGGATGGTCTTGAAAAGTGGGTAAACAATGATGATAGTAGGTTGTGGTCAGGTACGCCAAGCTGCAACTTTGCAATTTTTCCAATATGTATAAAGATGTGTAGAATGAATAAGGGATATTGTCTCCATTTCAGCTAGTCTTTGCATGTAGAAATGAATATAACTACTAGAAAGCTCGTAACCACTATCAATTGTTTCTAAATGATGAAATATCTCCCTGCTAAAGTTCAAAGACAATAAATGCCGACTTGAGATGACAAAGGGAAACTTTTGATATGGCATGTTTCTTGTGCACCAATTTCATGATTAGCAACAAAATTCATCATGAATTTTTGGTAGGAAAGTAATGCTTTATCCTTAGATGAATTTTCATTTGCAATCCTCTACAAGATATCAATATAGCTTTCAATTTTTTTCTCAGACTTTGATACATATTTGGAAACACAGTTTAGCATAATTTGTCTAGACAATACTGGCTGGCAATCAACATTTTCTCACCAAATTGCAAGCATCTCAGGGGTATGGATATTAACACACTCATCATTTCTTTCTGGTTTATATGATTTGTTCAATTCACTATCAATTACCAATGTCAAAGATGGCTATGTATTCCATTGAGCTTTGTAGTGACATTGTAATTGGTGGCCCTTTTTCCTAAGGAAAGTGTATTTAGTACATTTGGTATTCCTTTGCACCATGTTCAACAACTGTTCATAATCCACCATTGGATCCTCAGAGAAATTTGTGTAGTATTAAGCAAGCACGAGTCCTCCAAATTTGAGTGGTGGATCCTTGATATTAGTTGCTCTGGGGGACGAGGGTTCCATGCTGAAACATAGTGATCAAAGAAATGTTTTCCTTAATGAAGCTCATGTGGGTTGGACCAATCAAGCATGTCCATATTCAGGGCATTTGGGAGCCACAAGAAACCATGTACATGTGTTGACCCACAATGTTGCCACTCATACCTATACCAATAGTCTTTTGTGTGGAAAAGTCTCTCAATAACCTATTCACCAAAAATAGTGAATCACAAGTATTTGTACAAGGCTATTATGTGTGGGTTATGTACAATGTTCTCTATGAAGCATCTCTAGGAGTATGGAAAATCCAACTGGGCATGAGTTTCAATCACCCTATGTAGATTAGGCCATTTTTTTATCTGTAGAGGACAAAGTGAAGAAAAGAGTTTGTGTATCAAGTTGGTGGATCATTGTTGCAAGCTCTTATCGACACTTCTCCCAATATGAGCATGTTCCTCGCAAGGATACACCAAAGTAAACAAGTTGGTTTGCTATTTGGGTATCTAGTGCCTCCCAAAGCAATTGTCACAAAGCAATAACAAACTTCGAGATTCTTTCCTCCAACTTTGTTTTCATAACAACTGATGTTGATTGTTGGCTTTGATGTATCATTATCAAGTTATTAAGGTAATATCTAAATCTAACATGCCTACCAAATATATTATCATAGTATCTCAACAAGTGCAAGGAATATTCATGTAAGTGAATTTGTATGGTTCTCGATTGTAGGGGTATTTCCATGCTAGTGGGGAACACAATTGGAAAATCCATTCTTAGTAACCCTTCTATATTATATTCATTGATAGGTCTAGAATTTATTTTAGGCCAAGGAAATGTAATTTTATTAGTGCCTTTAATTTTTAAGGCATCTCTAATTTCCTAGAATTCTCAAAGAGGGTTAGGCATCAATGGAATAAATGATGACGAGTCCTGAAGGTTAGCTCCCTCATCAACAATGCTTTCTACAATTGCCATTAGTTTAATTGGGTTATGCCTCAGTTCTTCCATTATCTGCAGAAGATCAGAGATGTCAGTACTTGTAGAAGGAAACAAATTTAAAGCATCATAATCTATTGCAACATCACTATAGTATGGGTCATTCTCAATTTTATATATTAATGCAGTCGTGAGATTATGTTTGTCAACATAGCAATCATAGTTTGTTCCCTGAACACCAATTCTTCACATAATGATGACTTCAAAATCATGTAGACGACATGACAAAAAAGTTACAATGGACGTGATGTCTTTTGGGAAACTTATAGTATGGCCACTATATTTCTATTGGCCTCCTCTCACATGGGTTATTGCAAAGCTGGAGCAACTCTGGCTATAAGCATTTCTTTGACTTGAGTAAGCTTTGCAAGGATGGCTAGTTGGGGCCTTGGATCCATTTTGTTTTTTAGGATAAATCTATGGATGGATTTTTCAGAAGGATAATGCAAACACACAATTCCAATGTTGGATGCTCATACTATCATGCTGACATAGCTCTCATTACAAATAGAACAAAATTTCAATTCAAAAAAAGCATCAATGTGCTGACGGAAGTATTGCGTAGCAATGCAGAAAGTTTCACCAAACATGTTGCTTGAGTGGTGGGTTTCCCATTATGTAGATGGAAAGGAATGCCTAGCAAGGGTTTGTGACAGTGTACAACCAGGTATTGTGGGGCCAGATTCACTGTGATGGTTGTGTTGTAGCTGCAAAGGGGTGGGAGTTGAGGGGGTGCAACAACGAGAAAGTCTTAATGGCAAGCTTGCTTGCAATGGCGGTGTCCCTAGCTAGGCATGTGGTGCCAAGCTAGGTGGGTCTATACCACATTTTTTTTGTAAGTTATTATCTCACCAACTTGCACAAATCTGATCTTTGTGGTGTGCATAATAAAGTTGGTTTATTTGGTGTTTTGTTGCCTTTTTATGATCCACACTCAAATTAGTATTGGAACTTGAAGAAGGCTATGAAGCCTATAGTAATAATATTAAGGAAACAATAAAATGGTTGCAAACACCAAGTTAAATGGAAATGGAATAACTAAAGTGGTCAAGCTAATTGAATATGCAACAAAGTAGCCAAAGGAACATAGCAACACTCAATAATACCCTATGGAAAGCAATATAAACTATATAACATGAACTATTTTACTATGTTCCAACCATTAACATAATATGGAAGCCATAAAGGAAACAATATTGGTTTGACTAGTGGCCTAGATGGAAGACTCACAAATCATAATAATTCATAGTAATAATGCCATGCACAAAGAAGGGAAAATGCACAAATGGCACATTTTTTTTTCAACAATGCTTTATGGAAAACAACCAAAGAATACATATATGTATATGTATACATAAATTTATGCATCCATATGCATTGTATTTAAAATTACTTTCAAACTCCAACTAAAAAAATAAGAATGCAACCAATGAACAAATAGCTAATACAAAATGAAACGGATGAAAGGAATGCTTGGTCTCCACCCCAGCATATTGGGTCATGAAACCTTGTGAGAATAATCTTATTGGGAAAGTGGCTAATTCAAAAGAAAATGCATTTATTGCAATACTAAATTTTCCTATGGACAAGAATTAATGGTAACAATATGCATTAACGATACTTCTTTTCAAGAAATCATTTTAGTGTTAAACCATGCCGCATATACTAGTAAACTGTCAAGTATAATGATACATAGTTTAATACTTAATACTCTTCTGAAAAAGAAGTCTTGTCAATGGTATGAGCTCAAGTGTGCCCAACATTATTTTCTTGTGATCAATCATGAAGTGAATGTTGCTTATTACTCCTAATATAGCACCTTTCATTCTAACAGTTATTTTTTAAGCCTAGAAGGATAATACCCAAGGCATCACAATTGACATTATGCATTGCATGTAGATATACAAATTTCCTACTTGCAAATATAAAACCATGGCACAGGGGAGGGAAAATTTAGAAAATAAAAAACCCACATGCAGATAAATACTCTTCTCTATAGTCACTTATTGACAATAACCAAAGTAAACATATATGGAATATGTCTACAAATGCATATATACATATGAAATCTATTTTTGATGGAGAGTGTTATGAATGGAAGGTACGATGCACTCTTAAAATAAGAGTGCATTGTTGTTGCTGCCTATGGCCATGCATCGTCCCTTCCTTCATTACACTCTCCATCTAAAATAACTTCACATTTTTTATTTCATAGCATATATGCATATACATATACATATACATATACATATGCATATAGTACAATGAAGACAAGAATGCGGTTGCTAACACCAACTCAACAATTCATGGGTTTTGCTACTTGGAAATATAAAAGGATGTGTACACCAACTAAAAAAGCAACAATGCAACAAATCAATAGACAAAAAACACAAAATGAAGCCGACCAAAGAAATACTTACATTCCACCATACCATAGTGGGCCACAGAGCCCCATGGGGTCTCACCAAATCCCTGGCCAAGAATGATCAATGGTGAAATGAATGCTACTTACTATGCCTGATATAGAACCTTTCACACTAACAGTTATTACTGAGACATCATAATCAATAGTATGCATTAGATGCATATCTAGCAATTTGCTAGTCATAAATATAAAACATGGTGAAAAAGTAAAAAATTAAAAACATTCACATTCACAAATACTTTCCCCAATAGTGATCTATTCACAACAACCAAAGCATATGCATATGTAAATGTATTTAAAAATGTAGCTATAATATGAAATGTTTTCAATGGAGAGTGTAACGAATGGAAGGTACAATGTACACTTTAAAGAAGAGTGTAATGTTGGTGCTCCTATGTTTATGCATCATTCCTTCATTCGTTCTAGTCTCTATCTATTAAAACTTCACATTTTCCATTGTACATGCAATTATACATGCACACATACTTATACATATACATATACATATACATATACATATACTACAATAAAGGAAAAAATGTGCTTGCAAACACCCAAACAAAATAAAGCAATATGTATTATCCACCCTACCATATTGGGAACACAATTTTTTGAGTGCATGTGCATATGTACATACACATATACATATGCACCAGTTTTAAAGTTTTCTAGCACTAGGGGAAAGGTGGCGAGCTGCTATTTGGTTTTAGTGAACTTTGGCTAGAATATTTGTCAGCCTTCCGAGTTTTTGAGCTCTCTAGCATTGGGGAAAAGGTGGTGGATTTTTTTTTACTTACATATATGCATACGTAAATGTATACATGCATAAAATCACATCCACAAGCATCCACAACATAGCTAAATAGAGAATAGAAAATATGAAATGAAAGAAAAAAAAAACAATGCATGTTGTCCACCCTACCATATTGGGTCATGGAGCCCAATGTGCTCTCACCAAACCCCCGAGCTAGAACCTAGATTTTCCATCACTTTTATCAATGGTGGAAGCAATATTTCTCATCACACATAACGTACATCCTATCATTGCAACAACTCCTTTTTTGAGGTTGTAAGAAATAAGAACCTAAAAGTTACACTTAACAAATATGCCAACAAATACAATCCAACTAATATGCCAAAAAGTAGAATCCAACATCATGCATTGGATGTGTATGTAAGAATTTGTTTTTTGGAAGTATACGAACTAAAGTTGTACATGTAGAAATGTATGTGTATGACATTCTAGATGTAGGCAATATAGATATGTAGATGAATGGAAATTTATAGATATAGATACACAGTGATATATCTATTGGAAAGGTCAATCGAACTTCAACCTTCAAAGAAGCTTGCAATATTGGCTCACAGCTGTGAAAGGAGGTAAAGTCACAGAAGAACACCCAATAATTCCTTATTGAAAATTGCAAAGAGTGTTGCTATCTTTGCTCAAGGTTTTGAATAGTAGGTGTTGGCACAACCATTGCCACTACATGGACACCATAGAACAATAAATCTTGATGCCAAGAGGATGAGCTTCTATGAAGGTGCAAGTCCAACCGCCCATTGTGAAGTTTCTCTGAAGGTGGTTGCAACATATTTTCTATTTTTTGCATGGGCCAATGACTCCAAAACCAATACAAAAGTGTTGGAAATGGCACGAATAATCAGATTGATGCAGAATGCATGTTCCATAGGTACATATATCTATGTATGTGAAGGAAGCACAAAGACATGCATACTAGGAGAACCCTTTGAAATATTGTTTCACTTGTGGTTCGCAGGTTATTGTAGGCTATATTGCTTGATCTATTTTAATGCACTCTTGATTGTTTCATATTTTGATTAGTTGTTGTTGAAAAAAGACTATATTCTTTGTAAAAAAAATATTGTTTAATCTATGGTCCATGTTTTATGGCTACTATTTTGCAAGGGTATGTTACTGTGAATCTTTGTGTTTGATGGATTTTTCCATCTAGTTCATCTTGAAACAAATATTGTTTGATTCATGGCATCCATTTTGTGGCTATGCTTACAATGGAGTAAACGTAATGCCCCATCTTAATAACCTAAGAATGTTGCAATTGTGTATAAAGGTGTAATAATTTTATTTTAAAAGTATAATTATTAAGTTAATTAGTTGCATACATTCATTAAGTTACGCAATGTTACACTACTTTGAGTTTTCCATAGATGACTTTAGTATTTCACATTGCACATATTAATTAATACATAAACATAAAGATAAACATTGCATAACATTTGAAACTCCATTCAAGATAACATAAAGCACTAACATGTTTCATACATTGCATTTGATAAAATATACAATACTCATCCATCTGATGAGGTAGTTCAATAATAATTACAAGTTACATTTACAATATTCACCTCATAAACAATTGAGGGATGTTATCAAATACAAGATTTACAAATTACAATGAAGATGTACACATAGTTTCCAAGTACGAGCTCTCCATCCATGAAGCTCTCGATGCAATGATCAAATTGGGGACCCAACAGAGTAAGGTGCATGTTCCACCCAACCATGTGGTACCCGTAGGTCCACCCCCCGTGCTAGGAGATAGTAATATGGTTACCTAGACATAATCTACTAACCCTAGACACTAGTACATAACAAACTAATGGTTACGTTGCTTCCAGATTCTTTGACAATTGAATGTACTACATACACAAGGTTAACTATTACTTTAGGTGGTGTGTCATCACAATATTGCAAAGGTTACCCTGGTGTTTCTTCCTAGGTTCCGACCCCCAACATGGGTTACCCTAGTAACCTCTTACAAAACCTGGCCCCATTGCAAGTCATTGCGGAATGAAATGTCTTTTGAAGAAACAAGACACCGATTTTCCATTCCAGGCCTTCTCATCTTATACTCAAGACTGAACTAGCTCAAGAGTAGTAAGCGAGGTATAAACATCTTGTTAAGAGTTTTAATCTATCTACTGTGTTCTTTAGTTATCACTAACTTACTAACTCTTTGTAAGTTATCCTGACACCACTTTGTGTGTCGGCCCTTACAAAAAGCCACTCCCCTAAACATAACATGGATTTCTAAATTTTCTTGACTAAGGTTTACAAAGTGCACAACATACAATAGACAATTTCAACACCATTCATAATGAACATCAATGTCTATGTTCACAAAATCAGGTATCTAAGTACCAAGCTAATAACATGTACACAACTTAGCCAACACATAAACTCAACTTAACAATCAAAATCCCCACAGTATTAAATTGGTCTGGAAGATTTGTTTATTTAAGATTTTCCCAATTTTCCCAAATCACAACAAAACATGATTTAAAGAAAAATAAAAATCAATAGAAATCTACTAATTGGATATACTAAATCCCCTCAAGCAATAATTTGAAGTACCAGCATTATTCATCTAAGATTTAATTCATCTTCCTTGCAATACGAAAATCAGATCTACAATTTGCCCAATTTCATAACCATATATTATAATGAAAATTATATAACTCCAGAATAACAATCTATTCTTAAACAAATATCTAAATCATGATAATTAATTAATAAAATATCTAAATCTAGATATTTAATAATTTAATTCTTTTAAACATCCCATTTAAAAATAATAATATTTTAATTTAATATAAATAAATATATATATACATATACATATACATAAATATAATATATTAAATATATATTAATTTTGAAATTCGCATTATATATATATATCCAATTTTAAAAATATCATATAAAAATTCGCATTAAAAATCGAATTTAATAAATGATACATAGAAATTCGCATTTTAAACCTTTTGTTAAATTACATACATTTTATGGTAAGGTTCCCGCAGGCCTCCCTATGGGAGGACGTAGCCTTGCCAGGGCTATGCCCAACAACCGCTGGTTGTTGTGCACAGCCATGACAGCTGCACCCACCTCTGTGGGAAATGGGGAGGGTTTCAGCCCTCCCCAACACACAGTAATTTTTTTAAATTTTTTTTTTTATAATCACCGTACGGTAGCTGCGTATGAACACGCGATTTTAGATTTTTTTTTAAAAGAAATTTCAATACAACATTTCACCTATACGGCGTTCTATTCACAAATTTTATAATCCAATTTATATATGAAGCATGTATATATATATATAATATATATAGGTACATATATATATATTAAATATATATATATATATGTATTTATATATATTTATATATCACAGGATTTCACAATAAATTATACAAAAGTTTTCTTCAGGGAAACTGTAAAATTTTCTTCGGGGTTTTCATAGGGAAATTGGGGAAATTACAAATATTTCAACAGGGATTTCAAAGAAGAATACGCACAATATTTCTGTACAAATTCAAAATTACCCAGAGGTTTAATTTTCTCTTTCAACAAATATTTTCCCCATACAATTTTAAATACTTCCTACAGAGAAGATTCTACAGAAGCTTTCTGAAATCATCAAATTTTCACATGACAAAATATAATTTCTTTTCACAGACAATATTTTAAATACAACATATTGAAATCCACAAGAAAAATACTTGTGTTCCCTTGCTTCTGAAAACTAACTGGTGATGAGAACCCTATTGCCTCTGCTTCCTGTAGCTTCCAAATCCTTCTCGAGAACCAAAACCCAAATAACAACCAGAGATTTTCACAATTTTGCAACAAAATTAACAAAAACATATACAGAGAATTTTTATAGAGCACCAAAATATTTTCCCGTGAATGATAGCATAACCTCTGTGATTTCCCAAATCCAATTTTACCTCCGTAACAAATTTCCTCAACCATAATTAATAAATGCACTGGCACACATGTCGAGAAGTGGTTGCAAAATATCTTCTCCACCACTTCTCGACAATCTTGCCTATTTCAAATTGCATGGCTTTTAATTAATTAATTTAATTTATTTTAAAATTTACAATTCTCTAATGCAAGATTTATTTGTTAATAAAAATTCCCATTTCCACAAATTAATTTAATTTCAAATAAAGCTATTCACACACTTAAATAATTTAATTTAATTAATTTATTTATTTAATTAAATAAGTTTAATCTTTTAAGATCAAACCATTTAACCAAATAAGCTAATTAAGTAATTAAATAACATGCAACTAATTTCTTCAACATTTAAAAATTAATTTAAATAACAATAATTTAAAGCACAATAAATTAACATTAAAATTAACCAAATTTACCTTTCAAACAATTTATCCAAATAGAAAATGACAAGACAACCACGACACAAACTAAAAATAGCAATGTACAGTGACCAGGTTATAGACTAAACTAGGGTGAACCAAACTACTATCTCCCAATCAACGTATCCGTTGAGTCTTGACACGCTCAGACTTGAGTACCTAGGTGGAGTCGGTGTCATGTACCTGCAATTCCTACAACCAAGCAACAACATGCATATAAATATATAAAAACCATTGAACAGGCACACCGTGCAGAGAAAATCACAGACATCACAAGGCACTTGCAAGCGAGTGATGTGATTCCGTTCTCCACACCAATACACGTCACATCAGACTGATGAAATAAATAACTGTTAGTCCATCATAAACATGTACATAGCAATAATCAACTAAAAGTAAACATCTAAACTACCTCAAAATAGACCAGAAATCAAATATTGCAATATAATGTATAATCATGTCACAGAATAAATCCACTATCGCTCAAAACCAGTGAACAAATATCCAAACAAAATATCATAGTCTAATAGTGTGAAAACATAATAGCAGAAAGCATAAGCATAAATGGAGGGGTACTACAATAAAATAGTTAATATTATATAGTTTATGTTTGATTGCACTAGGCATTGTTGATTACTATTCTCTACTTTAGGCTATGTTGTCTTTTTTTGAAAAAGATGTTGTTGAGAAGCCCATATTGTTTCAATTTTCTATCAAGTTTTGTTGAGGAAAAATAATATAATTTCACATGGCCTTGCTACTACAAATTTTTTTGTGTGGGAATCTATTTATTCCTTCAGCTTTGTAGCTATTCGTGAAAAGGAATTACATTGTTAACACTATTAAGGCTTTGTTGATTGTTGTTGTGTACTTTGGCATATATTGTCTCGTTTTCAATAAACTGTAGTTGAAAAGGCTATATTGTTTGAATTTTCCTCAAGGAATTGTTCTCAAAATACTATATTTTTTGTTAAAAGCAATATTGTTTCATTTATGGTTGGTGTTTTGTGGCTATTTCTTTTCATGGGTTTTATGATTCACTCCATCAAGCATTGTTAATTATTGTTCTTTGGCTTATGCTACGTTGTTTATACACACACACAGATATATGTATGTGTATATGTATATGTATATGTATATGTATATGTATATGTATATGTATATGTATATGTATATATATATATATATATATTTCTAGCCTACCAGTGGCCATGTAAAAGATGACGGAGGCAGTTGTTGGATACCTTGGGAATAGAGTGGCACATTTCACGTAACATGGATAGAGAAGGCCACTGGAATTGAATGTTGGTTCCCATCAACATTAATTCTTGTATTCTTTGCATGTGTTGGAAATGGTTGTAATAACACCTATTGTTTAATGCTTTAGGGAACAAAATGATTTTTTGGGGAATTTTTGATAAGGCATTGTTTGGTTTCGTTCTATTGCTATGTGTTATCAGAGCCGTTAGCAAGGAAGGTAAGCTTCTGTGAGGGTGCTAGCTCGACCAAGCTTTGTGCAGCTTCTCCGAAGGTGGTTAGAGGTTATTTTGTGCTTTTGCATGGGGCAATGGTTGCAAAGAAAAAGAAAAGTGTCACCTATGATAATATTTTTCCTATTTTTGTGTAGGAAGGCTAGTGAGAAGAGGTTTGTTTCAAGCAAGTGGAAAGATGTGCATGTTGGGAAAACCATTAACAATAGTATTTTATTTGTGGTTTGCAGTCTGTGCTAGGCCATATTGTCTAATTTGTGATAAGGAATAGTTGATTGTTTCAAATTTTTATTAGTTGTTGTTCAGAGAATACTATATAGTTTCTAAAAGAAAAATATTATCTCGTATATGGTTCACGATTTGTGTGTATGGTTTTGCATGGATTCAATACTATGATTTTTTGTGGGTTTTTGTTTATGGTTTCTATGTTCTAGCTAAGGTTGTAGGACTGGAAAAATAAGGCAGTGTGGAAAAAGCTAGCCGAAAGAGGTTTTCTTTAACCAAGTAGGAAGATGTGTATATTGGGAAAACTGTTTTCCATATTGTTACACTCGTGGTCCACGAGTTTTCTCAGGCTATATTGTTTTATCTACAATAAGGTATTGTTGGTTGCTTCAAATTTTGATAAGGTGTTGTTGAGAAAAGACTATATTGTTTGTGATAAAGACTATTGTTTGGAATTAATGTTCGCATTTCATGGCTTTGGTTTTTCATGGGTTTCTAACTTTGTTTTTTTTTTTTGTTTTGTGGGTTTCTCCACCTGGGTCAGTGTTCAAACCAAAATTATTTGATTTATGGCTTTTGCTTTGTGGTTATGGTTGCAACAAAATAAAATAGTTAATCTTATACACTTTATGTTAGATTCCATTGGGAATTTTTTATTATTGTTCTCTTGCTCTAGCTATATTGTTTCATTTTTTAGAAGGTGTTGTTGAGAAGGCTATATTGTTTCAATTTTTGATGAGGTTTTGTTGGCAAAAGAGTATATTTTTGTATGGGTTTGTTACCGTCAATTTTCTCTACATCTCTCTTCAAGGTTCACATTGTGTGGCTATGGCTTTGCATTAGTTTGTAACTATGTATTTTTTGTGTTTTGTAAGTTTTTTCTTTTGGGTTGGTGTTGAAACCAAGGGTGGCTGATTTATGGCATCCGTTGTGCGGTTATGGTTGCAATAGAGTGAAATAGTTAATCTTATCTAGTTTATGTTTGATTTGATTGGCAACTCAACATAGGTTTCTTATTATGATTTTTTTTTTTATGCCATCATTGATTAAAATGGTGGAAAATATATTTTCCCTTTATGCAAATACATATATATGTCATAGTGGGTGCAGAAAATATTCATACACACTGATCCTTATCTTTATTCTATTGCTACATTTTTTGAATGGCAAGTTGTATTGCTAGTGCTAGATGCAAGATTTATGCCACTGTTCATGAAGTGTAACAACTCACATGCACAATGGGTGGTTACCCCCTATTTGTGTGAACTTTGGTCGGAATTTTTGCCATCCTTCCTATCTTTTGAGCCTTTAATAAAGCTAGTGGAAATTTATTGATTTATAAATCGAAATCATTTGATGTGTCAATAAAGGTCAACAAAATTAAATAGTGGTTTGCATCAGGCCTAATTAGTGTATGGTTCCCATGCATTCGCAATGTTTGAAAAGTAATAAAATAGTCAATGTTCTTGTTGAAGCATAGTTGTTACATGTCTAGACCTCAATAAGGGTTTGTTACAATGGAAGGCTATATATCAAGTGTGAGATGGAATATTGATCAAACCACTATTGAGGCCTAGAAAAATAACAATTACCCTTGAAACCATACAAAAATAGCCAGCAATAGCCCATCATGAAGAACATGTACTATTTTATCACTTTGCACCTATTCCTATCAGATAGGAACCATAGATCAAATAGAGATCATAAGTAACCCATGAAAAGAATAAGCATACCAAGTAGTATATATGAATTTTGTCTACATCTAATTTCACATAGATACATGTCTACAAATAGGGATGAATGATGTGGGTCTCTAATTTCACAAACATACATATTTGTACATAGTCTAACTAAAATGAACAAGAACAAAAGAAAGCCTACAATCCACCTTATCTTATGAAAAGAATAAGAAGAGCAACAAATATATACAAATGTTTTCTACATCTAATTTGACATAAACACATATCTACAGTGGACAAAAGAGAGACATACTTTGTTTCCATGCACATATCTCCAAGGAACACATTCATACATTACATTCAACACATGTAATAGATGTTTTTGGAGTTGCAAAAGAAATTTTACATCAATATATATGTCCCAAAAGTTAACTGTGCATATATAAGCATTGTTGATTGTTGTTGAATAGCTGGAAAAACTATTATTTAATCTATGATTTGCATTAAATAGGTATGGGTGGGAAGTAATAAAACACTCTACATATACACTTAGAAAGGGAAATCTATACACATATATATGTATCCAAAGTTATGTATAGACAATATGCATATATATATATCCATAGGTGGAACTCAAAGATATGAATATTGTTTGCACCAAATGTGAAAAAAAAAAACAAATCTATACATACAAAATATGAAATGAAACACAAGAACATCATCGGCCAACCTGGTCAGTGGTAAAATCCATGTGCCTTATTAGACTTACTATATAGGCTATGGCTACAATGTTTGTTGCATATGTTGTGTAGCCCAATCTACAACCCAACACTGAAAAATGCCTTAGTCCAAATAACATAAACTAATCAATTACTTTGGTAAGTTTTAAATCTAAGCTATTATTGCAACCATCCCCAATATATGGAGCCCATACATGAAACAATGTTTCCATGAGAATTCCCCAAACAATAAACATGGTGAGTAGTATATATCAATGTTGGCTACATCTAATTTCACATACATACATATTTGGACAAAGCAAAAAAGAAAAAAAAACACATAATTTTTTGTGCTTACATGCTTGCAAGCAACAAAATGCTACACATGAATCCAATAGATGTAATGCATATATATGCATCTCAAAAATAAAAACCACAACAATATATATAAATATGATGTTAGATGCTGATATATATGCATTCTTGATTGTTGTTAAATAGCTTCTAACACATTATTTAATTTATGGTTTCCATGTAGTGGTGAAAGATGCAAAGCAATCAAATAGTCCACATAAACACATATAATAAGCAATATAATAGTCAACATATATGCACACAAAAATATTTAGCATTCTAAAGTCACCAAAGCAACTAAACAGTCAATGCCATTTATGAAAAAAGGCATTGTTGACTATAGGTCTGTAGCCCCAACTTATAACCAAAGTTAGAGCATGACAACCAATAATTCCTTGCAAAGTACAATTAAAATTAGCAGCCTCTCAGCTAGGTAGCAACCCTCCCCATATCACAAGACTTCTGATGGCCATGGAAAAGGTGGCGAAGGTGGCTAGCACACACTAAGCAGCTATAGAACAATAGTCAACAGTTCCTTGTAGAAAACAACATAAACTGTATAGTGTTACAACCATCAACATAAAACAAAATCCTTCAATGAGATAATCATGATTTCAACAAAGACCTAGAAAATAATTTTTCTAACATGAATCTATCAATAGATGCAAGAAAAAATATAGATAAGTTTAAATCTAGGCACATATGATTGTTTCCTGGGAAAATGAAATAAACATCACTTGACACAGCTTGTGGGAGAAACATTGCTTTATGTATGGGCTACATATTTTTCAAGTGGGTAGAATAATAGGTTGCATTGAAAACTCAACTCAGTAATTGAGAACTTTAGATTATTTTTAGCTAGACATTGTTTAGTGTAGAGTTGTAATTTCAACCACACAATGAACATAGTCACCCACATCTATACTTCACAATGCAAGTATATATATATAGCATTAAATGCAATAGAGCCTATGAAAAAGTCTATAATTATCACTGGACATTCCATAGGAAATATTACAACAAAAAGAAACTTATATACAAGGCCACTAAAATGGAAGACACATAAAAAGATACAAATAGATTTCTCCCAAATAGCCAGCAAACAAAAATGTGAAGGCCACATAAATACCTAAAATATAAATAACTCAGACTATACACCAGAAGGGTTGTAAATGCAAGCAAAGAATATTAGATTTTTTTTGAATGCACATGGAAACTAGCCAATACAAGTGTCAGAAACAAAATAAAATCAAGGAAAAAACCTACGAGATCAGTGCCGAAGTGTTTTTCGATTAGCTTGGGGACAACTAGAGTCTACCAACATTGTTGGGGCTGCTCTTTGAAAAGTATGGAGCTACGATGTTAGCGACTGGCCACAAGCTCTATTACGACAACAACACAATAACCAAAGATTCAATTAAACCAACAAAGGCTAACGAGCTTCTTTCCCAATTTTTAAATTACATTTTTTTTTACATTTCAATTTTTTTGTTGGGACATTTAGAATATGAATGAAAACAAATAATATAAAAAAGGCACATTTACAGAACTCTTCATAAATGATTTCAAAAACAATCTATGTTCCCCTAAGACAACCAACCTAGAACATGCATTGTCCATTAGTGCAATCAATGGCAGCATCAATGTTCCATATAATAGAAAAAATACAACTTATAATTTCAAGAATGTCCCAACAAAAATTAGCATAGCAATGACTATGTATCAATGTTATTTGCATCCACTGTGACATACATACATATCTACACATAGGGTAGGAATGAATTTTTGATTCATGTCGTTCGTTTTGTCACCATGGTTACAATGCTAAAAAATAGGGAATGCTATACAGTTTATGTTGATTTCCATAAGGAATTCTTCATTGTTGTCACTAGCCTAGGCTACATTGTATCATTTTCAACAAGGTGCTATTGAGAAGGCTATATTGTTTCAATTTCAGATAAGGTGTTGTTTAGAAAAGGTTGTATTGCTTGTTAATATCAATATTGTTTGATATATGGATTGCATGTATTCATTTTGCAACCATCACCCAATTCAAAGAAACCAAAATAACCTCCAACCACCTTCAAAAAATATTTTTAGTTATTATTTCTCCTAGGCTCAAGAAGGACTTGTTGCAATGATAGCCTATATCTTAAGTGTGTCAAGAAAGATTGGTTTCACCATTGATGAAAGTGTTGGAGAATGTATGTTCTTGCTTAGTGGTTTATGTTTTAGGTTATGCTAGAAATGGAATAAAATAGTTAATCTTATACACATTGTGTTAGATTCCATTTCCCATTGTTGATTATGACTATTTCATAATACTATTTTATGCATCTAATATTGTATATGTATATTTTTGTTGATAGTTGAAATGAAATTAGTTGGTATGAAATTCATGAATGGCTTCTAGATAACAACATTAACTCTATAATATTAACTATTTTATTATACATTGCAAATGAAAGTATATAGCCAAAGGTAGAGAACAACAATTAGCATTGCGTTATGGAAAACAACACAAACTATTTTAAAATATTGGAACCATTTGCACAAAACGAAAGCCATAGATGAGACAATATTAAATTTTCCTGTGTGTAGATTTGTATGTATGTCAAAGTATATGTGAGGAATGCACATACGTACTCTTCCCAATGTTTATTATTTTCTAAAAATAGTTATTTGGTTGAACCTTAACAGGGCATACTTCAAATGATATACATTATACTAACTGTTATATATAACATTGAAGCCTTTTTCCTAATTATTTCTTTTTGTTATCCAATTTATGTTTGATTCTATTATACATTGTTACTGACTATTCTCTGGCTTAGGCTATTTTTTTTATTTTCGATAGGGTGTTGCTAAAGAGGGTATAATATTTCAATTTTTGATAGGGTGCTATCGGAAAGGCTAGTTTCTCTCAATTTTAGATAAGGTTGCATTCTTCATGTGCAATAGTTTTGTACAAGAACAAGCCATTATGGCACCAACATTAATTTTTGTATGGTATCCATATTATGGGGATGCTTGTAATTACACCTAATATTCTACACCTAAGGAAATACACCATAAGTAGGCACAAGCAAACATTGAAACTTAGTGGAGGCAGTTATTGGCATGCCATGGGAAAAGGGTGATAGATTTTCCGCCATGTGGGTACAAAATGTTGCCAAGATTGAATGTTGGTTGGCATCAACATCAATTGTTGCAAAGCTTCCCATGGGTTGGCGAGAGGTGTATTTCTCAATGTGCGGGCAAAGAGGGCTGCCAAAATTGAACGCTATTTTGCAACATCATTAATTGTTGTATGCACTCTGTCTATCGATGATGGTTGTAATAAAACCTCACGTTTATCACCTTAGGGTACACAAAGGATGTCTGGGGGATTTTCAATAGCGAATATTTGGGGAATATTTGACCAGGCTTCACACTATTTCATTATTTGGTGAGTGTGTTGTTGTAAAGGTTGGGTTTTGTCACTCTTTGATAAGGCAGTATAGAAAAGACTATATTTTAAATACATATATGCATACAAAATCTACATACACACACACACATATATAGATACATATATAGATAAAAACACTCTCTCAATAGAGACCTCATCAAAAATTGGAAACAATACAACCTTTTTAACATCACCTTCTCAAAAATTCCCAATGGATATATACACATATATATATACATATGTATATAGGTATATATATACATATATATACATACATCTATATACACAAATATATATACACACATATATATACATATATACACAAATATATGTATATAATATGTATGGGAATGTGCAGGATCATAATGGAAAAAATAGGCCCTTAAGTGGTAAAGATTTAGAAAAATCAAAGTTAGGAAACTTGACATAAAATTTGAATGATTATCATATTTATTTCAAAATGTGTAAGAATAGAATCTGTAGCAAATTAGATGTAGTTTCTAAACTACTAGGTTTATTTTTTTAAAAGAAATCATTTGGTGAAAATTTGAAATTTCAATGCAATAGTACTTTAAATTTTAGGAAAAAATAAGAAGTAGGTGTCTATCTAACCACCTAACACATTAGGTATTAATATTTAGTTATAATATTTTAGATATAAGTAAGGAGATCATGTCCCAATGTGCATATTTTTTTTTTGTAATTTTTCTAGGTAAATAATTAATTATGAATTTTTTTATTACAACTTTTAAAATATAAAACTTCATTATGTCTATACACCTTGTCCAAAACTTCATGAAATACAATTTTTCTTTTTAGTATACAAATGTGACCCTGTTTGAGGATTCAAAATGTGATAAGTTTAAGAAATATAGATGTTTTTCAATCAACCTATCAATTAGGAATTTAGTCCTGAAATTTCATATAGAAAATAAAGAATAATTATTTATTAAGATTCAAAATAAAACATGTTTATATTACAGGGGGAAAGCTAAGAATCTCCTTTAAAAATCATTTTGTTTCATCAATTTTTGGGTAAGAAATAAGTTTACTTACATTCATACCCTATATATACCCATCATATTGCCACTTTTTGGCCCATCATGATCCTACACATACCCATATATACATAAATATATATATACATATGTATTTATATACATATATACATATATATACATATATATACACATATGTATATATATACACACATGCGTATATATATACACATATATGTATATATATAGACATTATTCATTGTTGTTGAATAGCTTTGAACATATTATTTCATTTATGATTTCCATGTAGTGGCAATAGTTGCAAAGCAATAAAACAGGGCACAGAAACACACAACAACAATGCAACATAGAAACAAACAATATTGGTTACAACAGTTACCAAGATGGAAAATCTGAGTGAAAAACACATGGATTCACAGTAACAAGCCAACACACAAATAAACAATATTTCCTTCCACCCATCGTAGCTTCATGGAAACCATGAATGACACAATCAATATATATACATATATGTAGATATAATATATATATATGTATATGTATATATATATATATATCTGAAGTTAGATGCAAACACAAGAGTATATTTTTTGATGGGTTTTTCATTGTTAACTTTTAAGCCTGGTGTTGTTGAGGAGACTATATTGTTCCAATTTTTGAACCTCTTTGGGTTTCTCTTTATGGCTTTCATTTTTTTCCTATGCTTGGAACAAAATAAAATTGTTAACATTATCCAATTTTTGAAGGTTGTTATGTATGTTTGACCATATTATCCCATGCTCACAAAAGGCACCATTGAGAAAAGACTATCATAGCTATATTATTCACTAAGGTTCTATTGAAAAGGCTATTGTTGTGTATGTTTGACCATATTGTGTCATTTTCGATAAGGTTCTCCTTAAAAGGCTATATTGTTTCAATTTTCAATAAGGTGTTGTTGATAGAAGACAATATTGTTTGTTAAAAGAAATATTTGTTTCATTTATACTTTCATTACATGGATATCATTCTGCATGGGTTCTGTGGCTACAATTTTTGCAGGTTTCTCCATCTAGGTTGCTATTGAAACCAATGTTGTTTAATTTATGGCTTTCATTTTATGGTTATCGTTGGAACATAATAAAATAGTTAATGTTGTACACTCTATGTTTGGTTACATTAGGTATTGTTGATTATTATTCCCTACCTAAGGCTATATTGTTTTATTTTCGATAAGGTGCCATTGAAAAGGCTATATTCTCCATCTGGGACATTGTTGAAACCAATGTTGTTTGGTTTATGGTTTCCATTTTTTGGTTATGGTTGGAACAAAATAAAATAGTTAATGTTGTTGATTTTATGTTTGGTTACATTAGGTATTGTTGATTATTATTGTCTGCCTTAGGATATATTGGGTATATTTTAATATTAATATATTTATATATTTATGTAAATATATACATATATACATATACATATATACATACATATATATATATATATATTTATATTTATATAAATGTCACTTTTATGTGGGTTTCTTTTTATGGCTTGAATTGAGTAGTTGTGTTGGCAACAAAATAAAATTGTTGACGCTATGTAGTTTTTTGTTGATTATTTTTGTCTAGCTCGACCTACATTGTCTCATTTTTTATAAGGTTCTATTCAAAATGCTATATTGTTTCAATTTTTGATAAGGTAAAATAACATAAAATCTTTTAGAAACCACCTCTTCCTACTTGCTCTCTCTCTACCCTCTGTTCTTTCTCCACTACTTGCAAAAAGGGCATGCAATTATCTGCTTGAACCTTTATAGTGTTTTGCTGTATCAACATGAAAAAAACAAAAATAACCTCCAACCCTTCATGAAATTCCACAAGCCCAGTGAAATCACTTGCACCTTCATAGAAGCTTCTGTAATACCCCCATGTTTCTGATACTATTTACTACTATTGTTTGCTTTATATGTTAGTGTGATACTGAATTGTGATGGTGACTGATTCATCATTTTGGTGTGTGTGGTTGTGTAGTTTAGTTAATTGCTACAATTGATATTTTTATTATGATTTATGATACTCTATATGTAGGGTTTGGATTATTTTATTAGGTAATGCTTTCTCTCTAATGTTTTAAATGTCGATGTGATAATCGTATGGTGATCATGTGATTTGAATTCTGTGTTACTTTATAATGCAATGGTTTAGCAATTAGTTATGATGCAGTAGTTAATTAGAATATTATCTTATGATCAATTGGTTAGAAATGTTAGTTGTTATGGATATTGTAATTGTTAGAATGGATTAGGTGAGAGGACAGTGTAGCATCACCCGTTCACGAGTGCCCTGCTACACTGCAATTCCTTCTCACGGTAGGATGTTGATTATATATATATACATGTGATACTTGACGTTTGCTTGGATGCAGGATTGCAGGAATAAGTCTCGATTCCACCTGCTTTGGCAGGACAGGGCGAGCAATAAACTAGCCCAACGGGTAAAAATGTTGAAAAAGGGAGTAGGTTTGGAAGCGTCCCCGTCCCAAGTCCGTCGTCTGTTGTGAGTCATGTTATGACTGTGGTTTTCGTTCTCGTTGTTTGTGTAGTTTGTTTTGTTGAGGTATTCAGTTGATTTATAGTTCATATTTATTTAATTAACCTTATTTTATATGATATTGGATTAAAGTTGTTTAGCTGTTTGATTTAATTGTGTGTTAGTCGAATATTAAATTTAAATATATTATAAATTAAAAAGTGATTTAATTTATTAAAAGAGTAAATAATTGTTCCTAAATTAATATTGTGGATAATAATTAAATTAAAATAAAATATTGTTGAAGATAATTAAATAATATCTTTTATTATATATATTAAATTAGCAAGCATAGATAATATCTTGTTTAAATAAATTATTTTAATTACAAGCGTAGAAAAATTTGTGCTTTTAAAAAGCTAGAAAAGGACCAATAGGAAGGGACTTTGGCAAAGCGGGGAAGCTTTATTGAGTTTATTTTTGATTTATTATTTTTATGAGAAGATTATTCGGGGAGAGAACTTCTACTCTGTGGTTTTGGGATCTGGGAAAAGAAAGATAAAAAAAATAAAAAGAAAAGAATTTTGGTTGTTGAAAAACGGGGGGAGAAAATAATTGTTTTGAGGATAGATAGATTTGGAAAAGAGAGCTGTAGGGGGCGATTGAGAAGGAGCTGCAGGAGGAATTCGAAATGAGCTTTCAGAAGGGATTCTTCTTCAGACGAAGGACTTCAGGTTCTTCCTTTGCTATTTATTATTTCATTGTGCTTTGAATAATACCTGTTGATGCATGTATTGAAAAATTTGTAGAAAGAAATTCTATGGTTTGAAATTTATTCAAATGAAACCCTCGAATCTTCTGTAGAAACTTCAGTAGAATCTTTCTTTTTTTTAAAAAAAAAATTCAATATAATTTAGTTGTGCAAATTTATTGTATTTGAAATAAGAATCGTTTTATTGTTGAATCTTCATGACAAATTTATATCGGATCTCTATATATATATTTTTAAACAGGATTAAGTGTGCATATTAGTTGACAATACTACTGGTTTATTTAAATGTATTTTATAATTTTTATGTACCTCTATAATTTTCATTTTTATGAGAATAGCATAAAAGTCATCAATATTGAAGATTTTATATAGAAGATATTGAACATAATATATTTAATTAATTTCATGATTCTTTTCATTTGCTCTTCTGTATTTTCCTGTGAATTATGTTTTAATATAAAATAAGTATATATATATATTTTGAAAAGTTTAGGTTATGGCAAAAATAAAATAAAATATATATATTTACACAGTAGTCTGTATGTTAAATCGGACCTCGGTTTCTGTGCATGGAATAAAATATTTATATTCATTTTATT